>OY728125.1:599523361-600773361 GCA_963277665.1 Viscum album
ATTCCATGGACTCAATTTCATCTCTTTGCCTCGTATTCTTGATAAGATTCCACCATTGATCAGCATCACCTTCCAAACGATACACTGCTAAGATGACTTTATCATGTTCAGAACATTGAAGAACTGAAAACATCTTTTCAGTAGTACTAATCCATTGTTCAGAAAATAATGGATCAGTAGACCCACTGAATGAAGGTGGACGCTACCTCATGAAGGATTCAATAGAATGTTTCTCCTTCCTTTGCTCGTTTGGAATTCATGCATGATTTATAGCTTGAGAAAGTTGTGTGAGCATGGCTACAAGATTTTTCATTCCAGCTCCCATAACGTTTGGTTGCTCAGGGGGAAAATCATTGCATTTCTCGTCGCATTCCGCATTAACACGGTTCCTTTGGGTTCCAGGCATTGACTAAAACCAAGAAGAATAGTGTGAGAAACACTAATTATAATATGAAAACCACATAATCAACAATAAAATTTCACACTTAAGGTCTTATCCAAGGTTATTCATGGCCATTTCTAGAACACTAAGATTGTGTTCTATGCTTAGACTTATCATTAGGGTTCTTACTAAGGCATTCACATCCTAGTTTCCAAAGGTTGACTATACCTTTCCTCTGATACCAACTACAACGACCCATACTTTACAAACATTGTTAATACTTCAAAATTGAAGCACACTTATTACAACATATAACAAATCTAGGAAAGGAGCATATAGGTATAATGTCTTTAGAGACTGGGAAACATAAACAACTGGTTCATAAAGCATCTACACTGTCTCCCATTTATTTCATCATATCTATAGTCCCTTTTGGCATATCTTACTTGATAACATTCTTCCTGACCTGGGGAAAGAAAACATACAAAAGGGTGAGCTCAAATGCTCAGTATGGGTAAACAAAAGAAATATCAATCACATCAGATTCATAAGAACATATCTTTTGGAAATCTTAACCTGCAAAAGAGATCATAATTTCATAATATAGGATAAATCATAGTAGTGAAATGTAATCACAATAATCATAACTTAAAACATGATGCTTTGTGTCATACACACATAATCATAGATAATCATTCCTTATTAGTCAAGACTCATGGACAAGACTATCTTAGTGGACAAAGTCCATTTTTGAACCGAGTTCACTCCTCATTTCAGCCCTATTTCACTGAACCAGTTTAACCTGCTGTTCCATCCATGTCTATCTCATGAGATATAAAATCTTTACCCAATGCATTGGAGGGAGATATAGGTCCCACCCATCTCATAATGATACCATTCATATGTGTTCCACAAAATCATAAATCATACATCATTGCATAACCCATGTAATAAAAATGGAATTCTTAAACAACATGACATCATAAAAAAATTCATATAAGATAAAGGAATTCATAAAAATAATTTCATCACAACATAATCAAATCAACGTAATAATAGGGATATAAACATAACCCAATATTATCTTAGATGGAAAATAATTTTGATAAAACACTTGAACTCCATTCTTGAGGAAAATATCCTTTATTCTTCAAAAACATTTTCCTTTCTTAACATGTCATACAATTTTAAACTAAAACAAGTTGATTAAAAATAAACTTGAAAACTTGTAAAGTAAGCTTCTTGGAAATAATTTCTTAAAAATCCATTCATGTCGTATAAGTTAAAAAAACATTCTTTCCGTACTTTTGTAAGAAAAGTCAAAAAGTACCTCGTACGAACAACGACAAAAGATTACTTTTATATCTTTTAATAAAAACTCACCGAAGGGTAAAATTGTATTTAAAAAATTTTAGGTGGATGGAAACAATATTACATATTGAGGAAACATTGATGTGGATGATAAAATACACCCCAGCAAATTCCAAAGTATAAACAATCTCGGATAAAAATGAGATTGTGATATTTCCCTTACCTTAGGTCTGATATGCTTTGTACGTGTCCGAACCTCCTGTATAATGATTTAAATAATGTTATTGACTTATTCAAGAATCATAATTATTTTTATGATATCATATATGGTCATATTCTTAGCTTCTTATTAGTAATATTTCATTACTACTTGTTATTCGGGTGTTTATTACTTTTTGTTCTTATGCGTGTCTTGTATAATAAATTCTTATTTTTATTTTTAGTTAATAAATACAAAATTTACAGAATGGTAATAGTGTAATATATATCATATTTATTCACGCAATTCATTTATGTAATCATTATGCAATGAAAATCATGTAGAACGAGTCGCATAACATCGTGGAGACGGTATTCCGTACATACGCACGAGCGATGATATCGTTCCCATGATCGTGGAATTGTATTGGAGTGTATTTATACTATTTCATAATCAATATCACATTAAAATAGTCATATATAGTCATTATTTACACCATTATACCCATCCAAGTAAGGTGGTGGTGGAAAATAGATTACACCACGGCGTGGAGACGGTATTCTGTACATACGCATGCGCGGTGATTTCGTTTTCCTTAGGATGGATAGATGGTGAAATAGGGTTGTTTCATATATATAATAACATATCAGTATATGAGTGATACTTATGTCATTACTTCATAATGAAACAACTAAAGAAGAAGAAGTGGAAGAAGAAATAAAGTTGAAAGAATTGGTAACGGACATTACCTCTTCTTTGAAACGCCTCTTTGAGACCTCCTTTTAGGGCACTAAAATTGGTCTTTGAAGAATACCAGGACCACCAGGATGTCTCTAGGGAACTGGAGAGGATAAATTGGAAGTGGTTGGCTGATATTTAAGGCTCAAAGTGGTGTGAGGAAGAGGGGGAGGAGGTGCCCTTTTATAAGGGAGGAGAGGGGCTCCTTTGGAAAAACTAAAAATATTATTTTATTATAAAGTCATGTTCGGTTTTAAATAGCTCCAAATTGATTTATTTCGAAGCTAAGGTGGGTCGGGGTCAAAATCATCTCATCCAATAGACTTTATACAACTTTATATTCCTATTTTAACCTTATCATTTAGATTTAACATTAAGTTAAATAATTTTACTTTTATCATGTCTTCTTGTGTTATTATACTATAAGGTTAATAAACTCACTATAACAAGCCAAACGAACCCCAAGTTGTTTATTATTAATATATATAACATTATCTAAGTCATTGTGCCGAACCTTAGATTTTTAAGAATAAAATAACAATTAATAATATAATATTTGTTTTAAAAACTATTTTATGTCAGTTTTGACACTATTTAGTAATTGATTTTTGTGAAAATCATAACAGAATGATTAGTTCGAAAAGAGTTAATTAAATCAACACTAGCATGTCATATTAACCTAGAAAATTATTTGAATTCATAAAAAGTCTCAAATTACATTTATTTGGGTATTTATAACATCAATTATGTCAATATTTCATTAATAAGATAATTACTACATCATCTTTGTGTCATAAGTAAATTAAATTATTCAAAGACTAAAAATTACAAATAAAATATCATTATTCAGGAAAGCTTTTTATATTTCTAATGTATATTTATAGTAGAATTTATCTTATGTATAACCCTATATTAAAAATGATATACTTATTAAACTTTGATTTTAACTATTTTAACCCTTCTTTAAATAAATTAATAATAAATGTCCTAATCTAATCCAAGTGGGCCTAAATGGTCATATTTTATTCCTAATGTTGTTTTTAATCGAATTAAACTTTTAAAATAGAATTATTACATGTGTTAGGGTAATAATAATATCATTTTTACCCTTAATTTCCCTATTTACTTTTAAACATGGTAAATAAAAGTAAAAAGTTACTGTTCACCAAAAATTATTTTCATCTCATTGAACCACATTTTACTTACTGACATCAACCGTGTCTCTCTGATTTTTGAGATTTCCACTCACAAAAGAGGTAAAATTAAGTTTTATGAAAAATTCAGTTTTTTTTACTACAACTTAGTGGTTTCACTATTCATCAAAAATTGAACGTTTTCAGAAAAATACCAAAATTTCACCCTAGGCTAATTTCGATTTTCCGAATCCAAAAATGAAGTCCATTTTGAAAAATAAAATTTATATAATTTCAAAAAGTGGTTATTACTATTCATAACGGCTAGTTTTAATAATATTTTAATAGTATATCATTGTTTAGTGAAACACGGTATTGCGTACGATGCAAGCTATCGAGGAAGGTCGCGATTTTGTGTAATGCAAGCCAAGTAAGTGTTGTGTGTATAAAAAGATTACTTTGATGATTTATATAACATAAAAGTCCCGGGTGTTATAATTATAAACCTCTATGAATTACTTAAAACACATGGCACATGATCCCTTAAAACTCAATACAACACTTGTATCTACAGAATAATCATTTATATTTTGATTGTTTAATCATTTATAAACCAATTCATGATCATGAAATTATCTTTTTCATTAACTTGCCTATGGGGATTCCCATTGTGTGATGTAGTTTTTAATGTACAATTTCAAGTCACGGTACTTCCGCCATTTGAATTTCCTTTAAATCACATCACTAGAATCCTAAAGACAATCCCATAATGATTCTAAAATAATTAAACCTAATTACACAAGGGGATAGTTCCCCCAATCCATGATTCAATACAAATGGTCAAACATAAAATCAACCAATCTTAGACTGGTAGCACTTGATGTTCATTGAGTGACATTGGAAAACTCTTAGATTACACCGGTATCATCATAATGAAATGCGTTCCACAACTACTCATAAACCATATCAACCAAATAAGATAAGCCAAGTCAATTGTTTTTGTGGTCGATTATTTTCAAAAATGTTTAGCTTTAATAGTAGACTCATCTCCAGAAACAAATATTCATGCCTTTAATCTGAGGAACCTCGATATTGTTTTGAGAACACTCACTGAATCCCATACCTAAATTCTAGTGATGTCTCTTGATCAATCTCTCTGTTGATTATTTCTATCACCATACCACCAAATGATAAATAGTATAATATTGATCCATCATAGGTGGATCATCACAAAATAACCATTAACCGAGACTGACTACAAGTTTGGAGTAACCTTATAAATAACTATGAATGTCAATTAATCTTAACCAAGTAAATTTATCATTTAGATTTAATAAGTCAAACATCAGTTCGTAGTCAAGATGTCCACAAATTAGAACCACTCACCAAGACCAACGTTTTTGTCTCTCTTGAAAATTGATTTGAGGAATTAGTTGATGTCTATGAGTTCATCCAAGGAATTCAAACATTGAATACTAGTGTCACTCAGGACAACCATGACTATATAATGATCTAGGTCCATGACCACAGTCAAGAATAAAACAACTAGTAGAATACATGGAATTTACTAAGAAATCCATACGTACACGGTTCTATTATCCAAATGAATCAAATATCAAAATAACCATACAATGTATAGTGTTTTGATTTTATAACCCTTCTAAAATGTGGGTCTCCATCTGAAAACTGACGTCATTCTCCCCACCTTATAAGTATCCCTGATTTCATATCAATGAAATGGATTTAAACATTTAACAACACAATACCCATCCATCCCTCATACATAACGACTATCATGGATAAGAACCCATTCAGTTCCATGTGAAAAATAAAATGTCACCCATCACCTATTCCCTCTCTCTGAGAACAGTTCTCATGTAATTTTTTAAAATTCAACCCAATATGGAATTCACCAACCTTAAAAGGAAAAATTTGTACTCCCCCCCCCCCTTATAGATAACCTTATAACCATACTTGAGTAAAACTCCCAAGGAGTTCCTCTCATTATAAAAGAATTATATATTTATGTAGCTTGGGGTATACCCGATTCTCTCTCAGCATACTAAGGACAAATGTTATGGTATTGGGAATGATCATCTCAAAACAAGGTGTAAACTAATATTTTGGTGATAGGAATTTATCACTCTTCCCAATCCAAACATGCATAGACATATGCTATATTATCCTTTAATCAACACCTAAGACCATGTATCCCAATTATGCATGCCCAGGTCTAACTACCGATCCACTATCTCATGGTACCCAGTTTCTTCCCAAGCAAGCCCACATCCCAGTGGCACTTCTTTTATACTAACCCAAAGCTCGAGGTCACCAAGATTGCAAGAATTATATTTGAATCCATTGATCCTTGGCCCATATTCGGTCACTCATGGATGTTTCATATTAACCACCTACCTTGTGCATCTAGCACTAACTAAACATTCCATACACTATGCTTGTATATATCATACCACCATGTTCAAAACCCAACTCACACTCCAATAATTCATCCACCGATAAGTCTAAGATGATTGTGAATCATGGAACATTAGTCTTAATATGTTACGATCCTCCTTGGAACTCATCTAAAAAATCAAGAACCTTATATGTGCCATGATTTATCAAACAACTTCCCACCTCACAACGTCATTTTAGAATTTAAAACATAAATAGAAAAAACAACTATTCAACTATGCCAGTAAAGTGAAAATTTATTCCTATATAATTCAATATCATTACCCAACATTGAAGGTGTTTATTAAAAAACTGCATGCACCACATGCACCACAAGCCTAAATTGCAGAACCTGAGCACCTCCCATTCATCAGTCTCAAATCGAGAATACAACTAAGCTCACCACTGACCTGATACAGTTCGAATAAAAAATAAGGATATCTAGGTCTCCCAAATTTCCCTAAGGTCTCTCACACAATAACTATATCCCACTTAAGGGAGTCCATCACATGTTATCCTACACACCTTCAAACTATCTCCAAAAGTGGAAAATCTAAATTATAAAAATGATATCATCAACCAAAGAGGGTTGAACATATCAACATAAACATAATTAATCAACTGACTTGCATCAGCCTACATATCACTAACTCTCTCTAATCATCCTCATAGGTGAGTTCACCCTGGAGGGTTATGATGTGATTACTAATGGAATAATGTTTTTTCACTCACTAGGTAGTCACATACTACAGAACCCGCTTTAGGTCTAATATACCAAATAACCAGCCACCTCCATGGGGTTTTTTAATTAATTAAGAGTTCTTCTTAACTCAAAAGATAAACTAATAGGACTTACCATGCCTGGAAAATTGGTTCAAATTTCTACGGGTTCAAAAATTCCTTGGGTGCTACCACAATTGGATAACCCCTATTTTTAACATAAGGCATGCAATTTTATAACTATAGGCATACCTAAAAGGTCACTAGGTTCAATAACCAATTTTTAAGTTCAACATAACAGAATAAGGACATTGAAATCTATGAACAAAATTCATGTTTCTTTTCGAAGTGAAATCTCAATGAAATATTAAGACTAACCCATAAAAAAGGCCTTCATGATCAACACCTCTGAAAGGTTTTATTTAAGACATTAAATGGATTAATATTTCTTTAAAAAATAAATAGGCTCATATATAATATATAACTAGTACCATCTAGGAAGAAAAATTGTACATAGAACATTATTCAATCGACACCTAATAAAAATCGGGGTAATTATTTCATAATTCATTTTTTAAAGAATCCCATTTGTTTATAAGTTCTTGTAAATAGTCATAGTTAAAGAAAATTTAAATTACAAGATATAGAGGAAAACACCCATTTTGTAATAATTTGAATTTTAATTAAATTGAGCCTCATAACTATAAATCTCAAAAGTATCCAAAATGCATTTTATAAATTAATGGTTATTGGCCAGGTAAGGTTTCACCATAAATTTATACCAAACATCTTATAAGTGGATTCTAAGACTTTAAATAACCATCCATGTATATCACAATCATACCTATATGTCTTTAGATTTTACGTAAAATAAAGATATAGGAAACTAATGAGGTCCCCATCATGTCAATTTGGGTTTATTTATATGTGAATCCCATCCTAATTTACAGATACAACACTCTATAAATTACAATTGGAATCCCATTTATTGGAAACCCAACACAATTGATCTACTAAGATCTCAAACATCCTAATATTTTTTATCTCATATGATTGTAGTGTTTATACTAGACAACTTGGTTAAAGTCAATCATTTGGATTCAATTATTAGATTCATAATTCTCATGTTATGAAGGTACAATCCTTTATAATTTGAAATTGGAAAACCATTTAATATACATACATTACTAATCATTTAAATGTAATTAATAAAAATGTTATATACTAGAATCATTTAACCATTACCATGTTATGAAGGGAAATACTCTATAATCTATAACTGGCATCCCATTTGACTTTTATCCATAAGAAATCAATTAAATTTATTTCAAATTGAACAATTCCTTTCCATTTATTAAAAAAATTAAAAATAATTTCATTTATTTATCAATTTTAGGATATTTATATAGAACGCCACCATCAAGCTATGTGATAAAAACCCATTTAGGTTGATGAAGACATTATATATAGATACCTTATACCATAACTATAACAGAGTAAGCTATCACATTAGAAAAGAAAATAGGCATTAAAGAGGGATATCAGATAATCATGGTATATATGTAAGAATTCTAAATAATCACACATCATGGAATATGATTTCATTGTCGAGTGCCTGAAATTAGAAATTTATTTTTTACTTAAATTACTATAGAATAGTTAAAACCTTAGGTTGTCTCTCAACGGAGATCTAGATCATTAATTTTAATTGAAATTTTTCAATATGTTTTAATAAAATAAATAATGGGATAAATAGGTTTTGGATTTTATGATTTTAAAAAAATTAAACTAATTTACTAAGTGATAAAAACTAGTTGAAAAAATAGTGATAAGCCAAGTTTAGTGTACCTTTAAGCTCTACCACCACCACACTTATGTGAAATGAGAAGGATCATTGATTACTTTATTTATACATACTGATAAAAATATATAATGTGATTTATTACTAAGTTAACACCTATTATTTGATCAAAAAATGATATTTATTACTGATGCCCACTCAAATTCAGTAAAACTATGTCGATGTAAGAACCAAGGTCAATCATTGAATCACATTAACAACGAGATTACAAGAAAACATTGGGGTCTATGTTAAAATTGTTCTCAATAAAAAAACATTCATATTCTTGGGTCATAACATTTTAATTTCATCAAGGAACACAATCTATAAGAATTCTCATGAAATAAAAGAGGTGATAAAAGTGGAAAACAAGTTCAAATTGTCACCATATCTAGTTTATGCATGGAAGCATGAGGATTATGGTTAATTTGTTGTTATTTGATAATACCATAATAAAAAAAGGTAAAAACTAATAATTATAGTTAAAAACCATGAATTTTAATTACCTTCCAAATATTACATGTCTGGAGCTCGGTATTATAATAATAAACACACCCCAAATTGATAAATAATATTTTTAAAAGTATATAATGTGGAAAAGGATGAAAATGGATGAATAATGACCTAAAATTAGACTCACCCTTACCCATGGTCGTTTCAAAATTTATAATGGTCCATTGAGTTCTTTTAAAGATAAATTTGGAAAGTAGGATACAAAAAATTTCAATGGTCTGTTATTGTTGGTAGATATTCATGATAGATTTTAATACCAAGTTGATTAAGCTATTTGACTGATAAAAATTCATTCAGTTGAATTGAAATTGTATTGAGAGGTGGGAACTATAGTTATATATCTAATGTAAGTTCAATAAACCTAATTATATGTCTGAGTCCCTAGTTATGGCCCAAATACAGAAGGGTGACCTACTATGTCTTGTCTAGAATTTCTTCAAATTATATGCCTCAAAATGGATAAAATGGGATACATGGTATTCTAGATTAATTTAGTGCACTAATTTTTGAATTATTCTACCCATTTATAGTCTAAATTAGTGCATATATTATCTATAATAAATATTTATGTCCACATGTTCACTTGGGCTCTTCTGTAGTTTGTCCCATTTTTCTTGAATTCTATCGTAGGCTCTCCAAATCACCTCCTCCTACAATGTAATCCTTAAAATTTACAATTTAAAATTTTAACAATGATAAAAATATATTAATTGAACCAAATTTTAAGTTCAATTTTTCAATATGTTTGTAATTGGAAATAAAAATTGAGTTAAACACATTGGTATAAGGGTGGAAATGAATAGTGAATCACTACATGATCAAACCCCAACACCTAAACATTTTCAATCTTGGGAAAAGTTACATTTCCAAAAAAAATTATGCATGAAGATATTTCCAATGTAATTAATATTTAATATTGAGTTAAATTTTAATTCATTATAGCAATTTGATTAATGAAAAAACCACACCAATAAGTTTTTCCCAGTGACCATGGAAACAAATGCCTCATAAATTTCCTTAGAACGGAATTCATGGAGATATATGATACCAATATGAGAATAAAATTCAAAATTAAATCATTCCAATAACTCTCCACTTGTCTCTATGTGTTTTAAAACCATTTCATTCTATTCTTTTCACTTTTTATCCATTCAAAATTGATTATTTTTTGAAAAATCTGAATTCTAGATTCATTCTACTATACATTCCCAACATCATTTGTAATAACATTTCAAGACTCACAAACTTAAGAATTAGTAAAAGTAAAAAATAGATGATAATGACCTAGATATCCTAATATTTTTCACATTTCCTCACTCCCTCATTATTTAATGTTTTAATTTTTTTGTTTAATTGTTAAATTTTATTAGGGTGTGCAACAGAGGGGTAACAGGTACATGCATAGGTCAATCAAGTATAGTAATGAAATAGATCAAATAATGAACAAAAGTATGGAAAAATAATTTTATAAATCTAATAAATATTAACCTAACTTATATTTACCTTATATTAAGTGATAAATAACCACACATCATGGTAGGGTGAAAATATGTGAGGAGATATTAATTGAAAAAATTTTCACAAAACATGCTCGCATAAAGGGTATAAATCAACTTAAATATTTCACAGAGATACATCCAATTATTTCATCGAAAAACTTCCAATTTACTAAAAAACTCGCCCATATGTAAAATTCAAGCTAAAATCCACATTCCATAATTAAGACAAATTTTCATTTAATGTTAAAACAACACGAAATCAAGAATTTTGACATGAATTTTCTATAATTTCCATGATTATATGAAAATAAAATGTAAGTATTCTAGAAAAAAGTGAGAAACAAAATGAAGAAAGGGTGAAGGTAAAAAAATATGTATATATATAAAAATAGAAGAAAGAATAAAAATGATGAAAATACTAATGAACTAAAAAAGGTGGGGAAAAGTAAAAAAACTATACTATAAGAAAAAAATAAGAAAGAAGAATGATGATGAAAATCATAATGAAACCAAAAATGTACCCCCCCCCCCCCCCCACACACACCTATAGTGTGTAATGTCCTCACTAAAATAGAATATAATATGAGAATAAAGGATAAAAACTAGTTTGTTTCACTTGTATGTTTCTTCTTGAAGGTAGATTTCCTCTACCACATGCTTTAAAAATCATTATAGAAGAGTTTAAGTCTTATCTGATTTATGGTTATCATTCAGCCACTCTTTTAATGTAAAAACTATATTGAACCAAAGGGATAAACATTAGTAACAATTTCAGGACCGAGCCATTGTTAATGAGTATTAACTGGGTAGAGGTTTATCCAAAAAAATTAGATGAGGAAATTATTGACAATGTGAAACTTCCGATGATGAATCATATCGTCACAGATAGCTTATATCTTCTCATTATAGAATTTGGAGTTCTCATATTTATCACTTTGAATTTCCTTCCAACTTCTGAATCTATAACTTCCTATGATCACCTGTATTTGAAGGATTCATATTACATTATCTAACATCCTAATATTCATGGTGCTCTACCTCCACTGGGATATGAAAGGCCATTCCAAACATAATTCTATATGGTGAAATTATGATTGGGGTTTTAAAAGATGTATGCTATGCCAAAATATCATTATCCAAGCGTAATCTACAATCATTCATATTGGGTTGTACCTTTTTTTCCAAGATTCTCTTAACTTCCTGATTTTTTATTTCTGCAATTCTATTAGCTTGAGGATGACATGTAGTTGATACTTTATGAACAACCCCATACATATATAGACTGATTTTAATGTGTCAATTAAAAAAATACAAACCCTAATCACTAGTGATGACTCTTATCATTCCAAACTTATGAAAAATCTATGATCTCACAAAATCAACAACCACATGAGAGTCATTAGTCTTGGTAGTCATTGCTTCCTCCCATTTGGAGACATAGCCATTAAAAAATATGATGTACATAAAGATAAATGAATTTGGAAAATGTCTCATTAATTCAATTCCCCATGAATCTAAGCTCTCATAGAATAACACGGGTTTTTGGAGAAATTTAATTCCTATTAGAGATATTCCCCATGGATTGACATTATGTGCAAGAATTAAAAAACTAATGGGAATCTTTATACAATATTTTTCCAATAAAGCCTTTATTCAAGGACCCTTTGATATATATGGTGAGAGAAAAAGTTTCCTACATTCCAAAGTGTTGTAGAATCACAAAATATAGGTGAAATCATGGTCAGGGACACACCGATGAACAATATGGTTACTATAAATTCTCCATAAGTATGGGTTAGGCCAAATGTGCCATTGTGAATCATTCTTAATTAATTGGGATTATAATGTGATGAAATTAGTGGGGACCCTAGATATTGTTAGAAAATTCACAATGTATTCATACCAAGGGGTAAGGTCCACAACATCACAAAGTTTCTCATGAGGAAATAATTCTCTAATGGGGAGGGATGGGTTAACAAGGTGGTCAAATGGTGCGATAATCATACTATTGTGGTAAGATGCTAAATTTAAAATACAATATTATTTAAAATATCTATTTCAAACTCTTATTGGAGGATAATACACTTTATGAGTTGGGTCTTAGCTTCATATTTATTAAACAGAAAATTAAGGGCAGCATGATCAGAAAAAATAATGACTTTTGACTGAAAAAGATATGAATGAAATGATTCTAAGGAAAATAAAATATAAATATGTTATTTTTAAATGGTATTGTAGTTTTCCATGGTAGGTTCCATGGTATGTGATGTATACACAATGACTTTAGGATCCCTCTCAACCCTTACTGATAAACTACCCAAACTGTAATTTCATAGGAATCACACTTAAGATCGAAGGGGAGATCCCACCTTGGTGGTAGGATGATTGGAGGTGATGTGAGACAACTCTCTAGTGAATTAAATGAATCTTCACATTTTTTATTGAAAACATACTCATAACCCTTTGTAAAAAATAAAACAAGGGAAATTAAATCCTACTAAATTCTTTAATAAATCGGCAATAAAAACCAGCATGACCTAATAATGATCGCACCTCACACACACATTTTGGAAATGAAAGGGATGTATTTTTTTTCAATTTTTGACTTATCAACATTAATTACCTTATTTGAAATAACAATCCCAATAAATTTCCTTCTCAAAACCATGAAATGGGATTTCTTATAATTTAATACAAAATATTTTTCAATGAAACAGAAGAGGAAAGAACCTAGGTGTGCCAAACAATCATCAATGTAAGAGGCATAATCTATGAAATCATCTATAAAAACTTCCATAAAATTATCAAAGTACTCATAAAATATACTTTCATATAATTTTTAAAAGTACCAAGATCATTACATTGACCAAAAGCATCCTATTGTATGAAAATTTACTAATTGGATAGGTAAATATTGTCTTTTATTTATCCTCAGGGTCTATATAAATTTGAAAATAACTTGAATAGTTATCAAGGTAACAATAATTGGACTTAATATCCAATATTTTTAACATTTGTTCAATTAAAGGTAGAGAAAATTTTTCCTTTTATATGGCTTGATTTAGACATCGCTAGTCAATGCAGTCTTTCCAACTATTTTTCTTGGGTGTTTCAACCAATTCATTTCATTCAATTTACACAATTGTTATTCTAGTTCTTTAGGACGATTTTCTATTGAATTACCCATTTACTATAATATATGGGATAAATGATCTTAACAACAATGAACTTATTGACATCCAATTTTACCCCTTCAAGGAGAGTGGGATTTAATCGGTGTTGGTATTTCCTTAGTGTCTTAGCCTCGTCATTTAAAATTATATGTTTCATGAAAATATATGGGATAATCCTAGTAATATCATCCAATTTCCATCCTATAACCTATTTACACTCTCTAAAAAGGTCTGCCAATGTTGATTCCTTCTGTGGATAGATTTTATTGGAAATAATGATAGGAAATTGGTCAATATCCTCAAGCTTTGAATATTTTAAATATGATATAAGTTTTTTTAATTCCAACACAAATGGGTTTTTATCTAGGAAGGGTATTTTGGGAGAGTGAGGTCTAAAAACTATGGATCGTCTCATGTTTATTCTCTATGTAAAGAGAATTAAGGGAAATAAGATTTTCTAAAACATCGCTGATCATGGGTACCTTAGAATGAACACACTCATCAATTAAATAACAAAATATACACATTTAAAAATGCACTAAACAATCAAAACATGAATCAAAACTCAAATAACCCACGAGTGAAGAAGAGGAAAATGAATCATAGTATGGGTCAATGAAATAATGGTGTGTGTGTGTGTTGTTAGAAATAAATATCATTGAATAAATTGAAAGAGTGGAGTTCTATCCAATGGGGTGTTTTATATAATCAAGGATATTTAAAATTACCTTTATCCACCAAAATCCAGGGAAACGTTACCATTTTCAATATTGATGTTCATATTTAATATTTTAATGAATTTCATTCCAAGTATGAGAGGATCATGTTCTTGGGTTTGGGTATCTTACATATAAAGTATGTATAATTCATCAGGGACGATTATATTTTTTTTCATCTTATTAGGAAATCCTAGATCACTCCTAATGGGTGTGTTTTTCTCCAGTTGGAAATTTTCATCAGGATTACCATTGGCTGATGCTTTCTAACCTGAAGAAAATTATAAAGAGAGTGAAGTATTACATTAATTGAAGTACCTAACCTAACATCTCTGGTTTTATTTTGCGGTATCTTTCTCTTTTATTTCAGTCATATAATTATCTATTATATTTCCCATGTGTTTTTTCTAATTTATTTTTTTGAGTTGGATAGTAGGTGGAACATAATTGGTGCATGAATAGTAGAAATATTGGCTTAGCCTAGTAAAGAAATTTCCCCCTATAAAGAATAATTATCCAAGTCACATGGACTAGCACACATAGTGTGAGAGCTAACCTTTCGCTAGAAATAGTGGCTCTATCTAAGGTGAATGACTAAGCTCATGGGCCTAAGACCTTCCCCAAGAAAACATTTTCCAGTCAGATCTCTAAAATTTTGTAAATTCGTTATTTTATGCTCGATGATTTTTTACCAAAATCACCCCTAAATCCCATCATTCAGTCTCCCCTACCCTTGGTACACCTCCACCTCTTCTCCCTCTCCCTTGGGCTCATTTTTCATAGGTTATTTGACCTTGTATATTCAATAAGTCTCTATGTAAGATCCTTTTTCCCTCTTCCCTTATTCTTTTATAGTCTCTTCTTCTTTATCTTTTGTGTTCCATCTTCACCAGTGGATTGGTTGCCTGAAATTAGTCTAAAACATTATTATTTGGGTTATATATTGATGTTTTTGGTGTGTTATTTTCTTTATAGGGTCTCCCTTTGGTGTGGTTGTGGTTTGAAACTGGTTTCTGGATGTTTCCAAGAAAAAGGTAGGTGGTCCCATGTTTTAAAATTGTTTTTGATTTTAGTATGGTTGTTAGGGTTTATAATTATATGAATTATGTGGGTTGTGCGAATAATTTTTTCAAATCGTTTTGGTGTGTGTAGGGTTTAAATGATAATTTTCCAATTGAATGTTGTTGTTTTTATGATGTGTTTCCAATGATGGGAGTTTTTTTTGTGTAAGATGTGGTTCATGTGACATAAAAAAATATATTTCATCCTAAGGGAATCCTAGGTATATAGGTGGCCATCCAGGTCTAGTATGTTAAGAGAGTTGGAAGGGTTGAGGACCAGTCTCCCTAATAGGATTAACATAATAACACTAACTAAACATATATGTGATGGGGATTAGTGTCTTGAGACTAGCCATTACGCCTAGGAAGTGGTTTGATCACCAAGAGTAAGAGGATCCCAGGACCCCGATAACCCTAGTGCCTTAGGGATCACCCATTGTTCTCATGCTGTTCTTACTGTTCATCTTGTTATCATCTTTACTTCCCTATTTAAATTCAAATATTATTTATTTTACATTGTATCTTTCCTTTTCCCTAAAACTAACATGTTAATTTATTATCTAATGTTAATGCATGGAATCTCTTTTGGCAGCATCCTATTGGGAACATTGGCTCACACCCTACCCATAACCTCTGGTGTATGTAGACCATGTTATGTTTGACCCAAGTAAAGGAAAGTCATTCTATGCTGGTGATGGTGGATCTAGTTTCTAGTGGTTTCCCCATTGATGGTGTTGGTGGAGGTGACATGAGGATGTTGAATGTAATAACCTGAAATTTTGAATAAATTTTGTTTCCTAATTTTATGTGTTATTTTATTTTATACTCAATAAAACTATTTCATTTAATAAAATGAGTATAATTAAAATGGGACTGTTGGGTTTTGACTATAATATGACTGTTGGTCAGTATGAATGTTGGAAACTAAATGTTGCGATTATTGTCTAAAAATACAAGTGAACTTGGTTAATTAATATAGAAAGAAGATTTGATGGCCTCATAAAGTAGTATCAGGGCGATTGAAGCCCATATAACAGAACTTTGGAAAGAGGTAGCACAACTGGGTTTTGCTTTGGACCAAACCCAAGCTGAACTTCATCGTGTGAAGCTAGAACGGAATCGCCTTCACGAGAAGTTCAAGCAGATAGAAATCACCACTCTAGCAATGTTGTCCGAGCCACCCCAAGATTTTATCACCTTAGTACACCTTACATTTAGGTTCTATGCTGGTGTTATAAGGGGATATGTAACGAGACCTTAGCTGCTTTATGTAATCCTTTATATAAATAAAAATTGTGATTTCATATTATGGTGAATTTTGTGAATTTTCAAATATCCGGATTAATATAGGATGTATATAATTTATTAATTTTGGAAAAAGGATATTTTATAATATTTATGTAAACCATAAATAATTAAAAATGTGTAAGGATTTTCAAAAAATGGTCTTCAAAAGTTGTGATCAGCATGAAATTTAGAGTCTAATAATATCAACTTAATTTTTGGTGAATAATAAATTATGAATAGTGATTTTATGCTTATGATTAGTAATGTTACCAAATGTATTAATTAACCTCACTTAAGAAAGTATTAATATAATTTAGGCACCTTGATTAAGTAATGTGATTCAAAAAAATAGGTAAATAACTGTTTCAGAAATTATTGGTTAAGTATTAGTTTTTTCGGGTGAATGGTGTTTTTTATTTAAAATTTAAATTAATATTATTTATAAAATTATTATCATAAAATGGATCTCATTTTTGAAATAAGAGCCTTGATATTTGGTTAAGGTGAAGTTTTGGGATTTTTCTGAAACAGTTGAATTTTCAGTGAATAGTTTTTTTATTTAAATATTAAATTAAAAATATTTAGAAAATTATTTTTATAAAATGGTGGTCATTTTTGAATTTAGAGCATTTATATTTGGTTAAGGTGAATTTTTTGGATTTTTCTAAGAAATTTGAATTTTCAGTGAATAGTGAAGATACAGTTTTGATTTTCAGGTGTTTAATGACATCATTAAGGATGTAATAATTATGAAATAATTCTGATCGACTTATGAATAGTGAGATAAGGTTTGAGGTGTCCAAAGTGGCCAATTCCATGGGAAAATACCATGTGCAAGACCATTTTGTTTCCAATACCACTAATGAGCTGTCCCTTGGCCATTAATGACTTGTCCCCTCACTTCTCTTATAAATACCAAGCCATTCCCTCATTCATTTAATTTTCCAAATCCTCCCCCATGATGTTATGGTTTCTTTACCTTCCATTAAGTCCTCCCAATTTTTTCTCAATCCTCCCAAGGTCCAGACCTTCATGCTTTCGAAGTTACTCTTATGGCAAGGGATTCTTTCACCCTCCTCTTTTAAGTTAGGACGTTCTTTATGTTGTGTCTTCTAATTTCCATATCTTTATGTTGAGGGTATGATCTTATATGTTCTTATTACTTTCCATTTCATGTCCAAATTATGAGATACCCTTTTCTTCTATCATCAATTTATTTTATGAATTTTTAAGTGACGTTGTTAGGCTGTCGAATTTCTCGTAAAAGAAGTCACATCTTCTCTTTTCTTTCATTTTTATTTTTCATGTAGTATTTCATTCAAATATCCATACCATGATCTTATTCAGTACCCATACTATATTATGAATTATTTATGAGTGGGTTACCCTTGTCCCCTTTCTATTCAATGTTTTCTAAAACCATGTTATATAGTCGTTATGCTGCAGCAATTTGGTTTCAAAATTTCTTTACTTTCTCTCAATAAATCCACTTGTTTATTTATGTGAATACCCAGAACTATTTTATTTATATGGGTGTTCATAAATATATAATGATGAGATATTTTATTCTAGAATTTACATAAATATAATCATCACTCCTTTTCCATGGGTTATAAATGACATAATGATCTTATTTTTTAATCTCTTTTTAAAACGTCACAATTTTGACACAAAACCCATTTCTTTGATTCTATTTGGGTTATTTATGAAATGTTTGATAATGATTTATTTGGCTCACATGAATTTGAATACATATTACGGGTGATCCCTGCTATTGCTTCAATGCATTAGAAAAATATTTAATCTCTAGAGATGACATGTTTCATGATACCTTGGTGAATATCCTTGGTAATTTTTTTGACACCTTGGGAATGGACCCTGGTGATATGTTCATGAATTTATAAATGAAATGTTTTACCCACATATTCAAGTTATGTTTCAAGTTCTTTTCATTATGATATGCCTATACTTCCATTTCTCATATATTTATTTTGTTATTCATGTTCTTATTGATATCAGAATTACATTGATTCCCTTGTTTACCCTTACTCGGGCTTCTGCTCACCCTTTCCTTTGATGTATGTCTCCAGGATATGAAAGGCAGTAATTGTTCTTAGGATGATCTTATGATGAATCCTTAAAGGTGGATTAGAATAATGTTTTATGTTGTATTCAAGTTCTATTGTTCCTAATTTTGAAGACACTAGACTTTAAAGATCCTCTGTTTGTAAAATGAAATGAAAAAGTAATGTAATAAAAATATGGGATTCCACAGTTGGTATCAAAGGATAGTTTAGTTATTTATGGAAATCAGGATATGAAAACATTAGAAATAACCCTATTGAAAAGTTTAAATATATAAAATCCTCCTGGTATTTTGGTGAGTATTGAGTAAGTGGTTTTTCAAGAAAACACATCCCTGTCTGGATACAAGCAGGTAGAGGTCGCTCTGGCACAAATGTATATAGGGGTAAAACCCGAAAACACAGCTTCGAGCTAGAGTCAAATGGGAACTGGTACACAACAACGGGCCTTCCTGCACTCTTGGCTATGAAACTCCTGGGGGATATGTTTGGTTAATCGCAAGCTTTTTATAAACCATTATAAAGGAATTACAGAAAAATGTAATTTTCCTAGCCTAAAGTTTTAAGACATAAAATCCTTTTTAGTTAAAAGATTCGTAAATGAAATAAGTTTCTCATGAAGAATTTATTCTTTTATAAAATTTCCACATCATCTAGGAATATGTTGACGTATTTCATGAGAATTTACTCGGACCTCCCCCGTATGGAGAGGGAGAGTTCACCATTAAACTCGTACCTGGATCTCATTCGATGTCAAAGTCCCCCTATAGTATGGTAAATGTGGAGCTAGAGTAATTAAAGAAACAACTCCATGATCTTATGGAGAAGGGGTTTATCCAAAAAAGTGTGTCTCCTTGGGGAGAACCAATTCTCTTTTTGAGGAAGAAGGATGGATCAATGTGGCTATGTATTGATTATAGATAACTGAATGGGATCACAGTAAAGAACAAATACCCTCTTCCAAGAATTGATGACTTATTTGACCAGCTTTTTGGGGCTCAATTCTTCTCAAAAATTGATCTTATTTATGGTTATCATCAATTGAGGGTGAAGGATGATGATATTCCAAAAAATTCCTTCCAATAAAGATATGGGAATTATGAGTTTGTTGTAATGCCCTTCGGACAAATACTCTATCTATTTTTATAGATGAAGAATATGTTGATTTTGGAAACATATATCAAATGGAAATCCTTTGTATAGGAAAATGATTTGGTGATTAAATGATAATGGTTTTTTTGGATGATGTTTTCTCTTTTTGAATAAAATATGCATAAGTAAATAAAATACTATAGGATTTAATTTTTCGAGGAATGGTTGAATTTTGTTTTGTAAGAATCTATGTATTTATTGTGGACATATGGTGATTTCGGTTATTTCTGTAAAATGATTAACCTAGAATATAGAATATGTGACTAGGTTAATTATACTTTAGTATGAGACTATAATAGTAGTTTATGTTATTTGGAGATAAATGTTAAGATTTATTGTGTAACACTATGTTATTAAATCCTTCTGATTTTTGGGTTCCAGTCTTTCTTTGGATTATTCTGAAGAATTTTAAGGATGATTGTGTATTGAATGGTCTTCCTGGAACT
The DNA here is from genome assembly GCA_963277665.1 of Viscum album. Lineage (NCBI taxonomy): Eukaryota > Viridiplantae > Streptophyta > Magnoliopsida > Santalales > Viscaceae > Viscum > Viscum album. The sequence goes on from OY728125.1 coordinate 599,544,070, forward strand.
TTGGGTACTTTTTGTTGAATTTTGGGGATTAATAGTCATATTTCTTTTTATAAAGGATTATCCTTTTTGGGGATTATATGATCTCGTACTAACCATTTTAGTTTTAGTTGATGATTAAAGACAAGGGTAATATATAGTTCTTCTTTTGTGGATTATGTGATTATCTATAAGATGATTCTTGTGCTTTTAATGAGACTAAGACTTTCTAATGCTCGTTGTTTAGAGAAAAGAATAGTCTTCGTAGAATCTTATTAAAGGATGAAACTCTACTTTAAGGTAAGTATATTTCCTTATGTTTTTATTCAATGTAGTAAATGAATTTCTCAAAATTTTGAAAAGGAACGTAAAACAAAAACTTTGTTGGTTTATGTTTCCTATTGGGTAATCAAACACCATTTAACACATCATAAGTTTGTGATCTTCTTATGGTAAATTTTCTCCTAATCATGTTTTCTATCACTCTCCATCAGAACTTGACCCTTTGTTTTTTCTTCCATATCCATGTTTTCTTACATGGAATCCTAGTATGGTTTAACTTGGGTGACCTTTGTACTTCCCTTTCTTTATTTTAAAGTAATTGTTTTATAGACTCCTTTTCCGATGTGAGACTTTCAATGAAATTTCCAAAGCCCAATTTTAAAATTGTGAGGATGCAATTTCTTAAGGGAAGAAGAATGTAACGACCTGAAATTTTAAATAAATTATGTTTCCTAATTTTGGGTGTTACTTTATTTTATACTCAAAAAAGTATTTCATTTAATAAAATGAGTATAATTAAAATGGGACCATTGGGTTTCGACTATTATATGACCATTGGTTAGTATGACCATTGGAAACTAAATGTTGCGATTAATGTCTACAAATACAAGTGATATTGGTTAATTAATATAGATAAAAGATTTGATAGCCTCATCCAGTAGTCTCGGGCCAATCGAAGCCCATATAACGAAACTTGGTATGGAGGTAGCACCACTAGGATTTTCTCTGGACCAAACCCAATCCAAACATAATCGTGTGAATCTGTAATGGAATTTCCTTCGTGAGAAGTTCAAACTGATATAAATCACCACTTGGGCAATGTTGGTCGAGCCACCCCAAGATTCTATCACCTTAGCACACCTTACACTTAGGTCCTATGCTGGTGTTATAAGGGGATATGTAATGAGACCTTAGCTGGTTTATGTAATCCTTTAATATAAATAAAAATTGTGATTTATTCTTATGGTAAAGTTTGTGAATTTTTAATTGTCGAGATAAATATAGGATGTATATTGTTGTTGAATTTTGGAAAAAGGATATTTTAAAATATACATGTAAACCATAAATAATTAAAAATGTGTAATGATTTTCAAAAAATGTTCTTCTACAGTTGTGATCGGCATAAAATTTAGAGTCTAATAAAATCAACTTAATATATGGTGAATAGTAAATTATGAATAGTGATTTTATGCTTATGATTAGTAATGTGGACAAATTTATTAAGTAACCTCACTTAAGAAAGTATTAATATAATTTAGGCACCATGATTAAGTAATATGATTCAATAAAATAGATAAATAAATGTTTCAGAAATTATCAGTTAAGTATTAGTTTTTTTATGGTGAATAGTATTTTTATTTAAAAATTAAATTAGAAATATTTGGAAAATTATCTTCATAAAATCCAACTCATTTTTGAAATCAGGGCATCGATATTTGGATAAGGTGAATTTTTGGGATTTTTATGAACCAAATGAATTTTCAGTGAATATTGTTTTTATTTAAAAATTTAATTAAAAATATTTTGAAAATTATTTTTATAAAATGGAGTTCATTTTTGATTTCGTAGAATTGATATTTGGTTAAGGTGATTTTTTGGTATTTTTCTGAGAAAGTTGACTTTTCGTTGAATACTGAAAATACAGTTTTGTATTTCAGGTGTTTAATGACATCATTAAGGATGTAATAATTATGCAATAATTCTGGTCAACTTATGAATAGTAATATAAGGTATAAGGTGTCCCAAGTGACCAATACCATGGGCAATCCCATGGTTCTTCCAATACCACCGATGAGGTGTTTCTTTGCCATTAATAACTTGTCCCCTCACTTATCCTATAAATACCAAGACATTCCCTCATTCATTTCATTTTCCAAATCCTCCCCAATGAAGTTCTAGTCTCGTTACCTTCCAAGATGTCCTTCCAAGGTGCCTTGAAGCCTCCCAAGGTCCTGAACTTCAAGCTTCTGTAGTTACTCTTCAAGGTACGGGATTCTTTCACCCTCCTCTTTTAAGTCATGAAATCTTTTATGTTGTCTCTTCTAATTTACATCTCTTTATGTTGAGGGTATGTTATTATATGTTCATATTACTGTCCATTTCATGTGAAAATGATCACAGACCATTTCTTCTCTCATCAATTTGTTTTCTAAATTTTTAAGTGACTTCGTTAGGCTATCGAATTTCTTATAAAAGAAATCACATCTTCTCTTTTCTTTAATTTTTATTTTTCATGTGGTCTGTCTTTCAAATATCCATAAAATGATCTTATTCAGTACCCATATTGTATTATGAATTAATTATGAGTGGGTGACCCTTGTCCCCTCTCTATTAAATGTTTTCTAAAACCATGTTATATAGCCATTATGCTATAGAAATTTCGTCTCAAAATTTCTATCTCTTTCTCTCAAGAAATCCGCTTGTTTATTTATGTGAATACCAAGACCTATTTTATTTATATGGGTGTTCATAAATATATAAAGATGAGATATTTGATTCTGGAATTGACATACATATAACCCTCACTCCCTTTGCATGGGTTATAAATGACATAATGATCTTATTTTTTAAGCTCTTTTTAAAACATCACGATTTTGATACGAAACCCATTTCGTTGATTCTATTTGGGTTGTTTATGAAATATTTGATTATGATCTATGTGGATCACATGAAATTAAAGAAATATTAAGGGTGCCCCTTGATTGTGCTCTAATGCATTGGGTAAAGATTTAACCTCTAGATATGACAAGTTTCATGATACATTGGTGAATAACCTTGGTAATTTTTATGACACCTTGGGGATGGACCTTGGTGATATGTTCATGAATGTCTAAATTAAATGTTTTAGCCACATATTCATGTTTTGTTTCAAGTTCTTTTCTTTATGATATTCGTATACTTCCATTGCTCATATCTTTATGTTGTTATTCAAGTTCTTATTGATATCACAAGTACATTGATTCCCTTGTTTACCCTTACTGGGCATTCTGCTCACCCTTTCTTTTGATGTATGTCTCCAGGATTTGAAAGGAAGTAACTGTACTTCAGATGATCTTATGATGAATCCATACAAGTGGATTATAATAATGTTTAATGTTTTATTCATGTTTTTTTGTTCCTGATTTCTAAGACACTAGACTTTAAAGATCCTCTGTCTGTAAAATGAAATGAAAAGTTATGTAATAAAAATGAGGGATGTTGCATTGAACCTCTAATATAATAGGTCCTTGTCTATATAGTTTTTTCCCCACCCTAATTTTGTTTATTTTATTATTTTGGTCTTCTATTAAAATATTAAAATTATTTACTCATGTTGTAGTGTGATATCGTGATATTTTTCTTCTGGTTAGGGTTTGTGATGTTATTACTCTTGTGGTTTTAATTTGGTTCATTATTTTGGGATAAATCATTTCCAAATATGTTTTTTAGTTCCATGAACTATGTTCTAACCCATTGGTATCATGATTTCCTTTTGTGTTATTCCATCGGCCAATTCAGGTGTTAGGTTAGATGGTTGTCCAGCCTGGTTCAAGAAAAAATGGTATCCTAGGAGGTTTTCCCTGTTTCTTTGGGTCATGTTATTTGGAAGAGTTTTGATTGAACATCATTAAAACTATTGGGGCTTGAGGTTCTGGTTGTGAGTTGGGTGTCTGGCCAACACACCTTGTGACTAGTCATAGGTTTCCATGGTATGTTTAGGATTTTTTATGAATCCTCCTCCAAGTGAGATGTACATGCTGTATATTGTTCTTGGATAATAATCTAGGGTGGACTGGTTTGTATTTTTATTATGATTACATTTTTTGTTGATAGATTTATGGATGTATTTGGAATTTGTGTTGAATAAAAAATTTCTGGATTTTTCATTGATATTTACCTTGTATTTGATGAATTTTATATAATTATTCCTCCCCAGAGACATCCTTTAAACCCATGGGAAGAGGATAGAGAGAGTTTTCCCTAACCAATTGATCTAATATTAGTACAATTCATGGATTCAACTGTTCGATAATTATATCATGGAGTAAGCTAGTGTTTTTTCATGCCATGGTAGTCAAACCATGTCTATAAAAGGATAAATCTTGAGATTTTTTCAAAAAAAATTATCCTTCCTTCTGGGGTAGCAGGGACACCTAGGATGCTGAGGATTGGATTAAAATGGTTGAGCATCTCTCTTTGGGCCACCGTAATGTTATTTGATAAATAGGCTAATGGATCACTCCGGTTGTGAATTAATTACTAAAATTTGAATAAGGTGAAAATCTAGAATAAGTACACCTTACCCCACATCGATGACCTTATCGATCAGCTTAGTTGGCAAAGAGGTTCTCCAAGAATGAAATGTGCACTATGTATCATCCTGCCAACGTTCAAGAGTCATATTTTCCTAAGATAACCTTTCGAAGCAGGTACGACCACTTTGAGTATTTTTTCATGAAATTCGGATTGAAAAATTACCCAGTGGTCTTCATGGAGTTTATAAACATGGATTTCCATCCATACCTCAACTCCTTTATTGTCATGTTTTTTAGGACAACCTAGTTTACTCTAGGATCAATAATGATCATGAGGGGAACATGAGTATCACGGTAGGATCTCTTTAGGATCACTTTCTTTTATCTAATCTCTAAATCTTTACCTCCTAGATCAGGGTTCTAAATTTTATGGTCCATGTGATTTTGGAACATGGGGGTTCAATGGACCGCAAGAAGATCTAATCAGTGATTTCATGTGAGAAAATTAAGAACATCATTGGTACCATAAGATTTCTGATCTTGGTATTGTGTTACAAGACATTTTCAAGGGATTTCACCCATGTTTCTTCACCAAAAATCATGATTTCCCCAAAATGGGTAGTGTTAAGATGGAGTCTATAATGTCCAAAATCCATTTAGAATCATAAACAGTATTTGACCAATGTCCTTATTTTTATTTTACCAAAATCTTGGAATGGGTATGTGTTCTTTTGTGATGCTTTTGGTATGGGTATTAGGTATGTATTTATACAGGTTGGCCATGTGTTGGTGTATGGATCTCTCCAACTCTGACCACATGAAATGAATTATCTAACTGATGAGTTTAAATTAGTAGTTCTGATGCAAGCATTGAATATGTAGTGATAGTATATATTTTGGGATAAGTGTGTATTCTACTTGAATAATAATTTCTTGTACTATATTTTCTCCCAAAATAATCTGAATATGAGGTAACTCCAATGGTTTAAGTATCTTTGGGGGTTCAATTTTGATATCGTCCATAACCAAAGATAATTAAATTTTGTAGGAGAATACTTGATCAGGGATATTCTAGTGAATCTATTAAGGAGACTAGTGATAAGTGGAATCTGATGGTAATTTTCTCCCAGATGCACCTGGAAAGAAAGAAGCATAGTGGAAGCATGTTTTTGGCTAGTTTTTAGATAGAATCTTCTATTCTGAATCTCATTCAATAATAACATACTATTAATGATATAATTTAGTGATCTAGATTGCTTCTTTGTGGTAGAGAGGTTCCTGAAAAGTGGTTGTTGTCTTATGATGGATTTATTTGATTTTACGGTCACTTTGTGGATACATTGTATTTGTGGAAGGTGAGGATGTATGATATAAACTAGACTCAATGGTTTGTTCATACTAGGAGCAGCAAGATGTTTTACAATGTTCCTTGATGGTTCTGATGGCCATGTATGAGGAATGATATAGCTAAATTTTATCTATATGGTATACTTTTTAACAAGATAAAGTTACACACCAATGGCCAACATGTTTTCCTCAGCTGCTCCCAATTCCTACCCGGAAGTGGGATGAGGTTATCATGGACTTCCTCATTGGATTACCTCATAAAACCAGGGGAGGAAATCTATATGGGTGGTTATTTATTTCCAAAATAAATTATCTCATTTCATTCCAATCAAGGACTCAAACATGTTGGATAAGTCAGCTCAGCTGTATGTTTAGGAGATAGTGAGGCTTCATGGTGTTTCATTAGATATCATTTTAGGTAGGGATTCCTGCATTAACTATCAGTTATGGGAAGTAATTATGAATGAAATGGGGTCCTTAATCAAAAATGGCATGGCATACCATCCTCAAATGGATGTATAGTTAAAGCAGGAAAAACAGATCTTGGAAGACATGCTCTATGCATGTCTATTATATTCAGAGGCATGTGGGATAACCATTTCTATTGGTCAATATTTCATATAAAAACAATTTCCAATCCACTATTAGAATTTTTCCCTTTGATGATATTTATGGTCATCCATGTCAATCGCCTCTATACTAGAAAAGGTGGATAATACATCATTATTGGGACCAAGCCTTGTACAAGAGACATATAACAAGGTTTTTTTAATCATGGGATAGTTATTGATAATGTAGATCCACCATAATTATTATGATGATCAGTGGAACTAAGCCTTTGAGTTATCAGTGGGTGATCTGGTGTTCTTAATAGTGTCCCCACTATTGGGTCTCTGTCATCTTGGTAGTAAAGGGAAGATGACACTGTGGTATGTTGTATTTTTTGAGGTTACTGATATAGTTGGTAAGGTGGAATAACAGTTAGCTTTTAGGACCTAGTTAACATTGATCTACAATGTGTTCCATATATCTTAATTGAAGAACTATAACCTGAACTCGTCTTATATGCTGAATTTGGAAGAATTGGAACTGGAATCTAATTTATTTGTGTTTGAGTGACCAGAATAGATTATGCAATCCGAATATAAAGTTATTTGGGGAAAATCCATATCATTGATCTGGTTCATTTGGTATTAAGATAATTATTAACATGATGCATGACAAAAAAGTTCTTGGTTGTAAGAGTAGTATCCACATTTCCACATTATTTAAACTTCAGTTTGACTTTTTGAGGAGGGAAAGCTTTCATGTTGCTGAGTATTTTCACCTCTATGGTTTTATTTGAAGGTATGTTTTGATTTTATTTTCATCTCATCTTTATATATTTTATTTTCTGGTTTTTTTGGAAAAATATAGGTTTTCAAGTTGGATAGAATATGGAACAAGTTTGATGCATGGTTAGTAGAGGTTGTGCAGCATCCCAATGGAAAATGTGAACCCTGTATAGAGGCATTCTCTAGGTCGCATGACCTAGAACACGATCATGAGAGAAAACTATGAACCTAAGAAAATGGATCTTTCTTAGGCACAAAGCTAAGATCATGAGAATTTACCCTTCATATGGAAGTAGTCTGGATATTTTTTTATTGGACAGAGGTTCTACACAATTTTTGCACAGTTTGGGAAACTATACAACCAAACCATGTGAGCTGGTAGATCGTTAAAAAGTTTTAAATTACCTTTCCCCCCCTTAGATTTTTAACCCAATTCACCCCTATATTCCCCATTTTGTATCCCCTTCCCTATAAATGCCTTCCCCTCTTCTCCCTCTCCCTTGGGATGAATTTCATGGGTTATTTGGCCTTGAATCTTCCAGAAGTATTCAATTAAGATCCTAATTCCCTCTTATGTTCTTCTTTATTGATCACTTATTCATTATCTATTGATTTTTCTATTCTATAGTATATTGGTTAACTGAATGTGGGTTCAAACATGATTCTTTGACTTAAATATTGATGGTTGTTGAGTGCTCTTTCCATTATAGGGTCTCCCTTTTGTGTGGTTGTGGTTTCCAACTGGTTTCTAGAATATTCCAAGAAAAAGGTAGGTGTTCCCATGCTTTAACATTGTTTGATGATTTTAGTATGTTTTATATTGATTATAAATGGGTTATATGAATTGTTTGGCTGGTCAAACTTGTGTTTTAAAATGGTTTCTGTGTGTGTAAGGGTTAAATGCTAATTTTATAAATGAAAATGGTTGTTTTCATGTGTGGTTCCAATGTTAGAAGTGTGTTTGGTTAAGAGGTGGCTCATGTGATATAGGAAATTGAATTGATAATAGGGTAATATTAGGTATATGGGTGGGAAGACTAGTTCTAGTATGTTAGGAAAGTCAGTGAGGTAGATGATCGATCTCCCCGGAAGGATTGATGTAACAATGCAAACTAACACATATGTGATGGGGATTTGTTGCTCGAGGAGGTCTTTTTTTCCTGGGGATATGGTTTGATCACTGATAGTATGAGGATCATAGGTCCCCACTAAGCCTAGTTCCATAGTAATTACTTGTAGTGATCATGATATTCTTACCATTCATATTTTTATCATCATTACTTTGCTTTTAAATTTTAAATTTTGTTTTATTTTAGATTCTATCATTCTTTTTTCTTAAAAATGTCATGTTAATTTTTCATTTAATGTTAATTCATAGAATAAATTTTGGTGGTATCCTACTAACAATGTTAGCTCACACCCAACATACACCCTCAGGTGTATTTGGACGTTATTATGTTTGACCCTAGTAAAGAAAATCCATTCCTCAGTGGTGGTGGTGGTGGATCTAGTTGGTAGTTATTTCCCAATACTGGTGTTAGGGGAGGTGACATGTGAGTGTTGACCCTCTAGTTGCATGAAGGATTGGTTCTACTGTTGGTTCCCCTCCCTATTTTTATTTTTTGTTGTTTTTTTGTTAAAATAGTAAAATGATTAAATCATGTTGTAGTGTTATCTTGTAATCTTTCTCATCTGGTTATGGTTTTTGATTTGGTGTATTACACTTTTGGTTTTATTTTGGTTGATTCTTATGGGTGAAATTATTCCCAAATATTATTTTTGATTCCCAGGAACTAGTTATGACCCCATGAGGATTAGGAAAACCCTTTAGGACATCCTAAGGATTGGGTAAGGTGTCAGGTTGGATGGATACTCAGCATGGTTTATGACACCTAAATCAATAATTTCATCTGAAAAGAAAATCTCACCTATGATGAAAGTTATCATAAAAGTTCACTGGTCCATGAATTTGATTGGAATCACTTTTTTATCAAGTATGAGATATTCCTTCCAAGGATGAGTCTCTCATTCCCCTTTATTTGTCCTCTATGGGTGGAAATATCATTAATAAATTTGTAATAGTTGAATTTTGTTTAACTCTATCCAATAGGGGAATGTTAACTTGTACCTTTTTAAATTTATCCATTACTTGTTTATCAATATCATTATCATAATTTTTCTTATATTTATAGAGTTTGGGGGAAAGGAAGAGGTATATAGTTTTTAGGGGAAACCTGAAAAATAACATTTTACACTTTTTATTTTTATTAACATGAATATTTTGAGGGTAGAGAAGTATATTTTTCAAGAGTGAGGCATACCAATTGGGTAGAATCATTATAAGAATAAACATCTCTACAACTAAAAATTGTTATTTCATATGGATTGACTTTTTAATTAGTATTAGAAATATTTTGGGATGGTATTTATTCATAACATTGCATCTTTATCTTACAAACTGTGTTTGTAACATCCCAACCATAGTTACCCAGAGTCAGTTCATTATTATATAACATTGTCATGATACAAGAAATCATTTCCCGAAAGACCGATCAGTTTAGTAGCCTTGGAAGTACTAGATACATTCATAAGTTTTACATTACATATGGAATAAAAACATCAAAAAAATCGGTCCCCTTCGAACACACTTATATCCTTAGCTTATCCTTGTAGTTCAACCATAAAATACTTATTCACATCCTGGGAAAAATAAAACATAGAAAGGGGTGAGCTCAGATGCTCAGTAAGGATAATAATATAGCAGAAACTTTCATAAATAAGAATATACATTTAAGGCAATGTATAAGACTAAAACAAAAGCCTTTTAAACTTAAAATTCAACATAATATAGAAAATATAAAATCAAATAATTCCTTTTATTTATTCACAATGATATTCTACTAGACTAATAATCACAAGAAATATCAATAGCCACTTTCATAATGATGGAATGCATAATGCTAGAATTCATAACCACATAGTAAAGGTCATGTTCCAAGACTACAAATAAGATTTTTTTTCAAGGCCTTGTGCCAAGACTACAAATAATATTTTTTTCAATTCCTTGTGCCAAGACACTAGTTAGTATCATGAGACCTACTGATGTATAGAAGAGCTATAGCGGGATCCACCTGTCACATACTAAGTCCAATACTATCCTCATATGAAAAGGTTGAAACATAACATAAACATTCATATTAAAACTAGCATATGAAATTTCAATACATTAACCATAAACCATGAATGGTATAAAAATAACACATACACAATAAAACATATCATAAATCATTCAATAAAATATGGAATATTGTATTATAATAAATCAACCTCAATTAAGAATAATATCCAGTAATGGATGATGATATAGTTGAAAATGATCACTCTTTGAGTGGAATACCCCTTTTTTATGAAATCCTTCAAAAGTAACAAAATTTATAAAGGATGAAGTTTAAAATATATTTTTTAATCAAAGTTTCCCATACCACTTTGAAACTTTTTAAAGTAATTAACATTTTTAAACATTCATTTCCATATAAATAAATCCTTAAAATCATTTTAAAAACATGGACATTAATGAGAAAGATTTATAATAATAAATATTTAAAACATTTAAATGATGTTTTAGTTAAATATTACCTTAAAATAATCATTTTGAAAAATTCTTTTATGTAACATGGACATGGATAATAAATATGTCTGAGAAAATACTTACATATAAACAATCTCGGATAATAATGAGATTGAGGAATTAACCCTTACCTTGTACATTTCCTTAGTCAAGGGTATGTTAACCTTATATATAATAGTTAAATCATTTTTATTAAATTATAAAATAACTATATACATAAATATGATATCATATATGATCCTCTAATATTTCTTGTTAATAATACTTTAGTTGTATCCTCGTTTCTGGGGTTAACTAATATCTTTTCCTTTATATGTTTGGTTACATAATCCATGTTTGTTATGGATAGGATTTATTTTATTAATATCCAGATTAATATTCAGTTATTATACATTAGTTTTAATCAGAAAATGAAAATTATTCATGAATTATTACGATGGGGAATGAATCTCATCGCGTTCGTGGAGACAGTAATCCGTACGTACGTACGAGCAACAATATCATTACATTGATGGTGAAATCGTATGTAATTAAATGGTATATCATATATACAGAATCATTAACAGGTTATATTTATTATTTAAATCATTTAAACTCATTATTATACCCATCCAAATAATGAAGTTTTTGAATAATAAACTACACCACGACGTGGATACAGAAAGATGTACGTACGCATGTATGGTGACTTTTTCATTTATAGGATGGATAAAATAAAGAATATGGTGGTACCATATTTATAATAATATCACAGTATTTATTAGGTACTGTAGTTATTATTTTGGTATGGAAACAACAAATAATGAGTAAGTGGAAGAAGAAAAGAACTTGAATGAGAGTGGTGAAATTATCACCTCTTCTTCAGGTGCTTCCTTTTGAGTTGATCAAAAGGGCTCCTTACGTTATCTTTCTGATCAAAATAAATACTCTAGGTTGATGTGAGGGATTTTTGGAGGATATTTTTGCAGGTTTTTGTCGAGCCAAATGGCTTTTGAGGTTTGAAATTAAGAGAAGGAGAAGTACCCTTTTATAAGAGAGGTAAGGGGCACCTTAGGAAAAAATTGAAATATTATTTTATAATAAAATCCTTTTCAGTTTATAAAGGCTAAAAAATTATTTATTTAGAGGATAAGGTGAGTATGGGTCAAAATCCACTCAACCAATAGGTTTTATAAAGGTTTAGGTAACCTTGTTAAACTTATCTTTTAGATTTAACTCTTAGTTAAATAGTTTGACATTTACGAGTTCTCTTTGTATTTTTATATTATATGGTTAATAAACTTACTATAACAAGCCAACAGAACCCCAAGTGGTTAATAATTAATATATATAAAATTATCTATGTTCTTTGGCAGAACCTTATATTTTTAGGAATATTATATCAATTATTAATATAGTATTTGTTTTAAAAACTCAATTATGTCAATTTTGACACTATTTAGTTTTTTTTAAATCCTAATAGCAGGATTATTTAGAAAAAGATCATTTAATAAACCCTAACATGTCATTTTTACCTATAAAATTAGTTTAATTCATAAAAAGTTTCAAATTACATTTATTTGGATATTTATAATATCAATTATTTTAATATTTCATTAATAACGTAATTACTGCATCATCATTGCGTCATAAATAAATTTAATTATTTAAGGTCTAAAAATTATAAATAAAATACCATTATGTATTAAATCTTCTTATATTTCTAATTAATATTTTTAGTCTAATATATAACTTATATAACCCCTTGTAAAAAATGTTTTACTAAAAGATATATGTTTTTTTCATTTTTGTCTTTACTTTAAATTAGTTAATATAAAGTTTCATTATCACACTCAAGTGGCTCAATGGGGTCCCAAAATAAACCAATAGAAATAAGACATATGTAAGGGTAATTTAATATTATTATAATATATTTTTTTACCCATATTTATCAAATTTACCCCTTTAACCACGATAAATAAAATATTTATTGAAGTTAATATTCATAATGTCTAAAAGTAAAATTTACCAATTTACACAATATAGACCTTTTGATTCAAAATATGGAATCAATTTTTTCAAATTCAAAACAAATATGTGGCATAAATTTATTTAAAATTAATTACCGTTGTCAAATCAAAAGGCGTGTTTTTAAGAAATAATAACTATCAAAAGATTGGCACTTGTTTGTGTCCATTTTAAATGAGAAATTACATCCAATGACATAAATTATATTAAATCATAAAAATATAATATAATGATACTTTAAAAACCATTAAAATGTATAATTTAACACTATAAATTATTTCAATTAAGAAAGTTGTTTTGTATTAAGATTTACTATTCATCAAAAAATGAAAGCTTTCCGAAAAGTACCAAAAATTCACCCTAAGCCAATTTTTGTATTCTAAATCCAAAAATGAAGTCCATTTTGAAAGATAAAATTAAAAAACATTCAAAAATTGGGTATTACTATTCATAATGGTTAGTTTGATTGGTTGTGGTGTGTTTGAACTCCAAGTTGCATACGATACAAGCTATTGTATTATTAAAGATAAGAATATCGTGGAAGCTTGGGGTGTTACATTCTCCCCTAAAAATAATTTTGTCCTAAAAATTTCTACAATATTACTACATAAATTTATTTGGGTGGTTCTTCATCATATGTTCCTCGTGTTCCCACGTTGCATCTTCCATCTTATGGTTATTCCATAGTACTATCACCAGACGAGTCGTCTGGTTTCTCAACACTTGTTCTCTAGTATCAAGAATTTTTATAGGCTCTTTACAATAATACAGATCAAATTCTAGTTCTATTTCTTCATATGTGAGTTCATGTGTCGGGTCAGGCATGTATTTTCTCAATAGTGATATGTGGAACACATCAGGAACTTTGGAGAGATAAGGAGGCATTTCCAAACGATATGCTACAACTCCAATTCATTCTAGAATTTCTAAAGGTCCGATGTACCGGGGACTCAATTTACCCTTCTTACGAAAATGTATAACACCCTTCCATGGAGATACCTTCAAGGAAACACTGTCTCTTAATTGAAATTCTAAATCCTTCCTTCAGTTATCGGCATAGCTCTTTTTCCTCCTTTGGGCTTCTTTGATGTGGGTTTGGATAATCTTCTCTTTTTCCATTGATTCCTCAACAATTTCTGGGCCTACGAGTTTTCTTTCACCAATATCATCCAAACAAGCTGGTGTGTGACATGTCTTTCCATATAACTCTTCATATAGTGCCATCTAAATAATTGAATGGAAGATATTGTCATATTAAAATTCTACAAGAGGTAAATATTGATCCAATATACCTTGAAAGTCAAGTGAGAAAGATCTCAACATGTCTTCTAAGGTTTGTATATTCCATTCTGATTGTCCATCGGTTTAAGGGTGGTAGGCAGTGCTCAAAAGAAGTTTAGTATCCAGGTCCTTCAAAATACTTCTCTAGAATCTTGATGTAAACGGGTATCATGATCAGAAACAATTGATAGGGGTACACAATGATGTTTTACAACTTCATTAATATATAATCTTTCCATATTTTCAAGTGGTAAATCTTCAATTATATAATGAAAATGGGATGACTTGGTAATATATTCAACAATGACCCATATTGAATCATTCCTTCTAGGAGTATTTGGTATCCCCATGACAAAGTCTATCGTAATATCATCCCATTTCCACCCAGATATGGCAAGAGGTTTCATGAATCCTCCGGGATGCTGTCTTTCAGCTTTCACTTGTTGACAAACCATACATCATGACACATAATCAGTAATATCTCTCTTCATGTTGTCCCACCAAATATGTTCCTTTAAATCTCTATACATCATAGTTCTACTAGGTTGTAAATAGAAATTGGAGATATGAGAATCATCCAATAATTCCCGTTTTTAGATCAGGTATGTCAAGAACACAAAGTCTCTTCCTGAATTTCAAAATTCCATCTTCATATACGAAGTCACTCAATCTCCCATCATTCATAGCTTTAATCCTCTTTTTAAGCTCCTCATCATCCGTATGATAACTCTTTATCCTTTCTAGTAAAGATGGTTTGGAAACCATTTGAAAAATTATTTATTTTTCACCTTCTATGGTTATTCACATATCCATCTTTACTAGATCCATGAAAATAGGATCCCTTTCAACTCTCATCTTGTTCAATACTCCATGATCATTTCTACTCAAAGAATCTTCCACGTTTTTTACCTTCCCCGGGTGGTAGTGTATAGTGTAATTATAATCCTTGAGTAGTTCAATCCATCATCTTTGCATCATGTTAAGTTCTTTTTGTGAGAAATTATACTTCAAACTCTTGGGATCAGTATATATCTCATATTTTTTGCAATATAGATAGTGTCTCCAAATGTTCAAAGAAAATATTATAGCTACTAACTCTAGATCATGAGTAGGATATTTTTTCATGAATTTTTTGTTTTTGTGATGCATAGGCAATAAATCTATCATTCTTCATAAAGAAACAACCAATTCATTTCTTTGAATCATGATTATAAATAATAAACTCATCATTCCATGATGGTAGAGTCAAGATAAGAGCATTGAATAATCTTATATTCAGTTCTTCAAAACATTCTTCACATTTGTTTCCAAAAACAATTTAACCCCTTTACGTGTGAGCTTGGGTAATGGGTTAGCAACCAGGCAAAATTCTGGACAAAACATTGATAATAACCTACTAAACCAATAAAATTGTGTACCTCAGTTATACTCGTCGGTGTTGGAGATTCGTGGATTGCCTTGGTCTTTAAAGTATAAACAAAGATTCCATCTTTAGAGACAATATGGCCAAGAAAATAAATCTCTTGAATCTAGAATTTACACTTTCTAAACTTCCCATATAATTCATTTGATCTGAGGGTTTTCATAATAGTTCAAAAATTATTTTCAAGATCTTCATAGCTTTTGTGTATACCAAGATATCATCAATAAATACCACTGTGAAGTCATCAAGATATTCCATTAAAAAGCTATTCATTAGATCCATGAATTCAGAGGGTGTATTAGTCAATCCAAAAGGCATTACTGTAAAGTCTTAATGCATGTACCTAGTTCGAAATACTGTTTTTGGAATGTTTTCCTTCTTCACACACAAATGATGATATCCCGATCGAAGGTCAACATTTGAAAAATATTTAACTCCATTAAGTTAGTCAAATAAATCACCAATGAGAGGTAGAGGATACTTTTTCTTTATTTTTATAGCATTGATCTCTCTATGGTCAATTCAAAACCTCATAAATTTTACTTTCTTCTTAACAAAAATGATAGGGGCTCCCCATGGAGAAACGCTAGGGAGAATAAATTACTTATTACTCAATTAATCTATTTTTTTCTTTAGTTCCACAAATTCTTGAGTGGACATTCTATAAGGGGTCTTTAATATGGGCCTTGAACCAGGAATTAAATCAATGGAAAACTCAATTTCTCATTCTGGAGGATGTCCAGGTAAATCCTCTAGAAACACATCAACATATTCTCTCATAATAGGTATGTCCTCTATTCAAACATTTTTTTCATCACCCATAGTTATTTCATTTTATTCCTCCCCAATAATTGAATTTAGTAGAGCCACTCTGGGTGGATTGAGATAAGAATCAGGTGGAGACATTTCTGCTCTAAAGATACGGTACTCTTTATCATTCTCAATAATTATAACCTCCATCTTCTTACAATAAATTTTCACATCATAGTCTGAAATCCAATAAATACCAAGGATTATATCAAATTTAATCATGGGTATGACAACGAGATCAGCAGATAAAGAATATTTATATTCCCTAATGGGAACTGATTCAGAAAACTTTATTGCGATGATACATCCCTTAGGAGTTTTTACTGACAACTCCCTTGTTAAATAAAATTGGAAATATCATATTTTCTCAGCAAACTATTAAGATATTAAACAATGAGATGATCCAGAATAAAATAAAGCATTGGATAAACTTGAGGAAACCATTAAGTTACTTGACACCTCTTCATTCGGAGCTTCAACCTCAGCAGTAGTGATCGCATAAGCTTGGACTTATTCCCTCTCCCTTTTCTGGGGAAAGTTTCCTTGGTGATTAGGAAATTTGTTTTCATAATAACCCTTTTCTCTAAAACTATAGATTTCAACATTGGCAGCCTCTTTCTTAACCTAGAAATCACATGCTTGGTGGAATTTTTCACCTCACTTGTAACAGAATCTCATTCCCTTCAGTCAAGTACCAGGGTGTCTCTTCCCACATTTACCTCAGGATGGATTTTCAACTTTTTCTTTCTTTTCCTTATTTCCATTTCTATAGTGTTCAGTAGATCTATTCTTCTATTGATTTACTTTGATGTTTTGAGACTTAGAGAATTCCTTTTCTGTCATGATAGCGCATGAGATAATATCTTCGTATGATAAGAAGGATTTTGATAATAATTCTCAATGGAGAAATGGTTTAAACCCATAAAAGAATCGATCAATCTTACTCCTTATGTTATGTGTATAATTTGTTTCATGCCTTGATAACCTTGTAAAGTTATCCTCATTCTTTGCGACATTCTCATCCTATTTTTTCCTCAGACTCATAAATTGCATTTCCATATCCGATCGATGGTCACGAAGGAAGTATTTTTCTAAGAAAATATCTTTAAACCCCCTATATTAAATGTTCTATACTTCTTAATATTCCTTTGTTTTTTTTATTAATGAAAACCATTGATCTGTATCTCCCGTGAGGCGATAAACTGCCATAACAACTTTTTCCATTTCGCTACTTCCCAAAGCATGAAATATTTTCTCCTAAGGAAATTATCCATTGCTCAGATAATAATTTATTTGTACTCCAATTTAATTTTGGTGTTTGATTCCTCATGAATCATTATAACATTTATCCTCCACGCTGTGGATCAGGGTGCTCCATACGGGTAAGGTTATTATTCATAACCTAAGTGAGTTGTCCCAGTATGGTGATAAGTTGATCAGCACCAGTTTAATCACCAACTCCACTATAATTATCTTGAGTAGGAGGTAAATCCCTACATGGATTACGTGGGATGATACAGTTCCCATTCCTTCCACTAGGCACCATTTATAAATAATTTCGTACACTAGATTAGTTTAGGAATCACAATACATAATTCCAAACTTGTAAAACAGTTAACATAAATTGAACTATTTATGGATATAATCCATATTAATAAAAATATTTTCATTGAGGAAGTATATACTCAAAAACCCTTAATAATAGTTTTTAAAGAAAATGAGAATTATCCTAAACATATCTCCCATGAGTGTCGTAACCAAGAGTGCAGCAAGGCCCGTTGTCGTGCACCAGTTCCCGTTCGAGTCTAGCTCAAAGTGGTGTTTCTGGGTTTTACCACTAGGTACATCTGGGTCAAAGCCACCTCTACCCACTCATATCCAGACAAGGATGTATTTCATGGAAAACTCACAAAATCTCTACAATACAAAAAATTTAGGAAGGTATTCCTTACTAATCCTCAAAGTCTATCTTAGGGTAGTGTTCTCTAATTAGAATTTTCTAAATCTAGTTTCCAATGTTTGTACTAAACATCCTCTGATACCAACTATAACACCTTGACCCCAGTTACCCAGAGTTAGTGCATTATTAAAAAACATTGGCATGATACAAGGAATCATGTCCTAAAAGACCGATCTGTTTAGTAGCCTTGGAAGTACTAGATATATTCAAGAAGCTTTACATTACAACATGGAATAAAAACATCAACAACATTTTTCCCCATTGAACACACTTATATACTTAGAATATCCCAACAGGTCAACCATAAAATACTTTTTCACATCCTGGGAAAAATAAAACATAGAATGGGGTGAGCTTAGATTCTCAATAAGGATAACAATATAGTAGAAAATTTCATAAATAAGCATAAACATTTAAGGCAATGTATATGACTAAAACAAAATCCTTTTAAACTTAAACTTCAACATAATATGGAAAATATACAATCAAATAATTCAATTTAATTATTCACATAGATATTCTACTAGTCGAATAATCACATGAAATATCAATAGCCACTTTCATAATGATGGAATGCATAATGCCAGACTTCAAAACCACATAGTCAAGGCCCTTTTCCAAGATGACCAATAAGATTTTTTCAAGGCCTTATGCCAAGACACTAGTTTGTATCATGAGACCTATTAATGCATCAAGGATCTAAAGTAGTCTCCACGCGTCAATTACTAAGTCCAATATATTTCTCATATGAAAAGTTCAAAACATAACATAAACATTCATATTAAAACTATCATATGAATACATTAACCATAAATAATGAATGGTATAAAAATACCACATCCACAATAAAACATATCAAAACTCATTTAATATAATATTGAATATTTTATTATAATAAATCGACCTCAATCAAGAATAATATTCAGTAAAGTATGATGATATAGTCGAAAATTATTAGTAAAACTCTTTGAGTTAAATACCCCCTTTTCCTGAAATCATTTGTATGTCACATAATTTATAAAGCATGAAATTTATAAGATATTTTTGAATCAAAGTGTCCCATACCACTTTGAAACTTTTTAAAGTAATTAAAATTTTAAAATATTTATGTCCATATAAATAAATCCTTAAAAACATTTTGAAAACATGGACATTAATGAGAAAGATTTATAAGAATAAATATTTAAAACATTTAAAATGATGTTTTAGTTAAATATTTCCTTAAAAGAATAATTTTCAAAAAATCTTTGACGAATCATGGACATGGATAATAAATATGTCTGGGAAAATATTTACACATAAACAATCTTGATAACAATGAGATTGAGGAATTAACCCTTACCTTGTAATTTTAATTGGTTGAGGGTAAGTTAAACTTTAGTATAATTCATAAATCATTCTTATTAAATTATACATGAACTATATACATAAATATGATATCATATATAATCCTATAATATTTCATGTTAATGATATTTTAGTAGTATGATCGTTTCGGGTGATAAATGATCTGTTTTACTTTATATGATTTGTTACGTAAGCCTTGTTTGTTATGGATAGGATGTATTTTATTAATATATAGAATTATATTATGTTCTTAAACATTATTATTATTAATAAAATATAAATTAGTCTGGAATAATTACGATGGAGAAAGAATCTCATCACGTTCATGGAGACAGTAATCTGTACGTACGCACGAGGGATAATATAATTATATTGATGGTGGAATCGTATGTAATTTGGTGTTATATCATATATAAAAAATCATTAAAATGTTTTATATATTATTTAAATCAGTTACACTCATTATTATACACATCCAAATAATGAATTGTTTGAATAACAAACTACACCACGACGTGGAGACGGTAAGCCATACATACGCACGTATGGTGACTTTTTCATTTATAGGATGGATAGAATAACGAATATGGTTGTACCATTTTTATAATAACATCACAATATTTATGAGGTACTAAAATTATTGTTTTGGTATGGAAATAACAAATAAAGAGGAAGTTGAAGAAGAAAAGAACTTGAAAGAGGGTGGTGAAATTATTACCTCTTCTTCGAGTGTTTCCTTTTGAGTTGATCAAAAGGGATCCTTAAGTTGACTTTATGATCCAATTAAGGACTCTAGGATAATTTTAGGGAAGTTGGGAGGATATTTGGGATGGTTTTGGTTGATCCAAATGGCTCTGTAGGTGTGAAATTAAGATAAGGGGAAGTACCCTTTTATAAGATAGGTGAGGGGAACCATAATAAAAGATTGAAATATTATTTTATAAAAATATAATTTTCGTTTCAAATGGATAGAAATGATTTATTTTAAGGATAATGTGTGGATGTATAGAAATATACTTAACCAATGGGTTTTATGAAGGTTTATTTCACTATATTAACATTATCTTTTTTATTTAACTCTTATTTAAATAGTTTGACATTTACCATGTCTCTTTGTACTTTTATATTATATGGTTAATAAACATATATATAACAAGCCATGAGAACCCCAAGTGGTTTATTATTAATATATATAAACTTATATATTTCCTTTGGTAGAGCCTTTGATTTTTAGGAATGTTATATCAATTAATAATATAGAATTTATTTAAAAACTCAAGTATGTCAATTTTGACACTATTTAGTATTTGGTATTTGTGAAAATCATAACAGAATGATTACTTAGAAAAAATAATTTATTCAGCCCTAAACCGTCATAGTAACCTATGAAATTAGTTTAATTCATCAAAAGTCTCAAATTACATTAATTTGGATATTTATAATATCAATAATTTTAATCTTTCATTTATAAGGTAACTACTGCATCATCATTGTGTCATAAACAAATTTCATTATTTAATGTATAAATTTTTTTCATAAAATACCATTATGTAGTTTATCATATTATCTTTCTAATTAATATTTGTAGTCAAAGAGTTAACTTATATAACCCCTTGTAAAAAAAATGTACTAAAGGATATATGTTTTTTTCATTTATGTCTTTACATTAAATTAATTAATATAAAGTGTCATTATCACTCTAAAGTGGATCTATGGGGTCCCAAAATAGACCCATGGATTCCTATGGTCGTACATATATCAAAAAATAGAAATAGTACACATGTTAGGCTAATTCAATATTATTATAATATATTTTTTACCCTTATTTAATGGATTTACCCCTTTAACCACGATAAATAAATTATTTACTAAAGTAAATATTCATAATATATAAAAATAAAATTTAACTATTTACACAATTTGGGCCTCATGATTACAAATATGGAATCCATTTTTCAAAATTCAAAACATAGAACTAGGAGAAATTAATTTAAAATTAATTCTTGTTGTTAAAACAAAAAAGTGTGTTTTTATGAAAAAATAACTATCAAAAGATTGACACTTTTTTATGTCCATTTTAAATGTAAAATTACATCCACTGACCTAAATTATATTAAATGATAAAAATATAATCTAATGATACTTTAAAAATCATTCAAATGTAAAATTTAACATTATAAATTATTTCGATTAAAAAGTTGTTTTTAATAAAAATGTATTATTCATCAAAAATTGAAAGCTTTCAGAAAAGTACCAAAAATTCACCCTAAGCCAATTTTGATATTTTCAATCCAAAAATGAAGTCAATTTTAAAAGATAAAATTTATAAAATTTCAAAAGGTTGGTATTACTATTCATAATGGCTATTTTGATTAGTTGTGGTGTGTTTGAACTCAACGTTGCGTACAACACAAGCTATTGTATTATTCAAAGAAAAGCGTACCATGGAAGCTTGGGGTGTTACATTATTTTCTAATTTTCTCACTTGAATTCAGGGGTCCTGAATAGCCAATTCCATTGTATATTGGAAATGTAGGTTCTAGAATTCTGTTATCTTCACCATTTCCTAGAGGCTTGGTTCATATTTGGGAGGGAGATGATTTTTTTGAGATGGTGAAGGATAATAAAGTTTCATACCTTGGACTTATTGATTCTAGTTTTGTTTAGGGTATTTTGAGTTTCCCCCTTGCTAGTATTGTGTTTTTTCTTTCCACATCATATTTAGAGTTGGCATAAAGTTCACTTATTTAAAAGGATTTGATTGAATAAAAGTATGACCAAGGAATATTGTTTCCCAAGACTCTGATGAATCCTGATACTAATGGAATTGATCAAAGAAATGAATATTATTATAAAAAATACCATAATGTAATGGAATAGGTGGAGAGTGTGAATTATCTTGAGCCGGAGATAGTTATTTTATATGGGTATGCATTTAATCAAGTATATTATATACCTTTTTTCTAGGGATGAATGAATTTCTTCATGAACTCCTAGAGTATGTGGAATTTCTCGTGTACCAAATTACTGTGCAATTTGAGCCAAGTTGGCTATTAATTAATGAGTTAATACAATTGTTTTACCAATAATGCACCTCCAGTTGTAGCATATATCATTCCATGATTCATGGGGACAATTCCCACATAGAAGTATTGATTTATAAATTGTTCAATAATTTTTTGGTGGGAGGTACTTGAACAATTTATTCTGATTATTTCATAAAATTCATGAAGGGTATGTCTTTATGATTGTCTAATGACACATATTTCTTTTCTAAAGGACGTAGTTCAGGATGTAGGGAGAAATATCTCTAGAAAGAATCATTTATGGTCATTACAGCCCCCATTTATGGTTGACATATATTATAACCATCATTTGGATACACCATAAAGGGAGAAAGGGAAGTCCCTAAACATTATGAGTCCCTAAAATACATTTTGTGGTTTTAGGGTGGATCACACAATGTGAAACTCATTGACATTTTTTTAGGGTACTCACTAGGAAGACCGTGGAATTTAGGAAGGATATGAATGAGGATCGATCTCAATTAAATTTTGGATGCTTCATCTAGGTATTTGATGTGCATAGTTTGTTACTACATGTTTGGGGTGGATAGTTATTTTTGGATCTGATTATTTGTATCCATGTTTTTCGGAATATTATTTGATTCAATTTTAGATTTTTTAGGGCCACTTGAGGTTTGACAAGGTTTTGCTCAATGTTACTCGGATGACCTACTTTAGATGACCTAATTTTTTAGTGAAGTTTATTTTCAATTTATGGGTAAAATACAAGGAATATTTCTTTTCCAAGTGTTTTCATTCAACAATAATGTCTAGTTTTTTTTAAATAAAAGATTAATAATTAAAAAACACTTAAGAAAAATAAATTGGAAATAAAATTTAACATTATATTATAAATCTGTAGAGAGAGAATACATAGAAGACACACAAGGTAAATAAAAACAAAAACAATAAAAATACAAGGGTAAATCACTGAGAGTAATAATTAAACAAATGAAAAATGATCTTGGATCCCCAAAAGGTACACCAAAATTTGATTTCATTTTAGAGGATGTCCAATTAGAAATTATTTTACAAGAATTTATCCAATATAGAGAAGAACCATAGGTCATCTATTAAGGGGTCCTTAGATCATTAATTTAAAAAATAATTTTTGTTAATTTTTATATGAAAAAAAATAATCGTATAAAGAGGATGGGGTTTGATGATTTTAAAACAAAAAATGGAACTAAGTTAACAAGTGATAAAAACTGGTTGGAGAAATCATGATCTGCCCTGGTGAGTGACCCTTTATGCTCAACTATCTTCACTCTTAGTGGAAATGGGAAGGATTAATGATTCCTTGTTTTATACATGC
Organism: Viscum album; assembly: GCA_963277665.1. Taxonomy (NCBI): domain Eukaryota; kingdom Viridiplantae; phylum Streptophyta; class Magnoliopsida; order Santalales; family Viscaceae; genus Viscum; species Viscum album. Next base: position 599,568,080 of record OY728125.1, read on the forward strand.
TAAAACAAGTATATTATGTGAGTTCTTACTAGGTTTCCACCTAGGATTTATTCGATCAATGAAAATAATTACCAAAAACCACTCACAATCAATAAAATTATGTTTTTTAAGAACTAAACTCAATCAAGGAATCAAATCAACAATGTGATTATACTAACATGATCACACTCATGAAAATAAAGGAGTGATAAATGATTAAAATGCACTCAAATCATAAAAAGACACAGTTTATTAATGGATTCATGAGGATTCTTGTTCCGTTGTTTTGTATTTGATAATACCAAAATAAACATAAAATATTAATGTAGAATTGAAGAATAATTGAAAAAAACTATAATTTCAATTACCTTCCAATGATTGTAAGCATGGAGCTGGGGATTACAATAAATAAATCCCCCTAAATTGACCATTAAGAAGTTTAGATGTGCATGACGTAGAGGAGGATGAAAAAGGATGAATAAATATATCATATTCAATTCACCCTTAACCATAGTCATTAAAACCATAACAATGAGGCATATAGTGATTTTATATTGAAATTTTGAAAGTTGGTTCCAAGAAAATTCAATGGTCTCTGGGTGTAGGTCATATTTTCATGACATATTATTCCACCTAATTGATTCAGCTGGTTGACTAAAAAAATGTGTTCAATTGACTTGAAATTTAGTGGGGAGGTGGTACATAGAGTGAATCATCCTAATTATGGGTCTGAGACCTGAGTTAAGGCCCAAATATCGAAGGGTGGTCCAATCTATCTCACATATAATTTCTTCACATTGATGGCCTAGTTTGGGACAGAAAATGGATGAATTTGGATCCATGGTATTCTAAAGATATGTATCACACGCATTTTAACATTCTTCCATCCATTTTAAGCCCAATTTTATGTGTTTATTATCCACAATAGATATTAAATTCCCTATTTGTTCTTGGGATCTTGTGTTGTTTTACTCATTTTTCTTAAATTTCATTAAGGGGTCTCTAAATCACATCCTCCTATAATGTAATTATTAAAATAAGTAAAATCTACCCTTTAAAAAGTGATAAAAACTAATTAATTAAAAAAAATTAAAGTTTAATTTGTTATTATTTTTTAAAATTACAATATGAATTCAGTTTAACATAGTGGTTTAAAGGTGGAAATGAATTTTTAATTGCTATGCCATTAGAATATAGATATATAGGGAACATAATAACTCAATAATGGTATATAGATAGCCATACTAATGAACTGTGAATCCTATTTTCCTAAACTTTTGCATGAATAAACCCCCTTCTCTTTCCATATAAGGCCAATAGGTGAATCTCATAAATCAATAACCAATACAATAATATCAATCAATCAATGTGAAATAATAATCATCTTTAGTAACTAAACATCATGAACAAAAGTCACTTCTGTGGCGACATGATCTTTCCAAAATTCTTGGGTTTACTGGACCTAGACATGATCTATTTACGAAGTGCTAACACATACCTAGTCTCCTTTCTACCATCACAAAATAGAAAGACATGAAAAAATAAAGGCTCTAATACATCTTTTTAATTTATTTAACTTGATTCACTCATGAGTAACTAAACCTAGTTGGTCATGTGCAATCAAATGTGCCTCCTTGTACACCAAAGGCTACTTATTAGTAGTGAGGGCCTTAAAAATGGTACGGTGAGGAGACTAAATCCTGTGGATCAATAATAAATACAAAAAATAAAAAAGAAATCTATTAAAATATATTTATTGATACTATTGTAGTAATCATAAATATATAACTAGGAGTTGGAGTAGTACCTGAGTGGTTACAACACCCCATAATGATGTATGAAATCTAGGATAAAATATTGGTCGATATATATTTTGGATTACTTTATTGGTAATATAGTATTAATTGATTAATATTATAGCATCTAAAACTATTTATCTGCTCTAGGCCTTTGGGCCACTGATCTAGGCCTATAAGCTATAGGTCCTTTTGACCACCATTTTTCTTAAGGCCATAGGGCCTTCTAGACACCTCTATTATCTAATATAAGGGTTTTTAGTCCATTGGATCATGAAGAAGTCTAGGAATACTACATAGGATTAGGCCCTAGAAGAGGATTCATAGCAAGTATTAGCCACCAAGAAGAGATAACTAGATTGAAAGAACAAGAGGGCATGGACATTTCCATTGGTACCAAGAATCATGTACCTATACATGGAATAATCCTAGTTGATCATCCATGTGAGGTAGGGAGATAGGTTATTTCAATGATTTAGATACTAGGGATCAGTAGTTTCAGTGTAATTGATTCTTTGGAAATGTTGGTCATGTATTGGGTCTCATACCTCTGAGTCATTAGATCATGTAACAGTCCTTGTGCCTTTTGTACTATGAGTCATGTAAAGGTTCCCTCTCAACCTAGAAACAAATGGGGATTATCCCAAAATATATAAAAATCTCAATGGTCGTCGGGGCAAGTTGACCACCACTATAAATAGATACCCAATACAGATTTAAATAATATCACAATAGGTTAACTAGTTGATCTATAAATAAAAGTAGTCAACATATAGAAGGAAATACGTAATATAGGTTCAGACAAACATAAGGAATAAATACCAAAATATCCAACTCTTGTAGGCATTTTAGGTACATGATCATATCCCAGCTTCATGTCAAGTCCAAGTCCATAAGGAATAATAGCAAATAGCATAATCCAAGGTCCTAACATGTGGCCATGATATCTATATGGGTACCAAACAACAACCGGAAAAGGGTGTGATTAAAACTCAGTAAGACACCACCAACAACATCTAATGCATATATAGCCTGTGAGTATAAATTGGTATAGTGTGCTGGTATAATAAAATTAAAGTGATAAAGTATATATAAATTTTATATTTTTGGTTCCTCACGGGACACATGGTTGACTATACCTTTTTCATCCTAAGCCATGTCTATCTAATCCTAAGAATATTAAAGTAGAAATAGGGCCCATAAATATAATACCATGAATCTATATGTAACACTGGTCATGTGGGACCATAGGTAAAACCATGGAATACATATATAATTATGATCATATAAGTTTCTAAATATTCAATAATATTAAACATTGAACAATCAAATATAATATAATTTTGTAGAACTATGATTCTATTCAAGGAAATATATAACAAGAATCCATGTATCACCCATCTATTTCTATGAAATCATTTAACCTTTGAACCCGTATAAGGTATTCTATATCAGGAATCCAGGTATTGTTCATGGTGTAAGATAATCTCATTCAGCCTATGATCCAATAAAAGGAATTGTGTATCAGTAATTCAAGTATCTCTCATTCTATAACATAATATTATTCAACCTATGAACCCATCAAAGGTATTTATATTAGGAATGCATGTATCATTCATGGTCTACATAATCTCATTTAACCTATAATATTATACAAATCATTTTGTATAAGGATTCAAAGTATCTATAATGGATAAATATAATTTTATTTGAACAATGGAACTGTTTCAGAAATTATGTACAAGGAACTCAAGTATCCCTCAAAGAGTACTATCATAAACAAACTTGTTTCATTTACAAATTAACATAGTCCATGGGATTATTCATGCCAATATATAATCATCATGTTTCAAACCAATATTTAATTTATAATTTTATTCATTTAGTAATAAAAACCAATTAATTTACAATGAAAAGGGTCTAGTGATGTTATTCAACCATACAACAATTGAAGTGATTCATCTAATTGTTCTATATAATGAAATGAGTTAACATCCCTTAGGATGGTGTTTGGTTACATTGGAAATATATTCCATAAAATTTAATGATAAGAGTCTTACATCTCATTAAAACCCTTTTTATTCAATGGGAATACATCAAAATTTAACATAGAAAAGTAATCATATAATCCCTATTTCAATTCATTCCACTCATTTATTATCATTTACAAATATTTCCATTTAATGATTCAGTCGAACCACACTTAGTGGTGTTTTGGCTAATAATTCATGTTTATTAACAAGGGAATATAACGTGACACACCCAAGGGGTGGTCCATATTGTGTTTTCAAACTATAACCATTTATATGGGTTTAAATAGGGGGTTTAGACCATTATCTAGACAATCAAATAATGGTGTTACAAAATTTAGGGAGAAACACACAGGAATTCTAGTCTATGGAAATATGAAACATTATATAAAATGATGAAACTTTATGGGACATTAAATAGAACACCTACCATATAATAATGAAGTTTCACTCATCCAATATTAGAGGAAATTTGAAGAATCAACAAATACCCTAAAAATAGGACCTAAAATCTTACATGGAAATGGCATATTACCTGGAAAGATAAATGGATAAAATAATAATAATAATTATATAATAACTAGTGGTGATCCAACTAGACTAATTGGTTCACGCCCAAATTTACCCAAGAGAAGAAGGGTAGAACGGTCCTTGTAGTGTAGCTTGGGTTGTCGATTCCACAGAGACCTAAGAAGATACCTAAGATACAAAACCTAAGGGATGGATTTTTGGCTATGAAGTGGCCAACTTGGATTGATTTTGGATGGGTTTTAATGATATCTAAAAGATTTAAGTGGATTCAATTTAAAAGAATGAGTTGATCCTAGGTTATCACTCGGGGTGGATTGGATGTATTTTCTTTTTAATGATTTCAATTTCTTAAATTTGAGATGGGTTCATTTAAGGAGATAAAACAATATCATCACTTACTGGTTTAATGCCTACACCCTCTAATACTAATCACCTATACACTTGAAGGATCAAAGTTTTGAGCACTTCAAGGTAAAGGATCGTATTAGTACTTGAAGTGTGTGGCCTTAAATTCAACAAGGACGATGGAGTTTAAAAATCATCAAATAAAAATCCCAATTAAAGAAGTGATTATACATTAATTAGGTGATAAATAACATCCAATCCAGCCCCTTGCTACTCCCTTGGATCAACCCATAAGTGGGTTAGCCCTCCATTGATCCCATGGTTTCAATGGAAGCGGAAAGTAGACTCATAAGGGAGGAATGAAGAAGTAAAGAAAACAACAAAAATAAAATGATCACTCCACCGTTGTGTGAATAATTTCACAAGGGTTGGTGTGAATAAATTCACACCTTAATCCAACGGTATCAAAGTGATATTAAGAACAACAGAATAAGAGTAGAAGAAGAACTTTTATTAAGAAACTAAAGTGAATTGAACAACTTACATGTGAAAGACAAAATTGAGGCAACAAAAATGCAGCATAACATTACAAGTAAACAAAGCATCCAAGATCTTCAACTCCTTCACCACCACTGCCTTAAATAGGCATTTTGGGAGCCTTGGGTCGAGCCTTCAACAGTACAAGTCATCCCACTTGAGTATGGTAGGCCTAGGGTGGTGGAAAGTTTGTGGAATTTGGAATTTTCCACATTTGACCCGAGGTGGCAGCCAGATTTCATCCACCGAACAGACGCGTTTGGATGACCTTCTAGATGGCCGAATCAGGGTGGGCCATAGAAGAAGAAAATGGAGCTCCGGATGTCTGCTAACCGCCTGTAAAATTTGGGCCCATTTGGAGTTGTGTATTCCGAGATATGATCAAAATGGTGGACTGTTTTTCTGGGCCACAGAATCTGGCCCAGAATTTTATCTCTAACTTGGGCCGCCTAAATGACCAACATGGAGGCCGAATTAGCATTAACTCCTGAAGAGTGATTTGTTCCTGTACATGTCTTATATCATCCCACGAAATTTGGGATTAATTGGGCCTGTATGTTGGGCCCCACAGTCTCATCATTGGGCTGGTGTCCAATCTGCCTTCTCCAGAATTGCTTCCTTTCATTGTCAAATATCTCCATCATCCTCCATGAATTCTCCATTGATCCCTGAATCAAACATGTTCATATTTAAGTGTAGATCAATTTACAAAAATATCAAATTAAAATATGTATAATTCAATTCCTTAAAATCAGATGAATCATTGGGTACTTTAAATGATGTTCAAAAATGTACCACATAATAGTGCATTTTAAGAAGGTATTACAATCATAATGTGAAATGATGTTCAAAGTGTAAAATGCACTAAAATGGTATTTATGAATAACAAAGAACATGAAAATTAGGTATATTAACAATGAATATTAGCCTCATTTAGTGGCTAATCACACCCCCCAACTTGAGTTTTGCTAGTCCCGAGCAAAATATATCTCATCAAAAAATGAAATTCAAATTCCCTTTTCTAAAAACATTTTAATACACAATGATCACCAAAAAACCTTATACCAAACAATCATGAAACCCATCAAAATATTTTAATACGAGATAGTTTCATAAGCAGATCCCAATCCCAAGCCCATTCCTTTGATCAAATCCATCATCATACTTCATCCAACTCAATTAGGTGTAATGATGTGTTGTGAATCACAATAGATATGGGGTTCATTTTCATTCAAGGGGGAAATCATGGAAGCGCTAGGTGGAATCACATTTAATCCTAATATGAGCATTCTTCATCCCTATTTTTTTTTTTGATTTTTTTTTGCAATATTGCTATAGTAATTGAGATTGCAATTAATCAAATTAACCCATGTAGCAAGACTTTGCCGATGACTCCCAGACTCAAAAGGCCTTAGGGCACCAAGTGAAGCCCACATACTCGGGCATCGTCTCGAGTTAACTTAATCAAAAACAAAGTCATATTACCATAAATAGAGATAGATTGAAAAACTCAGGGCTAGACAACTCTGGAGTCACGATCCCCAAGTGCCGAAAGCCTCGCATTTTATCAATCCATTGCTCTACACGCAAATTTTTATTTTTATTTTTTATTTTTTATTTTTTTAATAATTTTTTTTTTAATAATTTTTTTTTTTTTGAGTACTCATATTATTCATAAAAATAAAACCATCCTATGCTATTTATTATGGGACCCCAAAAATTCAAATTAGTACCCCACAGTCTAGAGGACGTGCATTGTGGCATTTTTTTTATTTGGATGAAAATATAAATGATGACCTATCACATTGGACAGCCACACTTTCCAAAATCTATGCTCATGAAATTATACAAGGATTAAAATCAGAATCAGGGCATGCTAAATTATTTGATATTCAGTTTCAAAGTGTGCAATGTGTATTACCATGTTCGAAGTTAAAGGAATTTTTCCTTCCATTTACTTTTTTTTTCAAATCATTCAATTTTTGTTTTTGACACAAAAGCATTTTTTTTTTATTTTATCTCCCCCCCAACTTAAAACAACACTGTCCCCAGTGTTTAAAGAAAAGAAAATTTATAAGGGGGTAGAGGTAGAGAATTAAAGTTCAAAAATGAAATTGAAAATGAGGGTTATGGAATGAAGTCACCTGGTGGTTGAAGTTGGAAGTTCTTGCAGCTTGAATTTGTTCCTTTGATATCCATGTCTCTTGTAAAGTTCCCTAGTGGAAAAAGGAAAAAAAACAAAACAAACAAAACAAACAATATATATATATATATATTTATATAATAAAGGAAGTAAAATATAAGAATATATATAAAAATTATAGAATAAGGTAGCACAAGAAGCCGCAGGTCAGTGGTAAGCGCGCGCCCCTGTCTCCCTTCGGTCCCGGGTTCGAGTCCCCGCGGCTTCGCCGGTTGTGACGGGGTTTGCCCCACGGCCTATGGCGTGGACTTTTTTTTTTGTATTATTATATATTTTTTTTTTAACCCATTGAATAATAAAAACAAAATAAACTGATGATACATTGTCTTCTTTTTAAATTTCTGGGTAAGGTATTACTCAAGGATCACACCACGTGACACGGATGAATATGGTGCTCCTCTTTCGTACCCATCCATACTCATAATAGAAGAACAGGTCAAAAGTCTATTTTTTTTTTATTTTAAATATAAACATGATTAAGTAATCTTATTTGAAAAATAAAGATGATTCAGAAATATTAGAAACATAAAAACCACGGGTTGCCTCCCGTGCAGCGCTTTGTTTAACGTCGTTAGCTCGACTTAAACCCCTTATTGATTAATTGTTGTTTTTTTTTCAAAGGTAGGTTCACTCAGGTCTTCATCAACTTCATGTTTTTGGAATGGTTCTATGAATGGTTTGACTCTATGACCATTAACTTTAAATATTTGACCATTGGTGGGATCTTGAATTTCAACAGCCCCATGGGGGTACACCTTATGCACTATGTATGGACCGGACCATCTAGACCTCAACTTTCCTGGGTGCAAATGAAGTTTAGAACTATACAAAAGCACAGTTTTCCCTGGTTCAATGTGTTTAGTTTTAAGATTCCTAGACTGGTAGGCTTGAACTCTAGCTTTATTGATCCTTGAATTTTCATAAGCCTCCATCCTAAGTTCCTCAAGCTCGTTTAGATCCAATTTCCTCTTTATTCCGGCCAAAGAAATGTCAAAGTTCATTTTTTTGATTGCCCAAAAGGCCTTATGCTCAATCTCCACTGGCAAATGGCATGCTTTACCATAAACCAACCTATATGGGGACATTCCTAGGATAGTTTTAAATGCTGTTCGATATGCCCAAAGAGCATCTAAGAGTTTGCTCGACCAATCTTTCCTAGATGGATTGACAGTTTTCTCAAGAATTTGTTTGATTTCTCGATTGGCTAACTCAGCTTGACCATTGGTTTGTGGGTGGTAAGCGGTGGACACTTTGTGAGAAATTCCATACTTCTCCATGAGCGATGAGAATGGGCGATTGCAGAAATGAGTTCCACGATCACTAATGATTGCCCTAGGAATCCCAAATCTAGAGAAGATGTTTTCTTTAAGGAATCTAATCACAGTTTGATGGTCATTGGATTTTGTAGGAATGGCCTCAACCCATTTTGAGACATAATCGACAGCCAAGAGAATGTAAAGATATCCCCTAGAGTTTGGGAAGGGACCCATGAAATCAATTCCCCAACAGTCAAAGATTTCAACCACTAATATTGGAGTGAGAGGCATTTGATTCCTTTTTGTGATGGACCCTACTTGTTGACACCTAGGACAGCTTTGACAAAATGTGTAGGAGTCCCTTGAGAGGGTGGGCCAAAAGAGACCACATTGAAGAACCTTTGCAGAAGTTTTCTTAGAGGAAAAGTGACCTCCACATGCCTCATTGTGACAGAATTTAAGGATGGACTCTTGTTCGGATTCTGGCACACACCTCCTAATGACTAGGTCAGGACAGAACTTATATAGGTATGGATCATCAAACACATAATGCTTGACATCAGAAAGAAATTTTCTTCTAGCTTGGGTCCCTAAGAATTTTGGAATGACCCCTGAAACTAAGAAGTTGGCTATGTCAGCATACCAAGGGCAGTCACTCACAGAATAGAGGTTCTCATCGGGAAATGAATCAGACACAGAAAGGTGATGTGATTTGTCCTTGAATTCCAACCTAGAGAGGTGATCAGCTACAACATTCTCGACACCTTTTTTATCCTTAATGGTTAAATCGAACTCTTGAAGAAGAAGGACCCACCTAATCAATCTAGCCTTTGCATCTTGTTTTTGGAAGAGATATTTTAGAGCTGAATGGTCGGTGAATACAATGATGGGTGATCCTAAGAGGTAGGACCTGAATTTCTCTAAGGCAAACACAATAGCAAGTAACTCCTTTTCAGTGGTGGTGTAATTGATTTGGGCATCATTTAAGGATTTGCTTGCATAAGAAATGACATATGGAGTTTTATCACACCGTTGTCCTAACACAGCTCCTACAGCAAAGTCACTGGCATCACACATGAGTTCGAAAGGAAGGTCCCAGTTTGGAGATTTCATAATGGGAGGAGAGGTGAGAGCGGATTTAAGGGTTGAAAATGAACCCTCACAGCTTTCTGTCCAAACAAATGGAGCATCCTTTACTAGGAGAGCACAAAGAGGGCGAGAGATTGAACTAAAGTCCTTAATGAATCTTCTATAGAAACCAGCATGTCCTAAGAAGGACCTCACTTCCTTAACAGTTCTGGGTGATGGAAGGTGACGAATGATGTCAACCTTTGCTTTATCAACTTCAATCCCCCTACTCGAGACCAGATGGCCTAGAACAAGTCCCTCTTTAACCATGAAATGGCATTTTTCCCAGTTTAGGACCAGATTTTTTTCTTCACATCTTGACAAGACTCTATCCACATTCTGCAGACATCCCTCAAAGGTATCCCCAAACACAGAGAAGTCATCCATGAAGACCTCAAGAAAATCCCCTACCATGTCTGAGAAGATTCCCATCATGCACCGCTGGAAGGTTCCAGGGGCATTGCATAACCCGAACGGCATGCGTTTAAAGGCAAAGGTACCGAAAGGACATGTGAATGTAGTCTTCCCTTGATCCTCTAGGGAGACCTCAATTTGATTGTAACCTGAGTACCCATCTAGGAAGCAATAGAATTGATGACCCGCCACTCGCTCGAGGACTTGATCAATAAAGGGCAAGGGAAAATGGTCCTTCTTGGTACAAGAGTTGAGCTTCCTATAGTCAATACAGACTCTCCAGCCACTACTCACCCTAGTTGGAAGAATTTCCCCATCCTTATTAGTGATCACAGTGATTCCAGCTTTCTTTGGGACAACTTGAATTGGGCTTACCCACTCACTCTCAGCTATGGGGTAGATGATACCAGCTTTCAACAACTTAAGAAGTTCTTTCCTTACCACATCCATAAGATTTGGATTGAGTCTCCTCTGAGGTTGACGACATGGTTTGGATTCAGATTCAAGAGTAATCCTATGAGTTCCAATAAGTGGGCTAATCCCAGGAATATCAGACAGGGTCCAACCAATGGCTTTCTTGTGTTTCCTAAGGACATCTAGAAGCATCCCCTCCTGATTGGCTTCAAGAGAAGAAGATATGACTATAGGATGTGTTTGATTTTCCCCTAGGAAGGCATACTTGAGGGAGGTAGGAAGTTCCTTCAATTCAAGATCTGGTTGGTTCAGAATTTCAGCAGAATATTGGGGCATTGGATCAAGATCAAATTTGTTTCCTAGATTTTCAGATTGAATTGATTCCCCATGTGTAGAGGTTTCAGCCACAAGATTGTATTGACCTGGGTTAGGGAAGGGAGTTTGAGTCGTCTCCATGAATGTGGTTTCCTGAAAGGTTTCACTGATTGTTGGTCCTAAGACATCATTATAGGAGCAATTTGAAAATGATTCGAGCCAAGGAGATAAACTTCCTTCATGTGAACAAAGGAAATCAATCTCATTCTGACTTAAACATCCATCAAATATTCCTTGATGTTCCATGGATTCATTATCAATACTTCCTATCATGTTTACTTCATGAATGTCCTCGTCATCTCCTATTTGTGAGCTTGCGTTATAGATGTTCAAGTCTAGACTCATGTTCCCAAAGGTGATGGTCATGTTCCCATTTCGGACTCGGATAACAGAGTTGATTGTTGCAAGGAAAGGACGACCAAGGATGATTGGGGTTTGTTCTTTATTTCCTAAATTTGGATGGTTGTCAAGGACAATGAAATCAGCAGGGTAGATGAAGTTTTCAACCTTTACCAGAACGTCCTTTAAAATCCCCTTTGGAACCCTAATGCTACGATCAGCAAGCTGAAGTGTGACAGATGTGGGTTGGAGCTCTTCTAGGCCTAACTGGCAGTACACAGCATATGGGATGAGATTGACACTAGCACCTAGGTCACACAAGGCCTTGACAACTTTGCTTTCTCCTAGTTCAACATTGATGTAAGGGCAACCTGGGTCTTTCAACTTAGGAGGAATGGTCCCTTGAATGGTGGTACTCACATTAGCAGCCAAAAGGACTTGGTTTTTATGTGAAAATTTTCTTTTAAAAGTGCACAAGTCCTTAAGGTACTTTGAGTAGGAAGGTATGGTTTGGATTGCATCGAGAAGAGGAATGTTCAACTTGACTTGTGAGAAGATTTCCCTCAATGTTTCACTCAGTTCAGGCTTGGATTTCCCCCTCATGCGTTGGGGAAATGGTGCAGGTTGTGGGGTTGTTTGTTGAAGAGTTGTTTCTTTCACATTGTTATCAGTTTCCTCAGTTTGATCTTGTGGTTCACTTGAATTCTCATCCAAGTTTGAATCTTCAGGTGGGTTCTGAATTAGTTGTTCAGGTTTCTCAATTGATTTCCCACTTCTTAAAACAGTCACAGCCTTTAGTTGTTCATGAGTTGTTTGAGCACAACTTGACTCTCCCCTTGAAGTTGAGGACGGCACCGCCTGAGTAGGCATGGGTGCCTTTCCAGTTTTGATGGTTTGAAGTTCTTGTTTTAGGGAAGAGACTTCTGAGTTCATCCTCTCCATTTGTTTGCACAATTGTTCTAGTAGGCTTTGTGGAACAGTTTGGGTTGGTGCTTGAGTAGGTTGGTTTATCCCAGGGGGATATTTTGGAGGTGGGATGGTTTGTTGAAAATGGACCGGTGGTTGTTGGTATTGGATAGGTTGGGTTTGGAACTGGTTATGGTTTTGGTAGTTCTGATGGGGGTAAGGATTTTGTCCCTGTGGTTGGCTAGGTTGTTGGTTATCCTTCCATCGGAAGCCAGGGTGGTCATTGTACCTTGGATTGAAGGTGTTTTGGTATTGAGGCTTTTGAAAGTTTAGGGCATTGACTTCCGCTGGGGGTCCTCCTAGAAGAACATCCTTGATGGATGGAATGGTTGGGCAGTTGTCTGTTTTATGGTCATGTTTGTCACAAATTGTGCAAACAAGGTCTACATTTTGGATTTCATGGACTTTCCTAAGGTCTATCTCTTCAACCTTCCTAGAGAGTGCTGCGAGTTTGGCCCTAAGGCTTTCCTCTTCTCTAAGTGTATGAATTCCTGTGGTTCTTTGTGGCTTTTCAGAATAGGGTGAAGTTCCCCAAGTTTGGTTTTGTTCAGCCAGACTTTCCAGATACTCGTAAGCATCATTTGGGGCTTTGTTTTTAAAGGTTCCATTACACATCATGTCAATGAACTGTTTGTTCCCCGGACCCAACCCTTCATAGAAAATTCTCACTTGTTCAGGTATGGAAAACCCATGGTGTGGAACCATGTTTAGGGTGTCTTTGAACCTCTCCCATGTTTCATAAAATGACTCTCCCTCTTTTTCAAAAAAGTTTTGGATGCTCTTTTTAAGTGCAATTGTTTTGTGATGAGGGAAGTATTTTTTGTAGAATTCTCTTTGCAGTTGGTCCCAAGAGTGGATTGATGCAGGTCTCAAGTTGTTTAGCCAATTTTTAGCTCGATCCTTTAATGAAAAAGGAAATAGCCTCATCTTAGCAGATTCTAGTTGATGTGGGGGACACATGGTTTCAACAATGTCGTTGAACTCTTTGACATGAAGGTATGGCATTTCTGACTCCATCCCATGAAAGGTTGGAAGGTGGTTTAGGACATGGGGTTTGAATATGTAGTTGGTGTCTCCTATGGAATTGTGTCTAATGCATGAGGGGGCATTGGTCCAAGCTGGAGTGAGGTAGTCGTTCATGGTTTGATCAACTACATTCCCTAAGTTTGGAGCTTCTTGGTTTTGGTTTCCCATTTGATTCCCCCCAGGGTTTACAATTTGATTTGTGGATGACCCTCCATTGGACTTGTTTCAAGTTCTGACTTTGGGGTTTCAAGAATTTTTGAATCTGATTTAAACAATCCCTTAGGTTCACTTGACTCCCCTATCCTAGAACTTTCCACCCTAACTAGTCTGTTTGAGAAATCGCGGGTGTAGGCGGACATGCGCCCAAAAAAAAAGCGAGAAAGGGACAAGATAAGAGATCTTGGGTGAGAGTAGAAGAATGGAGGTGAGGAAAGAAGGTTTTTTTTTTTTTTTTTGGATCTAAGGTACTTACTTGGTCCCCGGCAACGGCGCCAAAATTTGGTTCACGCCCAAATTTACCCAAGAGAAGAAGGGTAGAACGGTCCTTGTAGTGTAGCTTGGGTTGTCGATTCCACAGAGACCTAAGAAGATACCTAAGATACAAAACCTAAGGGATGGATTTTTGGCTATGAAGTGGCCAACTTGGATTGATTTTGGATGGGTTTTAATGATATCTAAAAGATTTAAGTGGATTCAATTTAAAAGAATGAGTTGATCCTAGGTTATCACTCGGGGTGGATTGGATGTATTTTCTTTTTAATGATTTCAATTTCTTAAATTTGAGATGGGTTCATTTAAGGAGATAAAACAATATCATCACTTACTGGTTTAATGCCTACACCCTCTAATACTAATCACCTATACACTTGAAGGATCAAAGTTTTGAGCACTTCAAGGTAAAGGATCGTATTAGTACTTGAAGTGTGTGGCCTTAAATTCAACAAGGACGATGGAGTTTAAAAATCATCAAATAAAAATCCCAATTAAAGAAGTGATTATACATTAATTAGGTGATAAATAACATCCAATCCAGCCCCTTGCTACTCCCTTGGATCAACCCATAAGTGGGTTAGCCCTCCATTGATCCCATGGTTTCAATGGAAGCGGAAAGTAGACTCATAAGGGAGGAATGAAGAAGTAAAGAAAACAACAAAAATAAAATGATCACTCCACCGTTGTGTGAATAATTTCACAAGGGTTGGTGTGAATAAATTCACACCTTAATCCAACGGTATCAAAGTGATATTAAGAACAACAGAATAAGAGTAGAAGAAGAACTTTTATTAAGAAACTAAAGTGAATTGAACAACTTACATGTGAAAGACAAAATTGAGGCAACAAAAATGCAGCATAACATTACAAGTAAACAAAGCATCCAAGATCTTCAACTCCTTCACCACCACTGCCTTAAATAGGCATTTTGGGAGCCTTGGGTCGAGCCTTCAACAGTACAAGTCATCCCACTTGAGTATGGTAGGCCTAGGGTGGTGGAAAGTTTGTGGAATTTGGAATTTTCCACATTTGACCCGAGGTGGCAGCCAGATTTCATCCACCGAACAGACGCGTTTGGATGACCTTCTAGATGGCCGAATCAGGGTGGGCCATAGAAGAAGAAAATGGAGCTCCGGATGTCTGCTAACCGCCTGTAAAATTTGGGCCCATTTGGAGTTGTGTATTCCGAGATATGATCAAAATGGTGGACTGTTTTTCTGGGCCACAGAATCTGGCCCAGAATTTTATCTCTAACTTGGGCCGCCTAAATGACCAACATGGAGGCCGAATTAGCATTAACTCCTGAAGAGTGATTTGTTCCTGTACATGTCTTATATCATCCCACGAAATTTGGGATTAATTGGGCCTGTATGTTGGGCCCCACAGTCTCATCATTGGGCTGGTGTCCAATCTGCCTTCTCCAGAATTGCTTCCTTTCATTGTCAAATATCTCCATCATCCTCCATGAATTCTCCATTGATCCCTGAATCAAACATGTTCATATTTAAGTGTAGATCAATTTACAAAAATATCAAATTAAAATATGTATAATTCAATTCCTTAAAATCAGATGAATCATTGGGTACTTTAAATGATGTTCAAAAATGTACCACATAATAGTGCATTTTAAGAAGGTATTACAATCATAATGTGAAATGATGTTCAAAGTGTAAAATGCACTAAAATGGTATTTATGAATAACAAAGAACATGAAAATTAGGTATATTAACAATGAATATTAGCCTCATTTAGTGGCTAATCACTAATGGTGTTCAATTTTGATGTCGGATGACCGAGATCTCCCAAAGCCAAGGTAAGAGGAATGAGGAGCTCCGAAGAATCTATTGTGCATGGGAATGAAGGGAGAATGAGGAGGATGAAATGATAAATAAGGAATGTAAAAATGGAATTGTTTATCCCCTTTAATGAACCACATGGTTTGGTGGCATGGTTTGGATAATCATTCACCTACTGTATGGTCCCATTGTCCAAAGTGATACCCCTCACATGGCTAGGTGCTAGGTTTGGAAAAATGTTCACATGATTTGTGATTCTCCTCTAAAATTTATTATAGGTGGTCTTCATAGTTGTGTGGACTCGGGTGCATGGTTTTAAATCCATTATTCCTTCCTCTCTAGTTCACACAGTTGTCATGAAAAATTAAAAAAGCTTTATAAATACCATGCCACTTAACAAATAAAGCCACATGGTTAGAACGTACCATTGGCCAACCATGCACCCAAAGATATCCCTCTCGGAATTGATCATTTTAAGCCCAAATCTCCCAAATATAATCTATTATTATAATACATATCTTGTTCCTTTATCCACATACCAAAAAATAATTTAAATTTTTCCAATTCATGGAATTATTTTCTAACTCCCAATTTCTAAAACAACCCCTAAAACAGATGAAAGATTCAAATTATTTTATAGTTTTCATGCCATTCCAAAATATGGGATGTTATTTGTGTTCAAACTAGGAACAAGACCATAAAATATAGAAAAATTTAAAAAATACACCTAAATAAACCAAGGAGATATTAAAACAAAATACCATCAAAATAAGGTGATAAAAGTACCTAAATTCATGTAATGAGGTGTTACAATCTCCCCAGAATATGGATTCCTATCACCAAAAATCTTCATAGGCACTGGTCAGTCAAGATGAAATATGAAATTGATATCAACTTATATAAAACATCCCAACCTATACTAATGAATACAAAACATAAAAAAGGATCCAAACATAAACCTCTCACATACAGAAACCATGAAGGATTCTAAAAACCATGGAAGTAATAGAGACTAGAGGATAACATTTTCCAATATATCGCTTCACAAAATAAGTATTCCAAAGAAAAACATTAGAATAATTTAAGAATTGATGGGGGTATCTCTAAAGAAAAACCACCAAGAGACTAGCCTTCATGAACTAGACAATAAACCCATGATTATGCAACGATAAGTATTGGACTATTAAACTCTTAAGAAACCATAAAAACACTATAAATTAAATCCTCAACCATCATGTTTAACAATAAATTCCCAAAAATACTACCACCTCAAGAAACAAAAATTTAAAGTCCATTCAAGAGAAATAAAATGAAAATTTGTGAATGCATCAATAATAAACATTCCTCCATGAGAAAAACATAGTTTTCCCTTAGGTCAAGTGAGGCTAACCTAGGAATACATTTTTGAAACACCAAATTCCATTAATTCTGTAATAAACCCTAGATAATCATCAAAATGACCTCCAAATTTCCCCAACTCTTACCCAAGATCTCCTATGTTCATAAAGAATAATAATTACCGATTTGACATAGGGCTCAGGTCAACACATTCAAAGAAATGAACTAAAATAACTAAGTAATATGAATTTATAGAACAACTTCCATTCAACTAGTAATATTCAAAGGAACAGACAAGAAGTTTAGTAAATTTGGATTTTCTCTAAATAACCTAATTCCAACCAAATAAGAACACATAAAAGGCTTTGAAAAATTCATATCTTTCCACAGATTATCTTAACTGAACATACATGAAAATCCACAAATCAATCACCGAGTATGCATGGACATGAAAGAAGAATTCCCATGTAATATAAATATCAACCATTAAAATGAAAAATCAATATTGGAGATCTCCCCACCCTATTTAATTTACCTCATAACTGAACTTAAATAAATAAACTCTTAAATTTAGGAAAATGAAACAAATATGGGGAAAATATTATACTATAATACTATATTCTTGCATCACTAAGATAGAATCCAATAATGAAAATATAAAACACAAAACATCGCCACTAAGAAAAAAATTTAATAAGAAAGATAACTCCTAATGTTACAAGGTCCATAATAGGAAAATAAAAATATCAAATAAAACTGAAACAGTTTTCACTATGATATCTGAATCAATATAAGATGAAATTTCTTCAACACCCATTGAAAGATCCTCCACTATGTGATAATGATTCACTATAATGCCTATAGCTAGATCCATGTTATCTTAAATTATTTTTTTTATATTCATTAGTATATGATTCTCCTTGATTGGGTCAATAGTTAGAGATACCATAGAATAACTTTTGTAGATGGACTTGATATCAACATGAATTATAGGATTTATAAGGCTTATTAAAATAGTGCATTTTATAACCCTCCTTTCTTCCTGGTTACCAAACAATTTGCTTATTCCTAGAGAAATCTGGTGAGAAAAACACAATGTCATTTTCATTCCATTACCTATGGGGTTCAACTTAAAACACATCCTTTTTCCAATTATGGATCTTCATCCATCACTTCAAATAATATGATAGATTCCAAACACCTCTGGTGATCCTTTAATGTCCACTTAATCCTTGAAAACACGCATCCACAATGTACCATAATATACAAAGATGATATGAAGAACAACCAAAGATAGATCTAGATGATGGAATTCTTGGGAATACCACACCATTAGAGTTCCATCCATATCTAGATAGTGAGAATATATAACCAAGTTAATGAAATGGCCACTGTACTCCAACAATATTTTATCTCTATACTAGATACCATAAATTTCTATAGCCTTTGATACCCTCCCTGAATTAGGAAAGAAATACTAGATGAAATACACCATGAAATTTACCCAAGAATGGTTCTTTTGTGCATTATCTAGAGTTATATACTTCCAACACTTCCAAGATAGACTCTCAATGATGAAAGTCACAGACCTAACCTTGAGAGATTCTGGAATCTCAATCTGGGTAGAGATATCCTCAATCATCTTCATCCACATCAGAGCTTCCTGAAAATACCATTTTCTAAATAAGTGAGGAGGACTCAGGATTTGGAACCCAAGAATTCAATCCTTATATTGGGGTATGATATGAAGGACATAGTTGCCTGAGTATATAGACAACGAGACAACATTCTAAGGGAATATTAATCAACCAACATTTCCATTAAATCTAAATGGTGGAATACTATAAAAATAAAAATAACAAGACCATAAAGAAGAAGAAAAATTATTTCCCAAAAGATATAACATAAAACGCCCTTAACACACTATTTATCACAAAAAATAGACACTTTTAACTTGTCACTCATAAATCAACTATTTCTAAAAAATGAAAAAAAATCACCATAAGATAATTTTGATATTATGAATCTAATAATGAAATAATTTTTATCAAATTCAATTTATAACATTTAGAAATTTATTTTTTATAAAATATATTGTAAAATAGCTTTTATAGGAAAATAACCTTATAATAATTTATGTTCTCTTAATATATTTCATATAAATTAATAATTATATGACTGTTTTGAATTATATTATTTTAATTTCTTATAAAAAACATATATACTAATTGGATTTAAATATACCAAATGTATATATATCTAGTGGATATATATATAATAGTTATGTGTCCAATAACTATACATATAACTATAAATTTATATTCTTTTATATAGACAGAAATGGTTCACTAGAATTTATTCATTTTATTCTCTCTCATCTTGTTGATTATATTCCTAATTATATTCCTTGTTTTCATAGATTTAATTGGAGTCAAAATATTCATGGAGAACTATGAGGATAACAATATTTTGTTTGTGGTAATTTTAAATATATATGTTAATATAATCCAGTTTTACCTTTCTTCATGTTGTTTCATATTGAAAACTTATAATGAATTAGTTTTTAACATTTATTTTGATATTTTATCTAAATAAATGCATCAAGGTTCATTTTAGTTTTATATTTCATGTATCGCAAACTATGAAACAAAATATTTAAATGAGTAATGTATATTGAAATATTAGGTTGTTAACCTCTTTGTTGTGACCCAAGATAACCCCTTAGTAGAAGATTCCCCCCATGTTCCGCCATTTTTGGTTTCAAGTAATTTGAATCTTGAATAATTCCTAACTTAATTCCTTTTTTAGTGCTTCACTTAAAAATAACCAAAAAAATTATTCATGATTTCAATTTCTTTAGCTTGAGCCCTCTTTAATTTGAAATAATGTTGTGAGAAAGAGTATTCCATGTGTATTGGGACTTAAAGCTTCATTGAACCAAAGTATTCTAAAATTTTAGAAATGTAAAAAATATTATACATCACCATAAAAACTGTACATATTTCATGAATCATCTAGAAAATATTAGGTATCACCAATATTTGGAAGAAATATATTATATAGATCGCTTCTAAAAATTTCCAAAATGGAGAAAATTACAGATATCATTCATTTCTTTTGAAAATTTAACATATCATATCAAACTCATAAATTTCACCTAAAATGATACACATGTGATGGATTCTCCAATTTTGAAAGTGGAAAGATTCTTATGTATTAGTCTGGATCCTTAGAAAAGGTAACATATCACCATCTTGTTTTAAAATATCTTACATATCTTACCTAGTATTGATTTTTCAATTTTTATATGTAAATAATATTATACCTCATATTTTTAACATAAGAAATTTTTTTGTAATAACACTTAGAAAAAAATCAATAGTTACAGAAATTTATCAATTTATTATTTAATAAGTTATGTTCAACCAGATTCAAATACATTTTTAAAAAATTCAATAAAAAGAATAATAATTTTATTTGAGGTAATATATTTAATATAAAAACAAGGAAATTTAAAAAAATTAATTCTAAAACCTAAAACCATAAATATCATGGAAAATTAATTTGTTAATTGAAATCCTATATAAAAACTAACTATTTAAATTAAAAACATATGAAAATTAAAGAAAATAAAATTGATCAATAAAGAACAAAAGATTCACATTTATTAGAAATATTCCACTAATTTCATTTTAAAAAAATTTGATCAAAATTCAATAAAGTCATAATAAATTATATTTTAACATAAAGATATCATAATTTCACAAAATAGATATCTAAAAAAGTATCAAAAGGAATGAACATTTGAGGTTATGGAACAAACTTGGTGGTTATGGAATGAATTTCACCAATTTAATTTAATTTCAATGGTGTAAATTTAACTAGAGACAATCCAATTGTTTCATTTCAAGTAGAAGGTGTTAGGGTAGGTTATACATTTATTTTTAATTTAAACATAATATTCTTAGATATAAGTGGGGAGAAGAATATTTTGAAATATAGAATAATATACACATAGTATATGGACCATAAGAATAAGAACATAAGAGAAAATCATAGTTTTCAAAAGAAAATATTGAATTAAAGAGTGAGTTATTGTTGGATTGAATATCATTTAAGATAATGTTTGAGAATACTTTTTTTTGTTTTGAATGTTTATAATGATCAATAATAAAAGTAAAAAAGTATAATATAGACCACCATTCATTTTGTGGTTTCATATTAATCCTTGTTATATTTCTAAGAATGAGCAATGTATCATCATTCTCATCATTGTATCCCATTTGAAACTAGTGAGTAGAAGAGAGTACGGGGTCATGGACCTTGGATGAGTAGTGATAATTTATTAAACATTATAATCAAAAACTGTTGATGTGGTGATTATAAGAATAATTAACACATCATTTATATGTGCTCCTTGTATGTATTCCAGTGTAGGGGAACCTATTAAAATGGCGGTGCCTTTGTATCTTTCATTTATACTATTTGGTTGTGTGGTTGAGAGATTGTTTTCAGGGGTATCAATTGTATTTTAAAACTTTAATACTATATCTATTTGACATTGATACAATAATAAATTCTCATAACTTCATAATTCACCCATGTGGGTTCCTGAAAAAATCACAATGGGGAGTAAATACTCCCACAATCATTTTGCAGAAGGAGATAAGCTTTATCACAGGTCCAGTGAAGAAAATGGATGAAATTTGAATTGAAAACATGGGAAGAAACGTGAATAAATAAAAAATTTCACAGGTTTTATATGAACTGTGTACCATCATCAGGAAGGGTTTGTGGAACACATGAATCATGCAGCACCAGTACGCGAAAGGACTTGCGGGGCGCTAACCTACGGGGTGATGTCCAGCGAACCCAGGATGCCCAGAACCACGTTGTTAGAAGAATCATGTGGATGAAGGTGATCTTCATACCATCACATGAAATCAATAGTTTTCAGACAAAGAAAGTCGGTAGGGTTTTGAAAACCATGACTTGCGAACCATAGACTCTGCAAACCCCAGTTGATCGAGTCTTATGAAGGTTGAGATATGTCTTCATGGGATTCTGAAAATGGTGTCACATGCCTATAGATATAATCTCCCCAATGATGTATAAAAGGATCATGATAATAAGAAGAGAAGGTTGGATGAAGAAAGCATGGAGGAGACCCTAGAGATTAGAAGAATGAATTTGCAGAGGATTCCGAATTCAGTTCCATTTCATCACCGAAGTGCAAATCATGAACCACATTTCCGAAGGTATAACCAACCATAAACCATAAAAAGAAGTAACTTAATAATAATGGTTAACCATGAACCTAATTGATGTTATCTAGAACCATAAATTCTTCCTAGATGAACTCCTCATACACCATAGGTTCCAGGACCCTCCTTCAAAAGGGCACTCTGCATGGTGCATCGCTATACGTATTGAACCTCGCGTCGCGTACTTCATTAGTACATGGATGGAACTAGAAGCAACATGGAGGACCACCCCCAGGACCATGTAACACTTCAATATGTGGTGGTCAATTCCCATGACTATTTACTGATTCCGTATATGGACAACCCCTACACTTGCATACCACTATCTCATGTAGAGCTACCCATCCCACATGAGAAAACAGTACACAGGATGGGGCGTCCTCAGGTGTCTTTACCTCAAGATCCAATATTTCCCCTCTATTACTGTCTAGACCTCCATAGATCATCTGCTAACCATTCCACTAGCATCAGGACAAATCCTCCTCCAAATCCATCAGACATGTATGATCATATCATCGGGCACATCACCACATCCATTTGATTCTATGTAACCTTGGTAAGTGGAGTCAAGAAGGCAGTCCCCACAGCAGTTTAGAATCTCTAGACGTTTGTAAGTCTACATTCTCATGGTAAATCGGAGTCTAACCTTGGGATGCCAACATGAACCTCCACATTCTAGGGATCAAGGGAGATTAATTGCTTTTCCATTCAATGAGGAATGGTGATCATTCAAAGGAATCATGCTCACTTCTCCTTTTCAATTGTGGATACATTCCTCCCCTTTCTCAGAGTGCCTTCTGGGGTACTCACATTGAGGCAAGTCCCTAACCTTCCAATATCCAAGCCTCATGACCTCTAATGTCATCCCACATTGAATGGTTCATCGATTCATGCCCTCACCCAGCATATCCTCGGCTTGTTCTGTCATAGGCCTGACCACTCCCATCAGCTGGAAAAAATGTGTGTTTTTTTAATATCTCACATAATTATGTCTCTCACACTAACTATGAATCATGTGGTCTTAGAGGTTTGTGAAAAATTCAACATCCACACAATCAACACATATTAAACTACATGAACTCTGATTCCTGTTCAAACATGGATATGTAGGACACCTTCTTGAAGGCCCGAGATCAAAAGGGGTTCCCTTATATAAGGGTTTACCAAATCATGTCCCCTCAAATGTAAATCTCCCATGAGTAATCCCCAACCAATATTGAACTATGAGAACTCCAATTACTATTCAAACCAAGATATGAAGGATGCCTTCTTGAAGGCCCAAGCTCAAACAGGGTGCCCTTCTGAAAGGGTTCACCTGATCTTGTCCCCTCAAATGGGCAGCTCTAATGTGTAATCCCTAACCCATCCTGAACTACGAGAACATAGATTCTTGTTCAAACCGATATTCGTTGGATTCCTTCTTTAAGGCCCGAGATCAAAGGGGTACCCTTCCAAATGGGTCAACCCCAATTATTCCCCAAACATATAGGCATCCTCTCAGGTCCAATCCCTATGCCAACCAAACTATGTGGGCTCCGATTTCTCTCTCGAGGATATGTATGAATCCCATCTCATGGGTTTGATCCCAACATCAAACCATCTTCTGTCTCTCATGGATGACGTTAAACTCTAGAGCACCTCATCACTTGGATAAGTCATCTTTTCCTTTGTAGAATCAAATTTATATATATCCATGATGATCATAAAAACCAGAGGTAGGCTATGGATACACTCTTCTGAAATGAACCAAGGATTCACAAACATATGAAGACAAATTAAATATATAAGAGAGTCCTAGAATAGGAAACAATTTACCCCAAAAGGGTGTGATCATCCTGACCTCCCATCCTCTCGAACAATGGATTCCTTAAATTTCATCGGCCAAATTGTCATCTGACAAGAGCCTGACTTTGGAAAGTAGGTCCATTAATCAAGGATACCAGGTTCGTTGGGTGTTCCAGGCTCTGTGAATAAACCCACTAGAGACCATATAAGGAATTCATATCCTAATAGAACAGATTTCACAAATACATAACCCTAAGCAATCGACCGTTAGGACCATTTGACCGTGGAACCTCCTTCATAATACAGAAAGGATAAACTATATTGTCCCAACAGTTTCAATCCAATTACCTCTAAAGGATAATGACGTGGATTAGGTTGAAACAATGATGGAAATAGGAATGTATCTATAATAGTGTGTCAATACTCATCATCCGTCGGGCCATTCTTTCCATTTTCCTCATACCCATAAACATGCAGCCACAAAGTTGAAACAAAAATGATGAACCTGGCCTGAATCCTAATAAAAGGTGGTGGTTACACCCTACTCAATCCCCTTCACCTCACAAGAAATAAAGGGGGTCCAAGTTGCATCATCAAATATGCATGTGTTCAAGATATTCTAATTTTATGGGGTTTTCTGTCTGTATATGTCATATATACATATTGCATGTTCCTGCAGAGAAACCTTTGATCCAAATGACATCCCAACAACCAATGCATCCATGCACCTCAGTGATTCCACAGGCGGTTGGGGCCTCGATGAAGAGAAGGACCCCCTCACAAACCTAGCGTCTTCAACACTGGGTATCCATCATGATGATCAAAGAGTACCACAAAAAAATGTACTCTATCTATAGTAGAGGTCGCAAGAATAGCCCTCCAATCTTAGAAATCTCTTCAGTATCCTCCTCATCCGAGTTTGGTACCCCAACATAAGGTCGACCATGTGGTTGTCTCAAACTATTTTAGGAGCCTGTCCCTAGAGCGTGACAACTTGTACCTCCCTTATCTTTGGGAGGAAGATGAAGTCAATGTTGATGACTTCATCTTAGCTGCACTGGATCCAACATCTCGGGCCCCTGTTAGAGAGATTTTTCACAAACACTATGGGACCAATTATTCTCACTTTGAAGAGGTTTTTATTTTGAGTGTACCTACTAATGTCCAGAAGACATGGGCCCCTCGGGCTGCCCACTGAGGGTGGAAGACATATAATCATAAACATGATATAACTCTGATTCCTAAGGATGAACTCTATTGTACAAACATGGCATAATTCAATAGGAAGACATAAAACTCTGCCCCCCCCCCCCCCCACTCAATATCACCATAGAAATAGGGTTTCATAGTACGAGCACGTGCACATTCCTGCCAATTCTCATCGGTTCGGCCATGCAGACAGAGAGGATGATTACATGTATATGAAAATATATTCTAATTCACAAGAATCCCATCATCCAAATAAGATGGAAACCAACTGTAGATATACATACATACCTATTGATGCATATCAAGACCGCCATCTAGATTTCGGTAGAAAAAAAAATATGATCAGAGTCAAATTCCTCTGGATGAATACAAATCTCATGATAAAAATATATCAGCAAGAGAGAAGATGTAAATTCCCACTCATGAATATAAATCCCACCAGTCAAATATGGTGTCAACTGGAGAAGACAACCAGTGACAGACATGTTCCTCTATCCCAACATAGGAGAAATGCCAGTATCTAAGGGAAACCTACGGAGGACCGGAGCAGGCACAAACTTTTTCTCCAACATCATAATGGGCCTTCATACATGTTCCAGTCAAACATGGATCTCATCACATCCTAAAAATGATGGAATATTAGATATTATTTATAGAACATATCCTCTTAACTTGTCTAGATTTTAATCCATTGATGGAAATGGTGAGGAACCAGCCCATGACTCGGTCTCCTCGAACAGAATGACTTTCTCAGAAAATGGGTTAGTCACTCCAGAGAAGTTATGCCTATCGTATCTAGTCCAGGAGGGTCGATGGAAATATCTTATGATACACAGACAATGGGATCAGGAACAAATACTCGTTATAACTAGGAGACATTGGTCAAACATGGTGGCCACTCTAGGGTAGGCATATATCCCAGTCAAAACCCATGATGTCTATCGGTGTATCCCAGCAACATCACGGGACCCAACAAGACAGGGACCTGTATCTGATGGTCGTTACCAACAACAGATATCCCCAATTACCTACAAGAGAGCACCCAAAAATAAAATGTGCCAAAGGCATTCGTAATCTCAAGAGAACATACATGATCCCACTCTGCTGCAAGCTGGAGTTCTTGACTCTATTGAGCATATATCAATAAATTCTTGAGACCCTGTAAGTCTATTAACAAATTATTGAATTGGCAGTAGTACTTGTGAAAGCCCTCCCCATAATGCTGCTTCCAGAAGTTCTGAAGGTCCTCCCCATAGCACCCATGTGGGCTTACTCTCTTAGCCAGGAATGATTGATCACAAGAGACTATCTTCTAATGTGTGTTAGGGTAGACCTCCCCTTGACTAGAAGATCAGACAGCAAGAAGTTCCTCCCCTTACTGTCATCCACCCTGATGGTCCTCCCCATGGTATACGTTGTAGATATTATTCTCCCGATAGTGGGACGTCAATTCATTATGGCAGTCCTCGCCATGATGAAATCCATTGAGAAGTCCCTCCCCATAGCAACATCAGGCAACGAGAAGCTCCTCCCCTCATTATAGAACCTTATGAAAGCCATCCCTGGGATGTACACAGTAGAAATTTTCCCTGGAGCCGTATATGAAGCTCTGATAGTAGTCATCGCCATCATAGTAGTCATCGATTAGGTCCTCTCCTCAGTGACCTTATGAAACAAGAATGTCCTCCCCTCATTGCATCCCACCCTGATGGTCCTCCCCAGTGTATACATTGTAGGTACATTCCATGTGGTCGATCATGAAGTTAAAATGAAATCCCTCACCATTTCAGCACCAATTGCAAAGGTCCTACCCACAATCAAAATTAACACTCTCAAGTAAGACCTCCCCTAGCAATGCCAAATGTGGTAAAGCCCTCCTATACTGAGGCACTTTGAAATATGGAGTCAGAAATGTTAGAGACTCTGTTTACGATGATTGATATCATTTCTCATCCAGAGGATGGTCGTAGATGATGCTCATCTTCTAAGACACCCCCACACCACTCACATATCAATGGGGATCGTAACAACCCTACTGCTTGGAACAAAATCATTAAGAAGGTTTTAAGATGGGAATATCAAGTAGAGGAGTCCCTATGAGAACAATAATAGGATATGTTTATCGTGAGAAGAAAACTAGCTAAGGATAATATACTTGTGATGTATTTTACGATTACCACTTCTCACTTCGACATACCAAGAGAGTTTTCTACGGAATTTATACATAACATTAACCTCAATATTTGGATGACTCTTCTCCAACTGAAAGAAATGTTCTTGCCCAATGAAGGGTATACAGACCCTGTCGACATATTAGGTGAGCTTCACCATCTAATCGACATGGAATCCTTCCAATTTGCACAGAAACCATGATCAGAAAGGTGAAAGAAAATCCTTGAACTTTCTTGCCTCCACAAACTGCACAAGTTGTGTTGCCTCATCGACTAAACCCTGTCTGAAGTTCATATTCAGGGATGGAGAGAACATAGATCTCTAAACTTCACCCCACATATTGTCTAGTAGACCACAATGGAAGTAACATCATGTAATTTCATTACCCATAGGCATAAATAAAAGGAAATATATGCTCATGAAATATTGAAGACTCAAAAAAACCTGGCTTGGAGTAAGTATCAAAAGTGTCAGGCTCGAATAGATCAAACTATCAAAAATATTCTGACCCAGGAAACTGAGAACATCCAGCATGCTTCCTACCTAAGACAAGCCAACCAGAAATCACTGCTCATGTACTCAAAAGATAATAAGTCACATGAAGATCTAGGTCTATACTCATCTCACAACTATATAGAAGTGCATGAAATAAAAAAGGTGGAAATAGTAGTGGTTATCGTTGTAATACGGTAACAACCCCATCTTATTTGTTTTGGGGAATTTTTAACTCAAATTTCCCCCATATGACCAAAAAATTCTGACCATAGTGCATCAATGGAAGAAAGGGAGAAACCCCAGCCTGGAGGGATGGGGACATTTTTACATCAAGTTCCCGCACAGTGGACGTCTGTCTTCTCCCTTCTGGGAAGAACAATAAACAAAGAGGTCACTCGTTCCACCATGCCTCATGGTTCATACCCTATGAGACAAAGGCACATTGTGAGGTCAAATTAGGGCTCCCTTCAGATCAATTGTTTCCAAGAAAACTGATGAATACTGTATAATAGTTGGAGAAAGTCCAAAAAAGGAAGAATAAATATTTCCTACAATTCTACACTGGTTACACCACCCCCAATGCGGTATGCATCGATGAATGTTGTAAACTTCAACCTCATGGATCACATAAGAAAATGATACAATGGAAGAGGACAAAAGAGAAAACGTTTCCCTCCTAGAGGCACCACACACTAAACCTGATGGTGTGCATAACATGAACCATAGAGCTGCACTAAATTTGGGTGTGCCATTAGAAAACTAATTACAACCTCCCTTGAGAATCCCCAACAAGGAAAATAATAAATCCTAGGTCATCTATGTGCCACCTCCTCCTCCCCCTGAGACAGTGTCCCTCACGCTCAAGGAAAGATTCACCAAGCATGAGGAAGAAATGAAAGATCTCAGTCGAATTAATTTCGAGCTATGTTGAGGGAGCTATCTTGCTGGATGTGTTCCTCAAGAATAACGTCAATAGGTTCTTCTAGAAGAGGTCACCCTACCACATGCACTCAACTCGGTAAATGAAATCAATCTCATATTCCCATCCAATCCATCATAGGGACCATTAACCTACTTGAATCTGGACCGGGAAGGACATCAAGACTTTCTTTCACTAGGAAACCATCTAGAATACATTCAAGAGAACCCACAAAGAATACCCCTGACTAGGTATCCAACCCAAATACTAGTAGTGTTGTCATCTCTAGTTTTCTCCCTGCTGCACCCACCCAAGATCAAGCCTAGCAAGACATGCATCAAGGGATCTTGAGTACCTTAGAGCAACTAACAGCTCAACTAGAAGCCATAGAACGATGGTGTGCTCTGATACAACCAGATTTCAATCCCTACCCTAATTGGGTGAGAAACGTTCCACCACCACCAAACTTTGGGAAGCATGTATTCCAAGTGTTCTATGGTTCGGGAGACCCCGAACAACATCTAATGAACAATGACTCTTACTGTTACCCCATTATGGGAACCCTAGATTAACTAGAGGCAGTAAAACTAAGGTACTTTGTACGAACCTTGTAGGGTTAATCCTTGATGTGGTATACTAGCATGAAAACTAACTCAATCACAGGTTGGGAGGACCTCCGGCAAAATTTTCTCTTCCAGTTCAGTTTGAAATTACCTAACACAATGGTCAGTGATCTCATGAACTTCAAGCACTGAGAGAATGAAATAGTTTTAGACTTCTTCTCTAGATGGAAAGGTTTGACTTACTCCTTGAACCAGCCACTCCCTAAGGATGAAATGATTGTTATGTACATCGATAATCTCCATGATGAATTGTGAAAACCCCTCACCCCATTAAAGTACACAAGTGGGTTCTGATATTTCTCCGCCATTTCCCAAAGTACAGAAGACTCCTTGCTGTGGAACAATCTCAAGTCCTGGGTGGCCCCATAAACCCCAGGGAAAAGAACGGGAAAAGATGAAGTGCTTAATGTCATGATTAAGCCACCCCTGACACCAACTC
The DNA here is from genome assembly GCA_963277665.1 of Viscum album. NCBI lineage: Eukaryota > Viridiplantae > Streptophyta > Magnoliopsida > Santalales > Viscaceae > Viscum > Viscum album. The sequence goes on from OY728125.1 coordinate 599,597,951, forward strand.
CAGTTGCAAGGCCTCCACCAAATCGTGAGGAACCCCCTGGACACCAACTGACACCCCCAGCTTGAAAATATGAGCTAAGGGGTGATAAATGAAATTAGTTTGAGGAAGAAATAAATAAATTCTACTCATTCCATGATGACCAAGTCCACGTCTACTTCATAGACACCATGAATTGAAACTTTCTCCGGATACCAGAGCCAAAGTGATCTGATGAATTGGGTATCGATGACCCTACTAATTATTCTCCCTATTACCGGATACTGGGACATATCATCCAGGATTGCATCGTCTTCAAGGACCTCCTGAAAATGATGGTGGATTCTTGACAAGTCATGTTGGGTCTGCTGCCAACACAAGTGTTGTATGTTTCCACCTTAGACCTGAGAGAAAAAGAAGAATGGAAAATAGTCACAATAAAAAAGGATAAAAAATTTGACAGTTGTATGGCTTGGAAAACAATCAACCGAGATCATGTCATCTTTCAGGAATAGTTTAAGCAACCAAATATTCCCCCAATATCTCCTGATGCAACATAGCCATCATCCTCAACCACGTAATCCAATGAGGGTCAGAAGGGAAGAAAGCAGGGGAACGAAGATGAGCATGAACCAAAACCGAAGTTGGTCTAGACACTTTTGAACTTCAGGCCGACTAACTTGAAACAAAGGGCACCGCCCTGCCAAATGGCACAACGTGCACCACCCTGCCAAATGGAACAATGGGCACTGGCCATCCAAACAGAACAATGGGAACCTCCCCACCAAACAGCACAATTAGAATTACCCTGCCAAACAAAACAACAAGAACCACCCCTATAATCATGACAACGAGAACCGTTACTCCAAACAAGTCAACAGACATCGCCCAACCAAATGGAACTATTAGAAAAAGACAGTCAGATAGAAGCATTGTCAGATCAACAACTGGTCATTGGTTCCATTAATTTCATTCACTGAATGGAACCCTTCTCTGATGGAGATTATGTCCATGAAATAGAATTCCCCACATCCAACCAGGGAGCCAGAAGAAGAATCCATAGAGGCTGAGGGTTTCTAGGAAGGCATGATCATGGAAGGAGTCAAATTCTTTTCTAAGCCATAACTCAAATTGTTAATGTTGTGGAAACTCACAGAATAACCCTCCAACAGACATAACAAGAATAAGAGTGTTTCTTCACCCATGTATGATAAAATCCAAGACCAATCATCTTATATTATCTATTAGCAGAATAATAGATGTCCAATTTCCCAAGGAATATAGGCAGACTAATTCATCCAAACTCGGAAGGCACGACATCACCATCAACTCCTATCACATAGGTCGGATCATCTACGTCCAACTATCAAGTCCCTAAAGCTCCCCTAAAAGTGCATCCCATATCCAAGAAGAGCCAAACAATATAAAAAATATATGATATTCTCAAGTAGCATGCCTCAGTACTGAAAAAGCTATCAATCTTGGATTCCTTGAGTCTGTCTGCGGGCCTTTGGGAGGTACTCATCAAAGCCTTACTAATTCCCCAACAATTCGTGGCAAAATTAATAGTTGGTGAAACCTATCATATAGAGACAAATATTAGAGAATTCCATGCTATCATATCCTTCAAAAATCAGGATGAAGGAACCATCATACATGGTACATATCAAACCCTTATATGTGTCTGGAAAGATAAATGGAATTCATGTTTGGAGAATTTTCATTGACAATGGGTTTGGATTCAACCTCCTCTCACTTTGATCACTTCGTTGGTTAGGCTATGATGAGGAAAATCTTACACCCTACACAACAACTCTTCTGGGATATGAAAAAAGTGATCAGAAGACGTTGGGAAGAATCAAGCATAAAACATGATTTGGTGACCTTGGGTATGACTATGAGTTTCTAGTACTATGAAAAAGTATGGCCTTCAATGTCCAACAAGGAAGGACCTGACTACATTAGCACATTGTGATTCCCTCTTCATACCATACATGCATAAAATATTTCTCTAATCGGAAAATGGGATATTACACGCTAATAAATCCTCATTCGAATCCTGTGAGTCGCATTACATCGATGCAGGGTTCTTTGAACCGAAAGAGCTGCAGTCTTTGGCTGACGATGTTGATTGGGTCACCACCCCAAATAGATTGGAAATGGCTCCCACTGATCCCCTCAAACAACTTGGGGAAAAATATGTGTTACCCATCAACTAGGTTTAGTGCATATGTTCAAGCTCAGATACAGACTCATAGTTTTCATGATTTCTATTATGTTCTCCAAATCTAAAGAAACTAAAAAGAGCACTGACTCCTTTGAGGATAGGGAAACCCAAAAAAAGATGCTCCCAACCCATCCTCAAGACCCCATATAGTTCCTGCCTTACTCACTAAGGAATAAGACTATTTCTCTCCAAACGTTGGAGAATACATCTCAAGAATCCTCTCTCCATTAGAAGAGGAAGAACATGATGAAGTATAAGAAGAAGTAGAAGAAGAAGACTTCAAATATTCCCCTCCCGCATTCAAAAAAGGGGTCTCCACTACAATTGATGAACATAGAGAGATAAACCTGGGCACCGATGATGACCTGTGTCCCACTTTGATTAGTGTGGATATGCCTTTAGATGAACAAGAGGCATATACCTCCTTTCTAAAGAATAATTGAGATGTGTCTTCCTAGAACTACACAGAAATTCCAATCTTTGATTCCAAGGTCACCACTCATAATTTGGGTCTGCTGGAAGAACATCATGGCTATAAGAGGGCTGCCAGAATGACCTACACAACACATGCTACCAAAATAGAGGCTGAAGATGAAAAACTAATCAAAGATAACTTCATTTGAAAATTCCAATATCTAATTATGATGCAAAACATAGTCCCTATCAAAAATAATAATGGACAGATTAGAGTCTGTATTAACTTCAGAGGCCTCAATCGGCACTCTTCTAAAGATGATTTCCACACCCCGATCACAGAATTGTTGATCGATGCGACCATCAGATATGAAGCCCTATCTTTCATGGATTGCTTTTCTGGATACAAACATGTCTGAATGGCCAAAGGATATGAATGGTCCACTTCTTTCTTGACCCCCCAAGTAGTGTTCTATTAAAGGGTGATGCCCTTTGTACTGAAAAATGTTAGCACTACATATCATCATTCCATGCATTTCATTTTCATTCCCTTGTTGGGAAAATTCGTCGAGTGCTACATCGATGATCTGGTGGTTAAATTGTGATACTGCTTAGACCACCTAACAGATCTTGAAAGTGTCTTCCAAAAACTATGACAAAATAGTTTAAATACATATCCCCTAAATTTTGCTTTCGTAATTACCTCTGGAAAATTTCTCGGCTTTGTTGTATTCCATCACAACATGGACGTTGACCATGGGAAAATAAAATCCATCCGTAGCATGTCTCTACATCACAACCTCACTGATTTGAGGGGTCTCCAAGGTCACCTGCCTTACATCCGGTGCTTCATAGCCAACCTTTGCGGGTAAACGTTTCCCTTTAACCAGGTTAATGAAGAAAGCAGTTACATATGAGTGGGATAATGGTTTTAAATAAGTATTATAAAATCTCAAAAGATATATCCTAAGCCCACCAATATTGATGCCTTCAGGTGATGGAAGACCACTCATTTTGTACGTAACTGCCTCACAATGCTCATTAGGCCCTTTCGTCATGCATAAGAATGATGTCGATAGTTAGAAAAGTCTCTATTACCTTATCCAAAAATAATAAATATTGAGACTCGATATTCATCAATCAAAAGGAACTTCCTAGTCCTAATCATTTCAGTTCAGAAATCCCGGAATTACCTGTAGAACCATGAGGTTCATTTGGTCTCCCGCTGTAACTCGATCAAGTATATTCTTAGTCGTCCCATGCTAACTAGACACCTATCACGGTGGGAAGTCATCCTACAACAATTTGACATACAATATATTCCCCATAAATCTATTAAAGGCTCGGAGTTATCATACTTCCTGACAGATAACCCCTTAGAAAAAACAACCCCCTTCGATAATGAACTTCCTGATGAAGGCGTATTCTCCATCCAAGAAGGCCAATGGGAATGGAAAATGTACTTGGACAGTGCTTCCAGAAGCCTGACAGGGAAAAGGTTGGAGGATCCCAAGCTCAAAAAAGTAGGTTTGGGGGTTATACTCATATCCCATGAAAAGGATGTCTTTCCTTACTCAATCCTACTTTCATAAGGGTGTACAAATAATGAAGCATAATATCATTCCTTCATTTCATGCCTAGAGATGGCACATCATACATGAAAAGAACAACTGATGGTAAATCATGATTCAGATCCGGTCATCATGTAGGTCAATGGTGACCCTTCCATTAAGAAAGAAGTATTGGAACCATTGATGAACCATGTTTGAGAACTGATGGTAGATCTCCCATCAAAACCAATGCTGACTTTATGTCCCCCGGTCAGAAAATGATCAAGCTAATTCATTGGAAAAATGTAGCTACAACCCTGGATAATCCGCACTGGGATGAAACAGTCATCAGCATTTCCCATCGTCGGATGGTATTGTCATTCATTCAGAATAATCTAGTGGAAATTGATGCGATTAGCCCCGTTTTTTAGCCTTATGGTCACACCACCAGCTGGATGACTCCCATTGAAAATTACCTTGTGATAGGGGAACTCCCAATCGATAGGTCTAGAATAGAATATATCCGGAGCTAGGAAGTTAATTTGTCATGTATAATGGCACAAACAAATAAAAGGTTCTCTAAAAATGAGGCCTTTTCGGAGTCCTTATTAGGTTCATCGATAGAGAAGAGACTTTTTCTGTCATTGAAGCAGTGCATGTCAGAGCTTGTGGAGAACACCAATCAGCAACCAAGATCTCCCATCAAATTCAAAGGCTTGGATACTATTGGCCCACTATGATACAGAATTATTCCACATTCACCATGAAGTGCCATTCCTGCCATGTTCATGCCAGTCTTATTCAGCAACCACCAAAGTTACTTCACACAGCTAAGTACTCTTGGCCATTTTCCATATGGGGGATGGATGTTGTGAGACCATATCTTCCCGCCACAGCCAAAAAATTCAAGTTCATTCTCACAACAACTAACTTCTTCTCCAAGTGGGCCAAATACATATCCATTAAAGAGTTTGGGGAAAATCATTGTTAGCTTCATGAAATCCAACATAATTACCATATTTGGTGTCCCTGATACAGTACTGATAGACAATAGAACCAACTTCTTCTCTGCTGAGTTGGAAAAGTTATACCAAGAGTATGCAATCAATTCCAATTGTTCATCATGTTTCCATTCAGTGTCCAACATGGATATAGAGGCTTTCAACAATCCTATATCCAATATACTCATGAAGATGGTGGACAAGGATAGGAAATCATGTCCTGAAATACTCATTATTTCTTTATGGGTTTATTGGACCATGACCCGCACTTCCACCCAGGCAACCCTATACTCACTAGTATACAGAACAGAGGTGATTTTTCCCATTAAAGTTCAATTTTCATCGCTCTGTATTTCCATTTGTGATCAAATTTATGTAGATGATAAATTCCAGAAATAGTTTGATGAGTTAGAGAAACTATATGAGAAAAGGATGCACACATTACACCATTTGGAAGTCTACCAAAATTGGATCACATGAGACTTTATAAAAAAGGTTCACCTCCAGTCTTTCCTCGAATGAGAGATGGTTTTAGTCCTCAGAACCCCAATGATACTCCGGAAGAAACCCTGAAATATTGAGCCAAAATGGGATGGACCATATGTCATATATAAATTCTACTCTAGTGGAGCATATGCCTTAATATCAATGGATGCAAAGATCATTACAACTCCCACCAATGAAAGGTTTCTGAATAAGTACTTCGTGTAATGGTAACAAAAGTTTCCTTGTTGCATGACTCTAAACTTCACAGCATGGCGTCCTAGCTACAAGACAATAAACCACATAGAATAAATCTTCCTAATTGAACGATGATAAACTGCAGGGTTAAAATTTTCCAAACCACATGAAACTAAACTATGTGGGGTTTGTCCTCACCACAAGACGTTAAACTACACAGTTTCCAAATAACTATTAATGGCTTGATTCTCATTCATTAGTGGGATACGTAGTGACACCTCGACCCTCAATCTTTGTCCATCCCCCACATGAAAAAATTTCCTCTATTTTATCCTTCATCCCCCTATATTATGAGTGAAATATTTGTCCCTCATGGTTTCTCACATCGAGTATATATCATCTGAGATTAGGATCGATGGTAAGGACTACCTTATGTGAAATAACTATAGAGTAATATGACATACCTGGCACCCAAAGAGGATGAAACCAAAATTCCCCTACTTCTACATCAGATTTAGATCGATATAGGGAACATTTAGAACTATGTATGGCTTGATTCATTCCCTTGTAGGATACGTAGTGACACCATAATTTAATAGCCAACCCCATCCATCAATTAAAGAAAAAATTTCCTCTCTTTTCACTATACGTGGAATAGACCATTGTGGGGGACATTCAAGAACTATGTATGTATTGATTCTCATTCATTAGTGGGATACGTAGTGATGTCTAGATCCTTTATCATAGTCCAGCCTCCCAAACAAATTCCCCTTCTTCCATGCATAAGTCATACATGCATAGGGGAATCCATGAATGGTTCTAACAGCATGATAGTAAACTTCAAGGTTCCTCAAGAGTCATGTGCGACCCGATTCTCAATGTTACGAGATCATGCACACGCCCCCAATTTCCTACACAAAAAATTTAGTGATATGACAGAAATTACATGTTTGAATTTCAACACTCATAAGAAGTCAAAATATTATTCTTCCCCTTACATATGATTCAAATATATGTAAAATCTTTAGTAGTTCATAGTTGATTATGGTTCAGATATTTCTTACATTCCCAGATATATATTTCTCGTTTGTAAAACTCCATACTCTGAGAAATCTTGGGTCCCCCAAAAAATTCATGGCTATTAGGGATGGAAGGACATTATCCTTTATACATCTTTTTTAACTGTGAACATTATGCCCCAGTGGATCTACATATGTTTCCTATAAAACAGCCATCAAACAAAGGAAAATTCGTCCCCATTAGAGTTATTTCTTTCCTCCATACACCCAATGGATTCCAAGAAGAATGGCATTCCTCCTTATACAAGCCCCCCCTGGGGACTATGTTTTAAACCTTCTATCATCATCCATGTCTAAGAAATTCTAGAGTATCCCAAACAAGATTAACTCGAATATATTTATGGTCTATGGGGAAAATTGTCTCTACAACTTGACGATAAACTATGTTTTCAATATCATTACCGCACAATGCTAAACTGAAAGGCCATAAGTGTACCAGATGCATGACATTAAACTACACTACTCAATGGAAATTCTTAGATTCCTATCTTGGATCAGCCTCCTCAAAATGAAACGCCTTCCCTTCCCATGTAATGGTAAAACCTCTACTATGAATTTTCATTGGGAATCCATCATAACTTGGTTTTCCCCTAAGAAGATTTGTGGTGGACCTGAACACTATGATCCGGACCCATCCACATAATATATTTAAATGTCCCCTTCTATGCGTGAAAATTGAATGAATGTACTGAATCCTTAGACAAGTCCAATCTATAGGGATTCTTAAGGGCGGTATTATTTCCCTTCATTCATGGTTGGATTACCCCGTGAACACCCCACATGATGATAAATTGTATGAAATGTTTCCTTGAAGCATGAAATTAAACTACATAGCACTGGTTTAAGCATAAAATTCTCCATTACATTGGATTTTCCATTCTTAAGTGGTGACCTAAAATCCTCATCATCCCTTGTTTCTCACACCAAGCATAGCTCACGTGAGATTAGGGACCTCAACAGGAGATCCACAATGACATCATGGAAATCATTCCAAAAGTTGGGTCCTAGTAGCATGACCCTAAAATGCATGTTATTTTTCCCTTCCCCTTAAGGAACCCCAGGTCGTAGCCGTATGAAATTAAATTGCAAGGTACTCCAAATATTGGACGAAATCCTCACCCTCTGTATGAATCAGACCTATGAAGCGGATTACCTGATCTCGTGATTGAATCACAACCTGAAAGTTTCTAATGTATCTATATACACTCCTTCTATACATCAAACTACTTTATTTGAGTAATATAGAATCCCCATAATCCTCAATGGACATCAGAGATGGAAGGAAAGTGTCCCACAAACACCTTTACTGACTATTCACAGCATGCCCTTGTGGATCTACATATGTCACCTATAAAAAGGTCATCAACCAAAGGAAAATTCATCCTCAAGAGAGTCATCTCATACCTCAGTATGCCTAAAGACTTCCAAACATCATGGAATCCCTCCTAATTCAAGAACCCAAAAAAAGTCATGGTTTACATTCTCTTTCCTACCCATGTCTTGGATATATCAGAATATCCTAGCCTAATTCACCTCTGGTCAGTCTTGAGGATTTTAAAAAAATAACGATGCCTCATTCCTATGCGTGTAGTTGATCTGCATATAAAAAATAAAATCCCCCACCTATTTCCAGGTTTCCTAGTAAAGTTCAGGCAAATATATTCACTCATTCATGATTATGAACACCCGATTTTATAATCCATATATTATGTTCAGAAAGTTCTGAATCTCTATATTTTTTCATACCCATCAAATCTAGAAGTCCAGTGTCCTAAAAACACCTTTGTTTGACTATTCACATCATGCCTCAGTGGTTCTGCATATTTTTCCTACAAAACGTCCTTCAATCAATGGTAAATTCGTCTCCATGAGAGTCCTTTACATTTTCTATACTCCTGTATGACATTTATGTCTCGTATCACTCCCTGGATTCGGAAACCCCTTATATTATGAATTACATATCTATCCCTTTCCAATTTCCCAGAGATGGAAATCATTTATAATTAAACTGATGATTCACTTTCTCTCCCCTACCCAAGAAAAATTCATTTGGGAACAACTTCCCATTCAAATCCAACACAAATTACCCTACAACTTTAGGACATCGTTCCTTAGGCAGTCCACCAATCGTGGTCCCCAAACATAATACAAATCAAAATTGTTATAAATCCACCCATTCTATCAGATATGGAAGGATATTGTCCTATGGACACCATTGTTTTACTATGAATATCATGCCACGGTGGTTTTTCATATGATGGCTACAAGACGTCCATCAATCAAAAGAAATTATTCCTTAGGAGAGTCATCTCCTACCTCTGTATGCCTAACATGGCACCCAAGCCTCATGTACATCAAAAACTCATAAATTAAGGGTCAAGAAAAAACTCTCATTTATGTCTGGAAGTTATTAGGACATTTTTGGCTGATGAATACCAATTCGAGGCCCCACCCTATCAATTTTGGTCAAATCTTTTTGACCTAAAACATCAGTAATAAGTCTAAGTGGCAAGACTATAAACCGACAATGAAACAAACGCAATACTCTCCAGAGTGAAATCCAAAAAAGGTAATCCTTGGATAAAAGTGGAGTACTAGATCATTAAACCAATATTCTGTCGAGTTTAGGAAAAATATTAATCTATAAAATACTAAAAATAGACATAAAGTTTGTTAAGTCAAAAACCCACAAATGGAAGCCTAAGAAAATTTCATGTTATACCCACTATTCCCGTATCAAATAATATTAGGAAAAAATTAGGGTAGTAATGGAAAATACGCAAAATTTTGTGAGGTTTTTCGTGAAACCCCAAAAATAGTTGAACTATGCTCACTGAGTCTCATGGATCAACTATAAATTAGAGCCTGATTTGATTATTTCAACTAACTAGTTTCGAATCAAAATTTAAAATTAATACCTGATCAAAATAATGCTTATATAGTTGATTTTGATTACTTTACATGACCTAAAAAGGAAAAGAAAAAGTATTAGAAGGATACTTAGTTCCATTCCGGTTGAACAAAAAATGGAGGAATATCCATAGTTCAGAGTCTCTCCATTGTATCGAAATAAATTTAGTATATCATGATTTGGGAATGTTACAGTAAGGCTCGTCACACCCTTTCATGAAAAATGGAAAGCGTCTTCCACGGGCCGTCAATATTTTTCTCTAAATAATCTCTCTCATCCACTTCATCTTTGACCATATGGTGCATGTGTTCCATAATATCATCAAGGTCCCACCCTTTCATATAGATATCTTTATAATTGGCACTCGAAGAGGCCAGTTGAGCCTTCAACCTTACCACACGAGCCTCGCATTCTCGCAGCTCCTTTTATTGGTTCATCACTAAATCATGAGCCTTCACCTCCTTAGCCGTCAAGGGATCGATTTCCTCTGAAACATCTCAGAAGGTCATTACCTGATGATGGGAAGAATTGAATTTCACAAGTTTATCGTCACAAGAAGCGAGGTATTCTCGGGATATAATAATCTGGAATATTAGAAGGTGTATATGCTGGTAATAAAAGATACCAGAACCCAACATGGTAAATAACCACCAGAAGTTTCTCATCTCATCAGTAATGTTATCCAGAGGTGTTTCTGTGGTAAGGGCGCATAACTGACGCCATTCATGTTTTCGTACAACTTGATGCCTTCTTGTGGATCAGGACCTTTGTCCTCCCATGCTTCAATGGTATTATAGGAAGTAAGCATCATCGAGGGAGTGAGAAGGTACCTACGATAAGTTATCTAAGAAGGGGGGCTCTCCCTCCCCTTAGATGGTTCGACCGCTGGAGCCTTCCGCGGATGAAAAGCCGCAACTTCCTGGATATCCGGTAACACTCTGTTGGGACCATCCTCGTTAGGGTTGTGGGAAGTATCCATAAGAGGGAAGCAGTCTGAATCACTCCCTACTGAGATATGCCACATAGATTATATCCCTTCCAAATGCATATAATAGAGGATCGAGCGTCTTCTCACCACAAGGATAGGAATAGAAGTTATAGCTCTCACAGTCACCACAAGGATAGGAATAGGTGGTGGAACCATCACTCTCACCAGAGGAGGGGAAATATATGGCATGTTTATTGTAGTCAAGATGGGGAGAAGGATGGTTAATGTCTTTGGGACACATCAAACTGATCTTACCAGCAACCCCTTAGGGTAAGAGTCTTCCCATAGTTTAGCATATTCTAGTGATAGAAAATTGGATCCCATCATATTAGGGACAATAACATCCATAACAGCACTTTCTTGCATTATTATAATCCATAACTAGTGGAGAATTAAGGGATGAGATTCTCACATTAACTGAATGATAGGAAGAAGTGTAGTCTGTTGAAGGCACCCAAATTTCCTGGAAAACTGGTAAGGGGTGAATGGATCACAAATGGGCGCCTGATATATACAAGTAGTGGGCATCCCATCCCAAAGAACGATAATGTATGAGATCTCCTCTGAAGAACACCTCTTTCACCCTTTAGTGACCCAAGAGGGCTAGGGTACGATGCAAATGATAATCGAGAAGCATCATTTAGCATCCTAACTACATCGCTAATGCTTAAATTCAGACGATGTACAATAGAGATGTTAAGAACAGTGGGTTGAAAGTCTGAGTGAGGAACCCTCATAGTGTGTTGATATTCATAGCAAGGGAAGTGTTCTACCATACACCCATAAAGAAATTGAAATGGTCTACTAAGATGATGTGGAGGTTTACCTTCTTATGTCTTCCCAAAAAACTCATAAAGTTAGGTGAGAGTAGGAATGGCCGGATTAATTAGTCAACCCTCCTCCAGTGTAGTCGCCATCATCAGAGTGCAAGCCCAAGCCCTAGTATATACATCACGGGATATGAAGAGCCATCCTTTCAAACAAATGGAAAAGAAACCTTATAATCTATGAACAGGTGGAAGGTCCAGTTGAAACTCATATCCCCGCGTACTATATTGTCCCGCTTTGAGGGTGGTGCAATATGACCCTAGAAGTTGTTGGGGAATATGGGTTGGATTAGATCGACGGTGGTGGGCTCTCAGCTAAAGCCCATTCACCATAAAAAATGACCATATTCAATCCTATAATGGGATAAGAGAGAGAGTCTAGAGGGGTTGATCAAGTAATCCCTATTCCATTACCTGTAGGCTCCTTGTAAATGGGTACACATGGTTGGTATCATCCCAAGTAGTAGATACTGGAAGAAATTGTTCATACATATTTCCAACAATGGGGATCCCTCTAAGCTGGTGGATGTCCCATAAGATGATTCACACCTCCCCATGCGACAAATTTAAGGATTTGGTTCTTGAATACGAGTGTCTCACCTACTCAGGAAGGATTTCTCATGGAGAGAAAGATGTGAACTAGTAGAGCCAAGTTTCCTGGTATAAGTTCACCGCCTCCAACTGACCGGGGGACTATAAACAGGTTTGGTGTACCCAGAATTCCCAGGCCCATTCGTCGTAGAAGTACCCTCTAGCTTGTAGGTCTCATTTGGTGCTCCACCCACCAATAGGGTTTTCTTGGGAAAGGTTGATAATGGATGGGTACTCCTAGGCGACTTGTCTCAAGGAAGTGTTGCGACACCTATGATTTCTATAAGTCCATGAAGATACTTCTAATATGAACATGTTCTCCTAAATTGGAGTAGCTATGACTTCTCCTATTGAGGAAATATTGGACCGATCATGAACTTATGGTGCTTCCAAGCGAATCAAAGGAGTATTAGGGTTAGTCGATGGAAAGGGGATATCATCTGGAAGACCAAATACATAAACTAGAAACTGAAAAAATAATGGGTAAGCTTGTAGGTATAACGTAAGAAGGTATTTAAAGAATTAATTCCAAGGAACAATGTCGGATTGAAGGTGGTTCTCAGTATCCTCAACCATGGTTTCCCTCTTCAAGGTCGATTTCATTAAATTCTATGGAAGAGCCATTGCAGCATGAACAGAAAGATCCAAAAGCCAACAAAAAGTCATCACAATGAAAAAATTATTGAATAATGGCCACAAAAATGGATAATGGTCATAAAAGAGGGTCTATATGGGGAACATCATACTGCTCCTAGAAACGGTATTCTAAAACCATTTCTCGTATACTACACGGTATGCGAAATCCATTTCCCACATACTGACGATATGGAAAATCCATATACCGTGTATAGTCGTGGTATGAGAAAGTCCCACAAGGTGTTGGCCTTTGGAGAATTGGCTAGAAAATAGAAGGGTTCAAAAAAAGCAAGAAACTGTAAACCAAGGCCTCTCCATTCTGATGTTTAATGAATGTTCATTAAGAGTTTGTGTTTGTTTTACTAAAGCTTAAAATTCTATTTGCCGGTTTATGTTTGGTGTGCAGAACATGAAAATAACCTATAATTCTCCTTCGTGGAAGTACAAACATAAGTTATAAATTCCACAACTAAATTCGCGAAACCCAAAATTTGGTTTATGGGAAGAATCAATTGTGAAGAGTTTGGTTCGTGGAACATACATAACAGTTCATAAATATGGATTTTGCAAAGGAGTTAGTACACTGATGCAGAGGAAGCCGAGGGAGAGTTGAGGGTAGTTTTCACCATGGAAAACGGTAAAAGACAAATGAACTATGCCCCTATAAATAGGATTGGTCCCCTCTTACAGAACCTATCTATTATACTGCAAACCTCTTCAGTTCTGGATAGATTCTAAATCTGAATAGTCACCTCTTCATTCCCAACAGACCCCATTCCAATGAGGACATTTGTAGGGCCCTAAAAACATCATAAATAGAAGTAAATACCCCAAATCTCATTTTAAAGAAGGAAAAAATCATTCCTACATGTATAGAAAATCAAATGGATGCAAATTTTAATTGAAAATGTCGGAATAAAATTGAAGAAATCTAATTTTTCAAAGGTTTTAAGTTACCCGCATACTATCATTGGGAAGGGTTCACGGAATGCATGAATCATGAACCACTGGAATGAAGAAGGTCCTATGAGGCACTGGACTATGGGGTGATGGCCAGAAAACCCAATAATCCATGAACTATATCATTAGTGGAATCAAGAGCATGAAGTACACCTTCATACCTTCATTTTAACTCAGCAGTTTATAGACGATGCAAGTCGATAGGGTTCGGCGAACCATGACTCGCAAACCGCAGCCTCCACAAACCCCAGATGACCGAGTATTCCAAGGTTTGATATACGTCTTCATGGATTTCCACATATGATTCCACATACCCACAAATATGATCTCCCCAAATCTCTATAAAAATAGAATTGGAGGAAGAAGAAAAGTAAGGATGTAAAAAATCACATAGGAGACCCTAGAGATTGGAAGAAAGAATTCAGAGAGGATTCTGACTTTGGTTCCATTTCATTAATGAATTGAAAATCATGAAACATGTTTCCACAGGTATAACCATCTGTGAACCATAAAAAGAAGGAAATTAATTATAATGGGTAAACCATTAACCTAATTGGTGTCATCACAAACCATAAATTCTTCACAAATGAACTCTCCACAAACCAAAAGTTCAATGACCCTCCTTCAAAATGGCACTACGCATAGTGAATCTATATTTGGATCGAACCCCATACTATGTACTACATCAGTACGCTGATGGAACCTGAAGAGGCATCGCAGACTACATCCAGGACTGCGTACAACTTCGGTATGTAGTGTTCCATGCCCAAGCCTGCATACTACTTCGGTACATGAATGACCCCTCTACCCGTATACCACTATGGTATACGGAGCTCGCCCCATCCCACATGAGAAAATAGTAAGTGGAATGGGGATTCTTTGGGTGTCTTTCCCTATACCTCCAATCCAACCCCTCCATTATCTCCTCCACTAACCAGTCCACCGGCATCATGCCAAATCCTCCTCCAAATCCACCGGACCTGTAAGATCAGATCATCAAGCACATCAGTGTGCCTCTTTGAGTCTATATACCCATGGTAACCGGGGTCATGAAGGTAGTCCCCATAATAGTTCGGACTCCCAGGATGTATGTAAGTCTACATTCCCACTGTAACCGAGAGTCCAACCATAGGATGATAATATGAAACTCCCCGTTCTAGGGACCAAGGCAAATCAATTTCTTTTACATTAGATGAGGAAGGGTGATCTGTAGAAGTAATCATTCTAAATTCTCCTTTTGAAGATAGGATACATTCCTCCCCTTTTCAGAGAACATTCTAGGGCACTCCCACTGAGGTAAGTCCTTAACCATTTGAGAGCTGAGCCGCATGACCTTCAATGTCATCCCACATTGAAAGTTTCATCACTCCGTACCCTCACCCTCAATTATTCTTTTACCATAGGCTTAGCCTCTCCTATAAACGAGGGAGAAAGTGTGTGGTTGGTTGAATCTCTCACATTCTATTGTTTCTCACATCGAGTATGAATCCCATGGGCTTAAAGGTTTGTGATGATTCCAACATCCACACAATCAACCCATTTTGAACTATGAGAACTCTGATTCATGTTCAAACTAGGATATGTAAGATGCATGCTTAAAGGCAGGATCTCAAAAGGGGTTCCCTTTGGTAAGGGTTCACCCAATAATGTCCCCTCAATTGGGAAGCTCCCATCCGTAAGCTCCAACTAATCTTGAACTACAAGAACTTTGATTCCTATTCAAACCAAGACACATTTGACGCCTACCTGAAGGAAAAAATCTCAAAAGGGGTTCCCTTCCAAAAGGGGTCACCTAATCACATCCCCTCAAATGGGAATCTCCCATGCGTAAGCCCCGACCCATCTTGAACTTCGAGAACTCTTATTCGTGTTCAAACCTGGATATGTAGGACTCCTTCTTGAAGGCCAGATCTCGTAGGGGTACCCTTCCAAATGGGTCGACCCCAATTATGCCCCCAACAAATGGTCCTCCTCAAAAGTCCAAGAACTAGGCCAACTGAACTACATGGGCTCAAATTACTCTCCCAATGATATGTAGGAATCCCATCTCATGGGTCTGATCCCAACATCGAGCCATATTTCATCTCTCTTGGATGACGATAAAATCCAGAGTGCCATATCACGTGGCTTAAGTTAGAATTTATTCTGTAACATCAAAATTATGTATATCCCTGATGATCCTGCAATCCAGAGGTTTCCCATGGATACACTCTTCAGAAATGAAACAAGGATTCATGAACATATGAAAACAATTCAAATCTATAAGAGTGTCCCAAAATAGGAAATACTTCCCTCGAAAAGGTTGTGATGAGCCCATCCTCCCTTTATATCATCTAATGGAGTCCTTAAGTGTCATTGGCCAAATCGTCATCCAACGATCGCCTACTTTTGGAAATCAGTTCCATGAATCATGGATATCAGGGTCGTTGGGTGTTTATGGCTCCACAAATAATCCTGTTGGAGACCATATGATGAATTCATATCCTACGAGGACCGATTTCACAAATACTTGACACCATGAAATCACCCGCTAGGACCATTTGACTATTGATCTTCTTTTGTAATGAATAAGGGATAAATTTTCCAGTCCCTACGGGGTCAATCCAATTCCACCTAAAGGATAAAAACACATATCGAGTCGAAACAAAGATGGCGATGAGAAAGTCTCTATAATAATGGATGAATTCTCATCACCAGTCGGAAAGTTATTTTCATTTTTTTCAAAATCATAAATTCGCTACCTTAGAGGTAAAATACCACCCCCTCTCTTAGGGTGTATATTAGGACCTCGGGTTGCAACAAAGTTCTATAATAGAGATACAAGTTCCTTATTTGGGAATCTATCAAGTGAAGTTGGTTATCCTAGAAAATCATATAAATTCAAAAATAGTATCATTATTTGATGGATGAAATTGTCCAATTTGTAACAATCAAATGATATCACAAATAATTTTTTGTGATTAATGTATTCTCAGTATTATTTCATGGAATAAAATTTTGTGATGTTAAAGAAGGATAATTAACATATGTGAATAAGATATTGTTGACTTTTAATTCTAATTCGTGTAATATTTTATCCAAGGTGTTTTCAAATAAAATATACATGATGGTGATGACTTGTAAATCAATGAAATATATTTCCAAAAAACATTAAAATGTAAATTAAGATGACAAAAAAGTGAAATTGTTTAATCTGTACATTCTTCACAAAAGATTTTATGATATGTAGATGACCTCAAGTGAAAATATTGATAGCTTCTTCAATTGTATTATTTGATGTTTTTTGAGTTATCTATGGACATTTTTATGATATAAAATACATTTATACTTTGAATAAGATTATATGAATGTTTCCAAAAATATATAATCCAAAAAAAAATTAGTTCTTGAAGAAATAAATATTTAGGAATTATAAATTCTTTGTTAACATAAAAAGCTGGTTACATATGAAATGTGAGTGAAGATTAATTCTCTTAATAACACTCATAAAAAAGGAACAATATTTAAATCTTCAAAGAAGAATGATATCATTGAGGGTGTAAATGATGAAGAAGATATAAGTGATGCATTCTTACCAATTATGGTTAGCATGTTTAAGAGAGAAAAATGGAAAATTTAAGGTAAGAATCCATTGGATTAATTTAATTTTAGAAAGGTAGGGAATATCACTATTAGGTTTCCAAAAAAAATTAACCTTGTGGATTATGATATTTAATTCACCCAAAATTTTGGAAGAAATGTTTTCTATAAAAGGAACATTAATTTAGGAATGTTATGTAGAAATATGTATTGTATAAAAGTGTTAGCAATTAAAACGGTTGATTATCCCAAATAAAATCATTTAGAAGTTGTTTAAATTGATTTAATTCTGATATATAGGATATTTTTATGAATTCCATAGTTAAATAAAAGAATGAATTTGAAGGAAACAACCAGTTGGAGGGAGTAATTGATCTGAAGGTAGTGTTGAACGAATATCTCGAGGAACTTGATATAAAAAGATTGATGAATAGGAATATATTATGTTTAGTAATATAATACTAAAGTTACATTGAAGGTCATTAAGAATAAATTAATTTACAAAAAAATATTTTAAAGTAACATTTAAAAGATAAAGTTAATCCCAAAGAATCATTGAATAATATATAAAAAATTAAAGAAAAATATAATATATTTATCATCTTAAGATCCATATCAAGGAGAAAAATAATAATATTGAACCAATTTAGGATTAAGTTTTATCCTTATAGAAATTCATGAATCTAAAATTAAATAATTTGATTTAAATAATTAGTTATAGTTTAAAATATTCTCAAATGAATAACAACAGTAAAGAGAAAAAAAAGGAACAAGAAGGGTTTAGTGCTCAAAGACCCAATTACATGGGTAAAAAAGACTTGGATTTTATACATATAAATAAAAAACTAGGACAATAAATTCATTGAGAAAATAAAAAAATAATACATAAAAATACCAATAATAAAATACAGATTAATAAATGATAATTGATTCAAAATCATAGATATGGTAGGAATGAAATTTTTCTATCAATGAAGTTCCAATTTTATATATACTTATGACACATGATATCATAACATCATGAATCAAAAAATCATATTAAAGGTTAAGTAATTATAATCTAGAAATGTATAAAAAACATATCCTTAATATCACAATAAAAATCCATTCTATGGATATTATTTCAATTAGACTAACATTGGTCATAAATTTATTGATTATAGGATAATAAGAAACTTGAATTATTCCAATAGAAATAGTATAAAAAATATGTGAGAACATAAAATGAAATTACTCTATTAAAATTATTTTATCCAATCGATGAAGAAGAGGATGGATTAGTTATGTATACTAAAAAATTTGAGGATGGATCAAAATATGTATCAACTCATTTTGAGATCTCGTGTAAATAATGGAAGTTAAAGAGGAAGGGGAAAGGTATACTTCCTAAAAATTCATTTAAGATAATAAATAATATTAGGTGGATTTTTTATAGTATGTGTTCTTCACACATAATAGAAAACATTAATATTTTCAAGAATGTAAAATAAGAGTTTATTTAATGGTCAGCTTTGGAAATGATGGATCACTAAAGACCAACGTAAGTGGTAAAACCAATTTGGATGGAGATTAATTAAAATATAATAAATTACTCAATGTATATTTTCAAAAATTTAATTTTTGGAGTTTGATTCAACTACATGATTTAAGATTTGAAGTTTAATTAAATTGGAAATAATGGAATATTACAGTAATGGCAGGAAAATCTATAATTCAGGTTTAGAGAATGAATGTACATTTTAATTGGGTGTAAAAAATAAGTATAACCCTTGTATTCTCATGGTATGAGAAGAATATAATCTATGTAATTAGAGTCTTCGTTACATCCATCATCAAATAATGTAAAATATCTCAAAATGAAAGACAAAAATGGATAACACAAACTTAATGGGAAATAGGGAATATGAATGTGATGCATGCTTAAGGGAGAAATGGTGAAAAACTCTTATTGTCAAAAGAATAAGAGAGTATAAAATCTATTATATTGGGTCCAAATTAATGTTTTTTGTCCAATTAGTCAAGATAAACCATGAGGATAAAAATATTTTATTCTATTTTTTGATTACTAAGTATGATGGGATATACCATGGTCATGTGTACTAAAAGGGATTTTTAGACTACATAATGTTTTTTGAAGAAGTTCAGATAATGAAACAAATAGAATAATAAATATTCTATGATGATATTATAGTACTCAGTATACATTAATTGAAGTTGAAAATAATTTGGTGAAGCAAAGAATAAATCATGATTGGTCTTTGGTAATGACCGATCAACAGAATATAGTTGTGAAAAGGTTGAATTTCATGGTCAAGAACATACTCATGAATTTTTTTAATTAAGAGTGGAATCTCTCACCACTATGAGAATGAATTAGAAAAAGTGTTCAAGTACACGTAGAACCAGGTTTCTCTATTCATGGGAGAAGTGAGGATACCATATGAATTTTTGAAAGGAAGAAAGCCTTTTTTTAAGAATATAAATTGTATTGAAACTAAGTGTTTCATCCAGAATAAAGAAGTAAAATATGGTAAATATGGATATTTAGTATATGAAGGGATATTTCTAGGATTCTCCTATATGAGTAAAGCCTACAAATTCTTCAACAAGAGACTTGGTAAAATTATTGAAAGAAATTATTTCAACGTTTTTGAAGATAACATTAAGAAAATATTTATAGTTACTATATTTTAATTAATGTGTGATGAAGAATACTATTTTTCTATAAGATCTAGATAATGAATTTTTTTCCAAGTGATGATGATTCTAAAGCTAAATTTGGATATGAGTATGTATTTAATGAAATTAGATTTATAAATCAAATAAGGAGAATAGTTTGAGATGAATAATGCAACATTATTTGAGACAATTATTCTTTAATGAAAATCATTATAATAATAATCATAGAGTATACTGATCTATTATCACAGGTGTAACAAAATGAGTTTGAAAAGGATAAAAAGGATAAATCATGGGTGAAATCCATGAATGAAGAATTGGACAAAATAGAAAACTACAAGACAATATATCTTTTGAATAATCATGTACATCACAATGTGAATGGTACTAAGTGGGTCTTCAAAAAATAAATTTAATAAACATGTAAGAGTGATCTAAAAAAATTAAAGGATGATATATAAAGGGAATATCATATAGAATGAGTTGAAATCGAGGAAACATTTTCACCAGTGGCATGGATGAAAATAGAAAAAAAATCATAGTAGTGGTTGTTTAAGGAAATTTTAAATTATATTAAAAGATGGGTTATATGAAATTTTTTAATAGAGTTATAAAATAATAATTATATTTAAAAAATGGTGGTATTACTTCATATAGATGATCATGCAAATATTTGGGGGTTAAAGAGGGATCTATATGGATTGATAAAAAATCCCCATTCTTGGTTTACATATCTAGACACATATTTGAAAAGATATATTTTTATAGTGGGGGTGTATATCATAATATTTATGCAAAAATCTTGTATGAAGATAATTTCATGGGGATGGTGTATGTGGATGGCCTCATATTTAGTGAACAGAGGCAGAATTATATTAAATGGTTTGAAAATATAATAAATTCAGAATTTGATAATTCAATTATTAGAGAACTACCCTACTTCCTTAGGATGAAAATATATCAAAATAAAGGGAAAAAAATCATATCATAGGTTAATTATGAAAGATAATTGCTAAAGAAGTTTGGAAGGGAGTACTGCAAATCATATTTAACTCTAATAAGATTTAGAACTAAACTTATAAATCATAAGGAAGAGAAGGTGGTGGAATTAATTGTTTATAAAAGAATTATTAGGATTTTATTGTATATAGTCACAATAAGATGAAATATATTTTATGTTATATCTTTAGTATTACCCTTTTAGATTTTTAATTAAGAAGTGAACCATGAAAATTTGAAGTGAATAATGAGATACATCAATAGAACATGGAATTATGGATTTGTTTTCAATGTCTGTGAAGATCACGATTTCATGGCCCACTCAAAATTGGATAGAGATGGAGATATTGGGTAACAAAAATCAATGGGTGGTGGAAGAGTCTTCCTAAAAATAAATTATGTTATATAGTTAAGTACAAAAATTAGGTTGTGTGTCTTTGAGCACAATAGA
This sequence comes from Viscum album, assembly GCA_963277665.1. Taxonomy (NCBI): domain Eukaryota; kingdom Viridiplantae; phylum Streptophyta; class Magnoliopsida; order Santalales; family Viscaceae; genus Viscum; species Viscum album. The sequence goes on from OY728125.1 coordinate 599,619,500, forward strand.
GGTGGGGCATAACTAAGTTCACAAAAACTATATCAAATTCTTGTAGAATGATATAGAAGTTATAAGATGTTAGATATATGGTTTTATAATTTATGTTGGTTTAGTGTGGAAAACAAGAGTGCAATCTAGTTATCAAATAACCCAATAAATAATTCTAAAAAAACATATAGAAATTCAGTATCACTTTATAAAAAGAAAAGTGTGAGTAAGGAATTGTGAGGTTGGAGTTTTTTGGTACTCAACATCAACTATAAGATATATTTATAAATCTATTGAGTGTACATTATTTCTTGAATCATTAGTTAATCCTTGGAGTTCAATTAATGTCCACTAACTAATGATGTTCATAAAATACACCTATTCCAGATGAAATAATTTTTCTATTTGGATATATGTGTTTTTCATGTGATTATATTAAAAAGAATAAATGGAAATAGGGGAGAAATGACCCATTAAGTCCTGTTGGAATAAAAAATACATTTGTTGTTTTAGACAAAAACCAACAACTGATATTATCTAGGTTGAAGTGGAGTTAACCCAAGAAATACCAAAATGCCTAGACCGCACTTTGGAATTAATATTTTCTCTTATTTTATGAAACAATATTTCACTAAAATTAGTTTATAGAATTTATTAATGACTTATCTGTTAAGCTATATAAATATGTAAGAAATGAAGGAAATAAGTTTTAAATAAGTGGTCTTAAATTATCTAAATAGACTATTGAAGTGATATTTGTAGTTTCCCTTTCATAATATTCTCTATAGATGAATCTCCATTGATTTTTATTACCAATTGGGGGAATATATGAAATAAATGTTCGATATTGAGAGAGTGGTATGATGAAGTTTCCTTTGTGATCATGTTTCATTGGTTATAATTAGTATGTAGTGATAGATTTATGGATAGATTGATAATAATTTACAATTGGGAGAATTTAAAAAGAAGTTTTTAATGTTTCATTTTCATCAATTGAAGTTAAATGATATTATAGAGTTATTTGGGTAGAGAAGTTTGGTTAAGGTTTGTACGTATTTTTGTATAGAATGACTTATATCATGGTGGAAGCAACAGGGTCATGCTGAGAGAGGTTGTTGGGAATACATAATGATGGAAAGAGAAAATTTTGTTACATTGTAGTGATTTATATCCTTCCATGGTGATGGGTCACAATCCATTGTGAGTACCCCATAAGTACTCCAGACCACAATATATTGGATAGAAAATCAATCCTTCCATGGAAGACTTTTTTCATTCCACACCAATTATTTCATAATATTAAACTCAAGGTATGTAAGAATAATATTGAAAATCATTCTATGAAATAATACTATAACATTGGAAAAAAATTACATGAGGGTAAACTCAAGTTACGTAATAATAATCTAGAAAATCATGTTTTAGGAGAGAAATTTTCTATTGCAATAGGTATTTAATAGAAATAAAATCAAGATATATAATAACAATACTCAGTTTTGACAGAATAAACCAAGGTTTTGTATGAGTAAATTTGGACACAATGGTGAGGATATGAAAATAATGATCACTTATTTTTAGTGATAAAAAAGAAACCACATTTGGAAGAGAATCAACATAACACAACCTGCTAGGGTGATTGGAGTAAATACTGTAGAAACAAACCTGTCACATCTCAATGAATGTTTCAATATAATCCTTAGTGAATAAATTCATAATTAGAGGAGAATCGATGAGTTTTTCATTTTTATGTGTGATTGGTAGTTATGGAACAAAAATTGTGGTTATGGCATGAACTCTATTAGTTAAAATTATGTCTAATGGGGGAAATGTACTTATAGATGATCCAATAGGTAAATTTGGAGTGGAGGAGGATAGGAGTGGTTATAATTTGAATTTTAATTTGAGATTCAGGATCATTGAAATAAATGAGACGAATGATACTATCCAAGGTAGAATAGTATAAATAGAATATCCAAAAAAGAATAACTGAATATAATATCCTGGATAACAAAAGAAAATCTGGAATTGGAGGATTTGTTTCTAGATTGAATATTTTTTAAGATCAGGTTTGATAAGAAGTGTTTTTCTATGTATGTTTTTTAATATTGGGAAGTAAAGTACGACTTTCAATAGAGAAACCCCCTTATTCTAAAAAATAATCTTATTCTCAGTTATATTTGTTAGAAGTGCCTATGTGTTATCGTTATTATCATTGAATCCCTCTTGAACGCAATGAATGGAAGTGTGGAAGAGGTCATTGACCCTGTATTAGTAGTGTTAATGTTCTAAAGAATATAATCACAAACTAGTGATGCAGTGATTATTTTTTATATTAATAAATCATTATTATATACTCCTAGATGTAACCTAGTTTAGCTGAACCAAGTTAAATCTCAGTGTTTTTACATCTTTCATTTCTACAGTATGGTTCTGTGGTTATGGAATTGTTATAATAAGTATCAAGTGTATCTAAAATGTAAAAACATTATACATTTGGTATTTTTATAAGAATAAATGTTTGTAACATCCTAATACACCGCTCCCCCTCTTAGAGTGTATATTAAGACCTTTGCTATCAAAATACTTTTTTATTATTTTCCAAACACTTTTAGGAAATGTGAGAAACCCAAAGTCACTATAAAGCCCACAAAACACAACCAAAACCGAACAAGCAAATAAACACCCAGAGAAACCAACAGCAACTAAAAACCATAATCTCCATACCCGTCATCGTAACCAACACAGGACTCCTCTGCAGTGGTCATTCCCCATTCAGAAGCCAGATTAAAATGCCACATGAAATCACCATTATAGTCCCACCTCACATCATCCAAAGTCATTCGCCCAAGACCATCTTGCTTGGACAGACTTCCTTTTTTAATAACCAGGGTCACCCCATGATCTCGCTTAAAGGAGGCTCTGGTGCACAACGGTCAAGGCAGATAGGAGTAATCCTTCATACCTTTTCTTTTCAGAGTAGCATATGCCACTCCTCCATCATCAGTCCTAGTTCTATCTCCACCTTTCACTATATCACTCAATGTGTGATTGACCATACCACTTATATTCTCCTTGTCTCACCTATGAAGCATCCCCTTCCTCCCAAGGATGCTATCTAAGGATGATTCTTTACCCTCCTAATATATTCCTCTCATCTGATTAGGCTTGTTGCAATCAATCCCAGACAGATAGTTGCCCGAGACGCCATTATCTTTAAATGATCCTTTTCCTTTCCCCTCAACAACATTTCCCAAGTAGGCAGATTTACACTGCTGATAAAAAGTATTCACCATAGTGGGTTCCTCCATAACCTTAACAGAATCCCCATGGTCAAACACTGCTACCACGAAATCTTTCATACTGACCTCAAAAGATTCATCCGGCTCTGCTAGAACAGAATTTAAACCCTCCTCAGCAAGTCCCTGGAACATGTTACTCAAAGAAAGCAAAGGCTTAGTTGAGATACCTGATCCCCTGCTATCCTGGTATCTCCCAGTTCTGCACAATTCCACTATCAAGGCACCTTTTTCCCTTTCCTCCCTCTATTCCCTCATCTCTATAGCATCAATCAGATGATGATCCCCCAAATTCTCCTCAACAGATGGGTCACCATTCTTCTAAGAGATCTGATTGTTATAATTCTCCTATCTTTGTCTCTTGACTACATCAGGCACCTCCGTATTGAATTGAGTTGTCATAACATCCATCAAGGATGAGATTAAACCATTCCTATCAGAAACCTTTCCAACCCCTTCTCCCAGCTTCTGGACCAAAGGGCCCAATGACTGGGGACCCCATTTTCCCCCTCAACATCTGTTGTCTTCAACTCTAGACCCACCATCAGTTGAGTCACAAGGGTTTTCCCAACTGTATACTCCCTCCTAACTGAAGCCTGTTACTCCCGATGCTGAGGCTTCATCACCTATGTTGATGAATCTATTCTACATCTCTCTCGAAGATGTCCAAAATGCTTATAAGTCAAGCAAAAATAATACCATTTCACATAAATAACCTGTTATTTAAACCTGTACTCCTCACCAATTGTAATCCAAACAAACTCAAATAGAACCCTAGAAGCATCCACCTCAACACATATATGAGGGTTAATCGGATGTCACACTGCTTCAGTGCGACTATCCGCACACAGAAATCTACCCAGAAGATTACCCAACATTATTATAACAGGGGGATTTTGAAAAGGTAAGGGGAGATTAGGGAAACTAACCCAAACTGCTGCCAATGGTGAATCAAATTTTATATAAAAATCAAATGACTATCGAAGAAGGAAGAACCAAATACCATTGAAACTGCAAGGATGCCGTGACCAAGCCTTGATGAGATCCTCTTCCGACTCAAAATGAATCATAATATGATGCATGTCCAGCAACCCGACGGTCACCCTTTCTTGAAGATCCCAATAAGAGAAAACAAACCTTTCGAACGTATCGATGGAAGGTATCCTCTATCTAAATAGAGAAACTAGAGTAAGATTCAATAGTGAAAAGGATTTCATGAACTCAGATGTCGAAATATGAAGATTAGGGTTTCCATCCAGAAGATCTGGAACTTTAGGGATCACGAATGCTTTCAGAAATGGTGTAATAAAGTCAGGATTCGAGAAGGGCTAGAACAAAGGCCTTTCTATCCCAGGGAAGGACGATTTCCCCTCCTTTGCCAAGGGGGGAGGAGCCATATCAGACATAGTCATCACTAGATGAGGGAGAGAATCATAGGGTTTTGTGAGCGCCAACCAAGATGAGGATTTCTTGAATTCAATATACACTCATTTAAAATGTTTCAAAGAGTTAAAACATTATGGATTTTTTATAAAATGTTTATTAAGTATGCCAAACATTAATGTTTATTAAAAATATGTAGTTCCTTCTTCAGCATAGGGTAATTCAAGTGATTCATGGATAACCTAAGAGAGAGGAGTCCTTCATCTTCCCTCTTATGATCTTGATTAATCTCATTTGAATCTTGGACATGTTAGATCATTAATGTGGAGGTATACTATTTATTCTTTGTTTTGTTATTCATTAGAAAATTTATAGATATTTTATAGTTTAATTAGTTTTGGTAGTTATCTTTTATTGCATTTAGTATGAGTGTTATACCTCTGAAACTCATCATTAAAAAAAGTTAAGATGACCATTACAAATTATATTTTACTAAGTAACTTTATAATTCATATTTTAATTTCAATTGTATCATCCTTTAAATTATCTCATTGGTATCAAAAATTTTAATGCCAGGTTGATTTAATATTAATACCATACCATGTTTTTAAATATTCTCCTTTAGGTTTACTCCATTAATTTAATTTATTTAAGGAATGAAACAAAATTCATTAAAATATTGTCATGTTGTCTCTATAACTAAGATAACCATGTTATAACTAATAATGGAATGTGATTGGCCCACACGTCATCATTGATTCCACACAGTCATGACCATATTATAAATATATATATCCCAACTAGTACTACCATGAAAATATGTAGAGTAGTGGAAGTCCAAGGTGAAAACTACTGAGAAGAGATGGATACAGATGGTGACTTAGAAATTGAAACCTAAGGTGGATTCCTCACATGATTATTTAAGGTTGGGTTTTAAACTAAGTAGATTTAATTGAACTTAAATTGATAAATAAGGGACCCTAATCAATTTAGGGAGCCTATGAAAATTTTATTCCAAATATAGCTTTGGAGGATCATATGGCTTAGGCTATGAAGCATTTCAAAAGTCCAAAACATATTTTGTTCTAACCATTTGGATCTACCTAGGATGGAAACCAATCATTGGTATTAGAATTAGTTTTCAATATAGTCATATAAAACAAAACTTCATGAGTATAAATCAATTCAGGCTATAGTTTATATCCTACCTTACTCCAATTTGGTCAAGTTCCTTCTATTACAATTTCCCAGTTCTAAGTCATAAAAAAGAATTGGATAAACATGATTTCTTAACTTAACTCCTTGATAAATGGTTACCCAAGTTTTCAGTTAATAATTCATTAGGTTTAGGATACTTTTAATCTCAACCCATAACCCTAAGAAGGTGAGTTGTGCATGATAGTGATGGTATTAATTGAATAAAAAGTTGTATCATAATTTGAATATTCATACAAATCATGATTAAAGAATATAAAAAACCATGCACATACTTATAGTGGAGAAAAAGGAATCACATGTCCATTGATATTAAAAGTATAATGGTACCTAACAATGAATAAGAAAACCAAAACTCCACGAACTAAAGTCCAGCAGCAAAGGAATGATGAAATTTAGAACAAAAAATCGAGGAAACAAGGTTTAAAATGAACAAATGAGAGTAAAAAAGAAAAATATAGTTCAAAACATTAGAGGCACTCGAATATTAATAAGATTGATCAATTCATTATGTTTAAGGATTTTACCTTGATATATGGCTATGATTACATCTTCTTGAAACGTTCTTGTCACATATCGATATTTTACATCATGTAATGGGAAATTAATATCTTTGGATATTCTATATCTCCCAAACATTACATCGTGTACCCAATTATTTATCTTTTGATATCAAGTCTTGCATATCCTAAATGGAATTCACATCATGAGTTCTCTTGTAGAATAATATTCATGACCTATATTATATTAATTTCATGGCCCTCGGCTTGAAGGGGGGATATATCCGATGAATACACATTGTGAGTTTAATTAATGATGTGAAACTTCTTCAATTGATTGATTTGCATAGTCAACTAATTTGGAGATTCAGTTCCTATTTCCGAAAAAATCAAGTCAAAATCCATGACATAATATTACAAAACATGAATAAATATAAAATAAGTATATCCAAAAATTATATATGAATTAATCGTGTCAAATTCACCCACACATGAACAATTGTTTTTCCTCAATAATTAAGTATCTCAAAAAGGATTCTATATGAAATAATTTTTAATAGGAAATTTTCATTACAAAAAAGAAAATAAAAGAATTTGTTGGAAGAAAGTGTTTCCCTACCAAAATCATTCATTGGAGAAACTAATTCATGCCTCACAGTAATGTTCTTTATCCAAATCCTTCTTTCCAATAACTAAAATCATTAAAATTTTCCTTAGAATCTACGCCCATGTTTCAATATGACATACCGTGAATTTCTTATCATAAATCAAGGTAAATTTAAACTGTATTTATGCTCATACCTTGGATACATGTTTGTAACCGTAGGATTTAATTTGTTCTAATATCACAAATACGTAAAAAAATAAACAATTAATCATGAGGGCTTCATAAATATGGTTCAAATGACTTGGAGGTTGACAATAGGTGAGAATATGATAAAAAATAGTCTAAAATGAGGGTAAAAAACCAAGTATAATGCATGATAATCAAGTATATTTCAATAAAACCCTACTCCATAAGGTAGAATCTCTATACTCTTAAAATATCAGGGTAGGTCTACGGATGTTCTATGAAATATTAATTAAGTTATCTTGTTTCTTTTTCTTTTTCTCTTTTTTTTTGAAATTCATGTTTAATATAGATCTCATATATACCACCTCAGCACATATAATATACCCATGAAATTCATCGGTCAATTAATATTGATTTTTTAACATAATAACCCACAATCCATGTGTTTTTTAATAGAAACACGATAATCATGAATGTTATATTAGAATAACCACGGACTATATCCCATAGATAATGTCAAAAAGTCACTTCGCATATCTTTAGTAAAAAATAACCCATGTCCTTCAATACTAACCTTTCCCCCACACTTATTCTTATGAGAATCATTCAACAATACTAAATAGCGGGGTTAGAAGGGATAAAATGGGCTTGAAAAATATCTCAATCGTAACAAGGTCATTCAGGTATTAAATATTCTTAAGAAGGAATAATGTATATGTGGGTATCAAGAAAAATAGATCAAAAAAATTCGTCATTCATTTAAATAGTGTATTTTTTCATTCATAACTTAGATAATATTTCAATGCATTTTTTGATAGGTTTACATGCCCCAATTATCTCTCAAAAAAATACACATAAAAGAATAGTAAAAACTAGGTCAATAATCCTCTTGGGAATGAGAATAATTTTAAAATCACAAATCAATTAGGGTATAGTAACCAGTAATATTTCATCCAAATAAATTTATATAATTTTTAATAAGAAATAAATTAATCAACATAGAAATAATGATAAAATCATAATCATGAAAAAAATTATTTTAACATTTTCCATCCAATTGTTTTATTTTATTTATATAGGTGCATTGATATTTAAAGTTAAATCATGTTTTAAATGAAAAGTTCCTCCTAGAATAATTATGATATGAAAAAATATAGTTTTTATGAAATAAATCTTAATAATTTCATCTAACACTTTGATGCACTATTTTAATTATGGGTGAGAGACAGAAATGAAAGAAGAAACATTTTGTAAATTGAAACAATAAAATCTGTGTAAAGAATTGAGATCTCTCATTAATTAATATCATCCCATGGGGGAAAATACTGGACGTTGATATGAAACTGGATACATATAATAATGATAGAAAAAAATATACCTTCTCTATTGAAATAATTAGTTCATAGGATATATCCAATATGAAAGTAGTAAATGGGTAGGTGCACATAGTAAACAAAAAATGAATATCAGCTCAAATATATGTGCATGGGGAAGAATAAAAAATAAGTTATAGAACAAAATACCTAACATAAAATCCAAGAAAAATAATATAAAATACCTATAAAAAATTAGAAATGACTCAAAATATAAAAATATGGGTTTCCTCCCAAAAATCACTCACAATGACATCGTCATTAAAATGGAGAGAAAATGATCCATGGAAGTAGTCTATCAAATCATCCTTCTTTGGATTCTTGAAATAAATAGAGTTTGTGTCTTAGATATCTAATGTTTTTTGGGGGGGTTCACTACCTCAAACATGTTGCGACCATACCTCCCACGTGGAAACAAGATCATCCTAGAATGTCGGGGATGGATCCCTTATGCTAGTCCCTATAACTCAAATACATGAGTAAATACCTCATGGGGAAGGCTAATAGGTATCCTAGAAGGTCTATAATATGTGATATAATAATTATATCTTCTAGATAAAGTAATGTAATTAAAAAGTGAAAATAATAGTGTAATAGAAGCATTTGTATTCAATATATTGTTTCCCTTTTATTAGATAATGAAAATGATACATGCTGAGATAGGGAATAAAATGGTAACAAAAATACATCTAGTAAAAGAGAAAACTAGGTAAGTGGTACACTAGGTAATAACTAAGTAGAGTATTAATAGTCTCCTCTATAAGTATTGGTGCTCCCCTCCTAGTGGATGGATCTATCATTCCATGTCAATGTCAGTAATGGTGGTTGGATCAGGTGGATCGACTGCCATAATAGGTGTCGTGGTGTGGGATGTAGCCTAATTTACAACTAGATTAAGTGATATTTCCATCCATATATAGGTTGAGTGTCTAGTTGTGGGATTAATAAAAGGAACCATAGGGGAATTCAAAAATCCATTTCCCTTTCCCCATCGAGCGTGCTCCATCAGGAAATGTCATTGGCATTTGGGTTAGTATGATTTACAAGAAGCTAGGTCGGGGTGGCTTATGTTAGTATAGTGGTATGGGTGGACAATAATCTAGGAACAGTTCCAATGTAAGGAGAACTTATGTGGGTATAAGGGGTAGTAACTAGGTGAAATTGGGAATTGGGAGGAAAATGGGTAGTCTCAGTGAAGGGAATGCTAAAATGATGGAATTTTTTTTTTGTTCTCTATAATACCCCAAAAAACACTCTCATGGTTGTGTATCACCACCCATATATCTAATATAATGGAAAGGGTAGGCTCATACTGGTAAGGGGGGGTACCTCGGAGGGAGTTGTGGTAGTGGCAGTGGTAGAGAGGTCCTGGAAGCCACAGTATAATGAGGTGCAAGGGATGTGGCTAGAGAGAAAATAGAGGGAACATGTTTCCAATGATTTCCACCAGGTCGTGCTGAATGGGTGTGCTGATTCTCATTGATGGTGCATTGTACGCCTAATTCCCTCTTTCCAAAGTAAAGTGGAATTCATAACTTCTTCAGATACATCTCCTACTTGATCAAAATGGGATGATGGTATTTTGGTCTCTCCTTCAGTGGATCCATCCTAAAAATTCATTTCCTAGTCCAGGTCTCCTTTATATATTAACAAGTTCTTTGTAAAACTCCTCTTGGTTCCATCTCTTCATGGACATAAGTTAATATTGTTTCTTCTGTCAGGACATTCTGAAGGGTCAAGTGAGGGAAACAACCTTTAGTTAAGAGAGTTTTCACGTTGGGAATCTTTTGAAATTCTAGACACTAGAACATTGGTATAACTAAATTCTCCCTTATTAGAGGGATTCTACAGGGAGTGGAAGCCTGAGGCATCCCATGTAAATTTTGTGGTATCTAATTATGTCGTAGGCATGTATCCACGTTTTTCTTTAGCTTACCATGTTTAACATGAGGTATTCCTTGATTTTAATTTCTTACATAGATGAAATGGAATGATTGGAATACTTATAAAGGTGGATTATATGGGTACATCTCTAGGAGTGAGAACCTAAAAGGTTTAGCAGGTGGGTGGATTATAACGTCCAATGAGGACGAACCCATACTGGCATGTCCCATAATGCGAAGATTTAACATCATAAAGGCTAATATAGAAATCACTGGGGATGGAACAGGAAGGGTGGGCCACAATTAGGGGGACACCAAGGTTTACCATTAGATGAGATTGAACCTCAGGGAGGCTTCCTACATACCCTATATAGAAGAAAGGGATAAAAATCCATGAAGTTCGAAGGGATGATTTGGGTATTACACATGGATAACTTCCCTTTTCAAGAGGGGCACTCTTGCTTCGATGAATATGTATTGTGTGGGGATTCACATGGTTAGTTTTTTGGGTGCTTCCAGAAGTAGCAATGGGATGACGAATGGAGTCTTGTGCACTGAGGCAACCAATGTGATAGTGTGATGTTATCGTGATAATGGTGAGGTGATATAGCAGATGGCTGGGGCTTATGCATGGATAGCTAATCAGGTTATGTTAATATTTGTGATGGGATAGTGGTTGGGGCTTACATGCTAAGGCAACCCATATGGATTGCATGATCCCACCGAGATATGGTGGCCCGAGTAAGAATCAAAATGAATGATGACATGTTGTGTTAAGTGTATGGAGTGAATGGGATAGAACCATCATGAGGATAGTAGTGTGGGGTAAACGGGGTAGATTATTCACCTAAATAGGTGCTCATGAGAATGTATTGCATGGATGAGGTCCCGAAGGAAGTGAAACCTATTGGTTGAGGAATGATAGTCCTGATACATTGCATCTCTTAGAAAGGACCAGGATAGAAGTTGGTGTTGGGATTGAACCTATTGGAGGCTTCCTACATATCCGAATGTATGGGAATTAAATTCTACATATTTTGGATATCCCATTAAGTTTAATGTCATATGGTAAGGTTAGAAGTAGATCATCGTGAATATGATGGTGTCTAGATTGAAACTCAAATGGGTTTCTTACATAACCTATTTAGAAGATAAGGATCAAATTAAATGTATTTATGATGGGGGAGAGTGTTTTACGCACTGTGATGGATCCTATGTGGTGATTTTAACACCACTAAGGGTGGATCAGGGTGTTCCACCCCTATAAAGGGTGCACTGATGTCTTAGTTTTGTTGGGATTGAACCCTGTAGAGGTTTCCTAGGTACCCTGTTTAGAATACATGGATCAAAACTCATGTAGTTCTGCAAATAAGGGCATGAGGTTGACACACTGAGGCGGCCTAGGGAATAAAATCCATTATTAATCTATAAAATCATTTGAGTCCTGATCAATGTATGAAACAAGAGTTAGTATTAGACCTGAATATTGTTTCATGAACGATGCAGCCAAGAGAGGTGATGTGGGGATTATGCTCTAAGATGGACCATGGAGATAGAGATTGTGACCTACTCCTGAAGGGATTCCTGAGGAATATGTCCTACTGTATTAGGAGGATGTCATTCCTTGAGAGAAATATCTCATTCCATGTTATTAATTCACAGAACACCCTATCAATGTGTGTCGGGGCTTACGTGGAGACTACCTAAAGCGTACATGGAGACAAAGCCCAAAAGGATAGATAGAGTGAGATGACTCTGTTTCCCATCCTCTTTCTGTTCTTCTCTAACTTTCCAAAAATGTGTAAACTACAAATTAACATCATGTGTTTAGTATGTTGGTGTTAGGTTGTTTAGTATCCTACATCTAAGATGGTGAGGACTCACTCCACACCCTTAGAACTAACATGAATGGTACTAAACAAAACTTGGTTAACGGAAGGAACTAGAAATTCTAGGATACAATTAGGTGAAGGAGTGATAAATTGTGGGGTTCATTTTAGCATAGCTATGCGAAGAGGAAATAGTTATTAGTGTACCAATGTGAAGAATCATTAGTCAAGGAAACGCCACATGAAACAACAAATATGTAACCATGAAATTGCATTTCACAATCCTAGAGGGCTATGCATGAAAGAAGCTTGTGAATCTAGGGTTCATGGAAAGATGAGATTTTCAAAGAAAGGGTGTTTTGTAAAGGAAAGGTAATTTGTGAAGGAATGGTCCTTCACAAATTAGATTTTATTCATGAATGAAATACTCTCATAGAGAATGTTCTCACTTTATCATAGGGATCTTTATTAGGAGGGTGCTCCACGAAAGCATAATGCCTCACGGAACCTTGAGAAATGTGAAGGTTCTCCCTTCTTCATAAAGGATGGATTCCTTCACAAAGGGAATACCTATCATACGTGGGGTCCATGAAGAACAATGGACAGCATGGATCGTTATTCTATAGTACCTTGACAATCTATTTTTCTATGGGGTTTGTAATTCCCATGAACATTGAAAAATGGGAGTTCAGAAGGTGAAAGGTCATGGTAAAAATGGATATGAGGGGGTTTGAATCAGTTATTTATAGAAAATGGGGTTTCGTGATGCTCTCAGGGATGGACATGAAGAAAAAGGACACTGTGAAGTTGTAGGGCTCTATCCGACTCACGAAGTGATCGTCAATGATTCTTCTGGTCGTGGTGCTTGTCAAACTGATAGAGTCACCATAAAATACATTCTAGATCATAGTGGTAAGGTATATCTACAAAGGATCATCACAAAATAGACTCATTTGATAAATTTTAAGGTTGTTTGAGTATGAATTAGCTTCTAACCATTCAATACTTTTTCCATTCCCTCTGTAGTATGATTTTCAGTTCCAACAGAAGCCCCCTCCCCTTAGAATCAGAGCCAAAGGGAAAGAGGAGGGTTAAATTTGGAGGATAGGTCCCCAAAAACTATGAGATCATGAAGCTAGATCATGAGGCATGTGGGACGATGATTCACCACAAAGTGCGGTCTGGTGAAGTTCATTGCAAATCTTAGTTTGGATAATGTCACCGAGAATCTTCAGGGGACGAAGGCCACCACAATGATCAGGCATGCATGGCCTATAACTATTGTGTTAGGGGCCCATTGTCCATACTAGATCTCCTTGAATGATTTCTCTGAAGCACTCCTTTCACGAAGCGATCCACCATGCGAATGAATCTTTGTGAATCGGGTCACATGGTCCTTATCTATATGAATTGTTTATAGAAAACTGGGCATTGTGAACTACTACTTCTTTGAAAATAATTCCAAGTATAGGGATTCTCTACAAACTGCTACTTCATGATCAAGCTTCACGGACGACCACTATAAATAATCATAGAAAACATTATAACTCACAAGAAGATGGGTTGCAATGAATCATATCAATAGGCTCTTACTGACACCACTTGAAGGGAAGAAATGAAGAATAATATCTTGATTGGAGAGTAAGTTCAAAGTCATTTTGACCATGAGTCTTCGATGAAGGTGTTTTTAGATGCCCAGAAATACTACTCGTTGTGGTTTTACAGCTCTATCTTGGGAGATGATATCCTCATCCTAGAGGCAAGTATAGATGACCTAGACTACTAGTTTAGTGGGACACCAGAACAACATCAGTGGTAAAATGTTGTTGATAGCTATATTGGGATGGACCATACCCCTATCATAGAAAACATACTTTATAATCATCTCAACAACCTTGAAGAAAAGCTATTAGAGAAATAAATGCCCCCCCAACAGTACAAAACAATCATCAAGTAAGGGGTTGTAAACCCATATATGGGGTGTTCATATGGTTGGGATCTACGCCAAGGAAGTAACTTCATGAAGGAGTGGGCTTGGGCTTACTAGAAGTGCACATATTGCACAAAGTTTGAGATAGTGTTGAGGTGAGTTGGTTTTTAGGAAGCATCATGGGATTCAGAAGTCTATGCCTCTCAAATAAATGAAATCATTCCAAAGATATTGAGTTGGTGGTGACCAGATACTAACAAGTTCCATCTGAATCATGAGGAAGTTGCCATCATCCTCTGGGACCTTCACCAAATCTCAAGAATCTTGATTCTGGGGGGGGGGCATGTATTACGAGTTCCTCTCTGTTGAGAATGATTGGGAGGAAGTAAAACAGATTCTGCCTCTATAGAACGCATTGATAGACCTGTTTGTGAGCTTGAACAATGAAAATAATATAACTAGGGACGTCCACTTCAAGCAATGGTTCAGATAGTTTTTTATCTTTCCAGTAAATAGGCCAACTAAGGGAGAGTAAGCACACATGAAATTACTAATGAGGCCCCGCACATGTCCAAGGGGATGTGATCATGGTAGGTATGACTCTTATTTCTAGATATTGGAGGACAACCAATTGAAACATTGGGGATATAGTATCAATGATGAGAAGAACCCAATAGTCATGTTGGTAGGATTCATTTCGTCATTCATCTGTGGATGGATGTTGCTAGTGAGAGTTGAGAACATGGTAGGCGACCTATAAAATTCATCATGGTAGTGATGTTGTCCACTAGGAAATGCTTAAATATGAGTATCCCAATGCTGGAAATGTTTTAAAAAGTAATTTTTTTACATTAGTAAGGAAAATATTCCATTGCATGTGTGTGGGCTATTCCAATTCTTATAAAGCTAGGTCACAGTGCTCATGGTAGGTTATTAATACCTCAATGCCATTTTTTAAACAGGGATAAGCTTTCTACCAGCAATAATGAACATTATGGGGAGTTTTCCACTCAAGATAGGTCTAGTGGTTATGCCGAGTAATATGGGGTGACAAGACCATCTCATTTTTTACACATTCCTTCTACCAATAGAATAATTCACAGATGATGGTAGATACACCATAAAAAATATGTCATATTTATTGATCATTTGCGAAGGAGTGCTAGTGATGCTGGGGGACTTTGATCCAATATGTGAACTATACACCCCCATAATGATTTGCAATGAAATTCATGTGTCTATAGAGAACAACCCATATAGTGTACTTTGGAGTGTTTCATGAGGACCACCCGTTCATGATGCTGTATCTTTGGCTGGTGTTCATATAGGAAGATGAGAATATGTGGAATGAGCTACCTCTACCCACTGCTGCATCCAGGCTAATCCATGAATATGCACATATATGGGCAATTACTTATCAGGGAAAGACTCTAAACTAGCAGAAGATCCAGTCCAGTAAATGAGCAGTCCTCGTACCTCGAAACCAGGGTATAGAGGTTGTAAGGAGACATCTTGAGGGTGGTAACGATGAATATAATGGTGATGAGACTGTGGGAAACAATTGTGGATGATAGTGGTCCGGTACCGACCAATGGTGAAGAGGGGGAGATAGCAGTACCAGACCTAGTGGCACAATCCTGGATGACTCGGGAGAAAGGGGAACCAGCAAGGGGGTTTCAAAGGACGCATCCTTAGGATCCTGGGAACCAATTCTGCTTGGTGGCACTTCCTCGCGATTCTATCTGTCTAGAGGCTTGGAAGGAATCGAACACCTGTAGACATCTCCTCAACATCAACAGTCTGTGGAATTGACTAAACTTGTATGGGATAGATCTCAAAGAGATCATATTTTCCAAAGGTAACATCAATGTGTCTAAATCTTAGGGGAGACAATTCATGATGGAATTGGAGGAACTAGTTCCCTCCCAAGGCACTGCATGACCCATGACAGATTGAGTGTGGGTGCTACTGGAAAAGAATTCCCCCCGGTGTTGTTGGCAGATTAGCTATCAGAATGTTTTCCCCTGACCAATAGCTCGGATGGATCTTGGGGGGAAGTGTCCAATGTGGAAAACCTTCAGAAGGATTATGAATAAATAGATTCTTGGGAAGCTTCTTTGGAAGAAGTTGATATAGTATCCTTAGAGGAAACTTCTCTGGGTGGATTTTCCGCAGCTCTTGAAGTAACCTCTAACTCATCCCCATGTGCTCTCATTTATATCACTTCATTTTGGTTCTTCTAATGACCTATAATCATGAAGGGGGATCTTATGAAAAGTGATCCTACTAATGGGTATAGAGGAGTGGTGATGGGTGTAGAGTACCAAGCACCGGGACTCGCATCTGAAGAAATAATAGTTATAGAGTCTAGCATTGTTGTGGAGGAAAGGGTGGCCTCTATGAAACATTTTGAACCAACCATAATATATGGGGGGCCACACCTTGGTATCTGAGTGATGATATTCTAGAGGAGAGAGCACAAGAAACCATCGCTTGACCACTATAAGTTTCCTTCCTCATAGAGAAATATTTGTTGTCTACTCAATCAAATTGAATGAAATGACCCTTTTCTAAACTATCCGTAGAGTGGAATCCATTATGATGTTGTAGATGGATGGAGGACCTGGGGGACCTTTCTTTGAGGGGGATTCTAGTCTATATTTAATTGAGTATCCAAGCGGACCAGGCCATGGATTCTGATAAGAAATCAATTGTGATTGTGGGTGACACCACTGGTCGAACAAAACCTGGAGTTAGTTCAGACAATGTTATCGATATAGAATCAAGCGATGAGTACCAACCTAAATAAATGGACCCTGAAACATTGGATATGATGCAAGAGGAGGATCGAGCTTCTAAAATCCTAGAAACATTCTTAGAATATGAACCCACTGATCTAATAGAGCTATAAGAATTTGATTCTGATTAAGTCGAGGGTAGTTAGAATACGATACGTTGAGCATGGAATCTAATCAAAATCATCATTAACAATGCTCTAAAATTATAGTGTATAAATAGAATGGGTTTGTTTCACTATTGGCAACATCGTCTATGCATTGGAGGGGAAGATGCATAAAATCTACACATACTGATATGGGGCTACCTCGCTGAGAAGGTATGGGAAATCATCCCACACCAATACACTAATTATTGCTGGAAGAATTATGAAAACATAAAGAAGATATAGGAGGAAAAGAAAATTAAATACAACACCAAGAAGTAAAAGTGAATGATCATTCCACCTTCATTAGAAATCAATAAGAACTCATTGAATTATTGAATGTCTATCTGGAGAAAGATCAGAAGTGACTAGAACAGGTGAGCCTTCAAGCGGATGATCTCTGAGCCAAACAGAATTAGATGTAGATCAGGGCTTATGAGATTCACTCTATGGATGCTGATGAGGATAGGGAGCTCAGAAAATGGCAGGAAACTCTAGAAGCCACACACTAGAGGGTGGTGGGGTTTAAGCATTCCATTGAAGGAGAAGACCCCTAATGGATGTGTTTTGGACAAACTTATGAAACATACTTTTCCTTCTTACCAGCATAATTAGAGTGTGTGCATAGATATATTTCTTATTTATCTCAAAAACAAAATGTGAATCATATATATGAAGAAACTAATGTTCAACCCCTAAGATCACGTGGGTTATTCCCAGTGAGAAAAATAAGGGATGATCATATAATTACCCACTTTGTATATAACAGTGTCATACAATCATAGAATACTTGGGGTCTTCTATTGTTGACTGACCACCCAGAGTATTTAGGCTGAGAGGGATTGTGACTAGAGAATAGGGATCTTGATACATCCAACATTAATTGCCTAACATTATCTAATACACCAGTGGTATAACTCCAAGAGTGGTGGAATCAATCCAAACAAAATGGGAAATGAGAAGTGTGAATCAGGATGCCCAAAATTCTGAAAACAATGATGATGGCATGCTAATCTAAGATAAATACTGACCATATTCAAAACATGTCATCTATACTACCAACCTGAAATGGGGAAAAACAAACTAGGGACAACTATTGACCATATTTGAAACACGGTTCCAAACTTGAAATGTCATCCAAATTCCAGTAGGGCATTTTTCTGAAATGGTTTGTGTACCAAAGTGGCATGGGACCATACCATTTGGGGGTCCCCTAAGACGTGAAAGAGGATGATGATATAAATAAATTACATGAAATTTATGGAATTGGATTGAAGCAATGTTCAAAATGATTCTAACACTCTTGAAATTATGCCTCCATAGCCTAGAGTACATAGGTGTAAGCGCATTAGTATAAAAAAAGATCAAACATGTCTTTCAAAGGAGCATTATATCAGATTTAGAGTGATATATGAAGATGAAATAAATGTGATAGATGACCAACAATATTAGAGAGGGCCTCTCAGGTGAGTCTTTGGGATTCTTTATAGTTTAATGCCATGAATGTGCGGATGAGGCATATGTAGTTTGACCTCATATGGTGAGGAAGATGCATGAATAGTTTAACAAAATATGACCAGGACACTACACATTGTTTAAGGTTATAATACCTGGACCCTGAAAATAAATGACTTGTTTCATGGAATAAAATGTCCATTCCCCAAATGTTTGTTTTGAACAGAGGGGAATAACCTGATGTGAATGATCCATGGGAGCCTTACACGCCAAAAAAATACCAAGGAATAGAAGAAATTGAAAGGAATATTCGATCTGGTGAGGGATGAAACCCAATATGAATGATGGCTTAGGAGACCCACAACCACACCACATATCCCTATGAGGTTCCTATTTTAAGGTCGTAGAGTTTGGGCTAAACATTTTTTGGTGGGGCCCAAAGACAAAAAAGTCTGGGCATCACTACGTATCCCACAAGGAGGAAAATCAAGACACATGTAGTTCTCAAATTCCATGTAGTTTAGCATCATGAAGTAAGGATATGGGGTATAGTATAATGCTTTGTAGGATAGATCAATTTATTATCATGCAAGAAAATGGTAGCTTTCCCTTTAAGGTTGTGTAGAAAGGAATATTTGGTAGTTTAACATCATGTAGGATGATAGAGATATTAGTTTAATGTTATAGTTCTTGGACCAAGAGAAAAGGTTAATGAGATTATGGTTGGACCCGATGACAACATGTTTGGGCATTCCTATATATCCCATAAGGATGGGAATCAAGACACTTATAGTTCTAGAATTCCATGTAGTTTAACGTCATGTGGTAAGGACATGGGATACAATTTAATGATGTGAATAGTACATCATCTCTTTAGTTTAGGTTCATATAGTTGGACCGTTGGGATGCGATTTCCCAAGAGGAAATATGTAATGTATTTTCCCGAGGTCACTCGACGTGAATTATGACCAGAGAGGTCTCATAACACATCATGTATTCACAAGAGGAATCTACACGCAGTTTAAAGATGTAATGCTTGGACTATAAAGGAAATGGGGTGAACCCATGATAGGGGAGATTTGTGGTGTGATAGGAACAGCCCAATGTGATTGAGGGCCAAAGAGGCCCAAGTCACACAACAAATTTCCAAGGGAAAACCTTCACACAATTTCAAGTTATAAGGCTTGGACTTCTATGCCAATTTTAACATCATGTTTTTGGGATAAAAAATCATATTTTAAGGTCATATAGTTTGGATAATAGGTTTTTGAATGTTTTAAATGGGATGGAAAAACCTTCCAACAATAATAAGTCTATGTGAGATATTAACGATATATGAAACAATGATTGAGAGGATTTCCATGACATATGAAAGTGCACCATAGGGGAACCGTGAAGTTAGATCAAGGATGTCCCAACGAAGTTGATCAGCCTACTCAATGCACAAAGGTGCACATAGGGTTAACACCAACGGTGTTAGATTTCTTCTTGGACATAAGGTGGTGGAAATTTTGAACCACAACATCCAATATTTGGCACACAATGATGGTGGAGTAACGATTGAGGATAACCGATGACCTTATTCAAAACACAGCATCCATATCATATAACTTGGTGTGGGAATAGACAACTAAGTGTTGAATGCTATCCATATTTAAAATACGAGACCTACCATAAAATTTCGGCCAAAGTACACTGGGGTGTTGGCCTAGGATGTTATATGATCCATAACAACCAAACACCATGCAATTAAGGGGTCCCTTCAGACATGAAAGATGATGAAGATCCAAATAACAATATATGTGATTCATGGAGATGAAATGAGAGAATTTACATGTAGAATCCAACACTCTATATTCTATTCCATAATACACATGAGAATGTTAATGAGGCATATTAGAGGTCGAGGGATTCAATTAAGGGTAGATGACTCAAGAGAATTGGTGGAGGAAATAAACAAAATGGTTGATGAACCCAGGGATAGACCCAAAGTCAAATTTTTTGGTGCGTTCCTATGTATACCATAAGGATGGGAATCATGCCACACATAGTTCTTGAATTTATTATAGTTTAACATCATGTGGTAAGGATGTGGGTTGCGTAGCATTTTATCATCGTGCTACTAGGACATTGGGGGGAGAGATATCCCAAAGGGGATGTGAATGGAATGTCAAAATAACCAAATATGAATGAGTAGAAAATAAGTCCACACCACACAATTCATAATCCCAATAGATAACTCAATCCAAGGGTTCTGAAAGGATGGATTAACCTGGGGATAGACCCAAAGACAAAATTTATGGGTGTTCCTATGTATCCCATAAACATGGAAATCAAGAGTTATGTAGTTTTTAAATTCCATGTAGTTTAACATAATTCCGTAAGGATGCAGGTAAAGGAGGAGATCCCTGATGAGGTATATGGTGCAGATTTTGTAAACCCAGTAGAATGAGGACTAAAGAGGTCTCATACCACACTAGATGCTCCCATGGTATATTAAGAAAGTGGGGCCGAAAGGGTGAAAAGATCTTTAAAATATGGGGTTGGAATGAAAAATAAATGTTCAGGCATTCTTACATATCTGAAAAGGTTGGTAATCAAACTGTATATAGTTATATAATTCCATGTAATTTAACATCATGTGGTAAGGATGAAGGTAAGGAGGAGTATTCCTATGAGAGGAACATGATGTGATCGTTATAACCCAATATTAATGAGAACCAAATATGTCTCATACCACATCAAATAATACTAGTAAATTCAGTCCAAGAGAATGATTATTTGAAGGAATTTTTTGGAACCTGGGGTTGGAACCAAAGACAAAATGTTTGGGAATTTCTACATATCCCTTGAGAATAGGAATCAATCCATATGTAGTTCTTGAATTCCATGTAGTTGAACATCATGAGGTAATGAACCAAGTAATATTGTATATTTTAACATCATGTAACTAAGATTTTGGTACTGGTAAGTTTGACGTCCTTCATCTCGGATGAATCAGGATATTAGTGTAAGGTTATAGAGCACATACCATGCAGATTAAGTTGTGTCGTTTATCATCATTTAGGATGATAAATTCCATATAGTTTAAATTAATGTGGTAAGGGCAAGGGTAAAAATATCCACTCATGTGATGTAATATTTTAGGAACTTGGAATTGATGGGAGGACTAATCCACCCACCATCCATGGTGACCAAATAGTATGCACTGTTAGGGTAAACCTTATGAATGATGTAAGGTCCTTCCCATTTGGGCTCCAAATTTGGTGGCTTCCTATTGGGTATCATCGACATCCTCAATGAAAATACCATATCACCCTAAAGGAAGGAGAAGATTCTAACTTTCTTATTGAAATATCTATCTATATTTTTCTAGTGCCTCCCCATATTATACAAGGCCCGAAGCCTATTCATGTCAAGGGCTTATAGTTCATCTAGATAGACTTCATCTATATTTTCTGATGTCTACTGATAGTATATGGATAGAAGAAGTGATTAAAACTAAATTTAAGAGGGTAATAATGCCTATATTCCATATACGAGGAAATATGGGGTCACCTGGGTGGAATTGCGAGTTGTTGTCTGATAAGCCCAAAGAACATTGGGGAGACTATCCGGCCAACTATTCTTAATCTGAGCTACCATATTTTGTAGAATATTGTAGAGGGTTTTGGTGAATGACATGGTCTATCCATTTTCTTGTGCATGGTAGCATGAATTTTGGTTGTACGAGATTTTGTACTTGGCATACAATTTATTCAGCTCAACTCCTAAAAAATAGGTTCCATTATCGGTGAGAAAAACATGAGGGACTCCAAATCGATGGACGGTGATAGAGCTCATGAACTCAATTATAGAATGATACTTGACTACCTTGATTGGAACTGATTCTAGAAACTTGGAAAAAAACCATAATGGTCAGTATGAACCTGCATTGGTGAGATTTTTCTTGTGGATATGGTCCCACAACATTGAGTACCCATACCGAAAAGGGGAAAGATTACATGGTAGTATGGAGGGGCTACAGTGGTATACACACAATGTTGGAATATATCTAACATGTGTGGTACCTATTGGATAACTCAATGTATTCATGGACCATGGTGGTCCAAAAGTAGTCCAACCATTGAATCATGTGGGATAGTTTCAACCCTACCTAGTGAGCTTCATAGGAACTGGCATGAAATTCCTACATAACATGAGGGATATCATCTCCTTGAATAGAAAAGAGGATAAATCCATAAAAACCATGATTGTAGAATATTTTCTCAAGGATGAGACCATTCTAGAGGGTGAACTGTGATGTACGGTGACTAATTTGTTCATGTTTAGCTCTGTCAGTTGGGAGATTGACATGATGGAGTGACTCGAAAAAAAAAGGCTTTATCTAATCGATGGTATATTCAACTATGGAGGAGGGAATTTTTGGTCTTGGTGTGGAAGCACTGGTGGTACGGTGGACTTTCTACTAGTTGTCATCATTATCTAGAGTGATATGAGTGATAACCCTTCCATGCACCAAATGGATTATCATATTTTATTGGTTAGGCTCTCTAAGAGATGCAGTAAGGTTGTATAAGGTGTTGGCTCAACCATTCTAAGACCAAGGGAAATTAGTGACTTCTATCCATGAAGGGAATTGGTCCATTAGTTGTCGAGTGTGCTCTAAAAGGGGACCGATCTATAGATTACTGAAAACATAGTCACCATTTATATGATTGATGACTAGCTCGGGTTCCGCCTTCACATGTAAGTGGGGAACATCAATCACGTTGTCTAGCTCGAGACTGGTGATGATAGCCTAATACATTGCCTCATTTATGGTGCAGCCTTCCAACAAAAAGAATGAATATAGAAAGATAGCCTGTGTAGGCATGATGAAGATGATACCTATGCCTACTCTGTTAAGTCTGGGATCTTTGAGTATTCTTTAACTTGGGCTCTGTAAGGAACCATCAAAGTGAATCTTCCAACGTGTCACCGCTTGATCCACTAATATGATAACCTCATCTTCAATGTCAAGATCCAAGGACTGCCCTATTTGGGATGGATGGGAGGCCAAAAAATCTACCACCACTTATCTTTTGATAGCCTTCTATGGGATGAACCTGATGTGAAACTGTTGAAGGATCACTACAAACCAATCAAGATGACCTATCAACATAGTATGGTTCATAATATACTTTTGTGAGTCCACATGGGAAACTGGTTTTATCTCATGGTGCAGCAGATAATTACATAACTTCCCACTGCAAACACTAGCACAGGGAAACTCTTCTCAATATAGGAATATTTGGTCTCTGTGTCAAGAAGCAATTAGTTGAGATGTTACAAATTGTTCCTTTTCCCTTCATTATTATTCTAAGTGAGAGGGTCCCCAAGGGATTATTCCAAGGTGGTAATATAGAGGACCATCAGGTTTCCAAAGATGGGTGGAACCAAAACTAGAGGTTGTAGAAAACACTACTTGATCTCCTCAAAATCAGTCAATCACTCTTTATCCCATTGATAGACATATCCTTTATTCATAATTAGAAAAGGGATTACGCTTTCTGACCAAATTCAATATGAATTGGTGTCTATAGGATATGTGGCCTAGAGTACCTCAAATCTCCCAAAAGATTCCCAGAGGTGGAATATGGTTGATAGCATTGATCTTCTCTAGATCAATCTAGATGCCTATGTATCTGATGATAATGTTGAAGAACCTTTCAAAGGTATCCTCGAATGCACACTTCAAGGGGTTCGTATTTAGAGGGTGGGAGAAGAAGAAGTTGAACACGTTCTAAATATCTCTAACATGGTCCTGACACTGGAGAGATTTGACCACCAGATCATCCACATATCATTACACCAATATTTTGAGGATTTGTTTGAATATGTTGTGCATAAAACATTGATAAGTGGATCTTTAATTATGTAGGCCAAAAGTCATTACCTCTTACCAAAAGTTACCTTGAGGTTCTCTGATGGTGTTGGACTCTTTATCCTAGGGTTCCATTCTAATTTGTTTATATCTTGAATACTAATTCATGAAGGAGATATCCTGGAACCCAGTAGTGGCATTGATCAACATATCTATCATAGGAAGGGGAAAATTCTCCTTCCAACAGTGGAGTTTTAGATGATAGAAATTGATGAATACTCTGATATATCTATTCTTATTCTTGATAGGAATGATTTTGGCCAACCATATGGGGTATTAGAAATTCCATGATGAAGTTGTCTTTGATGAGCCTATCAACTTTTTCCTCGATCACGGAACTGTGAGAGGGGTGCATCTTTCTGGGAGAATGTGTGAACTGGTGATGACATACCAGCAGACCAAGATGGAGGACAGTGACCAGAGGTTCTAGTCTTGTAATCTCATCATAACTTTAGGGAAATACATCCTAATTCTACTTTAGAAAATTCAGATACTATTGTTGTTCCTTTGCAGGCATAGTTGGACTGATCGGTGTTAGCCTCAGGTCTACCACAATGCTGATATGCACATGTACCCACTCATCTATGGTGGTAGAGACACCCTCTTTGAGTGCATTAGTACCATATTCCAGACCCTCTTCATCATCTAAGGTGAGAGGATCATCCATAGGAGGCAACTCCTTTGGGTTAGATAATCCTAGAGGAATTCTAGTGCAGACTTGAACCATAGTAGAATTCTCATCAGGAGACTCCTACACTATTGAAACCATGGATACATAAGTTGTATAACCTATTAAATCAGACCTTTTACCAAGGGGGAACTTTTGATAATATAAAAATAATAGTGGCGTACCGGCTTGTGTTAGTTAAACCCAGATTGGAAGAACAAGAAAGTATTGAATATGGCTGTTTCTATAGGGAAAACATATAGATTCCTCACAGGGGTAAGGGGCTCTGGTATCATTCGAGTCTGATTCCCGTAGGATTATAAAGTGAACTTTCGGTATTAATTGTATATGGGAACTCGTTTCCCACTCCTTCTAGAGACAAAAAATAGTGTCCCAAGTCTTGGATCATGACCTCCAACTAGTGAATCGTGGGGATGAAAGAATCATCCAAGTCTGTCAATAGGTCAGACATAGTGGAATTGTGCTCAACCTCATTATTCTCAAAAAAAATTCCCTTGATCATATAATAATCAACATCTAGGTAACGGGATTCACAAAAGGAAAAGGGAGATGTATTACCTTGTATCTTGCCCTTAAGACCATTGATGGAGTACTTCAGGCATTGGTGATATGAGGAGGGAACTTCTACACACATATGGAGCCAAGGCCTACCCATTAGTGTGATATAATAGGTATCCTATGAGGTGACCATGAACTTTGTGCTTGAGATAAGTCCACGAAACTAGTTCATTAGGAGAATTTTTCCACACAAACTTTTCTATATCCTATCATAACCTTAATTATTCAGGTCAAAGGGACTCAGATCTTCTTTAGTCAGTCCTGGATTGTGGAGCATCTATGTCAGGATGAGATTAATCCTAGAACTAGTGTCACCAAGACAATGGAAGACTTCCTTGACATTGAACTAGAGAGTGATTTACAATAGGTGGATGTGCCCTTGTATGGGAGTTACTTCATCTACTCCTATGAAATAGATTATGTCTCGGAATTCAGATTGCTCAGCTTCCTCAACATCGAAGGATTCTACAGATGATACCTAAGTCTCAAATTAGAGGGGGATTTTCGAGGCCTCTATGATGGATTCACTCATATCTTCTGACTGGAGAAATTCATCAAGAATTGAAAGATTTTTCATAATGATGGAAAAGTGATTAAGTACATCATACATCTATGTTAGGTGTGAATTTCTTCTGGTATGAAATTTCTCTGTGGAAGGAGGTATGATGGGTTCTACTGGTCAAACCAGAAAGTTCCGGATGGTATTGGAAATATCTCATTTCTCACTAGCTAAACCACTCAAAATTACTACCATTTGGATATCATATGATTGAAGTCTAGCCATAATTTTGCATGGATGATCTTGACATGGTCACGGTGGATCTACCTAGTAGAGTAACATGAACAATGGTGGTAAGGAATATGATGAGGTGGGATATGAGTATTTTTCATGTTGATCTCTACATTGAACTTTTTTCCTGGTCTTGGTGGAATGCATGGATTGTCCAGAAACACTGACCAATGAATTTTGATGATTCACATAGCCATAGCCACATCGATAATTGCATTGATTGGTAACATTGGGAGGAATTTCCTGATGCTCATCATTACCGAGAACCATGTATGGGTCCAACAATTTTATTGTATTCACTAATGTATATTCCTGATTATCACTTGAGGAATCCTCTACTGCTGGGTGAATTCTTTGGGTGACACCCATCTATGGGGTCATGAAGTCACCAAGAGTGAGATAGATTTAGCACCGACTGGGGGTTTTATTTTCCCTTGTGTCTTCGGCACCTACTCTTCTGAGAGGTGGAAGGTTGATATGTGATGCAATAGTAGAATATATAATAGGTATAACAACCTCAAGAGGCTCAGGCTAATTCAAATGGGAAAGAATGATGCCATGGGAGAGAGAAACTGCCCTGCGATCCAACAAGTCGTCATACTTCTGAGACCCACTACTAGAGACCCACTTCTATTTATACTCATTGTCACTATCAGGCTTTGCAGATATGCACTCCACCTTTTCTAGAGTAGGACCAAATCTGACTACATTGTTATCGATCTGGTCCTACATCAAATCCTTAAACACATATCACTATTTTAGGTTATGTCCATCTAACACTACTACAAAAAGCCTAAAATATAATTATAAATGGCCTTTATCAGTACTGAAAAAGAACTGATAATTTCATCATGGTTAAAAGCTTTAAACTTTTATCAGTGCCAAAAATTAACTGTTAAAGGGACCTTTAATAGCACTGTTAAAGGGGTCCTTTAACATCAATTTTTTAGAACTGATAAAAGTTTTGATGTTAAAGGGGTAAAAAATTTACACATATATGAGCATATAACCCCTTTATCAGTGTTTCTATAACCCCTTTAACAGTGCTCCACCCCCTGTTATTATCTCTTTTCAGCCCCCCCCCATTTATCAGCACCTTGTGAATTTCCACCCTCATGTGTGCCCACATGAATTCGAACCCGACACCTCTCATTCAAAGAAGGAACGCCTTTACCACTACACCATGCTGTTTTTCTATCTGTTTAATGATATATTTGTTTATTATCAGATATATATATATATATTGATATATATATTTACATATATTTATATAATTATTTTTAAGTACAATTATAAAATATGTGTGTGTGTGTGTGATATATATTTACATATATTTATTTATAAATATTATATATTATATTCATTGATGTATGCTATAATATATTATAAATATATTTAACAAAATAAATAATAAATAGATATTAATTAAATTAACAATTTATAATTGAATAAAAAAACAAACAGACCCTAAAACATTAAGAAACTATGAAAACCCTAAAAATACTAAAATAACCATAAAATATTATATGGGAGTCCTTTTTCATCTCCACAACTAGTCAAATTGAAGATCAAGAAATGAGATTCAATATATTATGTGGTACTGGCTGAATGGACATATGGATTGGATGTTATAGTTGTTTGAATTTTAAGAAATCTGGGTCAGCAACTAAAAATTCTAATTTGAAGACCTTCTAGGACTTTCTAAGGGGGAAATGGGTGATAATGCTCGAAGATATGGTCCCAAACCAACATGGTGTAGAACTCGTTACTGGATTTTATTTGATATGCGGTAGAGCTCAAATAGACACGGGAATCAAAAGTTATGGTTGTTTCAAGTTTGAGTTACGTTTTCAAATTATTTTAGATATTTTATTAATTTTTTAAATTTTTTTATCTTTAAATTTATATTAAATTAATATTAATCATTAATAATAACCAAATTATTAATTAAAAATATTTTTTAAATTATTTTATTATCCATTTTTACAATATATCTTTTATATTAAGTGTAAATTCCTATTTACCTTATCTAATACATATTTTAAAATATATATATTATATTTATATCAGTATAACTATGTTAATATATTAATATATTATTTTTAATTAAATAAGTTTTTTTGAATTGTACTTTTATCAGCGCTTGTAAAAAAGTGCTGATATAGGGGGTCTTTATTAGCACTTCTAAAGAAGCACTGATAACCCCCCCCCCCCCACCATCATTGCTTTTTTGAAAAGTGCTAATAATTAACCTTATTTATCAGTGCTTTTAAAAAATCAATGATAAAGGTTCCCCTTTAACAATGCTTTTTTGGCGCTGTTAAATACCCCCTTTAGTAGCTCTTTTTTAGTGCTGACAAAGGGGATCTTTAACAAAAATTTTATCTACTGTTGTTAAAGCCTTCATGCTATATAATCCCAATTTTGTACTAGTGGAATCGCTGATAGGGGTAATAGTAAGCACGGTTAATGATATCAGCCTCTTGGGGACTCTTACATTCTGGAAACCTCAGGATTCCATGATCCAAGGCTCTCCAGAAATAATAGGGGTCCTGAGATTAATGTAATGAGTAGATATAGTCTATCCAATCGAATAAAGGGAACCTAGGAGCATATCCTTAAAGAGGGGTTGGAGCCTAGTGAGGATGAAGAACTTTATTGTCTCTAATATGAGGTGGTGATTTACATGGTGGCACCGACCAATTATGAGGTGGGAAATGTTGAGCCTAAGGGTGGTCTTGAGGTTTTGCCTCTATGAGTGATAAATCTAGCGGTTTAGGGGCTTCTACCTATGATAATGTGATATTTTCTACCTTATCAGATCTTCTTGTAGGAGTTATGGGAGGCAATGGGTGTGCGTACATGGCCTACTGAAAGTCTTCCTCTAGGTGTTGAGCCTTATCAGAGAAATCAAAAAATTCTCATGGTAAATTCTAAGTGATGAGGGATGGGAAAAGTTTGGTTTTAACATTCACCACACACAACATAGTATCTTTCCTTGAGTCAAAGGTATGTCAAGTGAATATGTTAGGCCTTTCAACCGAGCGACAAAATCAATGACCCACAAATCTGGCCTTTGCTTGCCCTTTAATAGGTCATCAATACTTGTATTATAGGTGGTATAACTGAAATAATAAAGAAACTACATGTGAATATTTTCCTAGATACCTACGGACCCGATGGGTAAATGGATGTATCATACGAACACAAGCTCTTCTAGTGTCTATATGAAACATCAGATATTGTTAGTTTATTGATGCGCTGGAGTTCCCAGCATTGGTCCACACCTTGAAATAAATTGGGTAAAATTATGCAATGGGTCTCCCATCCTATTGAATGGGGAGAAGTTATGATTCTTGAAATCTAGGGGTACCGACATATCATCCACCTGTTCCAGATATAGACTAAAATCAGGTGGGATTTCCACCTATCACGTTTCAAGGCCTCGAGGCGGGCAATTAGTGTGGTCATCAGATCATCCTGGTGGGGATTCTTGTCTTCGTGAGGGTTCCTGACCACCATAGAATTAGTGGGATCTTCAATATGATAGAAATGATCAGTGGCTCATGGAGTGACTGGTGGAATGACCTGAGGAGCTGCTAGTGGAATAGACTGAAGAGCGACATGAGGATTTGATGGAGTAACGTCCTATAGAGCCGGGTCTTGAGGAAGATTCTCACACATCTAGGGTGGATTCGGTGATTTATACCATGTCTGTTATCCATAAGCTCTGATATATACCCTATTAGGGTATATAGGGTTGTCGATATCAATGGTAGGTAGCTTGCTGAGAAGAACATGTGCTTGTCCCTACTACCCAAATGGGGGATGGATAGGATCATACTGGGGATCCCCATAGTATGGTTTCTATTCTAGAAGGATCTCGGCAAAGAAACTATCAAGATGTTTTTCTATTTTATGAGATATTGAAGTAATTCGTCCCTATTGGGGTCATCCTCTATCTTCTGTGTCAAACAAGATGGGTAAGAGGGTTTAGCGATCCTAGTTTTTCCTTTTCCCTTATTGGGGTCTTGACTAAAAGACAATGACTTGAAGTGCTCTACAAGGCCAAGCAATTGTGTCTGCTGGAGATTGATGATGATCGTGTGTGTGTGTGTTTGTGTGTTTGTATTCATGGTACTATGCTACACCATGAGGTGAGTCTTCTTCATGAAGCCCTGCTTTGGTATCCTTTTCTTTTAGTGGATTAAGTTCAACCATGTTCACCATGACTATACCCAGTCGTATGTCCTCTATATCACTTGACATGTCGGGTTGGCATAGGATGGGACTAAAGTAAAGAGAATAATACTAACCCCAACCATGGATCTGGATGTGTGGGGATGCCTTCTGAATAATTCTCCAGAACATAATTAAGCTCTAGACACATCGTTGATGGAGGGTCTGGTGACAACTGCGTGATGTAGGGTGTAGATCCATGGGAAGTTCCACTAACTTGACCATGCGACACTACTATTAGATGTATTCATAATGATTATGTCTCATTGAAAGGTCAACTGATGATGATGGAGTTAGAAATGCATCTTACATGACATAAACACACAACCTCATCCTAGGTAAGAGACTCCGGAATGTTGAAGTTGGGAATAAGGATCGGCCAAAACATCTCGGGAAATTGGCCTATTTGGAGAGTGTCCCACAAGATTATTCTTTTTGGAGAGGGATCCATCCCTTTTTTCCCCATTATTCAACTGGGGTGGCTGGGGAACTGACAATGGCACTAATGCAGACCGTTGTAGCAGATGATTGGATGGTGGATAGGATGCCACGTGGGCTGATAATCCACTGCTTGTTGGGTCATCTCTTAGGGGAATAAATGACCGCATCATCATGTCCCTATAAATATGGGGTGCTGATAAGCACTTCATGTGTGAAGGTGACGAATTTTGGAGGAAGATCTGGATGTTTTTCATCATCTACCAATCCCCAGAACAACTATCCATGATCTAGTGTTGAGGTAGAGAATAATCCTGGTGAAGATAGAGAGGAATACATGGAAGGACCCTGGAAAGGAGACAAATATTTATCCTTCTTCATGTACCTATAGGTGGTTTCAGGTATTTTGTTCAGTTCACATTCAATAAGGATAAATCTCACGCACCTAGTTCCTTCCCTGGACTCTGATAGAGAAGATGGGGGAGAAGGTTCCATCATTGAGTCACATTCCACTTCATAATATTAAAAGTGGATTGTACTAACAATGATCTGAAGTTTCTCATTTTTCATCCCTCAGTGATGACGGACCGCCCTTATACCCCAGGAATAATCTTCAGGGAAGGGTATATCTCCTGCACGAGGAGGGCCTTCGTGCGGGTTCATGCTAGAGTAGGTAGGACCTCTACTTGAGCTGGATCGAATACTTTGAGGACCTATGTATATATTGTTGTGAGAGTGGGGAGGACCTCCATTGGGACTACTGTGAGAGTAGGTGGACCTCCACTCTGGGTGCTGGTGAGAATAGGGTGAGGACCTCTATGTTGGGTGTGAGAGTAGGGAGGACCTACGCTTGGGTGAGTTGGGGTGCGAGGATCACCTGGGAAAATATCGAATGAGACATGGTGGGGACCTTTATACTGGTGAAATTGGTTATGTGGAGGACATCCATACTGTTCACTGGATGCGCAGGAAGGACCTTAATGGTTGGGAGTCCTGGAGTGGGGAGCACCTCTGCTAGAGTTTGGTAAGACATGGGGAGGACCTCTATGTAGTCTTTTTATGAAATAGGGAGGACCTCCACGCCAGTTTTAAATGGTAGCATGGGGAAGGAATTCATAGTAATAAAACCAAACATGGATAGGAGCTCCATTTTGACCATTAATGAAGCAAGGAGGGCCTCCAGTTCATTGGTTTTTGGATGCTTTGTCGACCAAAAGAGTCATCTCATCCCACCCTTGCGGTGGGTGAGGTCTCAATTCTGATCGAGTAATGGTGAATCCCTACTATGTAGTTGTAGGGACATGATAGAATTCACCAGAGGTGGCATGGGCCCCTGGATCTGGAGAAGAGGATACCCCCTGGTGTTAATTTTCTTGATATTGCCCTCGATGTTGGTGTCGGGTCAGCAGAACTGGGGATGGTAGTGTAGTAGTGTAAACCACATGTTTCTCAACCTGAGGGACTAGCTGGTGGTGTTGATGTAGCCTGGTGGGATCCATCCTTGGTGGCTCCTAGGTGATAGTCATAGACAAGATGACTTGGACATTCCACACCTCATCATCTTAGGTGAGTGAGTCATAGTAACATTCTGGGGAGAGACTCCAAAAACATTGGATGTTGGAGTGGGGAGTATTGGATTCTTATGAAGCCCTTGGGGGAGACGGTGAGGCATATAAGGTTCCATGTCATGGCTGTCCATATCCCTTATATGAATGACTCCTTATTATTTGTACTATCAAATGAGAATTTCTATCACCCTCCTCTGAACAAATTATGTGGGTGAGACGGGGTGTGGGTTCCCGATAGCTGTGGTTGCAGATGATTTTGTGGTAGAGTTGGAATCATGTGAGATTGTCGCATTGATTTTTCTACTTCCCTTGCTTCTGTGGGTAGGGGGGTGGCTACTTTCCTATATATTGGGTCCTACAATGGAGTAAGATTACTATATTAGAATATATTTTTGTAAAGAAATTCCCAAGGCCCCATCACCGTTCAGTCTTCCATGGCTATATAGATATATATTTAATGATGATGTCGTAGACCAGAATTCCCATTGATTAAATGCCCCAAATTTTGGTGAGTTCCATGCCATGTCCATGATTTTATTGGTCAGACTTGGAACTAGATAACTAGATCTGGTGACATGATTATTTTTTAATGTCGCAAACACTACGAATCCCCATGTTGCAGATAAGATATTCACATCAGGTTCATCATTTCTGTTTCTGATTCTTTCCATTAGGGTGCACCAGAGGGGTGTGTTGACGCTCGTTAGTGGTGCATCGTACCCCACATTATCTATTTTCAAAGGTGGGTGGAAGTCATTAATTCATTATATAGGGTTGATCCTTAAGCAAAATGTGATAATGGGATGTTCGTCTCTTCATCCATGGATTCCTCCTCAGAATGGGTCGCCTAGTATGGGTCTCCCTTATTGATTAATACATTGTTCATGAAAATTCTTTTGGTTCCATCTCTTTGTGAATGTCATTTAAATATGATGCTTCTATTGGGAAATTATAAAGGGTCAATTTAGTGAATAAACCTTTAGTTAAGAGAGTAGTCACATTGGGAATTGATGTCATGTTTAAAAACTAGAACATTGGTTCACATGAATTCTTCCTTATCATAGGAATCTTGATGGCCTGAATGTTAGACACATCCCATGTAGATTGCAAGGTATATTATTATTTTGGAGTCATGTCTCTACGGTTTTCCTTAGACTCCAATGTTTAACATAGGGTATTTAATGAGTTTAAAATCTTGTGGAGATGGATTAGACTGATCAGAACACTTATGAAGGTGGATCAGAGGGGTACATCCCTAGGAGGGATCACCTAGAAGGATTACCATATGGGGGGATCATAATTCCCAATGAGGACATACCAAGGGTAATTTGTCCCATAAAGGGAATATTTCACACCATGAAGGATGATCTAGACATCCCTGAGGATAGATCGTGGTGGGTGGTCCCCAATGAGGGGGACACAAAGGATTGTCATTGGCTGGGATTGAACCTTGGGGAGGCTTCTTATGTACCTTGTGTAGAATACAGGGATAAAAACCCACATAGTTCGAAGGGGTTATTTTAGGTATATATATGGATAGTTTCCCATCGCACGAGGGGAACTCTTTGTTGGATAAAAGTGGGTTGTGCGGGGCTTATGCATGGATAGCTTCCCATGTGTTGTCAGAAGCAGTAATGGGATGATTAATTGGGCTTATGCACTGAGGCACCCATGTGATAATGTAACCTCACCATGATAAGGGTGAGAAGATGGAGCACATTGACAGGTCTTACACATATCCTTCCCAGGTGCTTCCAGGAGAAGTAACAGGATGGTTTAGGGAGATTACGCACTAAGGCAATCCATATGGATGGTATAATCCCACCAGTATATAGAGACCTGGGTAAGAATCGGGATGAATTATGGAGGGTTTCGTGAAGTGGATATAGTGAATGGGATAGAACCATAGTGAGGATGGTAGTGTGGGGAAAATGTGGTGATGAGATTCCTAAGGAGGCAGCTCACGAGAATGGATCACATGGATGAGGGCCCGAAGGAAGTGAAACCTCTGGGATAGGTCATGATCCTCTTGAGACATAGTAGCTCAAGGGAAGTACTTGGATGGAAGTGGATGATTGGATTGAACCTCAGGGAGCCTTCCTACATATCCTAGTGTCTAGGAATCAAATTACGCATAGTTTATATATCCCATGCAGTTTAACATCATACGATAAGGATGGAAGTGGACCACCGTGAATATAATGGGGTCGGGATTGAACCTCAAAGAGTTTTCCTATGTGACCTGTTTAGAAGATAGGGATAAAAATATTCAATGTTTTTATGGGGGTGAGGGGCTTACACACTGAGGTAGCCCATGAGTGTTTATCTGGAAACCACTAAAGGAAGATCATGTAGGTGAACCCCTATAAAGGGGGCATTGAATTTTACCTTTGGTTGGGATTGAACCTCATAGAGGCTACCTACATACCCTATTTAGAAGACAGGGATGAAAACTAATGTAGTTTGGAAAATAGGGGAATGGGGATTATGCATTGAGTTAGCCCAGGGAATGATGGAAACTTTTAATCTCTAAGCCCACATGTTTCATGCTTGGTGTGAGAAACAAGAGTTACCAGTAAACCAGACGATCATGTCCTGAAAGATGTGTCCATGACTGGTGATGCAGGGCTTATGCTCTAAGACCACCTGAGGAGATGAATATTGGGACTTACTCCTGGATGTACACCTGAGGAGTATTTCCTTCAATACAATAAGGATCCCATTCTATGATAGGAAGATCTCATTTTGTGTCAATCATGCAAAGAACACCCTATAAATGTGTGTCGGGGCTTACATGGAGAATGCCTGAAGCTTACATGGTGACAGACCTCAAAGGGGGGGAGAGTGTGTGAGATGGATTTGGTGTTGATCCTCTATCTAGTCTTCTCATACTTTCCACACATTTAAGAACAATAGTTTAATGTTTTTTTTTCGAGGTTGTTAGTGATCGGAGGTTTAAAATCTTGCATCTAGAATGATAAGGACTCGCTGCACACCCCTAGGACCTACATGAATGGTACTGAACCAAACTTGGGAAAGGGAAGGCACTAGAAATGATATGATACAATGGGGTAGAGGTGTGTTCGGTTATGGTTTCCATTTTAACTTAACTATTCGAAGAATCAATAGCTATTAGCATATCTATTTGAAGAAGTATTAGTTAGGAAAATGTGACATGAAACACCACTCGTGGAACCATCAAGTCACTTCACACAAGCCTGGAGGGACGTACAGGAAAGGAGTTCACAATTAAAAGGGATCTCCAAGAGGATATTCATGAAGAAAGGGTGTTTCATGAAGGAAAGGTGCTTTGTGAAGTAACAGTGGTTCATAAAAGAAGGGTAATTTTCGAAGTAAATACTCTTGTAGATCATGGACTTCCCTTAGAATTTGGATCATTAGTAGGAGAGTTCTACAAGAAGGATTAATGGTTCAAAGACCTCATTAAACCTAAAGGTTATCCCCCCTTTGAAAATTGTTGAAGCCTTCATGAAGGTCATCCCTACCATATGTAGGGTCCATGATGAACAAACTAAAGCACAGATCGTGATTCTCAAGTACCTTGTGTGATCCATTTTTCTCTTGGGTACTTGATGATCATGAGTTTTGTGAAATGGGAGTTTGAAAGGTAAAATTTTTGGGTAAAAATGGTTATGTGGTGGTGTGAGCCTTCTATTTATAATAAATATGGTTTCTTGATGATCTCAAGGCTCACCGAAAATTAAAAAATGATGTCGTGAAGTGGCAGGGATTTAACGGACTCACGAAGGGACCGCCAATAATGTTCACAGTCATGGTGTTGTTTAGACTCATGAAGGTACCCTCATAGATGTTCTTGGTCTTGGTGGTCAAGGATCTCCATAAATAAGCATTGTGAAATATACTCTCATTTTAGTCTTCATTATATTCCAACCAAACATGACTTTTTCATGCCCTTTGAAGCATGGTTTTCAGTACGAACAACACCACATTAGTAAATGAGGAATAATCAGGTTCTGACTCATAATTATTTCAAATATTTTGTATAAGGCCCATATTTTGTGGAAATATAATATAGAGTTACTAAATTTGTCCTAATGATGAAAGGGGTGAAGGCGAGTCAAATATATCCAAATGTTGAGTCAGGTGCATAACAATGTTCCTTCCCATCAGAGTTACATGGGCCATACTCTCCTAATCCTTGAAGTATAGGAAAAAATAGCCATCAATATTCACCATTAGTTATCCCATGGATGAAGGAATAAGGATCAATTTAATCTGGATGACCTCCCCTTGTGAATCTTCTTGAGATATCCAGGAATGTTTTAAATCCTGATGAACGATTCATATAGTTGAACCCCTTAGTTGGGTGCTCTTCACCATGAACGGTTCATGGAGACTGGTAGTTTAGTAAGATATTATTTCCTAATGCCTCAAAGTTTCATCCTTATTCAGGTCCATACACAAGGTAGAATAGTCTATAGAGGGAAAAATTATGAAGATTATATGCCTATCCAAACTCTAAACTCACCAAAAATGATCTCCCATGTATTTCCCCCAATCTAAAGTAGATGTGAATAATTTCTAACTCAAATGTATCCAATAAATCACAAAATATATTATGTTATGTCACATGATATGCATCATTCATGCGAGAAAGACACATGTATCAAATGAGATCTAAGACTTCGTTGGTGAAAATGATATTCTCAAGAACAATAAGTTTTATAGTCTTATTTTTTTCATAGGCTTGACCTGAATATGGGACAATCAGACTTGAGGATCATGCTAAAAAAATTGAAGGTAGGTGTAGAGATGTGACTACTACATAGTAACCAAGGAATGGTGGCATGAATATTGTGAATGTTGGGAAGGTGTTTTGAGAAGCATAACCATATGCGGATGGTTTTGGTGAAGGGTATGCTGGTGGCAGAAAATGATCAAGAATTGGTTTCTTGGGAATGGGTGCCTCTTCACACTGGGTTGTGGGTTTGGAAGGTAGAAGGTTAAATCTCTCTGTTTGGACCATAATTGTGTAGAGAAATGGGAGATTGGAGTAGGAAATAGTGTTTGGTTGAGGTTAATTGCACGACCAAACAAGGAGGAAGAAGAAGATAGATGGGTTGTGACCAGTAGGAGCATGGGGGAGAAGAAGAATCTTGAGTAGTGGGGTAGTTCAAGAATTTACCATGAAACGTTGGTTCATATATCATATAGAAAATCCATAATATTGACACCATGAATTGAAAATTCATGACATTAATTTTTCATGAAGGAATATTTTTCAATCCCATAAATCACATGATGTGTATAGAGTTCATATTTTGAATTAGTCCAAATAGAACTCCTTAATCCAAATGTTTATATCCAAAATACATTATCATAGAGCCATCCTAATATTATAATAACTATTTATATTTAAATATTTGAACCTGGGTTTTCTCCCGGTTAGTGCTTCATTTAATTTCAAGAGATAGAAAAATATAAAATTAGATGAATTTTAAATAGAGAACACACCCTTATTGAAATTGTTATTGGTAGATTTTCAACCATTGACAATTAACATTAAAGTATGGTCCATCTCCTCTTCAAATTTATATCATTATATAAGGAATAAATTTAACAACATTGAATGGTATTGACCATAGATATTTACATTCTCGAGGAAATAATTTTAAATTTGAATTAAACAAGAGGGGTTTTTTACCCTTTATGAATATCCTTCATGAAATACATCAATCATACCATTTCTTGGATTTCCCTGTATATGTTTTTTAATTTTCATAACAATCCATTTTGATCACTTCTAACTCATCTAATTTCAAAATTCTTTGTTTTTAATATTTTTTATCAACAAGATTTTGATTTTTGATATCCAAGTTCAAGCGGTTTTATAATTACACTAGAAAATGATAATTTTTTTTGTAAAAAAAGTTGGAATGAAGTTGTTTCGATGAGTGTTTTATAAGATATATGGTACACCTAAAGTGTATTGTAATGTTTGTGACTCTTGTATTTCCAACTTCTATTCACTGTCTTTCCTAGGATCTATTTGATCTCATGATTACATAACTACACTACCTTTCTACTATATAGGTGTTAAGGGGTTTTAGTATTATATCGAATTAAATAATTTTCACGAATCCAATTTATGGAATACTTAATGAAATTTATTCCCCAATCAATAATGAGTAATCAGGGAAATCAAAATTAAGAAAATATGTTTTTATTTAGAATGTGCATGACTACTTTGGCTATTTCAGGGTTGGTAGCTTTCACTTCTATCAAATTTGAAATTTAGTCCATGCCATCTAGGATATAAAACATACCATGGGAATTGAAAAATAGACCCATGAAATAAATTCCCCTAACATCAAAGATTTTAATATCTAGGATGGGATTCTATTACATCTTGTTCTATTTCTCAATGGTTCAAATCTACTAGAACCAATCACATTTTGTACAAAAATCCTTGCATCTCAATGGATTATGGGCTAGAAGAGTCCAAAATGTATGATTTTAGCAATGGTGCGCTATAAACCATGATGTATTCTAGTTGGAGATATTTTATAGAACTCTAGTACACATTGAATTTCATCATCTACAATGAAGCATCACATTAAAACATCACCACAATGATTGAATAACAATGGTTTGTCCCAGTAATAGTGTGATGCATCATATAAGAATTTATTTCTTTGTTGAAAAGAGAAGTGTGGATATAGGGTATGAGTGTTTGGATATTTTTATATATCTAAAAACCATGG
This sequence comes from Viscum album, assembly GCA_963277665.1. Lineage (NCBI taxonomy): Eukaryota > Viridiplantae > Streptophyta > Magnoliopsida > Santalales > Viscaceae > Viscum > Viscum album. The sequence continues at coordinate 599,659,030 of OY728125.1, forward strand.
TCATTCTTTTACATCCACATTAAATGTTGACTAACTGGATAAATAATATTATATATTTATCTCTTTATCATCCACGATATTGGGAGTGGATGTTTTGAAAGATGTCCAGCAATGAAATTTTAAGTCTCTTTTGTGTCTTTGATGAAGATACAAAATTAGTTCAGTATTAGGATAAAAATTTTCTACATAAATTTTGGATCTTATTTGTTCATAAGGTACTTCAATTTTTCATGATTAGTGTAAATTATGACACTATACATCATGAGATATGAAAGAAATTTTTCAAATGTGAAAACTACTCCCAAAAACACTTTTAGGTGGTTGTATAATTTATTTGAGCTTTATTTAGAATGTATATAGAATAATAAATGGTACAAAATATCTGACCAAACCAATTTCAAGAAACATCACCCATTGTAAAGTTTTTGGCATCACATATCAGTCAATGTCTTTATCCTAGTCTAGCAATATGATGATAGGAGAAACCACCAAGATATTATTCAAAGTATTAAATCCCTATAAATATTCTTCACTAAAATATAATGGAATGTCCTTATATAGAAGGTGTTTCAATATTTGGGATATTTTTACAAATTATTTAAATAATAAATGATAAATTCCCACATGGCCTAGAAAACTCCTTGCACCTTTCACTGTTATGGGTTTAAGTAAGTCTTTGATTACTTTTATTTTCACTAGGTCGAATTCCAGGTCATGATTTTTACTTTTATACTCTATTAAAATTCCAACTTGTACCATTAAATTGAATTTATCCCAATTAATCAATATGAATATAATTTCCCAATATTGACGTACATGGATATTACATCATTTTTGTAGAATACACATGTTGTACACAAACAAACACCCAACTACCTTATTAGTTTAGTGCCTATGGAAAAATGGAACACAAACGTCTTGTCTAATGAAATATCTTCAATGTTTCCCAAAAATATCTTCCCCTTCAGTGATCTTACCTAAAACCATTCTTTATAACCTAGGGAAAAAGAAAACATAACAAAATAGTGACCTCAGATTATCAATAAGGGAAAAGAAGAGATATATTAATCATAACATAAATATAATGGTATAATAATATGAAAATTATACCATATATATAAAATATCATAATGTTGAGTCATAAAAAAATTTATGACATAAATCATAAATGAATTTTTTTTTGCATAAAACATGGAATTTTGGTAAACACATAAGAATAGAAAATCATGTACGTATTAGTCAAGGATCATTTTCAAGCCAATCATAGTGGAAAAAGACCTTAAATAAACTAATTTCAATCCTCATTCCATCCATGTGTTATTGAATTGAGTTTACTTCTCATTCCATCAATATATTATTGAACTGAGATCATTTCTTATTCAAGCCTCGTGTTACTGAACAAATATCATTTCCCATTCCAGCCATGTGTTACTGAACCAAAATCATTTTTCATTCTATCCATATCTATCTCATGAGATATAAATATTTACCTAATAAATTGGATGGAGATATAGGTCCCACGCATCACATAATGAAGACCATACATATTTTTTCCAAAAGAACATAAATCATTCATCATATAATATCCCATGAAATAAAATGGGTTTCATAAACAACATTTAATCATAACAAAACCCATGGAAAGAAATGGGTATCATAAATATTTTTATATCTTAAACATAAACCAACCATATTCATAAAAGGGATAACATTCTTGAAAATATATTTCCATTAAACATAAGAAAATTTTGAGATATCACTTGAAATTAACTCTTGTGGAAAATATCTTTTATTCTTTGAAAATGTGTTATTTTCGTAAAATAGTGTAACATTTTAAGTGAAAAAATTTTATTAGAAAATAAACCTTGAAAATTATAATGTAAGATTAAATGAAATGAGGTGACATCAAATTTTAAAACCCCATTCATGTCGTATAAGTTAAAATAAAACATTCTTATCATACTTTTACTGAATAAATCAAAAAGTACCCTGTTTGGAAAACGATAGATGATTCTCTTCAAAAAGTGTAGTAAAAAGTCAAAACGGTTAAAAATAACTTTAAACATACATATGAGAATAATAAAATATTTTTTAAAAATATGAACATTGATGATAAATATTCCCCAATAGAGACTTAATATAGAACAATCCCAAAATATTGAAGATATTGTGAAATAAATACTCATCACTTTATAATCATTGGAATTGTATGCATCATTAAAGAAATAAAATAATATGGATATGAAATATTATAAAATCCTAGATAAGACTCTTAAAATACATTCATGTGCAGTATATACACCACATATATGAAGTAAGTAGTGTATAAGGCATGTGTCTCATAGAAATAAAGGTGAGACAAAAATCTCTTACGTTAGGTATGATTTTTTTGTACATATCTGAACATACTGAATAATGGTTTAAAAATTGGTATTAACTTATTCCAAAACCATATATATATTTATGATATCATATATGATCACCTTATCACCCATTTGTTAATAATATTTTATTATTACTCTTTTTCATGGTGTTAATTGGTTTATTTTCTTATACATGTTTTGCAATATAATTTACAATTATTTTTCATAGGATATAGTTCCATCATTTACATAAGGATATTAAAGTAATATATATTCATTATATACTTTTATATAATCATTCTTTGATGATTATCATGAAGAATTAATCATATTGCATTGTGGAGACGGTAGGTCGTACGTACGCACGAGTGATGATATCATACCCTTATTGGTGAAATGTTATAGAAGTGGATGGTATATATATTTCAATAATAAATATAATTTTATAATCATATATATATATTCTTTCCCTCATTCTACCCTTCCAAGTGAGTTGGTGTGGGGAAAATAGATTACCCCACGACGTAGAGATATTAGGTCGTTCATATGCACGTGTGGTGATTTCATTTTTCATATGTTGGATAGAAGATGGAATATGTTTATTCCATAATCATAATAACATCTCATAATATAGTCTATAATAGATTTATTACTTTTTATTAGGAAAAATAAAGGAAGAGGAAGTTGAAGGAGAAATTATTTTTAGGGTTTTGTTAAAGGAGATTACCTCTTCTTCGACGAGCTCCATATAGATCTCCTCTTTAAGACACTAAAGTTGATCTTTTCAGAATACCAGACCCAATAGAATGTGTCTATTAATATTTATAAGGGAAATTGGTAGGGTATGTATGATCATTAAATCTCAAATCATTGTAAATAATTGGGGGAGGAGGTGGCCTTTTATAATTGAGTTTATGGAAACTTTTGGAATTTCCAAATATATTAATTTATAATAAATTAAATCTCAATCCATATACCACAAAAAATATCATACATTCTAATATTATATGATATAATTTCTTAATCTCATCAACCAATATATTTTTTATATGTTGCGGTATCATTTTAAATCATGTCATTTTGATTAAAATTTCGAAATATTTACTTACTTAATTTAAATTAAATCATAAATGATATATTTATAACATTTTAGAGAATATTATAATTTTTTTTTAAATATGTTTTATTATTTTTAAATAATTTATGAAAACTTTATTTTGATAAAATATCAGTATTGCAGAATTTGAAACGATTTATTATTTGGACTTTTAAAAATATCAATATAACAAGTTAACTTAGAAACACATATTTAATTATATCCCAAAGAGGTCAAGTTCATCTAGGAAATTAATCGATCTAATTAATTATCTCAAATTAAATTTGTTTTAATATTTTTAATAACATTTATATGATATTTTCATTAACAAAATAATTACTACATCATCATTATACATACCTTTAAGGTAATTATTTACTTCCTAAATTATAAAACTAAATTACCCTGATAAATAAAAACATTTCAAATTTTAAATTAATATTTATAGTCGAATTTGTCTTCAATATAACCCTATGTGTAAAATGATATATTATTTAAAAAAATAAAATGACATGTTTAAATTCTTATGAAATAAAATATTATAAATATCATAATATCATTCAAGTGATCCAAAAAATCAAAAATAAATCTCTATCGTAAAAATATGGTTTTTATGTTACAAATTGACATTAATATTCATTATTAAAATTTATTTTTTCCCATGTGGACACATAAGATATATTAAAGATAAAGAAAATGACATTTTGTGTCCTTATTTGAATTAAATATTATTTAATTCATTTTCAAGGAAAATTTTTCATTAAATGACTTAATTATTTTAAGGGTCCAATTTTATTCATCCAATAAACGTTTATCATTTTTTAGTAATTTTATAGTCTTTATATTATTTTTTAACCTAAATTTCCAAATTTACTCTTTACCGTGATAACAAAATTTACCATGGTTACTATTCATAATGGAAAAAAAATAAAATGGGCATACATAATAAATTTTAAAAATATGAATATAAATTTAACAATTATTTTTTAAAATTCAAAACACAAAAGTTTCAGAATTTATTTTATTATAAAGTCGGTAAAATTTCATAAAAACAATTTTTTTAGAAAATCTCCCTTTTAAAATATAAAATGTTTTTAAAATAAAATCATGTTTAAAATCCATTTAAAACCCCAAAATTGTACTATTATAAATAAAAATGATATAATTAACATTTAAAACTAATCTGTAACTTAGTTTTAACATGTTTATTCCTTAAAAAAATACAATTTTAAGAAAAAAAACATATTTCACAATTCATCAAAACATGAAACTTATCATAAAAATAAGAAATATTAAACCACGGTAAATTTATATATTAATATTTAAAATAATAACTTTATTTATATGAAATAAATTTTATAAAAGTGTCGAAATTGTATTTAAAATGTGTTCTCCATTCAAATGTTATAAAATTGCCCTTTTGAAAAATATAGGTTTTTCTGCATAAAATTTTGCGGGATCTTATATTATTCTAACAAAATAAATGTGATGAAAATAAATATATATATAATTTAATATATAACATATATATTTCATTAATACCATTTACTAATTATAATTTATTTAATTTACTAAGACAAAATGACTTTGGGAGCATAAAAATAAAAATATTTCCATTATATTCAATTGGTGTATACTTTCATTTCTAATAAGTTGGTTCCCAATTAAATTATATTTTAAACCATATATTTTCATAATTTAGTTAATAATAATGATAACCTATAATTTAACGGATATGATATTATCTTATTTAAATAATAATATAATGATATTTTGTAGAAACTTAGTGTTTCGTGTAATTTAAGCTAAGATAGTGTTGTGTGTAATAAAATTCATCAAAGAAATAAAAATATTAAAAAATATATATCTCTCATAAAAATATATGAGTGTTATATTATACCCCATTAAAATTAATTTCACCCTCTAAATTCATCTTTGTTATCAAAGTTAAATCACTTGAGAGTTTCTTTTATAGAAATCCACATCGTGAAAATGAATACTAAAACTTCCTTTTCAAAATGAAAGTTAAAATTATAACATTTAACCTGAGTAAATTAGAACTAGGGTTCTACATAAGAGAACGTAAGTGAATAATTGATAATGGAGGAAAATCCTAAATAATCATAGTGATTGATGAAGATCACTGATCACAAGAAAGTGGTGATCCAGATAAAGTTAACAATCACAAAACCATAAAATAAAAAAGTGTGAAATAGTTCATTGATATCATCAATAATTATGATAATATGAAAAATTTTATTTCAAGACCGTTTTCCTAAAGTTTAATAATTTTAACAAGGGGGTATACTTACTTGATTTCGAGACAACTTCACTATTTGGTGTGCCTTGATCAATATCCACTCTATCCCATATTCCAAGAAATGAAGATGAATGTTTTATTCCTGAAGAGTTATAAGATCATGAGATCCATTGAGTTATAGGACATTTCATATGTATTAACTTCACAAAAAGAAAATTTTAACACATATTATCCAATATTAATTAATCCTCATATAGATAGATAATAATTTAATCTCAAAAACTTCATCCAAATATTAACTTAATATTTCCATAATTGGATAACCTTATAATCCCAATAAAATATGCAAATAAAAAAATTTACAAGGAAGTTCACTAATTTAGTTTGACATTTATCCCCCACATATCATAGTGTAGCTTGTTGTGGTTATATTCCAAAAAATTTAATACCTACATTATTTATTCTATTGAAACATATTAATATCCTGAATTACAATAAATCCTTATTGAAAACATTCATGTATATTTTTTTCAATATATTTTGGATATATTCTTAAAATCCAAAATTGTTGTAAACTTCATCAATGACAGCATAACCACTTGTCTATGGTTCCTTATTTAGTTCCAATTTAATCAATAGTACCCAATTTACTTATTAATATCTAACATATCTTTGTACAATAATCATTATATCAAAATTAGGAACATAATAAGTGTTATATTTCCCTAATCCCCTTGAATATCATATTTATATTAAATCACTTTTCTAGTCCATCGAAACCATTAAACATATTTTGGTAAATCCCTAGTGAAAAACATAAACTAAAAAATCCTTACATAATTCACCATTCATAATTCTTGAATGAAAAAACAAAAATAATTTGATTATTCTAATTTATACTTAATCCATTAAGAAGGATACCTCATCTTATTACATAATACCTCTTTCCTTTCAAATTTCATATGTAGTCTCGTCATCAACAATATAACCATTACTTGTGACACCTTTATGATTAATTTATTGATCTTTCCTCTTATGACATAGATTTTCATAATTCCCATTCATTCTACACATAAAAAATTCAAATTTTGTTTATACCTTGGGAGGACAATATTTCCATCCATTTCATCAACTGAACTTTTCATTTTCCCTTTACAGTTAATTTCATTGTGTACTTATTTTCCCTATTCAAACCATATTTATGTTCCTTTGAGAAATTAACCTTGGTGTTTCTTCCCACATTCCTAAAATGTAAGAAATTGAATCTTCTTTTCTTATGGTCTCAATTACCGAAAATCTCAACAAAATCCTTCTTTTTATTCTTTAGTGAGTCTGAGATTTGGTTAAGGTATACAGTTTTTATCTTGTTTTGTTGAAACCAATTATGAATGATCACAACTTCGTTCACTCCATTGATCATACCATTTGACTATAGATTAGAAAATTGTACGTCACATTCAATGTTAACCCTGTTCCTTTTGGTTTCCACCATTGACTAAAACAAAAATGATAATGTTACAAACACTAATAATTTTGGGAAAACCTCATTATCAAGGAAAATTAACTTCAATATATATTATCTTTGTATTAATCCCGGTTTATTCATAATAGTTACCAAAACTGAAGGATTGTATACCTTAAATTATCCTTAGAGACATTACTAGATATATCCTTATAAATATCTTTATGGAAAACACTAAATTTTTCTCATCCTAGTTTCCAAATTTTGACTAAACATTCGCTCTGATACCAACTATAACAACCCAAACTTGACATACATGGACATTAAATATTTTTTTCATAATACACATACTTTACAAAAACACACACCCAAAGACCATATTAGTTTAATGAATTTGAAAACATGGAACAGAAAATTCTAGAATAGTAAAATATCTTAAATGTTTCCCACATAGATCTTCCCCTTTAGTTATGCAACCTAAAATATTTCTTCATAACCTGGGGGAAAATAAAACATAAGAAAATAGTGAGATCAGATGATCAGTAAGGGTAAACAAGGGACATATGAATCATAACATACAAATAAGAGTATACGAATATGAAAATTATACCCTCTATATCAAGGATCATAATCCTGAGTCATAAAAATTCTTAATACATAAATCATAAAATAATAACTTCTAAATAAAACATGGAATCGTGGAAAACACATAAGAGTAGAAAATCATTTCCATATTAGTCAAGGATCATTTCCAAGACCATTATAGTGAAAAAAGTCCTTTACTGAATCGAGTTCACTTCTCATTCTAGTCATGTGTTACAGAACCGGTTTTACTTCACATTACATCCATGTATTACTGAACTGAGATCATTTCTCATTCCAGCCACGTATTACTAAACAGAAATCATTTACTGTTCCATCTATGTATTACTGAACCGGGATCATTTCTCATTCCATTACTGTCTATCTCATGAGATAAATATCCTTACCCAATTTATTGGAGTTAGATATAGGATTCAAACTTCAAATAGTGAAAACTATAAATATGTGTTCCATAAGAATATAAATCATTCATCATATTATAACCCATGAAATTAAATGGGTTTCATAAACATCATTCAATCATAACATAAACCATGGAAATAAATGTGGTTCATAAATATAATTACTTCATAAAAATAAACCAACCACAATATTAATAGAGATAACATCCTTGAAAAATTCATCTGTCAAACATAAGTAACATTTGAGATATCTTTTTAAAATAATTCTTGAGGAAAATATCATTTTTTCTATGAATTTGTTTTTCTTAAAATGTCGTAAAACATTAAAAGAGGTCATTTTATTTGAAAATAAACTTGTAAAATTATAAGGTAAGATTCAAGTAAATGGGATGACATGAAATTGTAAAAATCCATTCATTCCATTTATGTTAAAAGAAAACATTCTTCTGGTACATTTCTAGATAATTCAAAAACTACCCAGTTTGGAAAACGAAAAACGATTTTTTCAAACTGTGAAGTAAAAATTCAAAAATGGGTAAAAATTACCTTAAAATCAATTTAATAATATTAAAAAAATTGAAAACATTTTTATAAATCATTTATATTGATGATTAATATTACCCAATGAAGACATAAAATGAAACAACCCCAAATATTCAAGAGATGGTAAAATAAATAATCACTTTATAATCAGTATAATTATATGCCTCATGAAAGAAATAAAATAATAAGGACATAAAATATCATGAAATTATAGACAATACTCATATAATACACTCATGGAAATTATTTACACCATCTATATGAAATAAATAGTGTATAAGGAATGTTTCTCAAAGAAATAAAGGTGAGATAAAAAACTCATACCTTAGGTATAATTTCCTTTCTACATATTCGATCCTAAGGTGTAATGGTTTAAATAATTTTACTAACTTATTCCAGAACCATATTTATATTTATGATAACATATATTTTCTTTTTATCACATGTTTATTAATAAAATTTCATTATTACTCTTCTTTTGGGTTTTAATTCTTAATTTTCTTATACATGTTTTCTCCTATAAGTCCTAATTATTTTTCATAAAATATATTTAAATAATATAAATAATGGTATTGAGGAAATATATATTAATTATATTCATTTATATAATCATTTTTTATTTATTATCATGGAGAATGAGTCACATCGCATCGTTAAGATGGTAGGCTATACTTACACATGAGCGATGATATCGTCCCCTTAATGGTGAAATGGTATGAAAGTGGATGGAATATATATTTCCAGAATAAATATCTTTATAATATATATATATATATATTATTTCCCTCATTATACTCATCCACATAAAGTGGTGATGAAAACAGATTACACCACGACATGGAGATGGTAGGTCATACGTACACATGCGTGGTGATTTCATTTTTCATAGGATGGATAGAAGATTGAATATGGTTATTCCATAATCTTAATAAAATCTCATAATATAGGTGATACTATATTTATTAATTTATAATGGAAACAAAAAGTTAATAGGAAGTAGAAGAAGAAATGATCTTTAAAGAGTCGTTGGATGAGATTACCTCTTCTATGGTGATCCCCCTCTAGATCTTCTCTTAGGGACCCTAGAGTAGGTATTTCAAGAATACGAGAACCTATTTAATATATCTTGGTATTTTGTTAAGTAAAATGGTCAGGTTATGGCTGATATTAAAGGCTCAAAGAGTTATAAATAATTGAGGGAGGAGGTGCCCTTTTATAATTGAGGTGAGGGGCACTTTTGGAATTTCCAAATATATTGATTTATAATAAATTCAATATCTATCCGAATACCACTAAAATGTAATATATTCTAATGTTATATGATATAATTTTTAAATATCATCAACCAATATATTGTTGACACGTTTTGGTGTTATTTTGAATTTTATCATTTTGATTAACGCTTAGTTAATCTATTTTAGTTTTAACTAAGGTAACTACTCTTTTAATATTAAAAGGATTAAATTTCTACATATGTGATGTCAATTAAATAATAAATGATAAATTTATAACATTTTAGACAATTTTTTTTAGATATTTTTTATTATGTTTAAATAAGTTAAGAAAATGTTATTTTAATAAAATATCATTACTGTCAATTTTTACATTATTCGTTATTTTGATTTTTAAAAATATCAATATAACAAGTTAACTTAGAAAACAATATTTGATTATATCTCTAAGAGGTAAATTTAATCTATAAAATTTGTTTATCTCATTAATTATATCAAATTAAATTTATTTTAATATTTTTAATAACATTTATTTTATATTCCCATTAATAAAATAATTAATACAGCATCAATGTATAAGCCTTTATGGTAATGATTTATTTCTTAAAAATTTAAAAAAACCCATGATAAATAAAAAAATTATATTTCAAATTAATATTTATAGTCAAATTTATCTTCTATATAACCCAATATTAAAATGATATATTATTTAAAGAATGAATATTACAAGTTAAAATTCCTATTAAAGATAATATTATAAATATCATAATATCATCCAAGGGACACAAAACCTCAAAAATAAATTTCGATCATGATAATTTGTTTTTTATGTTACAAATTGATATTAATATTCATTCATAAATTTCATTTTTTCACTTGTGGACACATAAGAGATATTAAAGACAAATAAAATTTTATTTTGTGTCTTTCTTTGATTTAAATATTACATAAGTCATTTTCCAAGAAACGTGTCCATTAAATAACTCAATTTAGATTCTTTAGTGTTAAGGGTTGAATTTAATTCATCAAATATTTTTTTATCATTTTCCAGGGTAATTTTATAGTCTTTATATTATTATTTTTAACCTAAATTTTCTAATTTAACCTTTACCATGGTAACTATTCATATTGGCCAACAATAAAAGGGAAATACTTAACAAATGAGGACCTTCTGAATATAAATTTGACATTCATTTTTTAAAATTCAAAATCATTAACTTTCATAATTTAATTTAATATAAAGTCAGTAGAATGTCATGAAAAATAGTTTTCCAGAAAAATAACCTTTAAAAACATAAAATGTTCGTATAAAAAAATCATGTATAAAATCCTTTTAAAAAACTTTAATTGAACTATTAAAAATTAGAATAAACTAATTAAAATATAAAACTAATCCAAAACATAATTTGACCTTACAAATACCTTAAAATAAAATAATGTTTTTAATAAAAATCTGTATTTCACTATTTACCCAAACATGAAACTTACCAGAAAAATACTAAAAATTATACCATAGAAAAATTTTAAATTAATATTTAAAAATAGAATTTTATTTTTTAAAATATAATAAATAAAATTTTCAAAAATATGATTTAAAATTGGTTTACCATTAAACAATGACAAAAATTCCTTTTTGAAAAATATAGGTTCTTATGCCTAAAATTTTATTGGTTTTATCTTATTCCTAAAAAATCCATTCGATGAATATAAAAAATATTTTATTGGATATGTAACATATATATTTCATTAATATAATTTACCAATTTTAATTTATTAAATTTATTAAGATAAAATATATTTTGGAGCATAAAAATAAAATAAAAATATTTATATTCAATTGGTATATATTTTCATCTCTAATTAATTGGTGATCAATAAATTCATCTTATAAATCATATAGTTTCAAAATTTATTTAATAATAATCATAACTAATAATTTAATGGCCATTTTATTCTCTTTTTTAAATAATAATAAAATGATGTTTCCTGGAAACTCAATGTTTTTTGTGACGTAATATAATCTGGTGTTACATGTAACGCAGGACATCAAAGAAATAAAATTATAAAAAAAATCTATCTCATAAAAATATCAGGGTGTACAAGGAATTCTCTTCATAGAATTGTAACACTGGTTCCAAATTTCTCATACAGACCTGAAAGGATCATTCGTACATGGAAAATGATCCATGAAAATTTCTAAAAACTCATATGTTATATCGTGAAAGATATGTGTCATGTACATTTGGAATGTTACCGACATATTACAGATTCCATATTACATTCTTCTATTGGTGAAGGTTTTGAATGAACATCTGTACATGGTTTTGAATAATCATTTGGGTGGACAGTGATTTGATTGTATCCATAAAATCCATCCAAAAAACACAAGAATTCATCACTATAAAATCTCTTAAGAATATGATCCATCAATTATAGAGAGAAGTGGTCATTCTAGGTCACTGTATTAGTATTTCTATAGTCAATAAATACTCATCGTTCCATAATTGTACGATTTAGAATCAAGTCATTCTCATTATTTTTTTTATCATAGTCAAACCATCCTTCTTTGGTATGACTTACAGAAGGCTAACCCACTTACTATTAGAAATGGAAAATATTATACCAAGATTGACAGGTTTTAGAACTTCCTTCTTAATGAAACCTTTAATTAGTGTTGTGAGTCACCTCTAGAGTTAGCGTTTTGGCCTAGAATCATTTAATAGAATTCAATGGGTGTTGGTTGTGGAGATAATTCCCTTAATATCAGCCACACTCGAAGCTATTGAATTTTTGTTCCTCTTAAAGACTTCTATCAGTTGCCCTTGTTTTAATTGATTCAATTCTGATCTTATTATAACTAGTTGTGTATCTTATATTTATAAGAATGATTACTTCAATGTTCTCGTCAAAGGATTTACACTACTGGAAAATGATTAATTTGTGATAAGGCATTTATGATGGGACCCCGTCGCAAAAAGTTTTTTTGTGACGGGGCCCCATCACAAATACTGCTTTGGAGAAAATGGCATTGTAAATATTTTCAATGGGTTTTTTAAGAAACCTGTTGCAATTGGCCCATCCCAAATAACTGAAAAAAATTAAAAAAAACTATTATTAATAAAATATAATAAAATAAAATTTAATAAAACAAAATTAAATAAAAATAATAAAAATATTATTAATAATAAAAATAATAATCTTAATAATATTAATATAATAAATTACCAATAATATAATAATATTATTTATAATATAATAATAATTACAATGAAAAATTAATATTAATAAAATTAGTATTAATAAAATTTATAATAAGAAAATTAATAGTAATTATTATAAAATTGTAAACATATATAAAATAATAAAAACCTCAATATTCGCAGAAATATAAAAAATAACAACAAAAGTAAATAAAAAATAATTTTCAAAAAATAATAAAATAATAATAAAATAATAAAATAAATAAAAATAATATTAAAATTAAATAAATAAGTAAGTAAATAATGATATAATAAAAATGCAGTATTCGCAATAATATAAAAAGCACAGTGTATAAAAATATAAATATATAATATTACAAAAAAAATTACATTCAAATGTTTTATCATAAAAAGTAAATACATCACTAGGGGTAGGGTCCTCTAGAGGAGGTGAAGGAGTAGGAGGAGATGATGGAGGGAACTCTACCTCTAAACCATGAGTCAGACATCACATATACTCCATAATCTGTTACTATTGTAGCTACTATCCTGGACACATCTCCTCCTACTGTTGCTACTGTTGATAGAGCTCTTCCTGATCCCTATGCATACTCTCTATAAGATCACCCTAAGCTCATAGTTGCTCCTAATATTTTACATCATATGATGATGACTCTCCACAAGCTCCTCTTGAGCTACATGCTGACATCGCAGTGATACCATAATAACTCTCAAGTATCAATCGAGAACTGATACCAATAACTTGACCTCTCTCGATGGTATACTAGGTTGCCTACATCCATGCTGCTTCATCAAATATTTCTACAATGGTTTGATCATCAATCTTAGCCTGACTCTCAGTCAGTGTATCAGACATCACAGCCTCATATTACTCCTTCTATTGAAATTTAAAATTAAAATAATATAAAATATTATTTGCAGTCAATTTTAAAACTAAATATGAAATTATACTGACCATAATCTGATCTTGGTTATCACCTCTAATCTCTCTAATTACATGATCACGGTACATCCTCCTATAAACTTTGAATTCAATAACATCAGGTTTCTGACTCCCTATATGAATATAAAATAAACATTTTACATTTAAATTTATATAAATTAATTAAAACAATGTACTTACCATATGTTCCATATGCATACAGAATGTACATCTATCAACTCGATGTGTCACCTCTTGTTTCCCCAATTTTTGTACACCTACTGATGATCTCCTCTAAAATTGACTACTTTTCTTATGTTAATAGAATCCATCCCAAACCTAAGATGATATGTAATTAGGTTGGTGGGAACAACAAGACTCATCAAACACTATGACTCCTGCTTTCCTCATTGTTGTCCTCATCAAATTGTACAAAAACTAATGGCAATAGTCACACAAAAAAACCTTCCAGGCCTTCCATATAGAGTCACTCTTGCTCTCATTGATGGGATACCATAAAACCTATAAAAATTAACAATATCAAGTTATTATTTTATTAAATTTAAAAATGAATTTTATTTATTTATGTACCATCCAATGATCGAACACACAGTACTGAAAATCTATGGGAATCTGATCTCAATCAACCCATGCTCCAGAAAAATAATTTTTCAACATAGAAATCCCCTATGCAATATATATATGTGAAAATCTGTGAAAAAATAATAATCAAATAATTATTAAATAAATATATTAATTATAATTAATTAAAAATAACTAAAATACATAAGTAAACATAGCTCTAAATGCGTGGATCAAATCCCAGATGTGGATGTTGCTCGGGGATAGAGTTAGGAATCATCAATATAGCAATACCACAACCCCTCCAAGTCTATGCTACACCACCAGTTTTCTGAGGGTCAGATGATCCAATATCCTGCTCTTCATCAGGTAGACCACCCTCCTCAAACTCACAAAATAGATCTGAGACCATCTTAAATATAAAATTATTGTTATTAAAAAATATTTAAAAAAGAAATATTATATATAGATATATATCTTATATGATTATAACCATCATAAAACCGTGTCAATATTCATCATCATATTTTTATATGGTAGTGTCAATATCTTCATATTTCTCCTCAATATCATCAATTTCAATATGAGTTTCAGTTACATTATCTCTAGTCATTTCAAATTCATTTTTGGCATCAATGACATTATTTTCACCATCGACCCTTAACTATGGGGTGTCATCATCGATATTTATTTCTATTCATTAAAAAAGATCGATTTGGAGTAGTCACTTGAAAGGTTTCAATTCCTTTTTATTTCAGTGGAATCACATTCACTTTGAATAAATTGATTTTCCTGAAATTTAATTTTTATTATGCTTTACCAATAACCAAACTCTCTTGAAGTATCACAGTAAATCTCATAAAAATTTTTTGTACTATATGAGATAATAAAAATGGTTTATTTACAGCAATAAGGATTTTATATTTAATATAAAAAATATATGGCTCAGATAAACATGCAATCCTCTCTCAGTATCCAACCACTAACATCTAAACATTGTTAAGTAATTTTGTCCCAGATAACACAGTTTAATAATTTCTTCTAGCATGTCGTAAACATCAACTTCAATTTCTCTATTTTTAAAAATTTTCAAGAAAACACCACTTTTCATTGTTTTTTGTTCCCCGTATGCATGTGTATGAAATCAAATACCATTAACCACATTTTCATTTTAATATTTAACTATTTAGGATGGTGGGTTACTCAATACACACAATTGATTATCAATTTTATATGTATGTTTAGATACCTAAAATTTTAAAAAAATATTATAATAATAAATAATAAATTTATTTTATATATTAAAAAATTAATAATTTTTGTTACCAGTTTTTGAAACTGGTAGGAAAAATTATTTTGCCAACGTTTTTAAAGAGAATCTGTTGTAATTTGTGGAAGTTGTTTCATGATATGATTATCATATAACCTTAAAATAAAATAATTTTAAGTTACTATAACAAATATTATAGAATAAATTATAGGATAAGTCATAGTACAAATGATTTCATTTCATCAAAATTGAATAGAAAATATGTCTGAGATCTGTGATGTTCATCATCTGAAATCCATCATTCCTGAACTCTCCAAAAACCAAGTTTTGACATATTAAAAACTGATAATTGATTACTCATATCATCATCAACAATTCCCTCATTATGTCCCATACGGTTGTGTTTTGAGGTATATTCAGATTGAAAATAATTCGAGCAGAAAAATGAAATTTCTTCTGCAAATAAGCTTTGGTAATTAATCTTTCAACTAATGCTTTGTTATGTAAATTTCTCAATAATTTATTAATGCATCTATCAAATGGGTATATCTATCGTAACTGTGTTGTACCTACACATTTTTCTTCATGTGCCAAATGTAATATCAAATTTTCTATTGAGTCAAATGAAGCTTAGGAGAATGTTTTTTCTAGTTTACATAAAATTAAAGCAACAACTTATTACAGTATTCTTAGTGCATCTTAACCCATTATCATCACACAAATGTCTCTGAAAAAATATGATATGTTTTTTAGAACATCAAAAATCATAGAAATCAAAAAATATCATAATATAATCGGTAGAAGTATTTCTATTATAACATGATATCCATGAATTTTTAATCTGGTAATATGACCATTTCTAACACATCTGTCCAAATTGTAAACATAACCATCCAGAAGTTTAAATATAAAATCCACTTACAAAATAATCGTCGATTTTCTTTATAAAGTTTATTAGCTTCTTTTGGTTCATTAACATTTATGATTTTACATTTTCAAATTGTTCAAGATCTGGTCGCCTGAAAATTTGGGCAAGATCTAATCATTCCTTTACATTGTCTTTAGTCTTACCCAATATATCTAAAATGGTATAAAATATATTATCAAAATTATTCTTCTCAATATGCATGACATTCAACATGTGATAGACTAGAAAATTAGACGAATATGGAAGATCCCAAAAATTCCTCCATTTTATCCAATTGTGTTCATTCCAAAAGACACCAATTTTCTGTTCATTTATAGCTGGCCCAAATGTAATGGGAGGTAATTAAGAGACAATTTATTTTAACTTCAGACCTGAGATCATTGTTGGAGTTCTATCTCTTTCGATTGTGCCTTTTCTAAAATGATATTTTTCCTCCGAAAAAGATGATCGGTTAGAAGGAATTTTCTATGAGAGTTGAGAACCAATTTTTTCTTCCATTGAAAAGCATAAATTCTTTTTTGTCTCTCAAATAGTACGAACATGATTTTGGACCATGTGTACTCTATCCAGATAACATTACATATGATGGGAAGTCACAAATTGACAACATCAATGAAAATTTCAGTAAAAAAAATTGTTTTGAAACAACATTTTATGTATTTACACCAATAATGCATACTTAATTTTACTTCCCAATCAATGCTTTCAAATAAACATCAATATTATTTTTCGGATGTCTTGGAATTAATATGTTCAAAATGATATATAACACTTTCATCGACATCCAAGGAGGTAAATTATACAGAGTTATGAATATATGCCAATATGAATATTAACTACTGTAACAACCAAATGGGAAGAAACTTTTAGTAGAAAGGCCCATTCACACGTTTCGGGATTTTAAAGAAAAACACGGATGTACTTGGTCAAAATGTATCCATGAATCACGATTAGATGGATGATTTAAGGTTTTACTGATTGAAATATTGGTTTTCTTCCATGAAATCATTGTCATTGCATTCTGAGCCATAAATAAAATCTCTAATTTGGGTGTAAGTGATAAATAGCTCAAATTTTTTTACAGAAATTAATCAGGACTTCCATAGTTGAGCCTCTTAATACCTCTATAGTCCATATGTCGGAAATCTTTCCAATGACACATTTTCACCATAATATAAGATGCATTCATTTGAACATGTATGAATCATATGATAACCAACACCAAGATTACAAACCATCCTATAGCTCTCATAAAATTTTATAGGAAACACGTTTACTTTATGTAATAGTGTTTTAACCAAAGATAATGTCTGATCAAAACAATTATTTGACATGGCATTTTTGGATTTAATAGCCATAAATTTTGAAACTGCTTGAAAATTTTTTACCTTGAAACCAAGATATAAGGCATCCTAAGAAGTCCTCAAAAAATCATAAAATTGATATGGTTCCAACTCATTTGTTAAATAAATATCACCCTGAGTTTCAGTTTGTCAAAAAGATAGACCCTCCACATCATGTACTAAATTTTGAAATTGTGATGGATTTAGAACCAAATTATTAGTATCTTCTTTAAAACTATGTTCGCCTTATTGATACCAAAAAACATAATCTTTTGAAAACCAAAATGCAATAGATGACCCCTAACATTGTCAAATGTGTCAAACGTCCTCAGGCAACATTTTTTAAATAGATACTTAATTGTCCCTTCTGAAAAAATTTCTGGTTTTGAGGATGAAAATGATAAGAATGTTTTAACACCCTCAATATATAAAAGAATTTTACTAAAATCATTTGGATTCCTGTGTTGATTTATCTAAGCACAGTCATCTAATAATGACTATTATTGACTTCTATGTTCTATATTTCTCTAACAATAAAAAATAACTATTTTTTTATGAGTAATATTATATATTAAAAACACAATATAGAAAAAGAAAAAAATTACATTATTCCTATGCATTCTTAATTACTACTATTCATTGGTATTTACCACTATTTACCATTATATATCACTAATTATTCCTATTTATTACAATTAGTCACATTTATTACTATTTATTCCAAATTAGTTATATTTCTTACTAATTATTACTAATTACTACTAATTACTACTAATTATTACTAATTATTACTAATTATTACTCATTATTACTCATTCATGTAGATTATTACTCATTATTACTAATTATTACTAATTATTACTAATTATTACTGATCAATAAAAAGTATTTCTGATTATTCTTATTTATTACTATTTATTCTTAATTAATACAAATTATTACAAATTATTACTAATTAATACCAATTATGACTAACTATTACTAATTATTTGCTATTTATTACTATTTATTTCTATTTATTACTATTTATTACTATTTATTAATATTTATTGCCCTTTATTACAATTTAATAGTATTTACTTCTATTTATTACTAATTATTGTCATCTGTTATTATCTATTACTATTTATTACTATTTATTACTATTTATTACTATTTATTAATATTTATTACTATTTATTCGTAATTATTTCTAATTATAATTAATTATTACTAACTAGTACTAATTATTACTAATTATTACTAATTATTACTAATTATTACTAATTATTTCTAATTATTACTAATTAGCCGTAATTATTTATATTTATTCCTAATTATTACTAATTATTACTAATTGTTACTAATTATTACTAATTTTTACTAATTATTATTAATTATTACTATTTGTTACTTATTATAGCTATTTATTACTATTTATTACTAATAATTACTAATAATTTCTAATTATTACTAATAATTAATATTTATTACTATTTATTACTATTGTAACTATTTATTATTAATTATTACTAAATATTGCTAATTATTACTAATTGTTACTAATTATGACTAATCGTCACTAATTATCAAAAGTTATCACTAATTATGAATAATTATCACTAATTATCACTAATTAATAATAATTATCACTAATTAATACTAATTATTACTAATTATTACTAATTATGACTAATTATTACCAATTATTACTAATTATTACTTATTGTTAAAGTTTATTACTATTTATTACTAATTATTAATAATTATTAATAATCAGTAATAATTAATAATAATTAGTAATAAATAGTAATAAATATTAATAATTATAACATTTTATTACAATTTACTACTAATTATTAACATTTATAACTGTTTACTACTATTTATTATTAATTATTACTATTTATTACTATTTATTACTAATTATTACAAATTATTACTAATTAATACAAATTATTACTAATTAGTCATATTTCTTCGTATTTATTTCTAATTATTACCAATTATTACTGATTATTAATAATTATTACGAATTATTACGAATTATTACTAATTATTACAAATTATTACAACTTATTACTAATTATTACTCATTATAATAATTTATTACTATTTATTACTATTTATTACATTTTATTACTATTTGTTTCTAATTATCACAATTTATTAATAATTAATACTATTTAAAACTATTTATTTCTATTTCTTACTAATTATTACTAATTATTACTAATTGTTACTTATTGTTACTAATTGTTACTAATTATTACTAATTATTACTTATTGTTACTAATTATAACTAATTATGCCTAATTACGACTAATTATTACAAATTATTACTAATTTTTACTAATTATAACTAATTATCACTAGTCATTGTTAATTATCACTACTTATTAATAATTGTTACTATTTATTACTATTTATTACTATTTCTTTCTATTTAATACTAATTATTAATATTTATTACTATTTACTACTATTTATTTCTAATTATTACTAATTATTATTAATTATTACTATTTATTACTAATTATTACTAATTATTCATATTTATTACTAATTATTCTTCTTTATTCTTATTTATTACTAATTATTCGTATTTTTTCCTAATTATTACTAATAATTATTATTTATTTCTATTTATTACTATGTATTACTAATTATTAATAATTAGTAGGAGCATCCCGATAAATTCTGTTGCCCAAGGCTGCCTATGAAAATTTTCCCTAAAATGTAATAAGATCTACAGTGAAATGGTGATTTTTTTCCATGCTTTTGTATTTTTTTTCCTTTGACTGTTGCCCTAGCCCGAGGGCTCTTTGGGCTTGCCCTAGGGTTGGCCCTGAAAATTAGTACTATTTGTTACTACTTATTATTAATTATTACTAATTATTACTAATTATTACTAATTATTCATATTTATTCATACTTAATACTAATTATTCATATTTATTTTTTGTTTTTACTAATTATACCAAATTATTCCTATTTATTACGAAATATTCCTATTTATTATTAATTATTATTAATTATTCATATTTATTATTAATTATTTCTAAATATTCATATTTATTCTTAATTACTACTAATTATTCATATTTAATCCAATTTATTAATAGTTATTCAAAATTATTCATATTTATTACTAATTATTTTTATTTATTACAAATTATTCCTATTTATTACTAATTATTCCTATTTATTTCTGATTATTCCTAATTATTGCTGATTATTCCAAATCATTACTTAGTGTTCCTAATTATTCCTATTTATTCTTATTTATTACTATTTATTGTTGTTTATTACTGTTTATTTATGTCTATTACTAATTATTTCTAATTATTACTAATTATTACTATTTTTTCATAATTTTTTCTATTTTTCCTATTTATTACTAATTATTCCTATTTATTTCTGTTTATTGTTAAATACCACTAATTATTACAATTTATCAGTATTTATTACTAATGAAACAACGTATTTATAAAAAGAAATAATGAAAAATAAAACTATCTAATTCTAATTCAATTTAAATGTCTCTAATTAACAATAATTATAACTAATATAAAATTAAACAAATTAACTAAAAAATAAAAGCAATAGATAAATACCCAAAAACAGAGTCTTTTGTACGATGTAGGACTTGAAAATCGCCCTGATGTGAAATTTTAAACTTTGGAAAAATTTCAGAGAGAAATATGAGAGTTTAGAGAGGGGGGGGGGAGTTAAGAGGGGTGTAAAATTAATAAAAATAGATGAGCGTATATATAGGTTAAATTATTTATAAAGGGATATTTTGTGATTGGAATCCCATCGCAAATAATATTATTTGCGATGAGACCGATCACAAATGCTAAACACCTATTAATTAGGGGCAGCAGTTAAAATTTTCTTTGCGACGTGTCCCGTCATAAACACCTACCTACCGACATAGCATTTGTGATTGGAGATAAATCTCATCACAAATAATACTATTTGCATTGAAACCTATCAGAAATTCTAATCCCTCTATTAATGAGGTGGTGGCGGTTAAAAAGGGATTTACGACGGGACCTGTCACAAATACTAAAAACCACCGAAGGGTATTTGCGACGGGTCCTATAGCCAATAGTAAAAACCACCAATGGGTATTTACAACGGGAAAAGTGTCTCTCATTAGTGGTTCGATGTAATTTACCTTATCATATTCACTAAATCCTTATTCGTTAGAAGATAGAGTCTCTTTCTCATCCTCAATAGCCATAAAATCCTATTTTTCATCCTTTATAAAATTGTCTTCACAATCTAATGAATCACCACTTTTCTTGGCTACTTTGACCAGATCAAACACTACCTGTTCCTCATCAACTCTGAAGCTTAGTCTATATTGTTTCATAACGATTAAAGATTTACCACCAGGGATAAATGGTCATCATATAATTATGGGAACATCTCCTTCTTCTTCTATATCTAGGATTAGGTAATTCGTATGAAAAATAAATTTACCCACTTTTACTAAGATATCCTCAAGAAGCAAATGGGGATACATGACATATCGATCATTGAGCTAAAGTGATACTCATGTCGGTTTTAGGTATTTGAATTCCAATTTTCAAAAGACACTCATTGGAATGAAATATATACTTTCTTCAATATCACATAAGGCTTTTCCTAAATTGCAAGTTCTTATGATGTAGGGATCGAGAAGATACTTAGGACTCTCATCTTTGGTGGGAGTCACTACTGAAAACTAGTGTAAAATTATTCATTCAAGGAAATTATGGCATAGCCATTCATTCTTATCTTATTATAGATAGGATCGTTTAATAATTGAGAATTCATGGTAATTTGAGTAATGCATTCAGAAAAAGGGATGTTGATGGGGGATTTGTTATAACATCTCCAAAAAAATATTATATTGACCCTCTATCTTATCTTTTCTCATTCTCTCAAAGAATGGAAGATGGGTTTTATATGGTTGTAGTGCCACATCGACGTTTTATTTTATAATATTTCTTGTATTTGATCTTTTTCACTTGTCACTAGCTCCAGATTATATTATTTACCATCTTTGTGTGTGCTCACACCATTGTCTTTGTCCCTATCAATCATATATGGTTTCACTTCTTTAATCCTATTTTCCTTAAATTTTCATAGCTGGTTGAAGTTGAAATTTTCTCCTCTATGAAGAACTATAGCCTTATCATCTTCTCATATGTGTTTCTTGGTATTATTGGGAAGTCCTCCTATTAATTGGTCTAATATAGTCTTATAGTTCTACCCTACCTGGTTCTCAAGGTTATGGAGAGTAGAACTTTGATTTCTCATTTATGTCCCAAGCATGGTCATTCATTGGCCTTATTTCTGAACAAATACAGTGTGTATATTTTCATTATTTGACTATTGTGGTGGGTCTTGTGGATGTTTGGGTAGAGCTTGATGAAATTTTTGTTGATGAGGAGGTGTAAACTCCTAATACCTAGGGGGAAATTGTTGTGGGAATGGTTTTTGTGGCCAAGGATCTAGATTATAAGGTTTCTACCTAGGTGCACTTTGATTATATGGTGGGGATTGACCACTCCTTTGTTGATAATAACATTGATTTGATTATTGTTGTTTCACTTGTCTATGTGGGTAAAATGGTTTCTGAAATTATTTTGATTGTTGATTGTAATTAATATAATTATAATACTTAATTGTTTTATGATATATTTACTCGGTAGTCTTAATACAGATTAATTTATCCACATAGCTCACAAATTTATAATTCCATAATAGGAGCAAGTGGTTGTATCAGTCGAGAGGGAAATAGAATTTTTTTGAACTTTTTAGTAAGGAATTCAACTTAGGCTACATGGATGGGGTTTTCTTCTAATTGGAGAATTCCATGTTTAGGAGTTCCACGATCGCTCTATTATAGACTAGTAATATGTGATACCTCATCCAGAAGTTCTTAACCAACTTTTGATGTCTTAAACATAAGTCTACCATGAATCGTGTCATCTACCACAACTTGAACAGTAGGTTATAGGTTGTGGTAAAAAGTTTAATGTTAAAACCACACATTGATTTCATGATGTGGGAACATTCAAGTCAATTCTTCAAAATAGTCCCAATCATCCTAGGCTAATTCACCATCCACCTGAGTGATTTTTTGTATTAAATTCTAGAGATTCCATGTACGTATGGGTGGGAAATATATATCAATGAAATTCTTAGCTGATTCATCCCATATTGTGATGGATTCAGAAGTATGTATCTCCATCGAGTCCTTCGCCTTATCATGTAAGGAGAAGGGAAATACCTAATGCTAAATGGCATGGTAAGATAATTCTTGGTTCCAAAAGGTGTCGCAAACTTCAAGTAAATTTGAGATATTTTCTTGTACATCTTCGCTCTAAAGTCTACTGAACTGTCCTATGTTATGTATCATATGAATAAGTAAAAGTTTGATCCCAAATGTTTGTACCTAAATGGGAGGTCAAACAATGATTCGCATAACACCATTGATGGATGAGTACAGTAATATTGTTGAACTGTCCCATGTTACTGACCATGTTATTGTGTGTTTTGAGGATTATGAGCGACAAGATTATTGTACTCATCCATGTTTAGATGACATCATGAATAGAGGTATCTCTCAATTTGGGGAATTAAAGTGAGTGGTTATTGATGTTACAGGGTCTTGAATGAGTCAGAGGGTCCTAAACCATACACTAGCAGAGAATCACATATGAAGGAGAAAGTATGTTTATGAAAACTGTAAAAAATAGGGAAAGGAATAAGTGATATGAAATACAAGCTTCATCATGAAGGTCAATGAGCCAAAGTAAATAGAACACTCTTCAAATACGACACTAAAATTTGACTGGCCCATATAGAGTAATTGATTTTTTACGAGAATGATCATATTAGAAATTTATATAACCTAATGATCACTAGCAAAAATATACATAAAATAGTTTATGTCTGGGGTTGAACCCATAGAGAATAGATAAAAACAGCTGGTGACCTTGAAATTGGAACCTTTGGAGGATTAATATCATGATTCTTTAAGGTTGGGATTTAAACTAAATATATTTAATTGAACATAAATTTATAAAGAACATATTGGAATCAATTTCAAGGAGCCTTTGAAAATGGTATTTTTAAATATAGAATGGGAGGATCCTTTGGTGTAGGCTAGGAATTAGTTCAAAAGTCACCAACTAGTTTTAGTCTAACCAGTTGGGTCTTCTAGGGATGAAAACCTCTCATTATTCATTGAATCTATCATTAGTCTAGGCATAGAAATCTCTACCTCACTAGTAGAAAGTAAAATAGGCTATTGGTCATAGCATACCTTACTCAAATTTGTTCAGGGTCCTTATGTTGTAATTACTTGGATCAGGTTCTTACAAAAGAATAAGATAAACATTTTTTCTTAACCTAACTTTTATCCCAAGGGTTATGCACGTTTTAATTTAAGAATTCATTAGGTTTATGCTACCCCTACTCTTGACCCTTGACCCTATGTAGTTTAGACATGCATGGTAGTGAATATATTAAAACAATGAAAAAGTGGCAGCATGATTGGTTTATTCATAAAGTAATTCATGATTAAATAAGAAAAAATATTAATCACATACTTACTTGAAGTGGAGAAAAAATCACACAAAATTTGGTATTGAATGAAGTAAGGTATGAAACAATGAAATGGAAAACAAAAATCCTTAGAACGAAGAGCCGTATTAAAGGAAAGAAGAAAGATATAAAAAAGATGAGATAAACATTGGTTTAAAACAAATGTAAAGGAGAGAATAATAGAAAAAGATATATTGAAACAATGAAGGTAATGAAATATTAATAGGCCTAATCAACTAAAAATGTGTAAGAATTTCACATCATGATTTGTCTTTGATTGTGTATTATCAAATTTTTATCTTTTTGTATCATAATTTTATGTTGTGTAATGGGAGCTTAAAATATTCGAATATTCTATAACTCCCAAACTTCATAGATTGTACCTAATTATTTGGGTACTGATACCAGTTCATACACGTTATGAATTGAATGCATGTCATGTTTTCTATTGTTCTAGAGGATTCATGACCTATAGTTTTTTCATGTCTTGGACATCATTTTTTAGGGGTCCTATATCTTAGGAATACACATTCTGAGTGGAATTCAAAAAATGAAACATTTCCATTTTTCCTCAATTTAGAGAAGAATTTAAATTGGATTCTTAACTCTTATTTCATATATAGAATATTCAAAATCCATAGCATCATATTATAAAACATGAAGAAATTTCAAAGAAATCAATCTAAAATATATACATATAAATATTATTAATATTATTTATAGTTTATTATGTAAAACAAAGATTCAATTTCCAATTATTCACTTATTTAATTAACATATGAAATTTAAAATTAATATATTTTACATCACAAGTCCACATTAATAATTGAAATCATAAAATATATCAATATTAATGAAAACAATTAATAATACCAAGACTAATTACTAAGTAAAATAACTACCTTAACCAAAAACATATGTTGAATAAAATGACAAGAGAAAAGTAACCCAATAAAAAGGGTTCAAAATCAGTCTATTTGTAACCATAGGACTTTTTAATATAAATTGATTTTGAAATATTTTAAATGATAATAATTGTTCTATATCACACTATTCAATACCTTAAAACAAAATAAAAATTAAAAATTATTTCTAAAGGAAATGGAAACTATCATATTTTTAGATTTTAAATATTTCAAAATAAATTTTAGTTAATTTAACTGATCATAAATAATAAAAATATGAAATATATATTAGATTACTTAATAAAAAATTATATTAAAACCTTGTAAAATCATACAATTCCAATATAATATCCATGAAAATTAGGGTAACATTTATAAATCAAATATAATATTATTGGAACCAATTTCACACAAATCTATTTCAATATTTCCAAAACATCACGTTTAATTATCAGAAAATAAATCTTAACCATTCTCGAATAAACCCAATTTTACTTAAACCTAATTTTAATAAAATCTTATAACTCCAACCTAAAGTATATGAAACATTTCAATCTTTTAAATTTAAACGATTCAGTGACCAATCAATTTATTAAGTGATTTAAATTCTTTATTTCTTTCCCAAAAATACAGTTTTCTTAAAACATTTAAAATAAAAAAAGAAGGTTTATCCATCCAGTTAAATTCTGTAACCAACTACTTATTAACCATTTTAAAGAAATATATAAAAACCACATCCCCTAAAAATACACATGTATTTCATGTATAATATTAATAAATGTATAAAAAGGGTACATATGAAGATACCTAGTTAAGGTCTCACATACTAAACAGAAATTATTCATATATCCTAGAAAACCAGTATAAATTGTTTTTTGATAGTGAAAACCCATTCACATTAAAAAAACCTAATAAATATTTTCATTTTTTAAAATTACTCTGAAAAGAACCATTACTTTAGAAAACTATATTCATCATTGTAAGAAGATAAATTAATAAAACAAAGGACTATAAACACTAATATAATTTAGTGTATGATAAAAGTTTTAAAAAAATCTATCTTAGATAATAAATAGAGGGATATTTTTGTATTAAAGAAAAATAGATAAATTAATAACAAATAATGTAAATAAATTTCATGATTATATGATAATAGAACAAGTATTTCATTTTAAATAACTTTATGAAAACATTCAAGTAGTGGTTATATAATTCCCTTCAAAATAACTGTGATCTAAAGTGAGATTAATTAGTGGTTAGAGTTTTATAACACCATTATTATTATAAGGATCATTAATTAGTGAAAAAATCCAAAATAACATTGATTGATTATAAAATATTTATTCCAAAAAATTTATAATTTAATTTAATATAACATAACAAATAGAAAGCGTATATCCAAAATGAAATCACTAAAAACTAAAAAATAAATTAAAAAAATTAAAAATACCTCTAATTTCATAAATTAATTTTGAAAATAATAATTTTAAACATGATCATTTTTCAATGTAATTTAAATCAAATCCCACAACTAGTTTTTGAAAATATAATTTATTAACCCATCCTTTTCAATTTAATATAAAATAAAATTTACTTATTAAAACTTGTTTACTTTTTATTAATTTGACCCAAAGTTTTTAATTACATCTTAATTAAAATATTTAAAATAGTATATTTCAAATTACAATCAAATATTTAAATTACTTTTTCAAAACCATATTATAATACTCAAATGAATCAATAATTGACAATGTTTCAATACATATAGATAAATATTTACAATGAAAATACCTATATATACACCAATAATTTAAAAATAAATGGACAATTTAATAAAAACATTAATTATTTTAGTTAGTTACTTAATTTATCTTTTTTAATTCAATATAAAATAAAGTTATATATATAATTGAAATTATATTTTCAAAAAAACCTTACACAAATAAATCTAAAATAGAAAAACCATTCAATTCTATGAAAGGATAACCTATAAAGAGAGTATCGACTTATTTGAAAATAGTTTCAATCTTGATAACAATGGATAAATTCATCCAAATAAGAACATTAAAGATCTTACAAGTCGATGTTTATGATGTAATATTATAATAATAGATAAAAACAATGAAATAAACCATCAAGATTTAATAGTCTCTAACAATATTGAAGGGATTCAAGAAAAAAATAGTTAGTTGATCAATTCTCTATACCCTCTATTCTTTATATTCCATTATAAAAACTATTTAAATTCAAATAAAATTTACAAACCCTTTAAAAAAGCTATTATAAACATGAATAGTCTAACAAATAAGGATCATAACTAGATTTAAAAGCTTTTAACCATGCCTTTAAATATCATTTAGAATCATTTAAAAAATATTTTAAACATAATTTTATATTAAATAGCATTCAATAAAGATAAAAAAAATTCCATTGTATAAGGAATCAATTTACAATTCATGTTAACCTAGTCACCACAAAAAAAATTATATAAGAAAACACTATTGATTTATTATTGATGATATAGTTAATAGGAATCTTTCATTGTTTCTAGTTATAAAATAAATAATCAAACACAGGTATGAATGAAATATATAATGATAACATACCTGTTCCAACTCATTGATAACTATTCATTATGCATGGGAATCAATAATATAGGATAGAATCAAGGAAAACACAAGAATAAATCGTAGACCACGCCTGGTAACTCAAGCTTCAAACATACTTATACTGGATAAACATACTTATGGGTAACTTTATGACTCCTAATAGTATTATATCATGTTTAGTATCTAATATCATACCCATTATCCTTAATTCATCACTAATACCATTTTGTAATGAATGGTGACCTATGTACCTAAATGGTATTGGACCAAGCCGCCGAAACACCATAGGTGCACCTTCTAATCACCAAAGGCAATAATAAATTCTATGGTTTGATCAAAACCAAGGTGGTATATGGGTTTCCCTCTTTAAATACCAAAAATTTATTGTAAAATACACACTAAAAGTTTAGTATAAACATTATAAATATCATATTTATAAAAACAAATATAAGTAATAATGAATGGGTGCCAAATTTTTGGGTTATCTAGATCATATTAGTTATAAAAAATAAATTTTTTGGTATTCTTGTCATCCAAGAAACAAGTATATAAAAAAATGTAAAAAATATTGGTCTATATAGATAAGAAAATCATATACATATATCAAGAAATCCAATAATAACCTACTAAACAAAACTGGAGATCCCAAATGTGTAAAATCCCTTAGAGGACACCCAAGAACACCCTTTTTCATCACATAATCTGTCCAAAAATCACAAAAAGAGACCACTCAAAATCTATACTCCACAAGAATCCAGCTCCCATGATATAAGGCATTGAATTTACATAGACAATTTACAAAATTTACAAAATAGATCCCAAAGTTGGATATGTGTAGGTTATAAGAATAACATATTTATTACTTGATCACCACCATGCCATATATTATTCAGAAACTTATTTTTCTATATCTACAATGTAATTCTAGTGGAATAGGAATAACAATAGTCTCATTATTTATCTGGTATAATAGGTGTCAATATAAGTAACATATGTTGCCCCAATACAGGGAGGGTCAATATCTATTTACCTACATTGATCTCTTTCTTGGAGTCTAATATAAAAGAATATTTACCATTTTATTTTGAAATACCCATACCATTGGTAATGAGGATCATGTATTCCATGTTGGGGAATTTTTATAGCCTATCCTTTTATGAATAAGAGAAATTGTATAACAAGTTAGAATGTTGTGTGATTTTCCCATACCATCAACCTATTCATCAATAGGGTAAGAACCTCCATAATATTTATATGGAATAATATACCCTTAAATTTATATAAGATTATTCATCGATTAAAATCAGGCAGTAATACCCAATAATATAAAAAAAATAGTTATTCAATAGTTTACGAAATTAATACATTTAGTAAAATTGAATGCGGAACTTAAATACTGATGTATAATGGAATCAATAATGTTTAATACCATTATTTATTCTTTATAACCAATAATTACCTAAAATTTATGCATGGAAACATTCAAATTATAGAAATAAAGTAATTTTATTTGAAAATATTTCTAAAAACTGTTATGTAAAGCACTAAAATGATACAATTTCATCTATTTTATAATTACCTTAACATGGAAAACATATAAAAAACCAGTAAAAAAATATCGGATCTGAATAATTAAATTATAATCAAAGCATGTTTATGTGATAAAATTTAATAACCATAATCAAAACTATCTCCGATTTTAACAAAAAACAATATGAGAGCCTTTATTAGTATGAAACATTTTATTTTAACTATATTAAATTGGACCCATATTTTTTCTATTAACACTCTTAATAGATATGATAGGAAGAAGGGATAACCCACCTAAACCAATAAATAATGTTCCTTCAAGGTCCAGAGGAGAATATAAACCATTACTAGGACTCTTATACCCACCTGACACAAAGTAGATCTAACAATTTAACCCTTTCCAAAAAAATAAAAAAAAATATAGAAAATAATATAATGGTTTTACCATCAATTAAAAAAATCTTTCTTTATAACTTTATATATAAGAATAAAAGAGAAATAATGGATTTTAAAAACTTGGAATAAAAAAATATTATTGGACTCCCTGCCTTGATGGTAGCAGCAAATAAGAATACATAAACAATTGACTTATGCACATAGTCTTTTAATGGGATGGGCTTTTGAATTATAACCCATTTTTCAAAAATGTATATATAAGATTTCCATTACAATCTTGTATCCATGAGTTAAAATATGAATGGATATAGGCCAACCATTGGGCCTATATAATTTAAAAAAGTCAAAAACATCTTATAAATTGTTTCATATTTGTTGAATCGAATATATTTATCTATATGAGGATGAAAAAGGAGAACTCTTCACTAATGGAGATGTGATCCTATGTCCATAAAAAAACAATAAAATTAAAATTCCATCAAATATACCATTTTTTAATTATATAATTAAAATTATTTTGAGTGAGTGTGAATTATATTTATGATAATATATAAACAATGGTTAACATTCAATCTTTATTGGCCCATAAAAAAGTGTATGTTTTGTAAATTTAATTCCATATAAAAAATAGGTCAAATGGGTAAGGATAAAACAAACTTAGGCACATTAGACTTGGAAAATTTTGTCCCGACTGACCAGTTTTGTATTCCTAGAAAATAAACTAAGATAGAGCATCACTACATTAGTTTAGTTGAAGGTAATATTTCAACACAACATGGAATCTCACGAACCAACCTGGGTTGAACATGAACCGATCACCCAAGACGGTCCGATACATGGCCCGAGAGGCAATCCTAATCCTCCCGGGCTGGCGAAAAGTGTCAGGCTATCAACAGAATACAAATAGGAATGATTTCTCCCAATTAAAATAAATAAATCAGTGGAAAAAAACAAAACTGAATAGCACAAAGTGAATAATCACTATGAAAGGAAAAGAACGGCCAACAACACATACTAACCTGGCCGTGACCAAAACCCCTCACGACCCTGAGAGTCGCTCAAAAGTCCAAAACCAACTCTCTCCCACGACGAGCAAGATCGAGTTAAACCTGCAACAGAAACTAAAAACAGAAAAACACTATAGGCGTGAGTATTAAAACTCAGAAGGTGTGCCCAACAAACTATTTCCAATGCACTACATTTAAGTAAAAAATTTACTAATTTCATGTTTGAACTAAATTATATAAAATATGGATTTCTACACACACTGTCATTTATAAAACAAGTAACAATCCATTTCCCTTTTTTATTTAGAACAAGTTTAATGTTGAAATAAACAGGTGCATTGCATTTTAAAACATTTTGAGAAAAATTTATAAATCCAAACATTAGTTGTTAGTCAAAAGTAAAACCACACACAACACACACTAAGGGAAATTGAAAACGTGGCACACATGGGCAATCAACCTAACTTGTCCTCTCAATCATCTGCCACATACAAATAAACACTAAAAAACATGGGTCGAACCTTGGAGCTTGTGAACAATCTAGAACATACTATACGTGTGACTCATCCTAAAGGCATGCATACTCTCGATGATTTCATAACGCCCTAATGCCTGTTGTTGCCCTACATGGCCCAACTGAGAGGCCCAATCCCCTAGCAGAGTGTCATCTGTACTAGGGGCCACTAGCCAGGGCGTAATCTAAACTAGTGCAGCAATCGTTCTCATAAGATTCACATATTATACCAAGTTTCCATGTTAACACATATAATAAATAGAAAAGGGGTGGGTCAACAAAGTTAGTCAAGTATCACAAACATCACACACAAATCATGCAATCAACGTACACCAAATATCACCTCTGAGTCACCCCAAATAGAGTTTTCCAAAATAATTTATTTTATTAAGGTGCCAAATAGGCCTTCACCAATTCTAAATAAAATCCTTATTTCTCAAGTGAACTAAAACACTTGTTTGCGCTTCACAATAAATCATATATCAATAAACCAAAACTACTTTTACAATTTTGTGAATTATATCTAAAGGACAAATGGTAATTCTTTCACTAGTGGGTGTCCTCTCATCAAGAAAATATTTCAAGTGTTGTGTATGAAATAAACGGATCTTTTTACATCGAGTGTACATTTAAAAATTTATCATCTAATGCTATTTATTATTTAATAAAATTTATAAAATTTCATGTAATTAATAAATTCTAAATTTAAATTCAAGTGCAGTGGGGGACCAACCTCAACTCGTATCTTGAACACGGCGACGCGACATGCCTCGCACAAAAATTCAAGCACGCGCAAGCCGATGACCGGGGTGTCGCAGAGTCACCTCGCCAACACGCTGAAAAAAATGCACAACAAATAAAAACACCTAACCACTATACTTTAAACAATACAAATGGACAACCAGCACAAAAGAACCACCTGGACATGTTTTCAAAACCTACTTCATACCATCCACACTATTTATTAAACCTCTTTAAAATTTATAAAACAATCTTTATAAAGGAAAAAGAGACATCGCAAAAAGAACTTAGCATGAAAACCTATTTAAAAACATTAATCATCATTTTTGGCATTTCAAATATATTTATTAAAATCAAAACATGATTCTAAAATTCATGAACTAGATGTAAGAGAAAACTGGGTAACTTAACCAACACTTGGGGTGCAAATCCCAAATAAAACACACCACACGTTCAAAGTCCGTTTTAAAATCATGCACAAACCACTTTATCAACTGCAGTAAAAACAAGTCCACTTGGAAACCCAATTAAGGAAAACCAACCACTATTTTAATTTCAAAATAAATTCATAAGGGCCAACTGGGCATTTCATAAACGCTTGGTATGGACGACTTGACAAAAATGCACCACATGCTAAAATTTATATTTGAAGTTATCTGCACTTCTAAATGTTTCCAAAATATGATTTGCAACATTAAAATTATTTAAATAACCAATTAAAATTTTATAAACAACTTTTAACAAGTAACCATAGCTTTATGTAAACAAAACTCATTCAAAGAATGCATTTTTGATCAAACGCATGACCACAACCTACTAAAAAGAGATGTTCACAACATGCACAGTTAAAAGAACTAGTTTCACAATTTATGAAAAAAGATTAAATAACATAGGATTGGTTTCCATAAAAAAAAATTTATACCATGTAAACACACTAAAAAAATAGTGAACACAACTAAATTCAAAAAAAGAATCATTTATCCTCAAACTAATTAATTACAAAGCACATCAAATTAACCGAGCAAGCAAAATAATTAGTCAAACAATAACTACCTACAAAGCCAAATCATTTTCTACCAAAAAAATTATTCTAAAAAAAATCAAAATAACTAACTAATATTTAGCGGAGGTGAAAAATACAAGAAATCAAAGTACTTCAAAATTTAAAGGACAGGGCAAAGGGATCCTACCTCAATCGTCGATGGATTTCCTGAAACCTATATAAATCCTCATTTGCACCGTAAATGTGCCTTTTAGGGTTAAAAACAAACCCTAATCATCAATTTGGACACACAATTTTATGAATAAACCTTGAAAAACCCATAGCCAAGGGGGAAAAGGGAAAAATGAAGAAACAAAGCATGGGAGTAGTGAGCTTCACCGGTTGGTAAGCTTGAGGTGGAGTGGAGGTGTGCGTGGCTCGTGCAAGAGAGCTACGGGAGGCACGACTGGCATCAAGGGAGGTTGGCCGAGGGTGGCGAGACTAGCTCGCGACGGGGAAGGAAAGAAACAGAGGGTCGTGGCTGGAATGAGGGGGTCACCCGGAGGAGTCGCGAGGAGGGACCGTCGTAGGGGAGAGCAGTTGGGTGAGGTCTGGGAGAGCTCGGAGGCTGCGGTGAGGGGCAAGAATCGGATGACCAGGGGGTCCAGCTGGATGGCGACGGTCCGGTTTACTGAGGAGATGAGACCGAAGGTGGAGCACGGAGGAGGTCTGTGCGCGGTGGGAGTAAGGGGAAAACGGGGGGGGGGGTATTTTTAGTGTTACCTAAAAAAATTATAATAATAATTGTAATTAACATTATTACAATCATAATAATAATAATAATAATAATAATACCAAAAATAACAAAATAATAAAAATAGTCGTAATAGAAATAATAATAATAATAATAATAATAATAATAATAATAATAACAAGCATAACAATATAAACGAAATATACAATAATGAAATAATAATAATAATAATAATTCCTCAATTACAATGATAATAATGGTAATAAATATTTATTAATAGAAACACTAATAGGAATAATAATAATTATACTGATAAGGATATAAATAATAGAAATGGTTATTTCATTCTAATAATAATAACTAAAATTATTATTAACCCTAAAAATTCTAACTAACGTAATAAATTACAAAGTTTATTCATTTTAAATTCTCTAAAGACAAGAGGATCGTGGAGAAGCCTGGGCAGAGCCGTGCGGGGTTTCAAAATGCACCCATCCCATGCACCCAGTGACGTCAACTTAAATACGCGCTATGCCCGTGTGCTCCACGACGTTAGCTGAAAAACGCGCACTTTTTTACATAACTCAAAAGTTTTTCGTCTAAGACTCAACCCGAACCCCAACAAAATTTTAAAATCCAAAGAAAATAATAAAATAAAATAAAACATAGGTTGGGGTGTAACATGGAATCACTTCAGGCTAACATTAATCATAGTATCACTTTTAATGGGAGGGTGAATGAAGAGAGATCTTGAGATTGAAGGAAAATGATCTATATGAAATGAAAACACAAATCCCCCATTAAACTAGGTTTTACATTTATGTTAAAAATCAATTTTTCCCTTCTATAAAAAAGATGGGTTTTCACTGAGTACTTGATTCATGTACATTGGGTATTTGGTGGTGCTAAAAAAAGTATTTACACCCATAATAGCACCATTGTGTACCTAGTACCCCTCTACCATGTACCCAATGAAATTCTAGCACCAACAAATACTTCTATTCCCCATCCCTTCATTTCATCAGCCTTATTTCCTCATTACAATCAAAATTCCATCACTTCAAAACTTAAAGAACTATAAATTAATGCAACCAATGGTTATCACTAAAATTATCCTATTTATCCATGTGTTTTTATTAAAATGATTGAATTCGGATTTTCTCATTTCAGTATATGTTAATGATTTTAATATTATTGAAACTCTTAATGGACATCTGATGATTGAATAAAATTAAAATAAATAATTTGAAATAAAATAAATTTAAAACATGAAGTTCTACCTTGGATTATAAATTGAACATTTCAATATGATTGTTTCATAAATCTTGATATGCTATAATTGTATTATAAATTTTGTATACAGACAAATATAATCCATTATGTAAAATAATTGTTTAATGATCTCTTTATTAATATAAATATTATTTTATAACATGAGAATATAATGAAGAAATTTTTTACTTGATGTATCATATCTGAATTCTATAGGAGCATTATTGTACATTACTAGTAATACAAGGAAAAATATATCATTTTCTATAGATTTATTACTCAGGTATTGTTCTTATCATAATCAACAACATTATAACAGTATAAAATATTTATAAAAAACTAAAATTGGAAAATTTAGATTATATTTTTATTATGTTTCATTTTCATCATGATTATTAAGTGTTAAGGTCAATGCATTTTACATTTTAGCCTTTATGACTCATCATACTTATACTTTTATTTAAAATTCACTATTTCTTGAAATTTTTTTCAAAAGTATATAAAAATTTACAGTCATAATTTAAATATAAATTTTATGATCATTTTACTCATTTTTTATGAAATATTTTTACCTTTATATCAATAGATGACTCATAATGTAATTTGATCATTTTTTACCATGAATCTAAACTTTTCATGGTAAATAATATTAGAAAACAAAAAAATTCTACATCTGTTATGATACAGTAAAAATAATTATCAAGTTTTATATTTGGATAGGAAACATCATCAGTAACATTTTATTCAACCATTACCCAATATAATTCTGACACTTCAAAGATGATATGGGCTACCCGAGTGGAAGTTTAAATTATAGTCAAGGTTTCATGGCCCAAAATGTACACCCATCATTTTTATCATAAATTCAAAAATAAATATCAAATTGGGATTTATTTTTTCCATATGGTATAATACATCATGATAAACATATTTTTATTATATGACCCACCCTAATTATCTGAAAATTGAGGACTTTTTGGGAAATAAAAGTTGATATATAAAATCAAGCATGTAACATTGGGAATGACATAAAATCATTTATTCACACACTTTATGCCACACTTTTTCCTACCCTAATAAATCGATGCATTTATAACCTATGTTATTGACATAATTATCTATATATATCTATTTGAGATGTATTTGTTTGAGGAAATATGGGTATTTATTGTGTGTTCTTGTTATAATATTATGTTCCCATTTTATTTTCTAAAGTACATTATTCATTTTTTAGTAGTATAAAGAAAACTTATTTTTCTAATTAAAGGATTTAAATCATATATTAATATATTTTCCCTCACATGGTCATTGTAAACCCATTATTTTTATGACATGATTCCATTCACACAACAAATAAATTGATCATTATTTGATGTTTTTTATCTACATGAATCTTGCTTTTATGAGGCAACTTCCATATTTTATTGATAGTTTTTCATTAATAGAGTGTTTATGAAGCTAACATTTTCATCACTATATATTTATATTTAGATGAATAAATCTAGAAAATATATCTATTTTGGGTTAAATTACCTCATTTCTATTTCATAGGGATATTTTGGGTTCTATTGTGAAATTTGAAAAAATCATCATTTTTTATGTGTTCTTAATAATTTATAGAATTATTTGAACAAGGCATGAATATATTTATTTTTTAGAAAAATAATTATTTTGAACATGAAATGGATATATTTTTGGATTATTTTTATTCCAAAATACCTATGTTAAAATTTTTATGACTATCATGGACTTTATATGGATTTTTTGAATTCATAAGGCTTTTTTGGGTTCTCGTAATACTTTTACAGTTCATATGGCTTTGAATTTCATAATATTTTGAATTTTGTAAGTATTCCAAGAAAAATATAAAGATTTTTTAATTTTCTAAATTTATTAAATATTTTGATCTCAAAATCCATTTTGAATTAGCCCATAAGACATTTAGGGTTCTTATACTAATTTTATAGAATCACATAACACTCTAAATTTCATAAGACATTACTTTTACAAAAAGTTGATTTCATGTGACTTTGAAACCATCAAAATTCTAAATAAATATGAAAATAATTAAAATTCTACGAATTATAAATTCTTGTAAAATGGTATATATTTTCATTTAAGTCTTAAAACATTGTAAAATTTTAAAAAATTGTGGAGAAGAATCTCTAGGTTGCAAGATAACCCATTAAACCGTGAAGACACTCCCCAGCATCCTCAATGATATTTTGGCTAGCCCCAAATATCATAAAAGTGAATTTAAGTAAAGGGGGTGATGTGGTTATGAAATTAGGGGACTATTTAAATATAAATTAAATTTTATTTCCCATGTGAATACCCCATGCACGGTTATAATCCCAACATGCATTCAATTCCCATTATTACTGCTTCCACCTCAAAGAAAAATGTGTAGGAGATTGAGGAATGTATAGAATGTTCCCCATGAGTAAAATAATGTATGTTATCATTTAAAAAAAATACCTCCACTTTTATGGATATACATACATGATTTAAGACCAAGGGAATATGATATGTGTTGTGGATTAATAATGAGGAAGGGGCATATGAGTTGGATCTGGATAGTAACTAGGAAAGAGAAAAGATAGTAACTATTTTATCCTTCTCTAGATAAACCCTTAAAGTGTATATGATTAGTGGAGACCAGATGGAACCACTTATGAGTCTTGGATTCATTTATTTTATCCCGACTAATTTTTATGAGAACTTTATTTCTTGATTTAAATTGTTATATTTTTTTCTGGAATTATCTTTTTCCTATTCTATTTTGAATGGTTATCAAATATATAAAGTTAAGTATTTTAATAAATTGTTTAAATTTCTTAAGTGGGGTTTTTTTAGGAGAATATTTATTTTAATTGGGTTATAATACTTATAGTTCCTAGAGTACTAGAATCACATTTATATGAGGAATGAAAATCAGATCATGGTCTTGATGTGTTTTAAAGTATAATTTGGTTCCCTTTCATAGGACTTAGTTAAAAATTAAGTGATTAAATTAGGATATATTTTTGACAAGGAATAAGGGTGTTTCCAAGTGGTTGAATCTTATTCATAGTTTTTTCTTCTAAATCATATATTACCCTCTTTTTGAATCCAATTATCTTTTACTTTCAAAAAATATTCTCTAATTACCTTTTTAATTAAAAGTTTTATGGTTTTATTTATCATTTTTTACAGAATTATAAAATTACAAAATTTTATTCTTCTTTTGAAATATAAAAAATAAAAGTGACATTTTTGATCTTATCCTATAACCTCTTAAAGAGAAAACCTTGGGGTCTACTATATTAAATTTCATGGGGTAATTTATTGATTAGGGATTCACAAAAAATGTACATCATCAATTTTGAATCATTATTGGCGAGGTTTCTAATGTTTTTAAAACAAATTGGTATGTAAATAAGTTAAAAACTAGATTTAATACCTTTGGAACATAAAATTTATAGGACCTATGACTCTAAAACTAGATTGGTTAGGACTACTGAAGAAAAAAACTCAATTTTTTTGTCTTGAATGTTAGGAAACTATTAAGAAGAAAATTAATATTTCATTTACATCTACAGACACACCAACAAGAAACCTTTTTGAATATGAAATAACAATGGATAATAATTGAACGCTTAAGTAATTGGATTTATCTTATGAAAAAAATAAAAAAAATCTATAATATCTTAATGAACCTACTGGTTTTAAAATACAATATATATATACAATGATCAACTTTCAAATTTTAATTGACCTCCTTGTTATGATCTATATATATATATATATTTAATAATTTAGTTATCCTTATGTTAACATAAAACCACTGGGATTAAATAGAGATCAAATGAAACTTAAAAATTTCAAATTTTTATTAAAAAGGGGTTCCAAATGATGGTTTTTTTCCACTCAAATCTAATTATATATTTAAATGACTTCAAAAAACCTTTTCTTA
Organism: Viscum album; assembly: GCA_963277665.1. NCBI lineage: Eukaryota > Viridiplantae > Streptophyta > Magnoliopsida > Santalales > Viscaceae > Viscum > Viscum album. The sequence continues at coordinate 599,699,508 of OY728125.1, forward strand.
AAAACATTTCATACTTCTAGGAATTCTAAAATTACATATTAAATATTTATAATTAAAAAAACTCAAGTATAAAATTTTAATTAATATTGGTAAAAATTTTAAATATTATATTTTAGCTAACTACACAACTATATTAGGTAAAAAAATTATAATTAAGTTGTTTTTAGGGAATTTTTCTCATTGATAGGACCATGATAGATGCTATTATAGGAAAAAAATAATTTTATAGAACATTTTCTACTACTAGGAATCTAATTTAAAACATGTCTAAATTCATCAACAATTTAAAAAATGGAATTCTTTATAAAAAATTTAATGATGAAGTTCCCACATAAATTTATAAAAATAGTATGATTGTGATTAAACTTAGTAATATTACCATAGTGAGTTAAATTATGTTTTATAATAGTTCATGATCCTAATATAAACCTAGAACCAGTTTTTAACTCCATGTTCATTAGAGAATGTGTACATAAAAATAATATTTTAGTAAGAAATGTCTGCAAATGTAGGAATATTCTAAAAATTGAAATGTTTTTCATTCTAAGAAGATTATTCCATCAAAATCAACATAGGATTTTTTTAACCCATCTGAAACCTCAACTAATGATGGAACAATCATTCCAATTATAGGTTTAGAAAACCAAATAAACAAGTAAGATTTTTCCAAGGATAGTGAAAAAATTATCAACCATTGTATTTCTAGTAGTAAGAAAATTCACAACATAGAAAGAATTTATAGCCTATAAAATCCACAAAAAAATCATAAAATTGACTTTATGAAACTATAATTCAATAAATAATAAATAAGAATACTTTGATGAATCAAATGGGTGAAATGGATACCAATATTTATAGTATAAGAAACCTGATCAAATGAGGTTTTCCATTATATGATTAGGTTAATCTAAAGAATAAGGTAAAGTAAAATTTTATTTTTATATAATTTAAGCAAGGAAATCTGTTTCAAAAACCTCAAAATAATAAATCTAAAACAAATTTTGAACCTGAACATATTGAATATATCTCTTAACCTTATTCAGTTATTATAGACCTTTTTAAAGAAAGATCACCAATTTTTGAACCTCATGAAAATTCGGTACCAATTAAAGAAGAAAAAACAATGTTAAAGGAAAAATATTTACTTGACACAACTAAGATATATTAGATAAAAATTAAAATAACATATTTTTCCCAAAATAATTCTAAAAATGGTCAAGAAGTTCCCACCCCACCACAACCTTATCCAAAGGGTAGTCCACCAAAATAGAAAAGTGTTTGGAGATTTTATAAAGAAATTTTAGATGCTTTTAATAAAATTTAAGTCAAATTTCTTTTCTTTATTCTATAAAATAGATTCCCAGGTATATCCGGTTTTTGAAAGAAATGTGTTCTCATAAGAGAAAATTCAGGGGAGGAGAAAAAGAAAACCTTAGAAGGAATATTTTCTCTATGATTCAATATTTCCTTCCTATAAAATTCAAAGACCCTAAGAATTTTACCATCTCAGTCGCAATATGTAAATTTGAATTTAGAGATTTCATGTTGGATTCAAGAGATTCAATAAGTGTGATGTCTCATTCAATTCAATTTAATTTATAATCAAGAGATCTGAAACTCTCTAGGATTGTGATTCAATTAGGAAACTATAGTATAATCAAACATGATAGTATCATTGACGATATTTTTCTACATGTAATAGATATAATCTTACCAATTAATTTGCATGTCTTAAATGTGGATGACGGTAGGTTTATAACACATAAAACATTTATTCGTTAAAGAAATTTTCAGAAAACTAGTAAATCAATCATAAATGTTCAAAATGTTACATTTTCACTTGAATTTAGAGGATAAATAGTAAACATCAATAATTTTTAGAACATGAAATACCAAATGGAGGAATATTCATCACATCAAGTAAACATTATTTATTGGTTTTCAACTAAACTATTTCTTTATTTCATAAGTAATGAGCCACCAATTCCTAATCCTTAAAATAAAAATTTATTTCCAATTTAAATAGAAGTACCTAAGAGTGAAAATGTTACACTTAAAAAACTTTAATATTGAAAATGATGCATGTAATATTTGTAGAATTTTTGAATGTCCTAATAATTTCATTGAACCCAAAAAAATATGAAATGTGATGGGCCGGTTTTTTGTTTACATAAAGAAGCTCTCAATTATTGATGTAAAACCAGTGATAAGTGTGTTAAAACTACTAAATTTGATGATGTAACTTTTAATATTTCTTATAATTTCTAATCTATAATTTTTTTTTATAGAAATACCACTTGTGAACATATTCGTAAAAAATATTTCCTTCTAATATAGATTTAAAATATGATATTTACTATAATAATTTAAGATCTATGCTAGATATTGATGACTCTTTTAAGACTTATTTATCCAGTGGAAATATCCAACCTATGTTAGAGTTAAATAACTTATCTAAGAACCTATTATATGATTTATTAGACAAGGATGATCATTTTAATTTGATAATTTTTAAAAATATATTAAAATGTTAGTATAATCAACTTTTAGGAGTCCTTAGAGAAAATAAAAAAAAATCCATAGGATGGTATTTAGCTAATATAATTATAATAAGTCCTTTAATTTATTTTCATGGGATTTTGTTAGATGAAAAAAATATATGTTATAAAATATCAAAGAATATTTAATCCAGAAATTCTAAAAGTTGTTAAAAAGTATGCGACAACCTTGATGGTTATTGAAATCATTTTCTAAATTTCTAATCTCTAATGGGTGAGTCCTATCTAAATTTTTCCTAAAAAGTGTGTCTTTACTATTTTTAAGAATAAATTTAGAGAAAAAATTCCTATTAGGAATCCAAATAAATGTAGAGTGTGTTTTTATTACAAAAAGATGAACTTAATACCTAATGAGGATAACGTTTATCTCTCATTTCTTCAAAAATATATTGAAATACTCAATGTAAAATCCCAATAATATTTTCTTGATTTATTTTCTAGCTACTTTCAAATTCACATTCCTTCTTAAGATCAAGAAAAAAATCACATTCCATTTTTGAACTTGTTTCTTATAAAATAATGAATTTATTTTGGGTGATACCTCAATAAATCATTAATTTTGTATGTTTTATTATCATTTAACGGTTTTTAGAAAACTATATAGAAGTTTTAGTTGATTACTTTACTATTTTTGGACCATCTTTTGAGATTTTTTTAATGAGTTTGGCTGATAAACATAAACATTACATTGATAAAAACATTGTTCTAAAGTTTTAAGAATGAAATTGTATCGTAGAAAATGTAATTATTTTGGTCACTTAATCTTTATAGATAGAGAAAACGTTTACCGATACAAGTTTGACATAATTAATCCAACTTTATCCAAAAAAATAGTGAGGGATGTGATATATTTTTCTAAACATATAAGTTTTTATAGAATCTTGAAAAAAATTTAGCAATTAAACTTTTTCATTGTCCAAATTGATTCAAAAAGAGTATCAATATTTCTTTTATGAGATCTATAAATGTTACTTAGAGAGGTGAAACAAAAATCTAGTATCCCCACCCATTATCCAACTACCAAGATGAGGGTTAATTTTTGAGTTTATGATTGGTTTTAAAAAATTTCTCTTGAGTAAGTTTTAATTAAAATAATGTAAAAGAAACATCATGTGATAGATTATATATCAAGGAATTTAGATCAAGCATAAGTTAACTACAATACCACTAAATAAGATTTATTAGCTATTTTTTCTCTAGAAAGATTTATATGCTTCTTTTTAGGTCTTAAAGAAAAAATTTTCACTGATCATTTTGTTGTAAGATATTTTACAAAGAAAAATAATTAAAACAAGTGATTATTGAGATATATATTATTTTCACTAGAATTTGATATTTAAGTCAAAGATAACAAGGGTACTTAGAATATAGTGGATATCCATTCAATTATACTTCCCACTATTTTGAATGGGAAATTTCAAATCCTTCCACCAATGACAGAGACTTTCCCTGATAAGAAATTTGATAGTGTTAAGATTATTATACTATGGTTTTCTTATTTTTGAATTAGTTAAAATCCAATGGATTTGGCCACTAGTTCTCTATGAAATAATATTCCAAGATAGTTCTTGAAGTAAAGAAATACATTTTAAATGATCTTTATATATAAATTCTAATTGATAATATAATATGGATATGAATTCAATATTTTTCAATTCAATTATTGATGAATTTTTTATACTTTGTTTTTTGGTGGTCACTATAGTTCCCAAAGAAATTATAGGAAAATAGTTTATTGATAATTATTTTTTCCCACCATTTTTAAGGATTGTTTTTAATTTTGTAGAACCTAAAAAACTTCTAGTTCCAGGGTAGTATTTCTAGGATAAATAAAATGAATATATAACCCTTTTCATTTTAAGATGTGTTTTGTATTTAGGATATAGATTTTATGGGACCATTTACCAATTATATTTTGATTTTTTAATTTTACTTACCATTTATTATATATATAAGTGGGTTCAAGATATTCCAACTAAAAAAATTATGAAATGTTTTTACCAAATTTTTGAGAGTTAATATGATTTGAATGTCTGGGTTATCAATGTTTATTATTACAGATTAAGGAATCTGTTATTTAACATCGTTATTTAGAAACAATATTGAAGAAGTATAGAGTTTATCATAGAAAATCTGCACCCTATCATCCTCAAAAAAATAGAATGTCAATGTTGTCAAATAAATAGTTCAAAAAAAAATTTGAGAAAAATATTCACCCAAATAAAAAATATTAAAGTTTGATATTTAATGATTCTCTTTGGGAATACAAGGATGCTTTTAAAACACCAATTGGAATTTCACCTTTTATATTAGTGTATAGAAAAAATTTACATTAACCTATGGAGTTAGAACGTAAATCTTTTTTTTCAATCAATAGATATAACATGAATATTTTTGAAGATAGGAAAGAAAGGGAATTATACTTGAAAGAGTTGGAGAGTTCAAAAAATGATTATGAAAACTATATGTTGTGAAAAGAGAAATCCAAATATTTTCATGATGCATTACTTCTAAATAAATAGTTCAAAGAGGAGACATAATGTGTCTATTTTAATACAAACTCAATCTATTTTCAGGTAAATTTCATTTTAAATGGTATGGACCTGTTATTTTTTTATAATGTTTTCCCATAGGTTACTGTATAGATTATAGAACTAGGTAAATAAGAAGTATATATAGTCACTGATCTCATATTGAATCCTTTTTTGAGAAGACACTCAAGATCCTCTAGTGGAGAAGATTTATGATCAAACTACTACATAAAACTAAGGAAAGATTTTTTCATTCATTTTTAATTTTTATAATTATTTCCCTCATTATCTATTATCATTTTTCGTAATGATTCTTGCTAAATCGGTACATTACACAAAATAAGTATAAGTGATAATCCTTTACTAGATTTGGATTTAGTGTCTTTTTGTTATTATTCTTCTTATTTTTCATTTTTCTTAATTTTTCAATTTTTGTCTCACACTTTTTATGGAACTGAATTTAAATTAATTATAAAATGTATTTCCTATTTGAATTAAAATTTCAAGAAACTCAAGAAAAGACCATTGATTTTTGAATTTCATTCTATCACTATGTAAATTCTATAACCACTTACCTATGATGACTCCAAAACCTTTTTGCATCTTCTTCATAATAACATTACTTCATGAGTAAACAAAATAGTGATTAATTTAATTAGAATTTGGTTTTATTATTTAAAAACATTTGTTCATTAATGTGATCATGTTGAATACAATAAAAAAAATTATTTCGGTTTCAAAATAAATTTTCATAAATAACCTATTATTGAAAACTATATTTTTCAATTTAACTTTTTAAGATCTTAGTGTCCAGGAAAAAACCTATTAGGAAACCAGATTTCAAACCTTAAATCTCAAACCAATCATCTATAGAAGTATCTTTCATGATTCTAGTTGAACTCCTGTGTTGGTGGGGGTTTTTCCTTGGGTTTTTGGTATATTTTACAGATGATTGGGGAATAAGAAATAAAAAAGAAACTATTTGAGGATTTATAGATTAAAGCTATTTTTAGTAAAATTTTGATAACTGGAATCCTAAAAAGTTTTTCTTGTTTAATAAGTACTCAAAAAACTAAATATAAAGTTAGAGAAATATAAAAGGGATATTTTTTAGTAAAAAATAGTTATAGGAATTTTGCACTAATTTTTTATGTTCAAAAAACTCTCTCTTCCTTAAAAATATAAAATTCTATGAAAATTTTCACAATAAAAATAGAATAAAAAAATGATTGTAGGTGATTGGATAAATGTTTTCTTTTGACATATAGAAGGGTGAACTATCGTTAAATTTTTTTAAAAAAATATTAGAGCTGGATTGTTTCTAAGGGAAGTAAAGAGAATACTATTGTGGGTTTTAAAACCCAAATCATAATTTTTTCATTAAATAATATCTAAACTTCTTTATTATACCTCATACTTTTTGATATATGAACTATACCAACCCTCAACCACTAAAATAAATAGGAATCTGTCATGGTAAATTCATGTCCTTGACTCGATTAAGTTGATATTTAGGATCTAATAGAACCCATGTGGACACTTTTATGAGTTTGTATGAGAACATATTTTCTAAAAATTTTATATTTGTGTGACGATAGAAACTTTTGGTGAGATAAGTGTTTTTGTGAATGGATAAGTGTTTTTCTAATAGAACCCATGTGGACACAATGTAATGAAAAAAAGATAAACATTCATATTTTTATGGATGAAATAATTGTAAAATGTTAATTTAACTATGTGGAAAGATAATTTTGAGGTTTGAAAGGTTATTTGGGTTGACTTAGTCGATATATAAATTCTTGGTGATATCTCTTGGCCCAAAACATCATCCCACCATTTCAATCATAACCTAAAAAGGGATTGTCCAACTGGGATAAAATTTTGAAATTTATTAGAATAACTCTCAGGACATATTTTTTTCATATACAAACCATCCTAATTCATTCAACATGATGTTTATTCTGTAATGTCAATGTGAAGAGAGAAAATAAAGTATTCAAACCTCGGAATTATAGAAGACCAATTCTCCATGTAGTTTCAACAACTCTTTGTCCTACCCTAATAAATTATATGAATTTAAAAATAATGTTATTGAAATAATAATCTATAAATATCTATTTAAGTATGCTTTTGTGGATGAAATATGGGGTATTTGGTTTTTTTCTTCTTTATGCTTCCATGTTGTTATGATTAGTACATTATTCATTTGAAAGTTATATAATTCCAATTTAGTTATATAATTAAAGGCTTTTCTTATTTTATTAACATCTTCAATTTCTCTTTATAACTATAAAATTGTTATTATTATTGTGTGAATCCATTCACATAACAACAAAAGTGATCATTATTTGTTTTTTTAGATGAAATATTTATCCTCCATATTCATAATATTTATATTGTTTTTATTATTATTCTATATACTCAAATTATTTATTGAGGTAATTGTATATAATACTTGAATTTTTAAAAAAAATTAAAAATAATATTTTAAAATTTTTCTACACAAATCATTTTCGATTGACTTCGACTCTCTTTATATAAGTGTGAAAAGAATATTACTTTTTAACATTTTCTATATTAATATATTTTCCCATAAAATTATTATTTCTTATTTAAGATGCTTCCCCTATAAGTTTTAATGATTTTATAAAGTATATTATATTATAATTTTTTTATAAAATATTTTCTTTTAAAATAAAATTTCTCAAATGTAATAGATATTTCTTCTTACTTTTCAATGAAATTTTTTAATGTTATTAAAACATAGTTTTTCATCTATGTCACCATCCTTTATTGTTTATTACTCTTTATAGGTGATGTGATTTAATTATCCCATCCACCTTATTAATTTTAATGGATTATGATTATAAATTTTTTAATTTTTCATGAAACTCATTTTTTTCTAGTGGGTTAATATAGATATAATGGGATTATAAATGTTTTCATGTTTATATAGAACACATATGTAGTATTTTAATTATTTTATAGGTGGCACCAAAATAAAATAGTCCTCCAATGCATTGTGTAAAGTATTATATCCCATGAGGTGACATATAAGGAACTGGGGAGTGAACCCAATCCACTATGGGACCCTATCCACTCTATTTATAATAATATGGAGTTAACCTAATCCACAATGGGAATGAGTTCAATATGTAATTATGGTTGGAATTCTTTAGACTCGTACTCCCAGATATGGTGCTAATGAACATATTCTTTACATATCGGCCTTAAAACCAACTGAAGCAACCAAAACATAACCATCCATAATTACAATATCAATAAAAAATATTGAGACACATACACACCCCATAAATTTAAGGTTTGGGACCTTTGATTACAGGAAAAACTTTTAACTAACAATACTCATATCTTTCCCATATAATTAGATTTTTTTTAACTAACCAAGGATTTATTATTTTAAAATAACTCGGAAACATCTCTAAAAAAGATCTCCACACATAATACTCATCTATACATGTCACAATTAATAATATTATTAATAACTTGGGTAAAAGGAAAACAGAAGAAGGGTGTGCTCAAATTTTCAGTAAGGGATAGCGTATAAAAGATGATACCATGGAATAAACAAGGAATGACTAATACAGAAAGAATAAATTATATTCAAATAATTGTATATAAAAGATAACAATATCATGTAATATATCCAAGGATAACATAGTAATCTAATATTCACACAGATAACAATAACATATTTCATATCGATAGAATAAATAATTTTATACATCTTACTCTCACCATTGAGGCCTCATTCTAATAAATCAGACATAAATAGGTAAGGTTTACACCAAATACCCAAGAATGTTTTTTTCATGAGACTTATCGATGCATTAAGGTGTTATGTAATTTTTCCCCCACCTATCACTAAATAAGTCCAATACATTCATCATATGAAATTATTTAATAAAAATTACATTATCAATATTCCTTTTTAATAAATGATTATCTTTATTGAAATAACTAATATATGAATTGTCAATAATTCCATTATAAATAAATGGAATGTTATTCTTGTTAAAAAATCTTTAACTTTTATGGTATTCACACTATATAGAGTAATAGATATATGATTAATTCTATAATAGAAATGATATAGAATATGTATATTTGATTAAATAATATATACATAAAGGAGAAAAATAAAGTCAAGAGAGGGGTTAATAGTTATAGAGAACATAACACTTGTGAATAAGGTAGGGTTTGAACTATAAATTTATTAGAGAATCTAGAAGGTAATACATAAACTGTAACTCCAAAGGTGGTAGTTATTATTTAGAGTAAAATTGAGGCAAAATCAAAATAAAATATTTCCCAATACATTTTAACATTATTATAAAAAGATGATGTTATGAGTCACTTTCAAAAGATATTTTTGAGAAGTTTTTATGAAGAAATTTTTAGAAATTATTTATGAGGAAATGTAAATAATGAAACCATTATATTATATAAAGGTTATGTAAAAAAAAATAGAGTGGATGATAAAATATATAAATGTGAAAAGAAAATCATTTTTATTAATATAAAGTATATTTATTGAAACCCACATTATAAAATGGATAATAAAACATATTTTTACAAAGAGGTGAAGATAAATAATAATTTCACAATAGATAATATATATTTGGTTTTAAAAAATATAAAATAAATCTTTTATGGAACGAAATAATATAGATATAGAAGAGAATGAGATTATTAGAGAGGATAATAATTATTATTAATCACAACATCTTTAAAAAAGAAATAAATACATTAAAGGATAAGTTATGAATTGAAATATAATTTTAATATAAATAAATAGGGAATTTTATTTTAAATAAATAAATTTTAGAAATATAATAATCTTAGAATAAATAATTTCAATAATAAATATTATAACCCAACAAAAGGGGGTTGAGTTGATAAAAAATCTTAAGATTATCATAATCTTTGAAGTAACAATAATTTGGAAAGTATTTCCTGATAAATAATTATAAATACAAAGTAGAAAATTGTAAATCCCATATCATCTTATAAAATAAATAAAACATATAGGAATGGGTTTTTATAAGAAATATTATAACTCAAAGAAAGAAAATTGATTTTTGAAAAAATATTAAAACATTGGTATCTTTTGAATCAAAATTCCATGAAAGATATAACTTGAGAATGATTTTTAAATATCTTTATTTGAATTAAAATTATTATAAAAAAATAAATAGTTTAGTATATACACAAAAAAAATAAAAAAAATTGGTCAATATGGGATATTTGTTAAGGAAATAAAAATGAGATGAGGAAACATTTACCATGGATTAATTCTTGGCCGGAGGAGAACTAAACTCCCATATGGTAAACATAAACATATTAATTAATTATTCAATAAACATATTCAAATATATTATATTTTATATTCTTTAATTCGAATCATTCATTATACAATCTTTGCTTTTTTATTATTTATTTTCATCATCGGATGTTAGTGATTTGGATTTTTTCACACATGTTATTTAATGTTGATGTTGATCACCATATTTTGATATCCATTTCAAAATTCATATATTATTTAATATACTATAATATATGTTCCTTAATGATATTTAGAGTTTTAATGGAAATCCATGGGATTTTTATTTATGATACATGAAGATGAAATCAGTGACGAGCTTGTTTCGGTAATTTTTAACGAAAAAAGGTGGTATATTAATAATGGGTTAGATATTAATAGAATGTATAATTTATATTTATAGAACATTATAAAGTGAAATATATAATTTATATTCATTATAATCGTACACTAAAGTTAGTTATTAAAAATTCAATATTTTATGCGGTTGTAGTCTCTATGAAACAGGAGGGAGGGTTTTATTTCCCAATGGATATGAGAGAGAAAGATAATGCTTGTTCAATCAATATAAAAAAATTTAATTTAATAATGATACTGATGTCATTATATTATTATTTTTATAAAGTATTTAAAGGAGTGTTAATGATAAAAATAGTGAATAAAATGTCAAAGAGGGAATAATACTCACATTGGAGGCTTGAATCTTCTCTTGAAGGGCCTCATCCAAATAGAGGACTTTGGACGCCTTCTTGTAACCATGGGTTAAAAAACATAGAGGATTTATCAAGAGGAGGTAAAATTGGTATTGGTTCAATGGAATTTATAATGATAATTTTGTATTTAAGTGGGTGGAAGTGAGCTCATTTTATTATTGAAAAAGAGGGACATTTCATTGGAAACTAAGTTAGGCAAAGTGTAAAGATGGAATCACATGGGAGTAAGGTTAGTTGGGTGAAAAAAAGGCGGTGATACATTTGATATTAACTTTAATACCTAAAATGGTCTTAAATAAAGTTGATTTATCAATTTAATTTAGTAAAATATGATCCATTTTAAATACCTTATTTTTACCCATTAACCATGATTAAATATTTACCATGGTAATTATCTTCTTAATAAAAAAATATAAGATAACCCTTCTTACCAAATTTTGATATGATGACTGAAAATATAAACTCAGTTAATTATAATTAAAAACATAAATATAAGATAATTAACTTTTAAATTAAAACATATGATATAAATATAAACTATTTTATAGAAAATGATTTTTTTAAATATTATAAATTATTATTCTAATTTATTATTGGTTAATTATTAAATGATAATTAATATATTATTTATAACAACAATGTATTTTATTAATATCCTTATTTAACCATAATATTTTTATTTACTTAAAATTAAAATGCATATCCCATAAAAAGTCAATTTTCATTAAAATAAAATATATTATTTTATTAGTTATTTAGATACATTAATTAAATAAATTTGAATTAAAAATGATCATTCTTTTAATAAATGGGAAATGTATAAAAATACACATGATATATATATATATATATAATTTATTACTTTAATAATTACATGTTTATATCATCCTAACTTATACATAAAACCCCATCAAAATATGATACGCAATAGTGGTAGTTGTGCGTAGTGATTTGGCTAGAATGGATCTCATTGTTATTTCCATGAGTTTGAATTTCACCAACATATTACTCCACTCAGAGAAAACTTATTAAATTTTGGATTTTTGTTGGAATATTGAAAACCGTAGTTAAGGTACCCCCTTCTGAGCTCAAACAAGTGAGCTTGATAATGAATACATTTACTATATGATGTTTTTTATTCTATTTACTATATTGATTCCATAATTTTTTACTTCTATTTTTACTTACTAATTCAATTAATCTTTAACAATGGTCATATATTATATATAATTTAGTTCATTTTTGTTTAGTGGTTCATATAAAACAAGTTATCATGAATTTAAATAATTCCAATTTTAGGGTGTTATAATGATCTTGGTGGTGAGCCTTGATATATGAAATGAGTTTATATTCTTAAATTATTGAAATATTCCTATTAATATAATATATTTTTATATCTCATTTTTATTAACTCATTTTTCCACACACTTGTTTCTCATGTCTTATATTATGCACAATGTTTTATTTCAGGACCCATGATTTATGATCTAAGTTTTATTAGTTAGGATTATCTGATGTTATCTCCATGGTCTTTTATTATATTCCCATACCAACATGTTCGTATTATGATCACTTATGATATTCGATTATTATCACTTATGTTTTCACTAATGATTATTTGAGGTTACCCTTTATTATATTTCCATTCATATGGTATTGAAGAAGAGTATTATGTACGATCTGTATAAAAGGGTATCATGTCAACATAATTTTTTGGGAGATATTTAAAACTAATTAAAATCTATAGACTTATGGTTTTACCCTTAAATAAATTTGGTGTATCACTTGATGATATTGGTTGTAAGGACCCGACCCCAGTTTCCTGGAGCCGGTGCCTTATTTGATTACATTGGAAAATAAAAAAGGAATACAAATCCCAAAAGACAGAGTAGTTTAGTATTATTGGAACAAGATTCATACATAAGCTCAACATTACATATGGAAATGAAAAATAACACTAAATTATTCCACTAGCAACATCATGTCTCCTAGATTATGCTTTCTTGTCATTCATAATTTACTTCTTCATATCCTGAGAAAAATGAAACATAAGAAAGGGTGAACTCAAACACTCAGTAAGAGTAATCAATAAAGCAGAAGTTAATATAAACATTAGACATGGTGAATAATTGAAAATACATGTCTTTAATAATAAACGTGAACACATTATGGAAGAAATATGGGATGAATAAGTAATTCCATAATAAAACATAATCATGGGTATTCTACTAGTATAATAACCACATGAACTTAAAATACTATCATCATAATTAGGGAAGTGCATATTCTGGACATTGTGAATCATTTTGTCATGGCCTCGGCGAAGACATCAAGTGATTAAGGCCTCGGCCAAAATCCATATCACATGGGGAAAGGCCTTGGCCAATTCCACGTCTATTTGTCTCATGAGACATACAGATGAATCGAGGGGCTACATCGGGCCCCACCCATCACATAATAAATCCAATTCATTCCTCATATGATCTAGGATCAACATAAACAACAAATACATTCATATTGAAACTATCATCTGAAATGTAACTATCTTTCCCCAATCATAAAACACAAACCATTCGGAATAATATTGTAAATGGTTTTAGGATAGATCATACACAATAGTGTTAGTCATAAACCATTAAATAAAATATGGTAGATGACTTCATAAATGATTAAACCCAATAATACCATGGAATCAAAAAGAGTGTTGAATTAGATGAAAACACTCTTATAAAATCATTAAGTAATTATGGAGCTAAATACTCTTTTATTTTGAAAAGAAGATTTCTTTTGGATAAATATTTATATAAAACTAGAAGTAAAGTAAGATCATATTTTCATAATAAAATGATTGATTTTATAAAGATAATGGTTTCCAAAAATATATTATATCTTGCCCTTGAAAATAGATACGAATTTTAGAAATTCCCATGTATCGGGCTCGTATTTTTGGAAACAGTTTTGAGATATCCTTTTAAAACATGTAAATATCCATAAAATAAGGAAGGATTATTGATTTTAATCATATATATGATACTCACACAGAATATTTTATGAGTACATAACAATAAATAAGAAAATTATTGAGGTATTTAGACAATGAAAGTATCCCAAATAAAAATGGAAGTTGTGGTGGAAAAACCCTTACCTTAACTCCAAACGTGTTCCTATCTTGTACTTAAGCTCATGTAATATGAAATTACACTTGTTAATAACTTATTTTAGAACCTCTTAGACATGTATTTAGTCTACCATAATTCTGGTTAGTTCATTTATGTCGTTATTGACAAGTTATTGTATTGAATTTCGTCGTTTTGGAGTGTCTGTTTCCTTTATTTTCATATCTGGTTCACTTTCTTTTAAGTAATGAAGTGGAATGGATGTAAATCTCCAGAATTGAAATTATATATTATTTATGAACATAAATAGGTGTTATTTTTCATTTATATAACTTGGTTACATGGAATGAGGATGAATTATCATATAGAACTTTAATGATAATTGTTTTGGCTAATTTGTGGGTTTTGATTACAAAGAACTCATTTATCATTATAACCTAATAACATTTGAACAAAGGGATTAAAGAATCTTAAATAGGTTATATAATATTTAATAATCTGGGTCAACCAAAACAAGAATTGTTTCATGACCAGAATTTATAATGATAAAAGAAATCGAAAGTCCATCGTCCTTGAATGTGTAAAATTGACACATCCCGGATAGTGTTCTTGCTACTAGTATAAAAGAAGGTAAAAAGGGGAAGATGATGATAAATTATTCGACTATTATGAGAAAATTTCAGTACATATAAGGTACTGGAGTAATCACAAAATTTTGATAAAGATACGTAATAGAAAAAGGAAGCAAATGAAGTTGAAAGGAAAGGCAAAGAATTGTAAAGAGGAATTTACCTCTTGAACAAAATTTCCTTGAGAACCACCTTAAGGGAGAGGTTTTGGTCTTTTAATGAGAAAAAAGAATTCTGGATGTGGGAGAGGAGTTTAGGAGGGTATTTGTCCAGAATTTGGAGAAGGCACAGGGCTTCAGAGGAGTGATTGGAAGAGGTAGTGGGGGGGGGGGGTTTATATTGGAGGAGAGGAGTAATTTTTGAATATTTAATTTCATTATTTTATTATTTCCATCAAGACAACCAATAATATTGTTTCATGTGACCCCTAACAGTAATAATGGCATGTGAGTTCTAAACAAGTGGGCTTACATCACTTATGATGTCATAAATAGGGTATTTAACTGATAAATTGAAAATACATTATTTTGTCGTATTTCACTATTCGTCAAAAATTCAAGAATTTTAGAAAAATCCCAAAATTTCACCCTTAAAATTTTTCAACAAGTATAATTGAAAAGTGAAGTCCATTTTGGAAAAATAATTTTTTAAATATTATTAATTTTACTTTTAAATAAAATCATACTTAATTCAAAAATTAACAGTTCTAATTATACAACTACTTCTTTATCACAATGAACAATTAACCAACATGTTATTATCCTCTAGACTTAAGAAAATAAAATAATAATAAAATTTACTATTCATTAGGGTCATATTCCTATTCATATTACTATTCATAAGGGTATGTTATTATACACTGAAAAATCATGTTAGTTTTATTAGACTCCAAATGACTTACTGAACACAACTCTAGATGACCATTTCTTGAAATTCAAAACATTGAAGAGGAAAAATTGTATTCTATATTTATTTTCAAAACCTTGGGGTGTTACATTCTCCCCTCCTTACAAAAATTTCATCCTCAAAATTCAGAGAATATTACCTAAAAAGATTCAGCTATGTCTTTAACATAAGCTCCTTAGGCTCCCATGTTTCTTCCTCCAACTTATGGTTCCTCCATAGAACCTTTACCAGACGAGTTGTCCAATTTCTCAATACTTGTTCTCTAGTATCAAGAATCTTGATAGGCTCTTCATAGTAAGATAGATCAGGCTCAATTTCCACTTCTTCATAAGTGAGTTCATGTGTTTGGTCTGGCATGTACTTTCTTAACATTGACACATGGAACACATCGTGAACCTTGGAGATACTTGGCGGCATTTCCAAATGGTAATCTACGTCTCCAATTCGGTCCTGAATTTCAAAAGGTCTGATGTACCAGGGACTTAATTTTCCCTTCTTACTGAATCGTATAATACCCTTCCACGGAGATACCATTATGAAAACGTAATCACCTTCTTTAAACTCCAAATCCCTCCTTCGGTTATCTGCATAACTCTTTTGCCTACTTTGGGATATTTTGATATGGTTCTGGATAATGTTCACCTTCTCTATTGTTTCTTCAACAAGTTCTAGGCCCACGAGCTTTCTTTCACCAACATCGTCCCAACAAGTTGGTGTACAACATCTCCTCCCATATAATGCTTCATAGGGTGCCATATAAATACTTGAATGGAAGCTATTATTGTAGGAAAATTCCATGAGAGGTAAATACTGATCCCACGTGCCTTGAAAATCAAGTGAACAAGACCTCAACATGTCTTCCATTGTTTGAATAGTCCATTCTAACTGTATATCAGTTTGTGGGTGGTAGGCAGTGCTCAAACGAAGATCCGTATCTAGGGCCTTCTGAAGACTTTTTTAGAATCGTGATGTAAAACGTGGATCATGGTAAGAAACAATCGATAGGGGTACTCCATGAAGTCTCACAACTTAATTAATATATATTCTTGCTAGATGTTCAAGTGGTAGATCTTCTCTTTTAGAAAGAAAATGTGCTGACTTGGTAAGATGATGAACAATGACCCATATTACATCATTCCTTCTACGAGTATTTGGTAGTCCCGTGACAAAGTCCATCGTTATGTTATCCCATTTCAACTCAGGTATGGGAAGAGGTTTCAATACTCCTCTAGGATTTTTCCTTCTAGCTTTCACTTATTGACAAACCATACATCTTGACAAAAATTCAGCAATCTCCCTCTTCATGTTGTCCCACCAAAAAGGTTCCTTAAAATCTCTATACATTTTAGTGATTCTAGGGTGTATAGAGAAATTGTAACTATGAGTATCATTAAACAATTCCCTTTTTTGATCAGGTATATTGGGAACACAAAGTCTCTTTCCAAATTTCAAAATTCCATATTCATATACAAAGTCACTCAATCTCCCATCATTCATAGCTTTAATCCTCTTTTGAAACTCCTCCTCATCAGCCTGAGAGCATTTTATCCTTTGTAGTAAATATGGTTTGACAACCATTTGATAAAGCATTGATGTTTCACCTTCCATGGTTATTCCCATATCCATCTTTACTAGATCCATGAAAATAGGATCCCTTTCAACTCTAATCTTATTAAATACTCTATGATACTTTCTTCTCAAACCATATTCCACCTTATTTTCCTTTCCCGAGTGGTAGTGTATCGTGCAATAATAATCCTTGAGTAGTTCAAGCCATCTCCTTTGCCTCATGTTCAGTTCTTTCTATGAGAAAATATACTTCAAACTCTTGTGATCAGTATAAATCTCACATTTTTCACCATAGAGATAATGTCTCCATATCCTCAAATCAAATATTACAGTATCTAATTCAAGATCATGAGTAGGATAGTTTTTCTCATGAATTTTTAGTTGTCGTGATGCATAAGCAATAACCCTGTCATTTTGCATAAGGACACAACCAAGTCCATTATTTGAAGCATCACTAGAACTAACAAACCCTTTATTCCCCGATGATATAGTCAATATAGGATAATTGAATAATCATATTTGCAGTTCTTAGAAACATTCTTCACAATATTTTGTCCAAACAAATTTAAACCCTTTACGTGTGAGCTTCGTTAGCGGGTTAGCCAGTCGGGAAAAATTCTGTATGAAATGCCGATAATAAACTGCTAATCCAATAAAACTACGTAACTCAGTTATGTTTGTTGGCGTGGACCAATGTTGGATTGCCTTTTTCTTTTTAGGATCAACTAGGATTCCATCCTTAGAGAAAATATGTCCAAGAAAAGAAATCTCCTGAAGCAAGAATTCAAATTTGCTAAACTTCCTACGTAATTCATGTCTTCTAAGAGTCTTCAGGTTAATGAGAAAGTGATTTTTATGATCTTCGTAGCTTTTGGAGTATACCAAGATATCCTTAATAAATACCCGTACAAAGTCATTGAGATATTTCATGAAAACTCTGTTCATTAGATCCATGAAGACATAGGGTGCATTAGTCAATCCAAAAGGAATCATTGTAAACTTGTAATGCCCGTACCTGGTTCCAAACGTTGTTTTCGAAATGTCTTCCTTCTTCACACTCAACTGATGATATCCAGATCGAATTTCAATCATTGAAAATTATTGAGTTCAATGCAGTTAGTCAAATAAATCATCAATGCGAGGTAGGGGATACTTGTTATTTATTGTTATATCATTGATCTCCATATAGTCGACACATAACCTCATAGATCCATCTTTCTTCTTAACAAAAATGACAGGGGCTCCCCATGGAGAAACACTAGGGTGAATAAATCCCTTATTACTCAATTCCTCTAGTTGTTTCTTTACTTTCCACTAATTCCACATTAGAAAATCTATAAGGAGTCTTCGATAGGGGCCTTGAACCAGAAATTAAATCAATGGAAAACTCAATTTCTCATTCTGGAGGATGTCCAAGTAAATATTCTTGAAACACATCAATATATTATCTCACAATAGGTACATCCTCTATTTGAAAATTCATTTCCTTACCCACAATTATTTCATTCTCTTCCTCCCAATTACTTGAATTTAGTTGAGATACAGGGGGTGGATCTAGAAAATAATTAGGTGGTGACGATTCTTCTCTAATGATAAGGTGTTCTTTACCATCATCATCAATAATCGTAACCTCCTTCTTCTTACAATAAATTTTTTGCATCATAGTCCGAGAGCCAATCCATACCGAGGATTATATCAAATTCAATCATGGGTATGCCGATAAGATCAGAAGATAAAGAACATTTATAATCCCTAATGGGAACTGATTCACAGAACTGTGTATCAATGATACTTCCCTTAACAGTTTTGACTAAAAACTCCCTTGTTAAATCAAATTGGAAATATCTAATTTTCTTAGCAAACTGGGAAGATATGAAACAATGTGATGATCCAGAATCAAATAAAGAATTGGCTAAACTTGAGGAAACAATTAAAGTACCTTCCACCACGACATTAAGAACTTCAACCTCTGCAGTTGTGATTACATAAGCTTGTCCCTAATCCCTTGGCCTTCTCTGTTGCATATTTCCTTGACGTTTTGGACAATCATTAGCATAGTGTCCCGTCTCCCGATAACTATAGCATTGAATATCACTGGCTTCCTTCTTCCCTTTTCAATCACCAACAAGATGGCCTTTCTAACCACATTTGTATCATACTCCTTTTCCTTTTAAGCATGCACCTGGGTGTTTCCTTCCACAATTGTGACATGGTGAAAATTAGACTCTTCCCTTCTTCCCCAATTTTTTATTTTCTTTCCTAGGTTTTTCAGCATCCCTCTTCTTTTCTTTCTTTCCCTTAAAGTCATAAGACTTAGAGAATTCTTTTTTTGTCTTGATGGCATAGGAATCTATATCCTCATATGATGAAAAACTTTGGGATACCAGTTCCCACTGGAGGAATGGATTTAGGCCATCAAAGAAGTGATCAATTTTTCTCCTTGGATTTCATATGTAGTCTACAGCATGTCTTGCTAATATTGTGAAGTCAGCTTTATACCTTGCAACATTCTCATCCTCCTTTTTCCTCAGATTCAAGAATTGTCTCTCCATATCTTCTCACTGCTCATGAGGGAAATATTTTTCTAAGAAAATTTATTTAAAATCCCTCCATTCCATCTCTTCTATATCTTCCTCCTCCTGTATTTTTTTGATTAAGGACCACCACTAATCCGCATCTCCCGATAGACGATAGACTACCATGATAACCTTCTCTCTTTCATTACATCCCAAGGCAAGAAATATCTTCTCAAGTGAGCATATCCACTACTCTACTACAAATGGGTTTGTAGTCCCATTTAATGATGGGGGTTGTTGTCGCATAAAGTGATCTAGAATAGCTCCTCCACGTGGTGGATCCAGTTGCTCCAAACGGGTAAGGTTATTATGTATAACCTGGGTAAGTTGTCCCATTATAGTTATGAGTTGCTCAGCACCAGTCATAGCACCAGATCCAATATCATTATCTTGCATCGGAGGAAAATCCCTACAGGGGACACGTGCATTCGTACGATTTATATTCCTTCCACTAGGCACCATATCTAGATAATGGAATACACTAGATTAGTTTATGAATCATAATATATAATCTTAACTTAAAAATACTAAAAAAATCAGATCCTACACATGAATAATCTCATATTCACAAATATGGTTTGTTTGAGGAATATTTTACATTTAACTCCTTCATAATGGCTTGTAATGAAAATGTGAATTATCCTAAGCATATACCCCAGGAGTGTTGTAACCAAGAGTGCAGCAAGGCCCATTGTCAAGCACTAGTTCCCATTCGAGTCTAGCTCAAAGCAGTGTTTTCGGGTTTTATCCATAGATACATCTGTGTCAGAGCTGCCTCTACCTACTTGTATCCAGACAGGGATGTATTGCTTGAAATATGCACATAATCTATTCCTTACCAAAATACCAAGACGTTATTGTATGTATATTCTCAAAGACTATCTTAGGGAATCTTCTCTAATTCTAAGTTTTCTAAATCTAGTTTCCAAATATTCTACAAAACTTCCCCTGATACGAACTGTAAGGACCCGACCCCAGTTACCAGGAGCCGGTGCCTTATTTGATTACATTGGCATACAAACAAGGAATACGAATCCCAATGGTCTGAGTAGTTTAGTATTATTGGAAACAAGATTCATACATAAGTTCAACTTTACGTATGGAAATGAAAAACAACACTAAATTATTCCACTAGCAACATCATGTCTCCATGATTATGCTTGCATTTCATTCATAATTTACTTCTTCGTATCCTAAGAAAAATGAAACATAAGAAGGGTGAGCTCAAACGCTCAGTAAGAGTAAGAAATACATCGGAAGTTAATATAAACATTAGACATGGTGAATAATTGAAAATACATGTATTTAACAATAAACTTGATCACATTATGGCAGAAATATGGGCTGAATAAATAATACCATAATAAAACATAGTCATGGGTATTCTACCAGTCTAATAACCACATGAACTTAAAATACTAGCATCATAATGAGGGAAGTGCATATTCCAGACATTCTGAATAATTTTTTCATGGCCTTGGACAAGACATCTAGTGATTAAGGCCTCAGCCAAAATCCATATCACATTGGGAAAGGCCTCGGCCAATTCCACTTCTATTTGTCTCATGAGACCTACCAATGCATCAAGGGGCTATAGAGGGTCCCACCCATCACATAATAAGTCCAATTCATTCCTCATATGATCGGGGATCAACATAAACAACAAATACATTCATATTGAAACTATCATATGAAATGTAACTATCTTTCCCCAATCATAAAACACTAACCATTCAGAATAATACGGTGAATGGTTTTAGGATAGATCATCCACAATATAGTTAGTAATAAACCATTAAATCAAATATGGTAGATTACTTTATAAATGATTAAACCCAATAATACCATGGAATCAATAGGTGTGTTGAATTAGATGAAAACACTCTTATAAAATCATTAAGCAATTCTGGATGTAAGTACTCTTTTATTTTGAAAGAAACAGTTCTTTTGGAAAAATATTTGTATAAAAACAGAAGTGAATTAAGATTGTATTTTCATAATAAAATGAGTGATTTTATAAAGATAATAGTTTCCAAAAATATATTATATCTTGTCCTTGAAAATAGATACGAATATGTAAAATTCCCTTGTTTCGGGCTCATATTTTTCGAAACAGTTTTGAAAGCACCTTTTAAAACATGTAACTATCCATATAATAAGGAAGGATTAAAAATTTTAAACATATATATGATACTCACACAGAATATATGAGGATTACATAACAATACATAAGAAAATCATTGAGGTATTTAGACAATGAAAGTATCCGGAATGAAAATGGAAGTTCGGGTGGAAAAACCCTTACCTTAACTCCAAACGTGTTCCGCTCTTGTACTTAAGCTCCTGGAATACAAAATTATAATTTTTTATAACTTATTTAAGAAACTATTGGACATTTATTTAGTTTACCATAATATTTCTTAGTTCATTTATATCTTTATTGACAAGTTATTGTATTGAATTTTGTCGTTCTGGAGTGTTCGTTTCCTTTATTTTCATAATCGGTTCACTTGATTTTAAGTAATGAAATGGAATGGATGTAAATCTCCAAATTTGAAATTATATATTATTTATGAACATAAATAGTTGTTATTTTTCATTTATATAACTTTGTTACATGAAACAAGGATGAATTATCATATAGAACTTTAATGATAATTTTTTTGGTTAATTTCTGGGTTTTGATTACAGCGAACTCAATTTTCTTTATAACCTAATACCATTTGAACAAAGGGATTACAGAATCTTAAATAGGTTATATTATATATAATAATCTGGTTCAACCAAAACAATAATGGTCCCATGACCATAATTTAGAATGATAAAATAAATCGAAAGTCCATCGTCCTTGAATGTGTAAAATTGACACATCCCAAATGGTGTTCTTGCTACTAGTATAAAAGAAGGTAAAAAGGGGAATATGATGATAACTTATTCCACTATTTTGAGAACATTCCAGTAAATAAAAGGTACTAGAGTCATCAAAAAAATTTAATAAAGAGAGGTAATAGAAAATGGAAGCAAATGAACTTGAAATGAAAGACAAAGAATTGTAAAGAGGAATTTACCTCTTGAATCAAACTTCCTTGAGAACCTCCTTAAGGGAGAGGTTTTGGCCTTTTAATGAGACCAAATCTTTCTGGACGTGGGAGATGAGTTTGGGAAGGTATTTGGCTAGAATTTGGAGAAGTAACAAGTCTTGAGAGTAGTGATTGGAAGAGGTAGTGGTGGGGGTTTTTTATAGTGGAGGAGAGGAGTAATTTTTTAATATTTAATTTCATTATTTTATTATTTCCATCAAGACAACCAATAGTGTTGTTTCATGTGACCCTTATAGTAATAATGGCATGTGAGTTCGAACCAAGTGGGCTTACATCACATATGATGTCATAAATAGTGTATTTAACTGATAAATTGAATATACGGTATTTCAACATATTTCACTATTCATCAAAATTTGATGAATTTCAGAAAAATCCCAAAAATTCACCCCTAACATTTTTCGACATGTAGAATTAAAAAGTGAAGTCTATTTTTGAAAAATAATTTTCTAAATATTATTAATTTAACTTTTAAATAAAATCATACTTAATTCAAAAATTAACAGTTCTAATTCTATAACTACTTCTTTATCACAATGAAAAATTAACCAAGATGTTATTATCTTCCAGCCTTAATAAAATAAAATAATAATAAAATTTACTATTCATTAGGGTCATATTAGTATTCATATTACTATTCATAAGGGTATGTTACTATTCACTAAAAAATCAAGTTCGTTCTATTAGACTCCAAATGACTTACTGAACACAACTCTAGATGACCATTTCTTGAAATTAAAAACATAGAAAAGGCAAAATTGTATTCTATATTTATTTTCAAAACCTTAGGGTGTTACATTGGTTTAGTGGGAAATACTTTCATTTTTTCTGGGTTTTGTTTAGGTAATTATTTTCTCTAATTCTATAAGCTATAAACATAAAAGTTCATGGTAATGTGAGTAATGAAATATTGGTTATAAATAATTAAATTATAGGGTAGTTATAGATATTTATTTTTGTGTTGTTATAAGAGTTACATTCAATGTAATATTTTCTTATTCATAAATTTTTATTTAAAAACTATATATTTTGAGTGTTTATATGATCTTATATCATGGAGGTTTCATGAAATTTATTCTCTAAGTGTTTAGGTGATTAGACTTGTAATTGTATAGGATTAAATCAATGAATGATGGGGGGAAGTATCTTGTTGATTTTATACACATTCAATTAGTGAAACTAAAATTTTATAATAAAAAATTACACCCAATATTAACCTAAAAATCCTAGTATTACCCCAAGATAATGATTATTTTTAATTCTAATAATATAATGTTCCATTCCCCAAATCAACTCACCAAAAATAGTTGGATGCTTCATAGCCTAATCCATCAACGATACCCATGAGTCTAAATGTTCACTTCTTTAGTATTTATGGATTTGAAACCCTATATGTGTTGTAATTGATCTCTGTAATTCATTGGGAAAATTTATGCAAACCAAATATATATCAAGATACCTTAAAAGTTCTGCTGATTGGGGATTTTTTTATTTTAAAAGGTTTAAAACCAAAAAAAATTGGTTATAATGATGCTGGATATTTATATGATAGATATAAATTTTGATTTGAAAATTTATATTTATTCATATAATTTTGACTTTATATATCATGGTGTTCAATAAAACAATCCATTTCTAAAACTTCTACCAATCAAGCTAAGTTGATTGCAACTCATGAAGAGGGACTAGATTACATTTGATTGAGATTGTTTATTCATCATATCAAAAATAATTATAGATTATATATGAATAATAATATTCACACCAAATTATATGAAAATAATTCTACTTGTATCACAAAATTTATACGTAGGTGTATCAATGGTGATAAATTGAAAATATCTCACAAAATCTGTTTCACTCATATAATTCAAAATAATTGTGATATTGATATCCAATAAATAAGGTATTGTGATAATATTACAGATTTATTCATAAATACATTACCAACTACAATTTTTAAAACATTAATTATAAAATTAGGATTCCAAGGGTGTAAAACCTCTCATGATATAATAAAGGGGAGTTAATAATGATATAATTTACCATCTTAATTAGATGTTTTCGAATTGATTTTTCATATTAATTTTTTAAAATAGATAACTTAAAATTTTTATGGAATCACTAGTAGATAAATAAGTATCTATGGCTACCAAAAGTGGTGGAGGAAATGGTATTTCCATAACATGAAAATAATTTGTGGCCAATTTTCATTATCATTATAGATGATGAAGAAGAAAGACCCTTCAGAAACCTCTTAATATATTCTCCCCATACTTTTTTCAATACAATAGAGATGATGGTTTTAAAGGAACATATTTGACGGGAGGCTAGTGGTGGTAGGTAATTGAGATAGTATTCGATCGGGGCATGTTTTGGGTCAAGAAACACTAAATTTGATGTTAATCATTAGAGATTACATAGAGAAAATTAGAACCAAAACCATAAAATCATAATAAACCAATTTACATGATTTATTGGAAATTAGAATAGATGTTAAACCTAAGTAACTTCACTACAACACACATGAAAAATCTAGATAAGAACTTCCAAAATAAAAATAAAAAGAAAAAAATCAAAGAACAACACATTTCTAGATGGTTCAAGCATAGCCCGACTCTATAGGAGGAATACTCAAATAATTTTATTCAAGAAATGGAAAATTATTACAATGTCAAAAAATCAAAACTATAAGTGTCTCTACCATAAAAGAATATAGTAAAACCTAATTAGTACAACTACTTTCACTACCTTTCTATCTTTTTGTAAAGTATGAATACATGGATTTTACCTTCATGCACACCACTTCACTTGGTAAAATAAATCAACTACCCTAACTTACTCATCTAATGAATAGTCTATGTAACACCCCAAGATTTCATAGTGTATTATTTCTTCTAAATAATTCAATAACTTGCACTACATGCAACACCGAGTTCAAGTGCACCATGACTTACCAAACAAGCCGTTCATAAAAGGTTATGAATAGTATTAACTAAATTTTAAACTTTATATAATCCTTATAATTTTAGAATCCATATTATGAGTTTCTTAGACATAATGTAAGAACAAATTCTTTTTTCAGATAAAAGAAGTATTTTTCAAAAAATGCACTTTTACCAACTTTTAATAGTGAAAACATTTTTTTAATCCAATATTTTAAACTTTTATATAATCAATTTGTATAAATAAATTTATTATTTAGAATGGGGACATAAAAAATTTACAATGTATCACCCCAAGCTTCTACGGTACGCTTCTCATTGAATAATGCAATAGCGTGTGTTGTACGCAACATCGAGCTCTAACACACACTACAACCAATCAAACTAGCCATTATGAATAGTAATACCTACTTTTTAAAATTTTAGAAATTTTATCTCTCAAAATGGACTTCATTTTTGGATTCAGAGTATTTAATTTAGCCTAAGGGGAAATTTTGGTACTTTTCGGATAACATTAATATTTTGATGAATAATGAAAATTACTAAATTCTAATTAAAAACAACTTTTTTAATAAAAAAAATTAATAGTGATAAATTGTGAATTTGAGTGGTTTTAAATTATATTTAGAATATATTTTTACCATTTAATACAATTTTGGTCATTGGAAATAATTTCACAATTAAACCGCACATAAATGAGTATCAATCTTTTGATAGTTATTATATCTTAAAAACACGCTTTTTGTTTTGACAACGGGAATTAATTTTAAATTAATTTCTGCCACTTCTGTGTTTTGAATTTGGAAAAATGGATTCCATATTTTAAATCAGGATGTCAAAATTGTGTAAATAGATAACTTTTATTTTTAGACATTTTGAATAATTACTTCGGTAAATATTTTATTTACCATGGTTAAAGGGTAAATCTGGTAAATAAGGGTTAACAAATAATATTATAATAATACTAAGTTACCCTAAAACGTGTACTAACCTTATTGGTGGATACATGTCCGACCATGGGCATCTTTGGTCGATTTTGGGGACCCCATGGAGCCACTTGTAGGTGATAAGGACACTTTATTTTAATTAAGCTAAAATAAATAAAAAAAATGACAAAAACATATATCTTTTAGTTAAACAATTTTAACATAGGTTTATATATGTTTTATTTTAGACTATAAATATTCATTATAAAGATAAAAATATTTCCTAAATAATTTTATTTTATTTATAATTTTTATACATTAAATAATTTAATTTATTTATGACACAACAGTGATGCAATAATTACCTAATTAATGAAAAATTAGAAAAAGTAATATTATAAATACCCAAATAAATGTAATTTGAGACTTTTTATAAATACCAATAATTTTATAGGTTAATATAACATTTTAGTATTTATTTAATGAACTTTTTTTAAGTAATAATTTTGTTATGATTTTTACAAAAATCAATTATTGAATAGTGTCAAAATTGACATAAAAGAGTTTTTAAAACAAATATTATATTATTAATTGATATTAAATTTTTAAAAATCTAAGGTTCGGTAAATAGACTTATATAATTATAGTATTATCATTAATGGACCACTTGGGGGTCTATTGGATGTATATAGTATGTTTATTAACCATATAATATAAAAATACAAAGACACATTGTAAAAGTGAAACTAATTAACTAAGAGTTAATACTTAAAGATGAGGTTAATATTGTAACCCAAACCTGTATAAATCTTATTGGTTGAGTGGTTTTATACCTATCCCCACATTAAACTTTAAATAATCCACTTTTGAGGCATCAGAAACTGAATATGAATTTATTATAAAATAATATTTCTAGTTTTTCCAAAGGTGGCCCTCACCCCTCTTATAAAAGGGCACTCCCCCTTCTCATTAATTCACACCTTAAAAGCCTTTTGGTTCGGAAAAACTCTGCCCAAATACTCTGAACTTCCCTCACTTCATCCTAGAGTCATTCCTTTAGTCAGAAATCCAACCTAAAGAGCCCTTTTGATCAAATCAAAAGGAAGAACCCGAAGAATAGGTAATAATTTCACCATCCTTTTTCAAGTTCCTTTCTTCTTCCACTTCTTCTTTATTTGTCATTACCATTCTAAAATAACAACTCCAGTATCTTATATATACTATGATGTTATTATAAATATGGTACAACCATATTCAGTATTCTATCCACCCTTTTAATAACATGTCACTATACGTGCGTACGTATGATTTACCGTCTCCACGTCGTGGTGTAATTGTTATTCAATAAATTATTATTTATATGGGTATAATAAGGATGTGTAATTCATGTAAATAATAAATATAATATGATAATGATTCTGTATATATGATATACCATCCAATTATATATTATTTTAATATCAAAAGAATGATATTGTCGCTCGTGCGTACGTACGGACTACCGTCTCCACGAACGCGATGAGATTCATTCTCCATCGTATCCATTCAAGTCTAATTCTCATTTGATGATTAATAATAGTATCTAAGGACCTGATATCATTATATATATGATTAAGATACAACCTATCCATGAAAAACATGGCTTACATAACAAAACATATAAAATAAAATGATTAAGTTAACACCCGAAACAACGATAATACTAAGATATTAATAACAAATCAATGTTAAATGATCCTATATGATATCATATTAATATATATGATTCTTTTATAATTTAATAACAATTATTTCACCATTATACAAGAGTTTAACCTACCCCCAACCAAGGAAAAGTACAAGTTAAGGGTTTTTTCGCAATCTCTTCATTATCTGAGGTTGTTTATACGTAATAATCTACTGGGATTTCTTTATCATCCACATCCATGTTTCTTAAAAATGTATTTCAAAACATTTTTACTATTTGCAATAATATGGTTTGAAGTCATTTATACCCTTGTTTTATATTTTATAAGAGGTTTATAAAGGAATCTTTCTGTCTTTTTCCAAACAAGGTGCTTTTTAACCTTCTCGACATAATTATGGTAAGAATGTTTTTTTAACTTAAATGGAGGGTGCAGATATTTTCTACCATTATAAAATCTTCGAAGCTTCCCTTACAAGCTTATAAGAAAATTTTCAAAGTAAATGTTTTTTTTATAATTATGTGACTCTTAAATGATTTCAAAATAGGAAGAGATATTTCTCTAAAAAGAGTTTTGATTTCATCTATGTCAACATCCTTTGATGGATTTTATGCTTTTTGAAGTTGATTTATTATGACACAAAACTTCCATATTGTATTGAAGGTTTTGTGATTTGTTTGACTATGGATGTGTTATTTTTATACCATTCATGGTTTATGGAGAAAGTATTGACATTTCATATGCTCGTTTTAATACGAATGTTTATGTTATGTTTAAACTTGTTCATATGAGGAATGCATTGGACTTAATATGTTACGAGTGGAGCCCGCTATAGCTCCTTGATGCATCGGTAGGTATCATGAGAGAAACTAGTGTCTTGGCACAAGGCCTTGGAAAAATCTTATTTGTAGTCTTGGCATGAGGCCTTGGCTATGTGGTTATGATAGTATGGCATTATGCATTCCATCATTATGAAAGTGGTTATTGATATTGCATGTGATTATTCTATTAGTAGAATATCCATGTAAATAAGTAAATGGAATTATTTCATTTTATTTCATCTATACTATGTTGAAGTTCAAGTTTAAAAGGCTTTTGTTTTAGTTTTACATTGCCTTAAATGTTTATTCATATTTATGAAAGTTTCCGCTATATTGTTATCCTTACTGGGAATTTGAGCTCACCCATTTTCTATGTTTTATTTTTCCCAGTATATGAAGAATTAATTTATGAATGACCTTTAGGGATAGTATGAGGGGATAAGAGTGTGTACTTCAGAGACTATATTGTTGTAGATTTCATTTTATGATGTAATGTAAACTTTATTAATGTATCTAATTATTCCAAGGCTACTAAACTAATCGGTCTTTCGAGATTTGATCTTTCTTGTGATCATGCCAATGTTATGTAATAATGCACCGACTCTGGGTAACTGGGGTCGGGGAATTATAGTTGGTATCATAGGAAGCTTAGTACAAACCTTGGAAGCTATATTTAGATAAACACTGATTATAGCACATAGATTTAAGATGGACTTTGAGGATTAGTATAGAAGAACTTCCTAGAATTTTGGTATTATATAGATTTTTTGAGTTTTCCAAGCAATACATCCCTATCTGGATACGAGCAGGTAGAGGCAGCTCTGGAAAAGATGTACCTAGGGGTAAAACCCAAAAACACCGCTTTGATTTGGAGTCGAATGGGAACTGGTGCACGACAATAGGGCTTACTGCACTCTTGGTTAAGACACTCCCGGGGGATATGCTTAGGATAAATCTCATTTTCTTTATAAATCATTATGAAGGGTTTATGAGTATATACTTCTTCAAAGAAAATTTTTTTATGATTATGGATTATATCCATAAGTAGTTCAATTTATGTTAAGTGTTTTATAAGTATGGAATTATGTATTTTGATTCATAAACTGATCTAGTTTATGCCATTTTTTAGAAATGGCGCCTAGTGGAAGAAATAGTATCATCTGTTGATAGGATAAGTAAAGAGTTCTTGTAGTCCTATGGATTTAAAGCGAAGAAAGATAAGAAAAGAATTGAAGATAGAAATATTGATAAAGGGAAGAGGGAAAAGAAGAATTTCCCCATGTGTGATAATTGTGGGAAGAAACACCCTGGAACTTGCCTGAAGGGAATGGGAGTTTGTTATAAGTGTGGAGAAAAAGGACACCAAGTACGTGACAACAAGGGTAAGAAAAAGGTTTCAAATTTACAATGCTTCATCTTCAAGGAGTTTGGACACTACGTGAACCTATTTTCTAGTCATCAGACTATGAAGTAAATGATGCTATTGGATAATAATCAAGTTATGATACTACCACAGATGAAGAGGAATGATTAGAGTTCTTATGTTGATTATGTCATTTGAGTGTTGTATCAACAATGTAGTTGTTATAATAATTATGGAGTATATAAGGATTGTAATGGAATACTATTTCATTAAGGACTTGAGATTGTGTGGAACAAAGAAAAGTGACTCAATAGCAGGTTAAAGTTTTGGAAAATATATGGTTGAGAGAATGATAAACCATAATATGGTTCTGATACCGAGGTAGTGATTTTAGAATAATACATGATTGATTTGGATAAATTATATTGGATATTCTTGAATACCTTGAAAATGATTAATGATTTGTATATTCCATCATTGTTGGGGTTTAAAACATTTTTTGAATGAAGGTGTATATCCATTATTCTTTAAGGAATAAGGGATCATGAATGTAATCAATAAGGTTTTATGGTAATTCAGGATGTTGTAGTGTTTTAAAAGAATACATGATGAAGGTGTTCACA
Organism: Viscum album; assembly: GCA_963277665.1. Classification (NCBI taxonomy): domain Eukaryota; kingdom Viridiplantae; phylum Streptophyta; class Magnoliopsida; order Santalales; family Viscaceae; genus Viscum; species Viscum album. Next base: position 599,730,914 of record OY728125.1, read on the forward strand.
TGTTATTATGTGGAAAAAAGGATCTTCATTTTGTTTACCTTCCTTATAAATTTTGGACTGAAGTATTTTGGATAGTTCTAGTTTGGATTATTTTTGGATTCCCATAAAAGGACAACTCGGAGGACGGGAGGCAACCCGGAGGATAGGAGGCAACCCGTCGTGTCCGGCAAGGTCGTGAGACTTGAACCCACAACCGAAGGGCGATAGGGGTGTATCACCTACCACTAGCCCACGTGATGTACTGGATTAAATAATGTAGTTTTTTTAAATATCTGGTAGATGAATTATAAATTCATTTTTTGGAACCCTATATGAATAAGATAAATAGAATATATTTTTATGTTCTATAATCTTTTAGAGTGAAAGATGAGTTTGTGGTAGAAATTAGTTGAAGGATGGAACTCTACTTGTCAAGAATATATTTTTCTTATTCTCTTATTCTATGAATAAATTAATTCTTATACTCTAGTTAAAGGAAACCTAAAACCAAAAATGTGTTATCCTAATACCATATGTTTTGTTGAACTGATGGTATTTCAAATCATCATAGATTAATGAATTTAAGGACATCAATTTTACACTTGTTTGTGATTGATGACCTCAATGACTACCTATAAATATTTACATTTTTCCTCCAATTATATGTCTCTAATTTCCACCAATGTTCTCCGAATAGATATCATAATTTGGTGATGACCCTTTCATTTCTCTTTTCCTCTTATTAAGACGAAATTTTATTAACCCAATTTCCGATGTGGGTTTTCCCACAAAGATATTTTCAATATTAAACCTTTTATTTTCGAAAAACAATTTCAAATTCTGAGGACGCAATTTATTGAAGGAGGGGAGAATTTAACACCCCAAGATTTCATAGTGTATTATTTATTCAAAATAATTCAATAACTTGCACTACACACTACACCGAGTTCAAGCGCCCCATGACTTACCAAACAATCCGTTCAAAGGAGGTTATAAATAGTATTAACTAAATTTTAAACATTATATAATCCCTATAATTTTATAATCCATATTATGAGTTTCTTAGACATAATGTAAGGACAAATTCTTTTTTCAGATAAAAGAAGTATTTTTCAAAAAATGCACTTTTACCAACATTTAATAGTCACACCCTTTTTTAAATCAAATATTTTAAACTTTTATATATTCAATTTGACTAAATAAATTTATTCTTTAGAATGGGGACATCAAAAATTTACAATGTAACACCCCAAGCTTCTACGGTACGCTTCTCTTTGAATAATGCAATAGTGTGTGTTGTACGCAACATCGAGCTCTAACACACACTACAACCAATCAAACTAGGCGTTATGAACAGTAATACCTACTTATTAAAATTTTAGAAATTTTATCTCTAAAAATGGAATTAATATTTCTATTCTGAGTATTGAATTTAGCCTAAGGTGAAATTTTGGTACTTTTCGGATAACTTTAATATTTTGATGAATAGTGAAAATTATTAAATTTTAATTAAAAACAACTTTTTTAATCAAAACAAATAACAGTGATAAATTATGAATTTGAGTGGTTTTAAAGAATATTTAGAATATATTTTTACCATTTAATAAAATTTTGGTCATTGGACATAATTTAACAAAGAAACTGCACATAAACGAGTATCAATCTTTTGATATTTATTATATCTTAAAAAAACGTTTTTTTACAGCAGGAATTAATTTTAAATTAATTTCTGCTACTTCTGTGTTTTGAATTTAGAAAAATGGATTCTATATTTGGAATCATTATGTTCAAATTGTGTAAATAGTTAACTTTTATTTTTAAACATTTTGAATAATTATTTCGGTAAATATTTTATTCACTATGGTTAAAGGGTAAATCTGGTAAATAAGGGTTAAAAAATAATATTATAATAATAATAAATTACCTTAAAATGTGTCCTAACCTTATTGGTGGATACATGTCCAACCATGGGCATCTTTGGTTGGATTTGTGGGACCCCATGGAGCCACTTGTAGGTGATAGGGACACTTTATTTTAATTAAGTTAAAATAAATACAAAAATGACATAAGCATATATATTTTAGAAAACCAATTTTTACATAGGGTTATATATATTGGATTTTAGACTATAAGTATTAATTAGAAAGATAAAAAGATTTCCTACATAATGGTGTTTTATAGATGATTTTTATACATTTAATAAGTTAATTTATTTATGACACAATGTTGATGGAGTAATTACCTAATTAATGAAAAATTAGGAAAAGTAATATTATAAATAGCCAAATAAATTTAATTTGAGACTTTTTATAAATACCAATAATATTCTAGGTTAATAGGACATTTTAGGATTTATTTAGTTAACCGTTTTATAAGTAATGATTTTGTAATGATTTTTACAAAAATCAATTATTGAATAGTGTCAAAATTGACATAAAAGAGTTTTTAAAACAAATATTATATTATTAATTGATATTAAATTTCTAAAAATCTAAGGTTAGTCCAAGAGACTTATATAATTATATTTTTATCATTAATGTACCACTTGGGGGTATCTTGGATGTATATAGTATGTTTATTAACCATATAATATAAAAATACAAAGAGACATTGTAAAAGTGAAACTAATTAACTAAGAGTTAATACTTTAAGATAAGGTTAATATAGTAAACCAAACCTGTCTAAATCCTATTGGTTGAGTGGTTTTAGACCTATACCCACATTAACCTTTAAATAATTTTCTTTGGAGCCATTATAAACTGAATATGAATATATTATAAAATAATATTTCTAGTTTTTTCAAAGGTGCCCCTCACCCCTCTTATAAAAGCGAACTCCCCCTTCTCATTAATTCACACCTTCAAAGCCTTTTGGTTCGGCCAAACTCTGCCCAAATACTTTCTAAACTTCCATAAATTCATCCTAGAGGCCTTCCTTTCGTCAGAAAACCAACCTAAGGATACCTTTTGATCAAATCAAAAGGAAGAACTCGAAGAAGAGGTAATAATTTCACCACCCTTTTTCAAGTTCCTTTCTTCTTCCACTTCTTCATTCATTGTTATTACCATTATAAAATAATAACTACAGTTTCTTATATATACTTTTATGTTATTATAAATATGATACAACCATATTCAGTATTATATCCACCCTTTGAATAGCATGTCACCATACGTGCGTACGTGCGACTTACCGTCTCCACGTCGTGTTGTAATTGTTATTCAATAAATTATTATTTGGATGGGTATAATAATGATAATTAATTCATTTAAATAATAAATATAACATTATAATGATTCTGTATATATGATATACCATCCAATTATATATTATTTTAATATCAAAAGAATGATATTGTCGCTCGTGTGTACATACGGACTACTGTCTCCACGAACGGGATGAGATTCATTCTCCATCGTATCCATTCAAATATAATTCTCATTTGATGATTAATAGTAGTATCTAAGGACTTGATATCATTCTGTATATGATTAAGATACAACCTATCCTTGAAAAACACGGCTTACGTAACAAAACATATAAAAGAAAACGAGTAAGTTAACACCCGAAACAACGATAATACTAAGATATTATTAACAAATCAATGTTAAAAGATCATATATGATATCATATTAATATATATGATTATTGTATAATTTAATAACAATTATTTCACCATTATATAGGAGTTTAACCTACCCCAATCCAAGGAAAAGTACAAGTTAAGGGTTTATTTCACAATCTCCTCATTATCAGAGGTTGTTTATACGTAATAATCTACTGGGATTTCTTTATCATCCACATCCATGTTTCATAAAAATGTATTTCAAAACATTTTTACTATTTACAAGAATATGGTTTAAAGTAATTTATACCCTTGTTTGACTTTTTATAAGAGGTTTATAAAGGAATCTTTCCGTCGTTTTCCAAAGAAAGTACTTTTTAACCTTTTCGACATAATTAAGGTAAGAATGTTTTTTTTAACTTATATGGTGGGTGCGGCTATTTTCTGCCATTATAAAATCTTCGAATATTCTCTTAAAATATTATAAGAAAAGTTTCAAAGTAAATGTTTTTTTATAATTATGTGACTCTTAAATGATTTCAAAATAGAAAGAGATATTTCTCTAAAAAGAGTTTTGATTTCATCTATGTCAACATGCTTTGATTGATTTTAAGCTTATTTGAAGTTGATTTATTATGATACAAAACTTCCATATTTTATTGAAGGTTTTGTGATATGTTTGACTATGGATGTGTTGTTTTTATATCATTCATGGTTTATGGAGAAAGTATTGACATTTCGTATGCTAGTTTTAATACGAATATTTATGTTATGTTTAAACCTATTCATATGAGGAATGCATTGGACTTAATATGTGACGGATGGAGCCTGTTATAGCTCCTCAATGCATCTATAGGTCTCATGAGACAAACTAGTGTCTTTGCACAAGGCCTTGGAAAAATCGTATTGGTAGTATTTGCATGAGGCCTTGGCTATGTGGTTAAGATAGTCTGGCATTATACATTCCATCATTATGAAAGTGGTTGTTGATATTTCATGTGATTATTTGATTAGTAGAATATCCATGTGAATAAGTAAATGACATTATTTCATTTTATTTTTTCCATACTATGTTGAAGTTCAAGTTTAAAAGGATTTTTTTCAGTTATACATTTCCTTAAATGTTTATTCTTATTTTTGAAAGTTTCCACTATATTGTTATCCTTACTGGGCATTTGAGCTCACCCCTTTTCTATGTTTTATTTTTTCCAGGATGTGAAGAGGTAATTTATGAATGACCTGCAAGGATAGTATGAGGGGATAAGAGTGTGGACTATGGAGACTATATTGTTGTAGTTTTCATTTTATGATGTAATGTAAACTTTATTAATGTATCTAGTTATTCCAAGGCTACTAAACTAATCAGTATTTCGAGATTCGATCTTTCTTGTGATCATGAAAATGTGATGTAATAATGCACCGGCTCTGGGTAACTGGGGTCGGGGCGTTACAGTCTATACATCTAGAAACATAGTTAGTTTGGACTTATGTATCATCCAAATAACCTTCAAGTAACCTTCATAAAATCCAACATACTCTTATATAACTTCATAATGACTCTTACACAGGTCCTTTATATGTCTTAACTTTCCCTTTAGACTTTTCAAGGTAGTTTCTGATTTCCTACTTCTGACTACTTCTTCATGTCTACCAAATTCTAGACATTCAGACATTGGTCACTATTGTTGCACCATATCTATCTAGTTTCACAAATTAATCTTCCAAAATCACTCCTTTAATTAGTTATGTTCACTTAGATGAGAATAGATTTAACACAGTTGAACCTAATAATATCCCACTTGAGAATAATTTTAAGGATTAACCTTAAATTCCTCCATCAGTATTTATAAACTATTCTGCTTTCAATATTCCTTTTCATCTGTATGTTTCCCCAGCCATGTTAACAGTTATCCCAGCCTAATTGAGGCATAGTACGACCTCATCATATCAAAAATTACAACATTTTTTGAAATATCTATATGATTAAAAAATATATCCACCTTCCATAGATCCATAAATTTATCCCAAAAAAACTTTTAGATGAATCAATACATCATTCAAATATGTGATTTCCAATATTAAAACATCATAGTTTTGGAAAAATTAATTGCACTTTGTGAGTCACAGAATAGAATTCCAACCTCCTACCTTCTTATGGGTTCTTCCATTATCCCTCAATTCAGATCAACACCTTCCTAGATTTCATTAATTTAATATGGCCCAATTCATTTTTCAAATGTTAAACATTGGGTTGAAGATTCGAGATGAAACTCATAGTTTTGCGTCTGAAAGTGTGCACATATCCCATGGTTCACTTACAAGTGTATATATCTTTCCTAAATTATGAATCCAAAAACAATTTCAATGATTCATAAATTTTTAAAATTTGATTAAAACTTCCAAAACCTTTGAGATACTAAATGATCCAATATATTTATTCTCAGTCTTGTCTTCTGATATTATCTATGAACCTACTAAATAATCCCAATGTAAAATTCCTAGATATGTAGAAACCATTACATACATTGATATTTATATATATTGGTGCATAGGAAAAAAATCATGTACTCAACCTCTCCTTCCATTATTGGTGACTTATCTCTGGTCAACTTAAATTTTTTTTCTTGAGTGGTGACCAGTTTTTCAATGCTCATTATAAAACATTCCACCACCTTCTATATGTTGTCAAATTGATTCAATATAAAATATTCAGACTTTAATTCCTATAAAATATATATCCCCAAAATATATTTTGTAAAATTGAGATCCTTTTTCTTGAAACTTATGGAAAATTTAGCCTTAATCTCATCAATTCTTTCCTTTACCAAACTAAAAATAAAAAAATTCTTCGCATAGAGAAATAATATGATGAAACACTTATAACACCTTCTAGTAATATAAATGATCAATACTAATCTAGATGAACTTATACTCCTCCTAAAGGCATTTAAATTTTGGTTCCACCACCTTGGTTCTTAATTCAACACATAAATGATCAACTTCATCTTTCACACAATATCATAGTTTTATTTCTCCATGAAACATTTAGGATACTATACATATATATCTTTATATAATTCACCAGGAATAAATGTAATCTTCACATATAATGGATGTAGATGAAACCTTTCAATGAAAACCAAGCTATTTACCATCTTAATAATCATGCATTTAACAACTAAAAAAATATCTTGTAAAAATATACACCATTCTTTTATTGAAAACCCTTCACAATAATCCATTACTTATACCTTTATCTACCATATACTTCCTATTTAATCATATAGAACCATTTATTCTAAATTATTCTCTTCCAAATAGGTTTTTCAATTATCTCCCATGTCCTAGAAATATATAAAGAAATTATATCATCCCTCATGGGTAAATCTCACTAATTCAAGGCTTTTAGACTTGCATCCTCTTCCAAGATTTTAGGTTCTCCATCATCCATGATAATAAAATTGTATAAGTTACTTCCATATCTTTACAATTTTAACGCAATCCAATTATACCTATATAATGGAAAAGGTGTCTCTAATCAATCTATAAATATTAATTTCATAACCTTAACATATTATTCTCTCACTTGAGCTTCTGTAGTCCCTAATATTTTTGGTACTTCCATCCTTGAGAACACCATCATTTCATGACCTCATTATAAAAATAATTCTATATAGTATAGTATTTCTGAAATAGATATAATATCTACACTTTCAAGAACATCTGTAATTTAAATAATTTTATTCAATGAAACCTCACATTTTGATAATAATTTAATCCAGAAATAACTTCTTATTAGTTATAATCTCTCCAAAATATATCTTCATTGGATATATCATTATATCTTTTGAAAACCATAAAAAAGTTGTTAACTAGATATTAAATCCAAATTTTTTATCTACATACACTATAAAGTAACAAACTCAAGACATAACTTCTAAATTTTCCCTTTCCTTAGCATCAATGTAGATGTAGGTGATTGAACAATTGCTTTGAGATGGGAAATTTCAATTTTTTATTTTGGGAAAATATGCTTATGAAATTTCCTCCCCCAATAATGATTATGTACTTTTTTATACCAAGTAGGTCGCAAAATTAATAGATTTCACCCAAAAATATTTAGGAAAACCGATTTGAATCGTCACTTTTCTTACCTACACTACAAAAATCTAATTTATCCTCTCTATAACTCTATTTTATTCTAGAATACTTGGTATTATATTATCAAACTGTATTAATTTTCCACCAATAGAACCTCAAACATTACTTAATTTTTTATTCATCATCATTGTTAGATCTTAAAATTTTATGTTTACTCCTGGTCTCTTTTTCCACCATGGATCTCTATCGAATTAAGGTTCCTGATAACTTAAATTTTTTCCCTATATAGAACACCCAAACCATCTATATCACATCATATATGAAGGTAATATGATATAGTGAACATTTATGAAAATGGTTCAGTGTTGGCCCCCATACATCTATTTGAACTATCACTAACTTCTGATCCTTATGCACCTTACCTTCTATTTGTAACGACGTATTATGTGACTTCCTATGAATTCATTCTTCACATGTTCTATACTCAATGATTCTGATATTTCAGATTCCATTAGAAATAATTATTTTCTTCCCTTTCTCAGTTAATTGATCAAGATGTGCTTGACATAACTTTATAAAAGTTACTTTCCTAGTATCCATTTCACCTTATAGAACTCTCATCAAGTACAATGTTCCATTATTCAATACTTTTTCCACTACCATTGAACTTTGTGTGACATTCCATGAACCATCAAAAAAATAATGTTAAAACCCACATCATCAAACTATATTACTAAAATCATGTTCTTCCTTAACCTCTGTATGTGTTACACACCATACAACTCCAAAAGTCTTTCATTCTTTTATTGTATATATATATATAAATATCACCCTTGACCACAATATTGAGAGATTTAAATCTATAAGATGAATATTATAAAACCTTCTAGAATTATAATTCCTCATACTCCCAATCCTAGATGTAGAGTTAAAATAAAATCTAGAGTCTATAATCCATGACTCAAGTGAAATGGAAATACATAGTAATAGACATCTCATATATTCCAAAATGGAATTTTTATATTAATTTGAAAAATTATATCTACTAAAATTGAATCATCACTCACTAAAACCCTTATTTAGGCGGTATTTGTTCCCACAATTTCAACACATGGTACCACCTTTCATTGAGCTACTAGGGCATTAAATTTTTCATCATTTTCTTTTCTCAGGACCCTTTTGTGAAACAGAATGTCCACTGCCTTCTGCACTATAGGCGTTTATGGTCGACTCATGGATATAAATCCATTGAATTTCCTCATTCATAATTATATCTTTGATATTATTAAACAATATTTTTATCTTACTACTTTAATTACTCATTTGGTAACCACTACATCCCATGGTTATGGGAGTGATGAAAGTAATATAAAATCCCACTCTATATATCTAAAGCTCACCATCACTGATTCTAACTTACACCAAATCTTGTTAGGGTCTTTAATATGATCATCCACCAAATTTCCTTTCAAAATTATCATACCAAATGTCCTCTAAAATAAGAATAATTAATTACTTTCATCTAGTTTATCATACATATTGAAAATAATCTTTATAACTTATGATGTTGTTTTCACCTCACAAATGGTATAATTGACATTATGGTATAATTACATCCAAATAAACCCCAATAATTTCTTTCCAAAACATTATCATTATTCATTTTTCATCTCCTTCATTTTAATTTTGTCAATGTGTAGTGACCCACGCCCGATGGGCCACTGAGAGAGGGTAAATTTGTGGTACTATTTTATGAATTCTTCCTTATTTAAATTTAAACTCATGAAATGGTTAAAATTAATGATCATATTAGTAATAAATCACAACATAATTTCATGTGTAGTAGTAAAAGAGAGATAATAGAATGAAATTTTTATGAGGTTTGGATAGAATAACCAACCACTTGTTGAATTGGTTAGACACCAAACAGATATTCTCCATAATCAAGAATGTACTTACAACTACATAAAATACCATTTTGATCAACATAGAGTTCCACTATCTTCCAAAACTTCCAGTATCCATTTCAAGAAACAATTTTCTTCTACAAGTAGGATCCATAATAGAAAATATTCTTCCTCTCCTTAGTTTCTTCTACACCACTTGATAATTTGATATTCCTCCATATGCGAATGGATTAGAAGGTCTACACATGTACTTCCTCAAGAGATCCATTAATACTAGTATTTATACTCTCTCTATATCTTGAGAGATCTAGATTTTCCTTACCTCCTTGAATACATAGTTCCTTTAATGTAACCTAGCTTTATCTCTTTCTCTTTCCTCGATACAGATGTGTATTAGACTCTCATAATTCTCAGAATATTCTCAAGGATTGAACATATTTATTCCATCACCTATATCAATAAATAATGAAATAATATCATATATATAAATTCATATTAATTTTCATTATTGGAATCAGATGTTTTCCCTCATTGTTAATTTTTTTAATTAATTTGAATTATTTACTCATTAATTATGGATATTAATTCATGTTTAATATTTGAGAATTGTTCCTCATCAATTGTTTCATGGATCATGGTAAATGAATCATTATATTATGTCACTAAAGGTATACCTAAATTATATCATCACACTTAAATAATTTCTAACATAGATTGTAAATAACTTCAAACCTTGATTGCATTATATCATCATTTAAATACCCAAAGACTTTGGGTCATATAGCTTCATTATATGGACACTTTAATGTTCAAGTTCATTATCTTCTTGTGGATTCTTTATTTTCCAACATTCATAAAGAAGCATGTAGCATGAATTCATGAATATCCCACATAACATAATGATTTATGAGAGTCACATGAATCATGTTTATCTTGGGATAAACTATGTAATCTGCTCCATTGGAAAATCATGCACTTTGAATGAACCTATAAAATATCACCTTATGTTGACCACTCATTTTGTATGCGTGAATATGAAGTTGTATGGGTGTGAAAACTCATCACATAATATAATACTCAGCTTAATTATAGGTTACATTTCATAGCTCGATTTCCACACATTCTTTCATGGAATTATACTCTTCTTGGGATAAAATTACCTATTGTAATTAATGATTGAAATATTAATATGTTTTTTAGTTAAAAACCATCATGCAAAGGAAAATAGTGGAATATAAATATTCTTATGATAAGTAGACCTATAATTAATGATTTTGGTCAATTGTTCTCTCCTTTTTTTATCAATCCATCGAACATGTGGTAACTTTTTGTAGCTCCATTTTTTCAATGTAGTAGGAGTACATCTATTACAGTTGTTCATATAATACTTTTGGTAGATCATCACATGTACTAAGGGTTGGTCAATCTGACACTCATAGTAACTCAAATCACTATATGGTAGTTTTTTCTATGGTTGGACTCGTTACTTCACATGTTAGGTGAATCTACCATGACGTTCTTCTCATGTTAGGTCAGATATTCTTCATACAGTCAGTACATTGAACATGATTTCACACATCACAGGATCGATCTATCGGCCTTTAAGTCTTATAGTATCTTATCGTTACGGTCGACCATGTTAGAATTTTTTCAATCCAATGATATTCATGAGGCCAGTTCAGTGATGGTAATGCAGTTACATTGATGAACATCATGCAGTCGATTGGAATATAGGCATCTAATCATTCAAAAATTCATCATGTAGTGGGTTAGGATGCCCATCAGGAGAAAAAACAAATCAGTTCCTTAAACCAACTAATTGGGTATCTAGTGTAATTTGGGGTCAATCACATAGGAAACTGGTGAGAATAAATCAAATAGAAAAGTCATAGAGTGTTATTTGATTATCCATAATAAAATAGCGGTGAAAATATGAAATAATTGAACTAATTTTGGGGAAAATTGAAAGAAGAAATGGGAGAAGAAAACCTATTCAATAATTATTTCCAGGATTTCAATTTGATTATTTTTAATTTAAAAATTCATTCCTTAGTATTTAAAATCATTTATTAAAATTTTACCATGGGAATTAAATTATGCTACTTTTTATTAGTCTAATAAAAAAATTGTATTTCAAATGTCAATCCCCTAGTCTGATGATTTATTTCTTATAAACACATCTAAAATAAAACCTCAAAAATAGTTCCAAGGGACACACCCAATGGTCATGGGATCACCAGTTGTAACTCATTTATCTTTTGTCGTTACTGTCTTTCTTGGTCCAATATAACTCCACCAGTGAATTTGGAATTAATTCAATAAGGGACTTATAAAAAAATTCATAATATAATGAAACATGATAGAAGTTATATTAAAACACATAATTGACATTATTATTACATAAACACATATAAATTACCCTATTATGACCATGGTCACTTCATGTGGGTTAAGTATAAACTCAACCCCTTCCATGGGTATGAGAAGAAGTGGGGTGGAAAGAATAATTACAGTAAAACAGGGAGAAAAGAGAACAAATTCCTACTACATTTGGGGAAGGATTGAATCAGTAGAGTGGTATTACCTTTCCATTGAATATCCAACCCCAAATTTATTGGTATTCCTCTCTATTTATAGAAAATAGATTACACAACATGTATTAAAATGTACACATCATGAACTCTACTCAACTAACCTTTTGTGGGTTTTCTCTACTGGTAGGTTTCCAACCATGTAACCCATTGAGTTCTGTGAATCAGCGGTTGGTTAGTGGAAGTACATGGGATGTGGTTCTGAAATAAATTGCATGTATCCTCACTTTTATTCCCCAACAACTTCTGGAATGGGAGTACATTGTGTTTGTCATAAAGTATAAAGTTTATGAAGTTATTCTGTGACATGGGCATGTACTTGGGATGGATGATTCATGAATCTTGACAAAATACAAGGATTATATTTTTAAAATACACAAAGCATATATTATTTTTTTCTATAATTTATCCTAGACGTTTTAACTCACTATAAACTCATGAAAAATAACCCATAAATAGTAAAATTAATCATTTAATCCATAAAACAAAAATATCTGGTAAAAATGTGTTTTGTACATAATAAAATGTGTGGATTAGAATGCACATATCAGGAACATCAAACTTCTCCACATTTAGTCATTTTCTTTCCCTCAAGAAAAACCTCAACATCAAATTAAAATAATATAGACTCTAAAATAGAAGTGTTCAATTGATTACACTTATAAATATTATAGTCATAGAAGAGTATTTTAAAACATAAAAAATTTATTGAAGTCTTATGGAATTATAAACATGACTCATATATAATTCAATTAAATAATTTCATCCTATTTTATTCAAATTTTTCAACATTTACTAAATATACATCTCACTTGATGATATACCTTACCTGGAAAATTATTCACTCATCACTCAATATCATAAAATTCAAGTTATGTTCAATATAAATAATATTGACTATATCCATAATCAGGAAAGTAGTTTAAATTCCTAATTAAAAATTAAATCCGAAAAATCATGAAGTCAATCATTATGGTTTGGATGATTCTGAGGTTATGGATAGGTAGGTAATGATGCTAAAATAATCTCATAGGCTTGAAAAATGAGGCTCAATTTTTTAAAAAAAAATCATGTTATTGAATAAAAAATCTGAATAAAAATGAATGCCTTTCAAAATCTCTCAATGTTCCAGACAAACATTCACTTCCCCTGCCAACACACGTTCAAAATCCATTTATGAGTGTAAAAAATGAATTTGGTCCTATTTACAATTTTTAAATTAAAAAAAACAATATTTTTTTGAGAGGCCACATATAAACACAATGAAAGTTGGTTTTGAACCCTTTCACCCATTTGAAATATGAAAATCTCTCACATACTTAATTTCATGGAAAATCACCAAAATGTACCATGGTTTTCAAAATTCCTACTTTAAGATCAATTGTGAAATCATGCAATATAATTAAGGAATTAGGGTAGGATGGATAATTAGGTTTGTAATATTACCTCTTATTAAGGTAATCCATGATATTTATAGGTTTCAAGATATACAATGTAGGGTGGGTCTCAATTTCAAATGGGGCTAAAAATAAATAAATAAATTCCTCAAACATTTTAATGTGATTCAAAATATTCATGTTTTCATAATAAAACTTAAAATTTATAGTAGTTATTCCAATCCCTATAATCTCTCTATAAATAGGGTATAATAAAGAATATAACAAAGGAGTCAGAATACCTCTCAATATTGAGAATAAGAAATGGTTCGATCAATTCATGACATGACTATAACTAATTATTTTATTTTATTTACATTTCAAAATATTGATATCAAGAATCAAAACTGTATCGAAAATCATTTTAAAATAATAAAAAAATTAAAATAATCATGTAACTTTAAAATTGACCACCTATGTATTTATTATTTATAATTATAATTAATAAAAACATTATCACATTTTTAAATTTATCAATTAATTAATGATGTCTCCAAGATTAATGAAAAGTAAACGGACTAGTTTAGCTTAGAGACTCACCCCCACACTTAAGATCTCACTGGGTCCTCTAAGTGTAACACCAAGTAGGAGAAGAGCATGTGAAATGACACAACTAGATCCGACCAAGGGAGTATAGGAATAAGTAATCTAAAGAAATATAATCAAAATAACTACAAAAATAATACTCCCTAGTAGTGTGCTCAAAAAGTGTAAAAAAGTTTAACATATATGACTATAATTATCCAGAGTATTGTCGAATATCAATGAAATGGAAAAATTATTTTGTGTAAAAAATCATTACATTAAAAAAATAGATATATATAATTAAAAATAGCTTGAATGAATCAATCACTAAGTGGCCTCAGGATAGGTAATGTCTAAGACTAGGGGATCTGGTATAGATGGTGTAGGTGAAGAAGATGCTGATGCAATGTGTTCGGTATCCAACTATGCAATTCGTATGAAAAATCATGGTTCCCAAAAATGGTAGAGGTTCCCATATCATAAAATTAAAATACTAAAAAGTGGTGTTTGTGTATGTAAGATCTCATCTTTTTCCAAGTATGTCCTTCATTGAGTTTTTCGTTTGAGCCTTGGTGGTCAAGTCTTGTTTAGGGATGGATAGCATATTTGTAGGGAAAATGACCAAATGTTTTTGGGATATATGTTTATTTTAATTAATGGATCATGTGTATAATTTTTTAAATGGTTTTATGTGGGTTTTCTATGGTTTGGATGGTTTTGAGGTGGTTTAGATCATTTTTGTATAAACTATATAGAAAACTATCTACAGAGATTTTACACACTATGTACATATTAGACAATATGTAACTAACTCTAAAAATATTTCATGAACCAGTATAAGTTGTGAAATGGTTACACATCATGTAAACCATTCATGTCATATAAAATTCAATTTCGATAAATATTAACCCGGGGTGATGGTTTTTCATTGTATCCCTCTAAAAATAAAAACATGATGTGTAAATAGATTACACACCATGTATTTATCATGAGTAGAATCTTTAAGTGGGAAGTTCAGATTATTTTTTTTCATTACTTTATTAATCCTCCTCCTCCTTACCTAGGATATTTCCAGGAAATTTTTGGAATCCTTCCCTCCCTTATAGACATCCCGAGTGTGATATTGATCCCTAGTAAGTCTTTGTATTTGGGTCCCCCTTTATCTTCATTTGTACTTAGTTAAGGTGATGGAATAGATATAATACTTTTGGTTGTGATGTTAACATGGGGTTTTTTATGTCATCCTATCAATATTCATCCCCTCATTCCTCAATGGTGTTACCTACTTGAAGTGTTGCGTTAATCACCAATTAATGGTATGGGTTTTGAACCAACCTTTTTTATGTTGTTAAATTTCAACTATATGAAATATTATGGTTGTTCCAACCTAATGTGTGATCTAATGAATTTATTCATTATTAAATGTTCAGTCATGGATTTTAATATTGTTTGGATCACTTTGGATTCAATTTTTTATGCTAAAATAATTTTAGATACTTCTTGGGTGAGAAACCCATTAATTTAAAAATGAATTGAATAATGGCTTAAATTGTGTACAGCATGACATAAAACATTAGGTGATTTTTTAATATAGAATCCATGGGTATTTCTTGTTTATTGACATGGCTGGTAATAAATTGATATATAAATAAAAGTGTAATTGAAGGATAAATGGTAATTTTCATAATTGACCATTGAGGATTATGATCTGATATTATTATCCTTATTGTTATGACTTGTTGTGTCATCATTGTGAAATTATTATATACTGAGTTATACCCTAACACATTATGAAATTCTTATATACTGGTTTATGCCTGATGCATGCTAAAATGTCTATATATTGGGATATTCCCTAGTAAATGTTGAAATTATTATATACTGTATTATGCCATGAAAAATGTTGAAATGATTATATAGTGGGATATTCCCAATGAAACATGTCAAAATTATTTTATAGAGATATTTTCCCAATTTTTTGTTATTTTTCCATAGATATATGGTTATAGTTAAAATGGTTGTGATACATGATAACAGAAATTCGGGCATGGTGCTGAAGTAGGTTGATTGTTATATTGTATTAATTTATTAATTAATACACCAATTTATCACATATTTCTTACACTTATTATCGGAGTGGTTATTTTTAGATATGTTGGTGTTAACCTACTGAGTTTTACTCACACCTTATTCTGGTTGTCATTAGGTACTCAAGAAGATTTTATAGATGTGGGATTGCACAAAGGGAAAGGGACCTTCCTATTGATTACTGCTTGCTGGATGGGTTGGAGTTTGGAGATAGGACCAACGTGGGTTTGGGACTCGGTAATTTTGAGTCTTTATTTAACTCTTTTATTTTGTATTACTTCCTAAATGAAATTTAGTTACATATCATCATGTCAATACATGATTCATTAATATTGGTTAATTTTTTCCTCATTTTATTTCTCTGAGGTATAAGATATTTATTCCTCTTATATATTACTATGATTATGTTATTTATATTATTTATTTTCCCTTCTATATAACTCCATACCAGGGGTTATAGCATACCCACTATACTAATCACACCCCCACTTCTAGTCGATAGCCTCTTGTGTGTGAGGAGGTGCGCTTGAAGTCTCATAACCAACTCTTTTTGGCCACATGAGAGAGTATCGGGTCAATGGTTGATAAAAAGTTTTTTCAAAGGATAACATCTTTCTTTTCTATTGTTTTGTTGTTTTTGAAAGTTAGATCGGAGAATAGGATGGGTCAGAATTGTTAATGATCTTGTGCATGGGAGTAGTTAACCCAATTATGGGTGGAAATTTGAGTGTCATGGATGAGATTGTTGTTCAGACTACTTTCTTATTATAGTTGATATTATTTAACCTTGGGTGATTCACAGGTTGTGTGTGGTTATATTTCATGATGTTATTGGTTCTTAAGATTTATACTCATGGCCTGGTATAGCAAGATATGATTATGTATGCATCATAATAGGCACATAGGGAAATATATTGACATTCATTGTTTATGATAGGGACATATTTATTTCATATAATATATATATATATATATATATATATTTCTATATGAAATGGGATATTAGATGCCTATTATATATGAGATATGAAATAAAATATCAATTATATCATGATAAAACAACTATAAGCCATGTTTAGAGAGACCAGGAGTCAGTGGTTCATTTTTGTTGT
Source organism: Viscum album (assembly GCA_963277665.1). Classification (NCBI taxonomy): domain Eukaryota; kingdom Viridiplantae; phylum Streptophyta; class Magnoliopsida; order Santalales; family Viscaceae; genus Viscum; species Viscum album. Next base: position 599,748,218 of record OY728125.1, read on the forward strand.
CTCCTGTTGAGGTTGACCTTGTTTTTATAGCTGGTGTTCTAAGGATTGTTTTTTTATTACAGAGAAAATACCTTCCCATTATCTTAGAGTTCAGTTTCATGAGAATGGAAATCATAACTCTCCTAACATAGCTGAACCAAATCTTCCTGTAGATTCTATGGATCATATGGATATTCATCTTTATTATAGATTCCTGAGGGTCATGAAATCTAGGGAAAGGTAGACTATTCACATTGTTCTTTTGATGTTTTAAATGTTGATACAGTAACAGTTGTAGCATCTTCCTATATTCACTAGGGAGGTGGGGTCCCTGAAAGTCATGTTATGGATTGAGTCATTCTAAATAATCTTTAATATTATTTATACACTAACATAGTTGAATCATACAGCATAAATGATTCATGCACAAGCCAAGAATTGGTGGGATATTCTGGATAAGGTTGGACAGTAAGAGGAGTTATCTTGGAAGAAAATCAATATGATGTTCCTGATTTATTTCTATCCTGAGACGTTGAGGGATGAAAAGGTTCGTGAGTTTATGAACATGAAAAAGTAGGACATGTCAGTACTAGACTACGCTAGATGCTTCACCGACCTGCAATGCTTTGCTCCATCTTTTGAAGCCGATGAGATATCTCGGGATATAAATTTCCATTACGGACTTGACTATAATATCAAGTTTCAAGTAAAAATTTTCCATTTAAAATTTTTTGGGTATGTGATGAATCAGAAACCCATCATAGAATTTAATCTGATAGAGGCCCTAAGTAGTGGTTAGAGTGTTTTAGCTGGGTGAACTGAGAGTTCTTCTCCTGGTGGAAAGAAGCACCACTGTGATATTTTTTTCATGGAAAATGGTAAGTGTAGTTAGGGAAGTGGATATCCATCTTAGAAGCATGTTTTTTTGAAGTGATGTCAGTGTGAAAAAATGGTCCACAATCATTCTCAATGTGTGTACCCCATTTTAGAGTGTCATGTTTATGGAATTATGGGCCACCTATAGAGGTTTTTTAGAAGTATACAACAACAAAACAGTGGAAGGGGATCAAGATAGGTACCATATATTACGAAGGACTCAACTAATCCTCAGTAGATAGGTCTCTAGAGTTACAATGTATGTTCTAGTCAAGGAATTGTATATGGTACCCTAGTGCAGGAATGATAGTATCTGGTAGATGGAACAACACCAGGGAGTTGGACTGGAGCCTAGGGTAGAGGGGCTAGTCAGATACACATTATGCAGACTACTTCAACAAGTGTGGGAGTATGATTTTTTAACTTCATAGGTACAATTATTGTACCTTATACCCTTTATTGCATTCATTTTGGTACAGGAGAATCATATTCCTTTTTATCTTACCTTCTTTCAAATGGTTTGACCTTGTATGTGAAATTCCTGGATGTTGTTCTAACCATTGGAACACCATTGGGAGTGCATTCATATAATATAAAATGATGTAAGGCATGTTCTATACAGTTTGGTAGTTACCATTTCTTTTGGGAACTATTTTTTCAGGAATAGATAGGATTCAGTATGATTATTTTTATGGATTGGATATTTATATTCTAGTCTCATATCTACTATTACCATAGGAGAGATACCTTTATATCTCTATAATAAGACAATGATTCACACTAGGGTGAGTGGGATATCCAGGTTGGTTATATAGTATCAATTAAGTTCATATTAGATTGTATCATTGATCATATAGACAATATTTCACTAGATGATGGTAGAATGTAATAAGATTCTTTTACTCTAGTGGTATACCATTTTTAAGATGTCTTTCATAATTGTGTTCTACAGCTTACCACATTTGCGAGTTATCAAGTTCATGACCATGTTTGTGCAGGGAAAAGATCTAGTTTCTATTCCACCTTATACAATAAAACCAGTAGAGCTTTGAAGGTTGAACTTTTAGTTTGAAGATCTGGAAACTAAGGGTCTCATATGGCCTAGTTAATTCCATTGGATCCTTCAGTTCTTTTATCTAAGAAGGGTGATGTGTATTTTCACTTATGTGTGGATTATCAGAGATTCAACCACATGACATTCAAGAATAGATATCCCCTTTTTCATATCTATGAACAATTTGATAATTTAGAGGTGATAATATTTTTTCTATTATTGATTTCAAATCAGGATACCATCAGTTATGGGTGATACCATTATACATACCACACACTTCTTTTAGGAGAATGTATGGCTTTTATGTGTTCATAGTGATTCTTTTTTGTTTAACCAAGGTACTAGAGGTATTCATGTACTTGATTAATCATATATTTCAACCTTTTATGGACCAATTTTTTGTGGTTATTTAAATTATATCTTAGTTTAATCCTAGTCAGCAGATAATTATGCCAACCATATTGACATCATCTTAAGTACATTGAGAGAGAATCATCATTATGCCAAGATAACTGAATATAGTTTCTGTATTGATAAAGTGAAATTCTTGGGAAATTTAATCTCATAGGAAGGACTATTAGTAGACCCAGAGAAAGTTTTATCCATAGTATCTTGGCTTGGACCCATGAATTTCTTCTATACTTGGAGCTTTCTAGGTTTAGTAGGTTATTATCTGAGCCTTATCCAAGTCTTATCTTGTCTAGAAGCACTGATTTCTAGGATGACCAAGAAAGGGGTGATATTTTTCATATCACAATATTAGGAGAATGATGTTCAGGTGCTGAATGGTAGGCTGACCTCAGGACCTATCCTCAATTTACCCATTTACCATGAACTGTGATGCATCTAGAGTTGGACTTAAAGCATTTTTAATGTAGGAGGATTGAGTGGTTACTTATGGATCTATAAAGCTGAGACTATATGAGAAAAATTACCCTACTCATGATATGGAATTAGAAGTAGTGGTACATGCCAAATGATTCTAGAGTCATTATCTCATTGGTGAGAGGTGTTTGGTATACACGAACCACAAGAGTATTAAGTAAATCTTTTCTCAATGGGACTAGAACCTTAGGTAGAGGAGGTGGCACGAGTATCTATATTCCTTTAACATTGAGTTGTCTGATAAAATGAGAAAGGGTAATTCTTTTGTCGATTCTATGATCCATAAGACTCATATAGAGGTAGTGCGAGAGTCTTGCGATGAGTGGTAGATGATGGAACTCTTTGTAGGCATGCATCTATATGTTCATGAGTCTCAGGAAAGAGTATCTCTAACTTTGACATCTATTATACTTTTTAATTTAGACTGGATCAAGACACATTATTTATCTAATTCGGCAGGATTAGTTCTGATATAAAGATTATATGGTGTGGAAAAACTATCAAGATGTTTTTTGGGAAGTATAAATTCTATTCCTTTTTATAGTCGGGTATAGGTTCCTATAGGTTTTCATGAGGATATAATGAGAGAGTTTCATTCTTATAAATGGGTGGTATATCCTAGATTGAAAAATATGTATCATGATATCTATAGAAAGCATTGGTGGTTAATAATTAATAAGGGAATCTCAGGATTTATGGAAAGATGTTTCACTTTTTAGTTGGTGAAAGCAGGGTATTAGAGGCCAGCTGGGATTTTGCATCCTTTTCCCATTACTGAGTGGAAATGGGATAATGTCACTATAGATGTTGTGACAGGATTACCCAGGATAGCCCATAAGAATGATGCAGTATGGGTGATCATGGATCGAGTAACAAATGTATCCTACATCTTACCATTCAAGGATACCTTCACCGTCAATGATCTAGGTAGTCTTTACATGAATGAGATAGCTCAGTCTCATGGTGTTATGAGGAATATAATTTTTGATAGCGATCCTTATTTCATATCATGGTTTTGGTAGGTTATTCAGAAGGCTCTGGGATGTTAGGGTTTCTTTACCATAACTTATCATCCTCAGACTGATGGTTAATCTATATGGATGAATCAGGTTTTTGAGGTTAGGTTACTGGCCTATTTTTTTTATTTCATGAGTTCATGAGAGAAAAATGTGGAAATCGTAGATTTTCTATGTAATAATAGCTTTCAGAAATCAATTGAGATGGCCCCTTTTGAGTATTTGTATAGAAATTTGTTGCATTCACCACTTTTTTCTTCGGAGGTAGGTTAGTCAGTTCTTGTTGGGACTAATCTCATGTAGGATATGTCTGATCAAGTCCAGTTGATTAGGATGTCATTGGTCACCCCACATAGAAGGCATAAATTGTATACTAACAATCAGAGATGACCTCTAGAGTTCTAGGTAGGTCATTATGTTTTCCTTAGGGTGTCTCCTAGGTTGGGGAAATTTAATATAGGAAAATTATGAAATCTATCACCAAGTTTTACTAGTATGTTTGAGATAGTAGATAGGGTTGGTCTGGTGGCATACCAATTAGACCTTCCATAATGATATTGTTCTAAGCATGCTATTTTTCACATGTAACAACTTCAAAGATATTATCTTGACCCTTATCATGCAGTGTAAATTGAGGATTTCAATATTTTTTTGATATATCCTCTGACGATAATATGATATAGATTATAGACCATGGTGAGAAATATCTCTAGGGTAGGGAAATTCTTTTGGTTCAAGTATATTTGTTGCATTGGAGAGTTTAGGAGGATACCTAGGAGAGGGAGACTGATATGTGAGAATAGTGGCCATAATTGTTCATAGAGACCCTAAAGAGATTCTTAGAGAAGCATAGAGATTATTGGTCTTATGGTGGGGATGTTTTAAGATCCTGTATTCTTTCAGGTATGACCTTATTTGATTTTTTTCATTTGAGCCTTGGTCGATTAGTCTTGTTTGGAGATAGAGATATTTTTTATGGAAAGTTACCTAAATTTTAGTGATATATGTTTATTTGAATTAATGGAGTTCATTTATAAATGTGCTTAAATTGGTTTACAGGGGTTTTCTATGTTTTGGAAGGATTTGGATGTGGTTTGGGTCCTTTTGTGGAAACTGGACTGAGAACTATCTTCAGATTATCTACACGTGATGTATGTGTTGTGCGACATGTAACTACTTCCAAACATATATTGTAAACTAGTAAAGTGCATGAAATAGTTACATGTTTTTTAAACCATCCATGTCATGTAAAATTAAATCTGGATAAATATTAACCATAGGCAATGGGGTTTTCAGTGTATCCCTATAAAAAGAAATACACAATGTGTAAATAGATTACACGATGTGTACTTATCACGAATAGTAGTTTTAAGTGGTTAGTGCATATGATTTATTTTTTATTACTTTTTGAAGAATCCTCCACAAAATCTAGTATTAATTCCATGTTATTTTAGAATCCTTCCCTCCCATCCAAACATATTGTTTGTGTGATCGATCACTGGTATGTTTTTGGCCTTGGTTCCCCACTCCTCTTTCATTTTTCTCTATTATTTTAGTGGAATTTTTGGACCACTTTTAGTTGTGATCTTGACCTAGGTTGTTTTAGGTTATCCTTATGATCTTCATAACCTTCTTACTCATTTTTTTTACCATTTTGAAGTTCTTCCTTAATCACATATTAAAGGCGAGGAGTCTAAATATCAACCAATGGTCTGTTTAATTGCAAGTATATAAAATACTATGATTGTGTTGACCTAATGTGTGCTCTAAATAATTTATTCATTTTTAAATGGTGAATCAAGGATTAGAATAATGGTTGGATCCATTTGGATTAAATTATTGATGTGGCCTTTCTTTGGGATACCCTTTGGGTGAGAAAAACATTGATTTAAAATTTAATTAGTTAATCAATTAAACTATTATTAGCATTACAAGATACCTTAGAAGATTTCTTGATATAGAATACTTGGGTATTGTTTGTTTATTGAGATGGTTGTTGATAAATTGAGATATAAATGAATTTTTAATTGAAGGATAAATGGTAATTTCTATAATTAACCATTATGTATTATGATTTGATATTCTGATATCCTTGTTGTTACTACTTGTTGTGTCATCATGTTGAAATGATAATATATCAGGAAATTCCCTCATACATGATGAAATGATTATATATCAAGATATGCCCTGATACATAATTAAATGTTTATATACCAGTCCATTCCCTAACACATACTAAAATTCTTATATATCGATGTATGCCCTAACACATGTTGAAATTCTTATAGAGAGAGATATTTCTAGTGACACGTGTTGAAATGCTTATATAGATGACTTGGACCAGATTTTTGTGATTTTTCCATGGATATATGGTTATGGTTGGCATGGTTATGATACATGCTTAGAGATATTCTAACATGGTACCGAAGAAAAATGATTGTTATATTATATTAATTGATTAATTAATAAATTTTTTATCACTTATTTCATACACATATTATCATACTGGTTATTTATAGATATGGTGGCGTCGGCCTACTGATTTTTACTCACACCCTATTTGGGTCATTGTTTCATACTTGATTAGATTTTATGGATATAGGATTGGACCAGAACAAGGATATTTTCTTTTGATTATTGTTTGTTTATGGACTGGAGTTTGGAGACAGGACCGAGGTGGGGCTCCATACTAAGGAATTTTGTCTTTATTTTAGTTTGTTAGTATCTTATTCATTATTAATTCCATTATTCAATATAGTTACATCTAATCATGGAATTTCATGATTTATCACTATTTTTTTATTCGTTCCTCCTTTTATTTCCCAATGGTATGATATATTGTCCTATTTTCTATTAATTCTATTATGTTATTTATAATTTTTATTTCCATTTCTATAAAACTCTATATCAAGGGGTATAATCTATCCACTGTACTAATCACACCCCCATTGCTAGTTGGAGGCATATGACATACAAGGAGGCATACTTGAGGTCACCTAACTAACCCTTTCTAGCCACATGAGAGAGTTCTGGATGAGGAGATGTTATAGTGGATGATGGTTGAGTGTTGAGCTAAGAAGAAGGTTCTTGTGGAAACTAAAGACCCATGTGATATAGAATAAAACCATCATTCCCTCTATCTAACCAAGTCACTAATCTATGGTTTCAAGGTGATAGGTGATGGAATTGTAGAGGGAAGACTTTTGGAGGTCAACTGAGGGTATAGGTCGAGGCGGGTTTTTGGATGGGTAATTAGGTGGAATGATGGAAGATGAGTGGTCATAAAAAGTAGAAGTAAGGGATAAAGAGGAAGGCACAACTAGTGGAGGTGGTAGTAGTGGTGGTATAGAATCAGCATCACTCTCAAGGGTATGGGGGTCCCCTCTCACTATAGTTAGTGTTGGGGAGTCATGCATAGGCACATAGGTGATCCTCTCCTTTTGGACCATTCATGTGTGAATAATTATGAGGTAGACTATCTGATGAGGAGAACCTAAATGATTGTGAGGGAGACATAGATCAAAAACACTCAAGTAGTGCGCCAAACTTGTGGTATAAAACATGTCATTTTGGTTACCTTGATGGCCGGTAAACATGAAATGCAACTATGAGGCAATGAAATAATGGAGTTTCAGGAGGTCATGAAAGACTATATAGATAAGGAACTCCATGTATCATCCATACCCGATTATCTCATCCACATAGTGGGGAACGAGGATGGAACTAAAAACAAAATGGATAAAATGGAGGGGTGGGTATATGATCAACATGATCTTCTATGATGTGGGAGAAAACTGGACATATGTTCTAGCAATCTCCTACAACACAGTGAGAAAGTCTAGTTTATTAGGTTGGGTGTGGGTAGAGACACATGGTAGGGCTGATGGATGTGGGTAAAATTCATACCTTAATCCAAAATCTTTCAAAATTAGTGAAACATAATAGAAAATCTAAGTAGAAACATACTTGGGTCGTCATAACACTCAATGTCTCCCTATAGGTCACTCCAACAAACTCAAAAGTTACAACAAACTCCAAAAAAATATTAGAATGTTGGGATTATGGCCTAGAAAACTAAGACCAGTTGAGTATTCTCAAGCAGATAATTGATCTCCTCCAAGAGTCTCATCAACTCTAGGGTACTCATGTCTTGGAACTACGTGCTTATCTAAGTCGTATGGATGGAAAGATGGAACATATGATCACTGGCTAAATGATTCTCATAAAAAATGAGACATGAATGAGGATGGGTTCATGAAACCATGGGCTGTATACATGGTGGTTCACCATATGCTGATGTAGGAGGATCTATGTTCATGGAAGCTAGTGGTTATAGTGCCTTTGTGGCCATGGGATGAAGAGATACTACAGAGGATAGTGTATGTGGTAGAATTGGAGTAAAGATCACCAAAACTGGCTACTAGGAAATCATTTTTCCCATTACAGAATGCTCCAATGATGTCATCACATGTACTTTGAATGGATCGAACTGATCATCATTAGTAATGATCATGGGATGATTCCCACAAGATATATCTTCCATGGCCATGATCTAAAAAATAAAAGAATAAAATAAATGAAATAAAATTTAAAAAAAATAAGAAAGAAGAAAATCAGAAAATTAATAGTACATGGTGTGTATTTCTAGACTACATGGTATGTGGTGTATTCAAGTTTCAAACTATGTCCTCTAAAAATGAATCCCCAAGTTACCCATTTTAGTCAATAGGATATACATTTCATATATCGGATGCACTTGTCACATGTCTGGACATTGGAAACATGGTCGTGTGTGAGTTGGGACATAGACTCTTCCTAAGTGGGGCATAGGCCAGGGTACATGATGTGTGTTCTCGAATTCTATGTAATATAAATGCATGGTCATATACCAGATGAACATGGTGTGTCTTATTCATGTGTACCCATGTATCCCCAGGGTTTAATTCGAACACCACTCATATTCAAAAATCACTAATAAATTATAAAAAATGTGAAATGAATGGGGATAGAGTACATACATGTATCTATGAGTTAAATAAATGAGAAATATAAAGTTAAAACTCCATGAAATGAAATATTGGAAATCATCGAACCAAAGATTCTATATGAAAAAATGATAAAAGGGTGGGGGCTCGACACTGGTACTACCTAAGTTAGGGTTCCCAACTTATAAAGAGGCATAACATGTCATGTACATAGGTCTACACTCCATGTATGTATTAATTTTAATATATATATATATATATATTCTATAGTTAGTAGTATAATTATTATTAACTATTTATTAAAATATAAAATTATAAATATATATATATATATATATAAACCTATACATTTATCCCATCGGAAGACATGGAGTGTGTTCTAAAAATGGAAAAGTGAATTAAAAACTTTGTTTCAGTGCTCAGGGTGAGGTTCAATTCGGCGACCGATTTGATCTAAGTGAGCACCCTCAAACACTAGAGTGAATCTTCTATAACTGATAAATTTATTATCTTTTTGAAATTTTATTAATAGGTTAAAACTAACATTTTTAAATAAATTAACCATGACATGTGGTTTTATTTTTTGAATATGAAATGATGTTGGGAGATTAGTCGAATTAAAACCCAGGTATTCTGGACCTTGGGTTGTGACTCTTCCAATCAACCTAGAACCATGTTTTTGATAATTATTATTTTAAAATAATTTTGAAAAATATTTATGATAATATTGTAAATAAAAAACATGTTTCATATGGAAGTACAAGTTTTGTAGTTTTATTTTAGGGGAAAATAATGAAAATGATTTGGACAAAAGGACTTGAACCTAGGTATTTTAGACCCTCAATTATAAACATACTATCCAATTTAACCCCACAAATTGGTTATATTTAATTTTTAAATTTTTTTAATATATTTGTAAAAATTACACATGTTGTTTAATAAAACACTTTTTAAAAATAATGAATCATTCCCTAAAGGAGTTTACAGTGGGATTCAAACCTATGACATCTCAAATACACTCTAGTGATCATTCCATCAACACATTCATCATTCATATTTTTTTACCAATTTTTTATTTATTTATTATAATGGTATCATTATAATATATACTAAATATAAAGTTAAACACCATGTATTATTGAGATACACACCACATTGTAGCATTTTATTCAGGTTTTTATATAATTTTGAGGAAAAAAATATGATAAGAATAGAATGTTGTTACAATATGTGTGAACAATAAGTACACACCATGAATTTATTTAAGAATGTTGATTGAGAGAGAGAGGGAGAAATATAGATAGTCTAGGTTTACTCTTAGTAAGTTACTTTATTTTGAGTATTTAGCTCAACCAAAGGGGGGTACCTTCCTGTGATCTAGAGGAGGATGTGGAAACTATTTTTTAAATCCATAAATGTTTCCAGTACCCCCATCTTTGAACTAACTTCCTAGAAATTCAGGTGGTATAGTTTGTGGATTTTAGTAACGTTTCTCCATTGTTAGTAAATGTCCAAGGATTAATTATGGGTTGATGTGTTATTGTGCATCCTCCACCTCCATGTATTCCAGCTCTAAATTGACGAAAACATGAAAAGAATTTCAAGATTCCTCTATTTAAGGTAAGGAATCAACATAGGGGTTGAAGATAATTAATTAGTCAATTTTTTATTATCATGATATAACATATTTTCATTTTCATTTGCAATTTTTGAAAAATAATTTTTAGAAAAATTTTATTTCAAAATAGTTTTATTCTACGTCATTACATAATACCTTAGTTGAAAAAGAATAATAAAACCCAACTATAGTCTTAACTAAATCATCCATATTGTAATTTATATTGGATAGTTTCCCTACCACAATTCCAAGTCATCCCAACCTTTCATTTTGTTATAAATGGCGGTTGGTAAAGGTTTACATCATCAATAATAAATTTTTGGTGTTATCTGAGGACGGTTCTAGAGAAGAAAAAGATGGTTGGTTGTAGAATATTCATGGGTGGTCCCAGCATTGGAACCCATAATCCCTATATGGATAGTTTTCTTTGATATTAGATTATGGAAATACTAGATCATGTGGATAAATATCCTCTCAATATAAATAATACCAACCTTCATTTTGATACACATCAGTTCATATGTGAGATCAAGGTACCCAAGAAAAGAAAGAATAAATTAAAATTAAAAATCTGAATTAACCAACTATAAAACAATATTCACACTACTGATTTCATTGATTCCCCATCAATGATTCCCTAATTTGTTACACCCATCACGAGATGTTCCAAATTTGTTCCATAAACCTACTAATTTGGTAGCTTGTATAAGTCAGGGTTGATCCCATAAAAAATAAGGGAGAAATTATCACAGATGCAAGTCAGAGAACATTATTATATTACCCCAAACAAAATGGTGGTAAAGAGATAAATTAATTGAATAGATTTATGAAAATAATTGAATGCAAAGAAGTTAGAATAAAACCTTGAAAAAAAGTTTTTCAGTTTTTTAAATTTTATTATATTTAATTTCAAAACTCAATATTTAATATTTAAGATTATTTGTGAAATATTTTACCATGGAGATTAAATTAGCTTATTGTTTCTTAGTCTGAAAACAAATAAATATGTATTTCAAAATCCAATACCTTGGTCCAGTGATTGATTAATTAAAAACATGTCTAAAATAATACCCCTAAAATGGTGGCAACAAACTCATCCGATGGTCTCTTCCATTAAATTTCACCACTGGTGTCATTATTGGTTTGATATGACACCACCAATGATTTTGAAATTAATTAATTAAAGGATTTATAAATAAAATAATAATAATAAAAAGAAACACAATAGAATTTATATCCCAACACTCCTTTAAAATTATTATAGTCCCAATACATATAGGTCACACTCTTATAACCTTGGTCACAGTGTGTGAGTTGATTCAAAACTCAACCCTTACCATGGGTATGAGAGGAAGTGGGGAGAAGTGAAGAATTACAATAAAATGTGAATAAAACGATTAGAAATTCCTAATAGCCTCAGGTAAAGATCAAATCAGAAAAAAAAAGAAACAACTCCCCCTTGAATAGGAAAACAAAAATTTAAATTCCTACCTCTCTATTTATATAAATTAGATTTCACATTGTGTACTAAAAATTATATTGCATGTACTTTAGTGAATAAAACGTTTCTCAGTTTTCTCTACAAACTAGTGTCCAACCTTTCACCCCATTGAATTCTATGTGTCGATGGTTATTTGGTGGAATTACACTACTTGTGACATCGACATAAATGTAATGTATCATCATTTTCAGTCAACAATCACTTTTGGAATGGGAGTGCATGGTGTGTGTCATAAAGTAAATGGTCTATAATATTTATTCCATGACTTTAGCATGTATATGGTCTGTCCAAACCATGTGTCTTGAAAAATTACACAATGTCTACTTATTAATTACAGACTGTGTATATTAATTTTTTTCTCTAATTCATCTTAGATGTGTGAATTCACTAGAAACTCATAAAAATCACCCATAAACACTGAAATAACTAATTTGATCTATAAAACAAAACAATTTTTCTGAAAAATGTTTTGTACTCAATAAAATGAGTGAATTAATATGCACATATTGGGAGAGTAATAGGTTGAGTAGTTTACACATAGTATCATTGCAGGTAAAGAAACCTTACTCGTCTAAAGAAAATAATGGTGTGGATTCTTTCTTATTTAATGCATCGTTATGTACATGTTTTTAGTGATAGAGAAAAAGTATCCCATATATGATAAATCCTACAATATAACATCAATCATCCATTCACTTCTTAATTAAATGTTATGTGATAATGTTCAAGAAGAATAGCCACGGGCCCAAGGATCATATACTATTACACTCACATGTCATTTCACCCATGTGCACCCACATATGCTACCTTTACTTTATCTATGTAGGTGATCTTCCTATACTATAAACATAAAAATACTAGGTCTTTCTACACAATAACATTTGAGATATCCAGATGCCTCTCTTTGAGATGGTTGGCTAGATTGGGATACAAGTCAAGCCTTTGAACATTTTTTTGGAAAATTTAAATAAACATAATTAATAAAATACTATGTGAAAAATGAAATGAAAATTACAAATATCCTCTAGGTAGAAGTCTTCTCAAATATTCTTCTTTAATTAAATCATCGACCTGAAATATCATAATATTCCATGGATTTATCAAAAAAACTCTACATGCAGTAATGATATATTGCACGGAATTTTCAATCATCTTATGGGAATACATGAATGCTTTATCAATCATTACATCCAATGCCTTGGCTTCAACACATATTGATAGCTTATTCATATCATGAAATACATTCCAATTACCAATAAATTAAACTGACACATAGGCCCTTCAATATCCCAATCTGTGTATGTTTTCAAAACCAATACACATCCAGTCCAATATGTGTGTCACTTTGAATTCTTTCTTATCTCCCTTATTAACAATAATATTAAAAAATAAAATGAGAGGGAATTATCACCTCTTTATTTTTCCTTTTAAGGAACTCATAAAGTCTTTCCTCTTTTTATGATATAAGTGATGGATGATACCACATGATTTTATTATAAAAAATGATTAAGTTGGTCTACTCTATGTCAAAATGGTCTAGACTTTTGTAAAAAACAATAGAGATACAACCAATGTTGTCTATGTTGTCTATACACTACCATTCATGTGATTCCATGATAAGAAAATTTTCACTCTCAAATTGGGGTTTCAAAAAATAAATTTATCAAGAAATATGTTACAGACTTTAACAAATTAACAAACACATTAAAAATACAAAGTTCAAGGAACATAACTCACCATTTTTTACATAGTTTCCTTAAAAACACCCCATGTCCATTAATATTTTTGATAGAGACAAAGATAAGGGATGAAAGTGTGATTGACATTCCATTTTACTAGGTCTTCTATTACTTCCAAAAATTTCAGAATCACTAAATGATATATTCTATTTGGGGTTTTATCTACCTAAATGGATTAACATTTTTCCTTCTATTTCATGATAGTCAATATAATCCTTGATGAATAATCTCTTCTTTTTTATTTAGTAGTGATATCCTCAAATATATCCTTTAATTCCTTGCCAGATATCTCAAAAAAACATAAAATAAAAGGTAATAAGGAGGGACCTCTTGTTTTCCCATAATTAATGCTATGTATAATATCTTCCTCACAACCTAGGAAATTTTTCTCTTCCTAACATAGAACTTTTCATATCGAGAGATTTAATGGGTTTTTTACTCAATTTATTTTCTGAAACTTCTTTCACATGTAGAGAACATTTCTTCACTTCATATGAGTTCTCATGAAATTTATCATCTTCATGTGAAGATACCTGTTTTGTTTTACACCAATAATATTTTCCAATTACTCTAGTCTTTTATCCAATTTCAATTGATCTAGAAAAATATATAATAACACTTTCTTGACATGTTCAACATTATTAGGTTTTCACATTACTTTAAATAATTTTTCTTTTAAAGTATCTTCCTTTTTATAGAATATGGAATTTATATTTCTAATTTTTTCAATAATACCTCATCCTTATAACCTTACAATATAAATCCTATAAATAATTTCTCTAGATAATGAAATCTATTTTATGTAGATATCTTCGGTGTAGATATGGACACATGTTTTCTCCTTTGAGATCTAGTGCTTATATGTTCACTAAAACTCTCCCTTGGTTTTTTTATATTTCCTAGAAAATACATATTTAACCAAAAATAATGGGATTTTTTGTCTATTCTTACCAAAAAACTAGAAAACCCTTTTAAACATAGATTTTTTATGTTGTTTCTAAGTCATTATATATTTGTGTTACTATTGTAATATAGTAATGTAAACATTCTTTTATCTATAGGGAAGTGGTTCTCTTAGATAATCTTTTCCTTCCCTTTTTGTTGAATATTTTTCCTCGTTCTTCTTGACATCAACTTCCAAAATATTTCTTTTTTCATCCAAACTATTATAGTGAAAAAATCTATTTTTATTTAAATTTGGTGTAGGTTTACCTAGTTATTTTGATTCATTCTTCTCTCAACATTTAAAGGTATCTTCTCAACTAAATTGTTAAAACATTATCTAACAAATTTCAAATCATACTGACTTGTGATACATATATCCTATGTCTCAAACAATTATTCCTCCTTCTTATTTATCCCCTCCTCAAGATTATCCACTATTGTCTCATGTTCATCCAACTTTAACTTATAATTTTTAATCTCATCAATATAGGTTTCTTCCTTATTGATTATATCCTCATTTTCTTTAGATTCTTTCTTTTTCACCTTTATCACATTCTTCTTTTCTTTCTTGAGTTATGTAATTTGTTTAGGATAAGACTCCAATTTTCTTATTAATTCACATTCATGTTTTTTTATTAAATACAGCATCACATCTACTTAATTAATTAGATAATTTCTTTATAAGATAAATGAAAATAATTTCATCATATAAATAACTATTTTATAATGTGTCTTTATGTTTATTTATCATTAATATACTCTTCATGTTTCCGGATTTATTCTTTTTCTTATTATACTTGCTCCATTTTTTTGTGAGGTCTTTCACCCTCACCTAATTTTGATTATTTTTTCCTCCATCCATAGAAATGTTATGGAAAAATGACCAGAGTCACCAAAGTTATAATATTTCAGTGGTTTCTTAATCTTTTTCTACCACTTTACCTTTTTCATTCCTTTTGATAGAATAGATACAATTTATTTTATTCATTCATCTTCATCATCATTATCTAAATCACTTAATTTAGTAAGATCTTATTTAATTTTTCCTTTTCCCATGGCTTTGAAATCCATCTCATTTTTTTCTCTTTTATTAAAATCTCATTTCTTATGCAATAATCATATTGTGTATCTCATATACTATCATGTCTTCTCTATCTTCTAGGTCTTGAAATTTTGGATCAAAACAGTCTATAATGTTTCTCATTAGCTACTTGATAATGACAGTATCTTCCATCTTGTCACCAAACCAATAAATGTTGATCATCATCTCATTTAATCTTATAAAGTATTCATCAATTCTCTCATAATCACCCATTTTAATATCTTTGAACATATTCCTTTGAAAATATACTTTGAATTATCTTACTTTTATATTTCCTTCATATATACTTCTCTATTTATCCCATATTTCCTTGGTATTCTGGAGGCCCATAACGTTTGTGCACACATTTTCATATACAGACAACAAGAAGGAATTTTTTCCCTTTCCATATATATCAATATTCTTTATCACATAATGTGTCATAGGAACGTCTTCGTAAATAGGTGGAAAACCTATTTTGGAAATATGACTAACTTATAGAATGACTGAAAGGAGGAAGGGAAACATTATATTCCACCAAATATGATAACATGTTCCATCAAATGTAGTAAGTTCTAAATTTTAAACATAGTTTAAGTATTCTATTCTTAATTGATTCTTTGGATCATTAAAAGGAATCCTTATATGATTACACTTTACGTAACCCAATTAGGATGGAACACTGAGAGGGGGGTGAATCCCTAGTATTCTATTATGAATTATTCCTTCTAAAATTCAACCAATTCAATTTGTTAAAGTTCACAATCAATGTATTAATAACTCACAACCTCACTTCATGTGTATTAGTAAAATAGGGATATCATCACACAGTATTTAAATGGTTTGGATAGAATATCCTACTCCTTACTTCATTTGTTCGACAACCCAATATAGATTCTACATTATCAAACAAGTTCTCACAACAATGGACAATACCATTATAATAAACATAGAGTCTCAGTATGTTCCTCCACTTCTAGAGTATACTGGAAGATATAATTATTCTCTACAATGAGGAACCAACTTAGAAAGATCTTTTTCTACTCCTTGATTTCTTATATGCCACTTGGAAATACAATATTACTCCATGAGTTGATGGATCAGAAAATCTTCATGTGTACTTACTAAATAAATTCATCATTTCTAGTCATGAGACTCCCTCTAGATCTTGAGATATCTAGATCTTACTCACCTCCTTGAATACTTAGGTTCATGGATGTGACCCAACTTTACATATTTCTCTTTCCTCAATATAGATGTGTATCAGACTCTAGGATTTCTCAGAATATTTTCAAGGCTCAAACATATTTCATTCATTACTTGTATCAATATATACAAAAAAATATCATATATATAAATTCACATTAATTATCATTTTTGATAGAAGGTTTTTTCCTTATTATTAATTTGTTTAATGAATCATAATTACTTCCCCATAAATTCATTATATTGAACCGCCAAACCCAAAGGCCTTTAAATTTAAATTTATTTTTTCCCTTTTTTAACTGGGTTGAGGGGTAAAATTACATGGCTCATAACCCAAAGGAACTTAGGCCCAGTACATGGACCTTCAAGGCCCCAAAGAATGACACCATAAGGATACACACACATTATTTATAATTTTTAAATAAAACTCTCACACATTATAAGGTTTCACAACAAGTATTACCCTATGAATTTCATGGGACCTGGCCTTGATGGAAAAGATTACATAACCTCTCATTCATTCAAATCTGGTAGACCTGTGAATCTATAAGATGATTCTATGAACCCCATGTGGATCTAACTGGTGGAAGTAATATCTCTCTCACTGTTTTTATCACATTGAACCACCATATACCCAACTACATTGTCACATGAACCCCACCACCGTAGTCCACCAAAGGTGACCCACCATTCCTATCATCCACCTCTAGGAATGTCATCTCCTCTCCATATCTCCATGGTGCACAAACCCACCACTAGAGGCACTTAGTCCCAATACATGGCCCATAAAGGCCATATAGATTGACAATACAATAGGACCCACCCAACATAGATTGTTTTTAAATAAAACTCCCACACATTACAAGGATGAACAACAAGAATTCCCCCATGTATTTCACAAGACCTGGTCTTAATGCAAGAGATTACATACCATCACATTTGTTCAAATATGGTAGCCTAGTGATGTTGGAAGATGTTTCCCTGGACCCCATCTAGATATGACCGATGGAGGGAATCTCTCCCTCACTTTTTTTATCCCATCAATCCTCCAAATTCCCTACTGCCTCGCCGTATGAAACTCGTTGCCTTAGTCCACCAGAGGTCTCCCCCCACGCCTTCAAGACACCACTAGGAACATCATCACGTCTCCATGCTTCCACTCCACACGAACCCACCACCGTCTGGTTCTACGGTGCTTCCTCCCACCGTCTGATACCAACAGATCACCTACACCACCAGCTGCTAAGATACCCATCCCCGATATCAGATCCCCACTATAGAATGTTCATTGTGTCGCTCTATGACTCTCATCTACCCCCATGAAGAATAATTAATGTTTCCAACAGAGCCTCTCCTCATCATGTCTTCACCCCCTACTGCATAACCCGCACTCCCCACCACCCCTTCAATAAAATCCCTTAATATTTGGGGCTGCCTGGATTAGATCCCATGTTGATGCAGTATAATGGGGTAACCTATTTCATTAGGCCAAATCCCAACTGATAATAGTTATAGATATTAATTCATGTATAATATCTATGAATTTTGACACATCACATGTTGTATGAATCATGGTACATGAATAATAATATTATTTCATCGAGGGCTTAGATAAATTATGATGTGACACTTAAATACTTTCTCACATAGTTTTTAAATAACCGAAAACCACAAATGCATTGAATCCAAATTTAAATACCTACATAATTCAATTCATATACCTTTCTTACATGGTGTTAGCCCAATTATGTTAAATACCCTAAGGGGGTGAATCAGGGTATGACAGATAAAATCAAATTCCCCTTCAGATATTGTTTCATCATTTAAAAAATATTCTTATCTATTCTTACCATAAAAATATATGAATAGAAATGATATAATTCATGATACATAGCTATTTTTACTTGGTTCACCCTCGCTGGGCTACGTACACGGAGTATACAACAATATTATGCCGATTTACCAAATCCACTTAGGATCAAATCCAAATTACAAGGTTCGGGCTAGATTACATCTATGCCCAAGATCACTACCTTTAAAAGATTTAGTGTTTTCTCAATTCATTCCCAAGGTTCACTACCTTTGTCTCTTTCTATGACTCACTATTGGTGGAAAGGATCATTGTCTTCCTCTTCCTTTGCTCACTGCTCTTAGGATGGATCCACTCACAGTTTATTGACTTGTAGATCCATTATTTGAAAGAATTCATGAATCCAAAACAATATATAGATTCTTTTTTGAAGTTCCTATTTCACTCGTATATGAAATCAATTTTTCTCATACTATTAGTTAGTGTAAATTTCTTTTGTGAACTATTTAATTTCCTTCATGAACAACCTTCTTCCTCTACGAACTACACTACACCGTTTAGTGATTATGCTTCATAGACCAACTATCCTCCATGTAAATGCTATGATTCTTCAGATCATATCTCCTTCATGTCCCTCTTCTTCCATCACATATCAACCCTTATTCCATGAACCATTCATGCTTCATGGACGGGTTCTTCTTTTATAGACTGCCTCTCCTCTATGGAATGTTTGATGTCCCACTGACTGCCTCTTCTCCATGAATCCATCGTAATATATAGACTAAATTTCCCCATAAACCCCCTTCTTTATCTTTTCCCATGAAAAAATTCACCCTTTATGAAATCCTCCCTCACGAACTCTTCTCTTTCATGGACTCCCTCGCGAACTTCTTTCAGACTTTTCCAAATTTCTTCTCGGAGAAATAATTTTCTCTAATGAAATTTTTTCTCAATGTAATAATAGTATTAGAGTAACATATATAAGAAAATATATCCAAAAAATCCATTAATTCATTTTATCTAATTCTTTGATGTGGTATATCCTTCACAGCATACTGTGCTCCTCCTATGAACTGTTTTCCCTCAACAGTCTGTGCAGTATCTTCGTTCCTTTGCGGTAGACGATCTCTTTCATGAGTGAATCCCTTAACGACTCCAAAAATCATCGCCTCACCTCCAAAAATGATGATCCATCCCATGATCCTCTAGCCTTCCATGAACTACATTCATCATGTGAACCATATTCCTTCAAGTAAACCATTTTCATCATATGAACTGTCTCCCCTATGCGGTTTGTGTAACGTTCTTCGCTGTCCGAATAGCACTGCTATGTAGAAATCCTTAATTTACTAATTTCATTAATCATTTTTTGTACTCTATTTTCAGTCTATGAACTATATTATATGGTTTGCAAATTATATACTCCTATGTGGAAAATCTTCCTTTTCCAAAAAACAAACTTCTGATTTTGAGGCCCAAATATTTGGAAAACACTAGAAAACTACGGGACCTTAAAAACCTACTTCGGTAACATAAAAAAAACTCATTCATGGTCATCTAGAATTTTTAACATACATAATCACACCGAAAAACATTGAGAGGACTCCTTGAGGTATTTTTTCCCAACAATCTCCCCCTTTGGGTTTGTTGATAATTCTTCTCAATTTGATACCTCATTAAATCCTCATCCAAATTCAACTAAAATTTTCTTCTTGTGATTAAGTTAATGATCAAGGATTTAGTTAACACATACGTGATCCATCTTCATTGTGATAAACAAGAGTATAATGCAAATTTCATCAATGAATCACTTTATTCCATTCCAAAACCACTCATCTTCTTTTAACAGGAACCTCATATATAATAATATATATACCTTGATCGACCACTTCTTGCATCGAAATATTTAATACTACTCATATCTTGTTTCTCCACTATTCCCTTGATATACTAATGTATTATTTTTACTTCATGTAAGTTTATTTCCATTAGATTTTTTTTGATATCGTGCTACTTGAAATGTGGAAAAAACAATATCTGGTCATGTCGCTATTAATTATAGATGGCTTCCAATGATCTGTCTGTATTCGGGGACATTAACTAATTTGCCTTTATCATCTCGTGATAGTTTCATCTGGGTATCCACTGGAGTTTTCATCTCCTTGGAATTATCCATTCCAAATCTTCTCAATACATCCTTGTAATGTTTATATTGATAAATTAATGTTCAATTCTTTCCATATGTTTCATGTAAACCAAGTGAAAACTTCAATTCACCAATCATTGACATTTCGAACTCACTTTTCATGAATTTTGAAAAATTTCTACATTATAGTTCATCTGATCCACTAAATATTATGTAATCAACATACACTAGCACCATAATCATTTGATTACTATCATTGTTTACATAAATATTGTAAACAAATCCACCACACAAAAAACTGGTCTTCTTTAAAAACTGATTGAGCCTTGAATAACATGCTCTCGATGATGCTTCATCCTATAAAGTGACTTTTTCAGTTTAAAAACTATGTTATCATCTTCATTAATTAGAAAACCATCTGGATTATCAATATAAACTTCTTCTTTCAGAAACCCATTTATAAATTTTGACTTAACATCTATCTGGAAAACATTAAACTTTCTTTGAACTTCTATGCCCAATAATAATCTGATTGTCTCCAGCCTTGAAAAAAAGTGAAAATTTTTAATCAAATTTGAATCCCTCTATCGGGGAGTACCCTTTTCACACTAGTTTTTTTTTTTGAATAACCGCATTATCTACATTCATTTTATTTTGAAAGACCCATTTATTACCAATGACATTATTATCTATTGGCCTCAAAACAATATCCCATGTCTGATTCTTCTCAATTTGGTCAAGCTCTAAATTTATATGTTAAACCCAATCCCCATATTCAGTTTATTCATCAAAACACCTGGGCTCTATCTGTGATAAATAAGATGATTTTTGTAGAGTATTCATCATCTTTGTATGTACTGACACTGTCTGATCACCAATTATGTTTATTCTATAAATTTAGACTATTATCTTCTATCTTTGTGTGGATACTAAATTCTTCTCATCCTTCTCATTATCTAAATATTCTTATGAATTATCCTCTGGAATTGTAACATCCTATGATCTTCTTATATCTTCATCACTATCTTCCCAACACTGATCATTTATTTTCTGAAGACTTTTCTCATTCTCCATTATAGTTACATCATGGTTTCAAAAAAAATTCCCATCCTATTTTTGAATAATTTATATGATTTTATTTTATTTGAGTATCCAAGAAATATACCTTCATCTCCATGGGATTCAAACTTCCAATGTTTCTCCTTAATTAGAATGAAACATTTACTTCTTAAGACTCAAAAGTACTTCAACATTGGGTTCTTTCCATACCATATCTAATTTATATTCTCCTTATCTTTCGGAAACAATAAAAATCTATTTGATGTTTAGACTGATGTCATCACTACTTCTTTCCAACACATCTATGGTAAGTATTTCTCAATGATCATTGTTCTAGCTATTTTGTTGATAATTCTATTTCTTATATCAACAACTCCATTCTATTATGGAGTTTTCACTGCTGAAACTTGATGGATTATCCCATGTTTCTCGAGATAATCCTACACTTGGATATTATTGAACTCAATTTCATTATGTATTCTAATCTTTTGGATTTTTTGACCAAACATCTTTTCAACTTCCCATCGAAATCTTGTAATGAAACTGGAAACTTTAGAGTTTTGGTTGATGATTGATACCCACCCCATTATACTAAAATCATTAATGAATAGAATATAGTATCTCCTCCCATCAATAGATCTTAGTTAAATAGGTTCACACACATCAATATTCACCATCTCAATAATTCTTTTTGACCTTTTAATTTTTTCCTTATATGCATTTCGAATGATCTTCCCTCCTCCAATGGCCCGAAGGCCTTTATTTTTTATTGATTTTTGATAATACACCTTTCAAGGGGTGAGGTGGAACCCTTAAAAGGCTCGTAGGCATAATTATTACATGGACCATAGGCCTTATATGAATTCATTTCCTGTAGGCTTCAAACATTACATACAACCCAGACTTACTACTTGGAACTGCTCCTCCCCAGCATCTTCATCGTGAAATCAGCTCTCCACCTTTACATGACTGTTCAGCTAGGCTTTCCCATGCATGCATAGACTTTTCCTGATGGCAGGTGTCATACACTCTCATTCTTGCAATACATTTAGCTTCTCCTATGGTGAAAGCTCTTTGTTCCTCCTCCCTCAGAAGCTTTTTCCTTGTAGGTTGTCTGGTTTGTATCTGCACTTTAAGGTGGCCCGAATGCCTTGAGGTGGCCCGAAGGCCTTACTGACCTGAAGGCCTGGGTGGCCCAAAGGCCTTAAAGTACTTAGGGACCAAGACAGTTATGAAATAAAATTTTTTCCTCCTCCTTGTATAGAAAGAACATATCTTCTTATCAAATCAAAAGATTTACTTTTGTATGTTTTCCTTACAAAAAAATGCACCATATTTTTACTTGATAACACATAATTTACTTAAAAATCTATGGGATGTTCTACAATACACAGTTGAATGACCCTAATCAGTTTGTGACTGAGACCTTCAAAAACTAAGACATTATCATGTCTCATAACTTTCCCCCAAACTTGGTCATTCTCGATCCCACAATCTTCAGGCCTTCATCATTGCCAAATCTTATGATATATTCCTTATCATACTTGATTCTTTTCACTATATCTTTATTTCCTTTCATATGAGAGGTGTATCAACTTTCAATAATCCATATTACAGTGTGATATGATGCTTTAAAATAAATCTCTATAACCACTACTTGTTCAACTGTCTTCTTCTTTTCCGTCCATGTTTTTGAATTCATACCTAGTACTGATTGATATCTTGATCTTCCTGGATATGTGATGGAAAAGATTCATATTACAATATTGCATAAGGATTTTTCATTTTCATCTCATTTTATTATAAATTTCATTGCTTCTTATGACCACATTCATTCTATTTTGGCACAATTTTTGGAATTGTCGATGGGAATTATCTTTCCATGTTCCTGAATCCTCTACACCTAAAATAGTGACTATCAAATGATGTCTTGGAATATTGAGCCCTATATTTATACCTCTATTGGTCTTGTTCCCCTTGAAACATCTTTTCTATGTAAAAAATTGTGGGTGTCCCATATTTTCACAACAGTAGAATCTAATACGAGGTCCATTCATGTGTGCCAGTAATGCACTACTAGTTCTCCATTAGGATCTATGAGTCTTATGATTCTGATTAGTACCCAAATCAATATTCAACCTCACAGTGGGATATTTTGGTCTAACTAAAGACATTATTGCTTTCTTTTTTCAATCAAGACCCACACAAGTTGAATCATTCTTATCAACCATTTTTTTCTAACGTTCCTTTATCTGCTTCACTGGAATCAAGATTTTTTGGATACTGACAACTTCCTCTTCAAGTTATTTGATACGTTTGAATTGATCTTTTCTAGTATTTGTAAAACTAAAGATCTATATTTTCAATTCTTCAATTTTGATTTTATTCTCAAACCACATTTTTGAGATTTTTGGCATTAAAGACTTCAGTCATTCAGTTTCTTCATTCAGCTCAGACTTCTTTTCTTCCTGCTACTGCATATAAAGTTTGGTATCATGAACCACTTTGTTGTGTTTCTTTATTTTGTCTCTCCAAACATATATCTCTTAAAGAGTAGCTTCTTCCTTATCACTGCCACTTTATACCTTTGTTTGGTAATTTCCCACAACTTCCACTATAGCATCTGCTTCATGATCCTTTCTATCATCCAACTCTTCAGCTTCATATTCTTCGAAACATTCATCTTATTTTGAAAGTAGAATATTATTGTTGAAGAAATTTCTTTTGTAACTTCTAATACATTTAACATTGGTTGAATACTTCTTCCATGTAATTTAATCATTGTCTTCATCTTCATATTCATACTTCTTAGGATACTTTGCTACAAAATGTATAATCTTTCCACATATAAAGCATGAAAGTGGAAGTTTTCTTGTAACCTTACTCTTCCTCTTTGAATATTTGAAGAGAGAAATGACATGAAATCATCCATATATTCTTCCTTCTGGATATATTAAATAGAGAGTTTATTAATGGCCTTGAATTTCACTTATTGGGACTTCCCCTTTTCTACAACATTATTATCGTCATTTCTCATTTTATATGCAACAACAGTACTGTGCAAGTTATCCAATGTCAACTCCTTTATATATTTATCTACTAATGTAGAAACATTTGGATTAAACTGAGGAGGAAGTTTTCTAAATTTTCTCTTTACAATCATTATATCTCTAGTAATTTCTTTTAGACCATGCATGTCTTCCATGAAAACATTCACCTGATTAAATAATGTATCAAAAAACTCATTAGGGTGAATTCTGAGATCCTCTTATTTGTTCCATAAAACCTACATCTTTGCTTATCTACTTTTGATTCACCCTCATAAATTTTCAATAGATCTTCCAACATAGTGTGTGATGTTTTATAAGAAATCACTATCATATAGATTGGATTGGATAGGTCTCCCCCTCAATCATTAATCCCTTTATCATCAGCATCCAATTCCATTATATCGACCTCTTATAAAGAACCATTGTTTATATTGGCTAATATTCCATACACAGATACTATAAGGAAATAAATTCCTAATGATCATAAGTAGTGATGCATCTGATTCATCCATAATTTAAATGTTTTCCATAAAATATCATAATCCCTTTGTTATTGAAAACCTCTATTTGTTCTACTGAATGAGAACCACAAACTTTGAACCTTTCACTCTAATACCAATTGTTATCCCAATTAGGATAAATATTATAAGAGGGAGGTGAATCATGGTATGGAAGGTAAAAACAACTAACCCTTAAGATCTTTTTTTCATTAAAATAAATCTTATCTCTTCTTCTCTTAGTATTATATAAACAGAAATGAAATCATGCATGAGACACAATGATTTTAACTTGGTTCACCCTCACTGGGCTATGTCCAAGGAGCATAAAATGACAATGTGATGATGTAAAAAATCCAATAAGGATCACTTATAAATTAAAAGGTTCATGCTAGATCACTTATATGCCTAGGCTCACTACCTTTATAATATTTAGGGTTAGCTCACTGAATTCACAATGGTCACTCCATATTTATATTTCTATGGCTCACTGCTGATGGAATGGATCACCATATTCCTCTTCCTTTAATCAGTTGTCTTAGAATGGATCCACTCATAGATTATGGACTTGAAGTTCCCTTAATTTTCATGAATTCACACATCCTCAACTATAGATATATTTTCTGTTGAAATTCTTTTCACCCATATATGAAATCTACTTTTTTGGATACTGTTAGTTAGCATAAATTTCTTTTTCAAACATTTTATATTCCTTCATGAACAACCTACTTTCTATGAAAACTATGATACACTGTATAGAACATATGCTTCGTGTACCACCTATACTCCATGGACTAACTATTCTTATGCAAACCATATCTCCTTCCCGAACCACTTCTTCCTCTTCAGACCAACCCTTCTTCTACGAACCCTACCTACTTCATGGAAATGTTCTTCCTCCACATATTGCCTCTCCTCTGTAGACAGTGTGATGTCCCACAGACTGCCTATTCTCTATGGTCCTTTTTGCTTTGTGGGCTATAGTTCCACACAAAACCCCTTCGTGAACTGTTCCTACGAACTGATTCACCCTTCTCAAAATCCTCCCTCATGAACTCTTCTCCTTCGCGGACTCCCTCAGGAACTACTTTCGGACTAGGTGAATTTTATCTCGAAGCAATGGATTTCTCTAATGAAATTCACTCTCTATGTAATACTAGGATTTTTTACTTATATTGGAAAATATATCTGAAAAATTTTCTAATCAATTTTACTTAAGTCTTCGATGTGATAAAACCTTCACCACGTATTGTGCTCCTCCCACGAACCATGTTCCCTCTATGGTCTTTCTAGCATCTTCATTCCTTCACTGCGGTTGATCTCCTCCAAGAAAAAATCCCTCTGTGGCTCCAAAAATCACTGCATCACTTAAAAAAATGATGAGCCATCCCATGAGCCTCTATTCTTCTGCAAACTACATTCCTCCCTTGAACTGTAAGCCTTCCCCCAAAGCATTTTCATCATGCGAATAGTTTCCCCTATGCAGTCTGGGTACCGCGCTTCGTGGTCTACATAGCACTGATATAATTGAATGATTACTATTCCAATTTACTTTTCTATTCGGTGTACTCCCTTTGTAGTCTACGAACTATGATACACTGTCTGTGAACTGTGTACTCCTATACGTAAAATCTTTGTTTTCCAAAAAACAAACTTCTAATTTTGAGGCCCAAAAAATTGGCAAACACTATAAAAATGTGCCACCTTAAAAACCTACTTCAGCAACATAAACTAAACTCATTCACGGTCATCTGAATTTTTCCACAAAAAAATTAAACACAAAAACATTGGAAGGATTTCCTGGGGTATTTTTTCCCAACACATGACATCTTTAATACTAAAATGCCATTATCTTTCTCTAGATTCATTATTTTCTTTCATGCATGAAGCATCACATAGTATGAATTCATGAATATCCTGTATGATGTAATTATAAATTTTTTACACTTCTCTCATGACATATGGAGCAACTAGAATGAACATAGACAATATTGACTTTCATTAACACCTCTATTTACATGCATTAATGTGAAATTTCATGTATGTTAGATATTATCACATCACAGAATTCTCATCCCAATTATAGTTTACACACCATATCTCAAGTTACTCTCATTCTATCATGTAATTATATTCTTCTTAGGATTAAATGAACTATCATAATTGAATTTTGAAATACGAACATGATTTATGTTTTAAACCCCTTATGTGTATAAAAATAGTGGCATCTAGATCCTTTTACCATAGGTAGATATATCATGATGCCTTTCAGTTAATTGGCATCTCATCTTATGGTTGATTCATCAACCATTTGTATTCTTTCAGTAGCTCCATTTTTCTCATTTGGTAGGTGAAAATATATTTTGTATGATCATCCAAATTTTTCATTCTATCCTCACTTGTACATATGGTAGGTGATGAGAACAGTCACAAAAACACGAATCTCATTATTATATGTTCTTCTTCAATCAATCTCATTAATTCACATGATATTTGAAGCTATAATGAAGTTATTATCAAGGTATGTTTGATTTTTTTTATATGTTTGATACATCACCTGTGACTACATACTTCACACGATTAGTCTATTGACTATGAAGGCTTACAGTACCTCACCCTTGTGGTCAACCATGTCTATGTGTGGTCGATCTGAAGGCATCCATGTGTTTGGTATAATGATGGGAAAGTAGTAAATTTAATGAACATCTTGTGGTCGATTGGAATATGGGTTTATGATCATTTGGGAATTCATCATGTCGTAGGTTAATTAGTTTTCACATAGTTTCATAATATGTAAAGAAACTTTACTTAGCTGAATAAGATGATGATGTGGCCTCTTTTCATTTAGTACAATATTGTGTTTGTATTTTTAATGATGTAAGAATATTTTCCCATGTTTTTTAAATCCCAAATCAAAAAATCACTCATCAATATGCTCCTTACTAAGCCATTGCATGGAAATGACTAGGCATAATTGCCACACCACCAAGGATCGTCTCCTATTACACTCACACACCATTTCACCCATGTGTGCCTGCTTGCATGCACCCATGCTTACTGGCTTGGTCTATCAATCTAGATTTTGCATAATTTTTTAGAAAATTAAAAAAACCATTAGTGAAATACTAAGTGAAACATGAAATTAAAATACTAAATATTATCTCGGGGTTATTACTATAAAATATTATTCCTTGTTAAAATTCACATCTTGTAATTTAAAAATATTTCAAAGCCTTCTCAAAGAATTTTTCTTGCAATTATATAATATTTCTTGGATTTCTATATCTTCTTATGAACTTATGTGGATACTCTATCAATAATCACATCCAATTACTTGGATTAAACACATATTAATAGCTTTTCCATCATCATGATAGCCTTTATAATTGAAAAACATTTAAATAATACATGAGCACTTCACAACAGAAGACAAAGATCCTTCTGAAGTAGGAAATATTTTATCTGTATATTCTAGAATCCAAAATTTGTCCCATCAAACTTCTCTGCCTAGAACTTACAATCATCAAACTCCATTTCTTCAAGAATTAATAAACACATATTATATTTTTCAATAAATAATAGGGATCATATCCTACTAACCATAATTATCTTATATGGCCAATGGTAGAATGATGGTACTAAATCAAGCTCTGAAACACCTTGTCCAATGTCTAGTCATCTGAAACTCTATAACTAATGATTTGATACCACTCCTTGGGTTTGAAATATCATAACCAGAATTTATCCGGTGAAACATAAAAAATTTAAACAAGATCAAAAACCAATGAATCGTAATGAATCCAGATACGCAATATACTGGAATATAAAAGATATTAGAAACCTAAGTAGCTACTCCACAACACACAAAAATAGTTCTAAGAAGAACTTCTGAAATTCAAATAAAGGGAAAAAATGCGAGGAACATCACATGTTTACATAGTTTGAGATTATTCATGCTCCATATGGGGAATTCTATAATACTTTTATTTAAGAAACAAGATAAGATTACAATGTTGAATATTTGTCACAAAATGTGTACCCTGCATAAAATAAATAGTGAAACCTAGATGGTTCAATAGGTTTCATCACCTTTTGATCTTTACAGAGAGTATTCCCTCTTGGATCTGATATTCCTAGCTATCCCTTTAATTTTTCAAATACATCCACCTACTCAACACTCCCTTCTGATGAACAGTACCCACATCAAGAAACATTATGTGTTTACTCTTATGTACCCTCTCAAGAATACTTACATAATATTCGTGAAAGTGGAGGGACTCTTATGTAACATTAGAATGACTTTTATACAATTCCATTGCATCTCCATACTTCCGCTTTTGGACTTTTAAGGTTTATTCCTACTGACTACTTCATAACTTCCTACTTTTAGACTTCCAAACATTAGTCCTTGGTACTCCACCATCACCATCTGATTTTAGAAATTACTCTTATTGAATCTTTCTTTTCATTGATTATAATCACTTTTCCAAAAATGGTTTTTTAGGGATGAACCAAATAGAACATGCAAGGGACAATTGATTAGGGATGATGATATAGCATGGTGGGGTACACATGGGGGGTACATCGGTGGGGTGACTAAGAAGACATTGTGTAACAACCCTCAATTTTATTCTGTATCAATATATATATATATATATATATCCTTAAATAAATATTGTCAAATTTTTTGTTTTATACACAACATCGAACTAAAATGTGGCATGACATATTATATGAAAATTAATATGAAACTTATAATAATAATAAAACTTGTAGTAAATAAAAATAGAGTAACCAATTAAAAATTATTACATTTAGTGGATAAAAATTTAATATTATTTTATATTAAAAAGAATTGGTTTTTGAAGAACTATTTTTCTTAAAGAGATGTGTATTTTATTGATCAGTTTTGAAATATATTGATGATAATATTTATTATTTAATTTTATGAACTAATATATTAAAATTCATTTAATTTCTAACAATATAAAATGAGATTAGGAACACTTAATGTTTAAATGGTGATTTTTCTATAAAAGTTGTTTTTTGTTATAATTTTCTTATAGCTAAATTTATCAATATAAAAATTTTAATTTTATGAATTTGTTTTTTAATTCAACATTTAAAAATTAAAATAAGTTGATTTCTTGGGATTTTTCAAAAATGGTTGATTTTGGGGTGAATAGTGAAAATATCGTTCTTCCAAATACTATAAAATTTATGACATCATCATGATATAAGAACGAAATAAAAGTGTATGAAACATTTTTTTAGAAAAAATATGTGTTTAATTATTAAATTAAAAGTTCAAAAAATATTCTGTTGAACTTAGAAACCTTTGTTAAAAATTGTAGAACCTATGTGGTGTTTTATTTTAATAAAAGAACTATTTTTGAACTTTTTTCATTATTTAAGTATTTACAAGATCAAATTCGGTTTTGGATTTGTTTTAATATAATATAACTCTAATAGTTTAAATAATAAACCAATAAATGTCTTGATAATCAATACTATACAATATTTTCGTCTAAATTCATTTTTATTCTTAAAAAATAAGTTTCTAAAAAATGTTTTTACAACATTTTAGAGACTTATATTAAAATTAATTTTTATTGCCTATTGAATATTAATATTTTAAAATGGTTTTAGTATTTTAAATTATAATTTTCAAATTACTTAATAAAAACCGTTTTATTTTTTTAATAATATTAATTTAGCATGCTAAAATTTTCTAATCACTATAAAAGTTAAAATGGGTCTAAAAGGGGTAAAACTAAAGGATATGGCTATAAATATTTCAAAATACAACCTATAATTTGATTGTATGAGTTAGTTTTGACAAATTTCATTCTATGTTTGAAGTTGGATATCCTTGGTGCCACATCTTCTTGAGAAATACATTTATGTTATTTTAATGCTGAGAGTATTTAAATGTTGTCAATCCTATAAGATATAAAAGGTTCACTTCACCCCCTCACTTATCCACCCAATGTTACCCATTTATCTCAATTATCTTTACCCAAATAACATACCAAAAACCTTATCCATGACCTATTGGTTTTTTTCTCCTCACATACCAACATAAGAAGACGTAATTAGTGATCCAAAGTGTAACATCCCAACCCAAGAGCCACTAAAACGGTGCCCCAATATGTTGTTCCACATGGACTCAAGCGTGAGTCCCTATATGCCAAAGGCTATTTCCTAGAAGAAAGGGACTATGATGGTATAGTGGTGAGAAAATACCCTCATGATCATAGAATATCATAGTGGTATACAATAATAGAAAACATCAGAAACAACATAATAATTGATCTACAGATGCATAAGTCATCCAGATATAATAAATAAGAAGAATTAGAATCACTATCATATAAAAAATTAATATCATGTCATGATTCTATAAAAAAGGGGAAATTAAACGAGATATAGATGAAAGGTAATGTAAAAACTTATTAAAAAATGAAAAATGAACTAAAATATCTCCAAAAACATCATGAGTATAATCTTCATCTTCTGCTCTCGTACTCTATCCTAGTACAGAAATCAAGCATCCAAGGATGGATGCTTCCCTTTGTCACTACCTACATCTATAATATCCATTCAGGTACCAATAAAAATCTCAAATAAGGTGTGATATATATTTAGTACTCCACCTCCAATGGTTTCTAGAACTATCCAATCTGTGTATAGAAAATGATCAATGTGTAGGTAACAATCAATGTAAATCCAAAATGTATACTCTAAATGAGTCGGATCTAGTTCCTAAAGGACACCGGGCTGGCATTCCCTACTCCATCCTAAGCTAGGATATCTCTGAACATGTGTCACCATAAATATATATTTATATATATTCCCTATAAACATAGTAACATATATATATATATATACATTTATATGTATACGTTGTTCAAGATCGGACCCTAAGGTGTAACTCAAGTGTCCATGCATAATCACAAGAGTCTCATAGAGTAATAAGAGATTAAGTTATTGAGTGTTAAAAAATCATGAGGGAATCCATTCCTAAGTATCATGATTAATAAGGGACTACATGCTTGAGTTTCACATTTAATAAGAGATTATATGCCTAAGTATCATTAATCATAAGGGACACAATGCTCGGTTATCATATTTAAAAAAGGGATACCATGCTCAAATATATCATTTAATAATAGATTATATTCCCAAGTATTATACATAATTATAAGTGATGTTCATACTTTAATATAGGTTAGGATATGGTTTCCAACAATTCTACATTTAATTATCTAAGGGTATGATCCACTATTTTCATACGAGCCAGATGATGTATTCATACCACTATTTTTTCCATTTAATTACAATAATCCATTAAATTAGGAGGGAAACCAATACCAATTGGAAGGTGGATTTTCCACATTAGTATTTAAGAATTCAGTATCATTTCATAAGAATTCCCAAAGGGGTGGAACTAGTCAAAGTGGATATCCTCCGTCAAGGAAAATATTTATGAAAGAATTTCTATCTTGGATAATAATTAAATTTAAAATAAAACGTTTTTTTAGGTATTGTGTAGAAGTTATTGCATGGAAAATGATGGTGTATGATATAAAAAACTCAAATTTGGGGAAGAATTACTTGACCACCTACCATAGCTTTGTATTACTCTCCTAATCTTTTTTCAACATTTAATTTAGACTAGGATGGAAGAAATCAGTCAAATAGAAAAATTCCCTAAAAGTACGGAATATTAAATCACCTAGAAATAAATTTCACATGGGAAATATAAATGAGGAAAATAATTAGGAGGATTAAAGAGTTTATTTCTAGTTATCCAACATAGATGAAAAAGAAGTAATCAGACACTCTATGAGGGGCTTATGTCAAATACTAGTTTGGATACCAAGTAAGAGCTCCCATGGTTGAGGGAGGATATTGTTCATGAAAATTTGGAGAAAGGAGGGTTAAATTTTTAAGGAGGTAAAGTTGAAATACTTATTTCACCCAATTTTAATAGGTCACACGGTTTGGCCACATGATTTGATCGAATTGCATTCCAATAGTATGCACCCACTACCTAAGTGGCACTAAGAATTTGAGATAGGTTTTTATTTTTTCCAAAACATGCCAAGATGATGTTCCCATATACGAACATCTATATCACCCCCACACAGTTTTTCCAAACCATGTGTCCTGAGGTGCATGGTTTAAACAAACCATGAACCTAGACTTTCTTCCTCCACAACCCATATCTCTAGGCTCCGAATGAGCCCCCAAAATCTCCCAAAGTCTTTTTAACCTTGATAAGAATAATTATATAGATAAAAATAAATATTAAAAATGAATATTAAAGTATATTTACCTCATATAAAATCTAGTACATTACAACCTCCCCTCCTTAAAACAACTCATCCTCAGTTTTCCCTATAGAGGATGGTAAAACATCATTTGAGAAATGTTTCTGCCACTAAACATTTATGTTGGACTCTCTATCTCTCTCTTATCTCTCATTATATAAATGAACATTATTCCATAGTACCCATACTAGAGGTATTGACCAAACATAGAGATAATTTATGCTTTAAAAAATAAAATGAATAGAATTCACCCCAAAATAGGCATCAACCTATTGGTCAATATCCTCTACGACAAAATAATTATATGAGTTAAAATAATAATGGTGAGGATGTGATACATGTAATACTTCATGCATGGCCAGGTACCAATGATCTAAGTCCAACTAATAGGCTACCAGACCAACTCTCAACAGTATCACTAATGGTCTGACATAACAAGGACATATATTTCCCTATCTATGAATCTATCTATGACCCAACCAAGGAGAAACTCATAGATAAACTTGATATCCTCCCCAAAATCAAATGAATGATAGTGATGATTGGTATAATACTTATCCATATACTAAGCTATTTTCATATGTTTTTTGATAAGTCGCAGGTGCTTTGAAGTCACCTGAATGAGACAAGGTCCCAATAGCATTGCCTCACCAGCCTCTAACCACCACAATGGTGAATGGAATGTACTTCCTTATAAGTACTTATCGGGATCCATCAAAATAGTTTCCTAAAATCAATTATTGTAATAAAATCTAGTGATAGGTTGGTGGTTCTCCCATGAAACATGAAAATCAAGGACGCATGCTCTAAGCATGTCCTATACCACCCATATCATATACTCAGACTGATCTTTAGTCTAATGGTGATATTTTATAATTAGAATAACATGTAAACTTGTTTCCTTATATAACCCCTTACAGAACTATGATTTAAACAAAGAAACCTTATCTGACATGATAGAATGTGGAATAGAATGACGACAGATAACCTATTATATGTAAAACCTCCCAAGATCATCCACTTAAAAGTTCTCTCTAATAGGAAGAAAGTAAATGGAATTTTTAACCAGTCAATGATCACCCATACTATATCACTTCCTTGAGGTAATCTCAGTAAACCCATCACAAAATTCATAGTGACATCATCCCATTTCCATTACAAAATAGACAGGGGCTATAAAATTCTAGCAGTCCATTAGTGCACCACATTCACCTACCGATAGGTGGAAATCATGTGATAAAACCATAAATCTACCAATTCATACCTAGTAACTAATAATGGAAGTATATATCATGGTAAATTTTAGTTATTCCAATGTTTGATACACAAAAAGAGGCACGATATTCCCACATCAATTCTTTATGTATGCCTACAGACACCCAAACATGCCCATGAATGTGTAGAATCAATTCCAAATTGATAACCCAACCAGGCAGTGGCTCATCACCTAAGACACTCTCCCTTAGGACTTTTAACTTTGTATCATAAATCTATCTCATATATACCCACTCTAAAATAGAAGATATCACTACCAATGATGCTAAAACAGGATGCATGTGATACTCTTGAGCCTCCAGATGCATCTTAGAAAATAGTTTCATTAACGACCACTCAATACAAGCTTCCCAAAATATATTTTTCTGAATCTTACATTTTAGAGAATTAGAAATATAATTTCCCCTCTCATTTGTATAGGAAAGATCAATGTTTAAGGACTATAGGTATTCAACCCTCCTTTACTACCTAAGATTTAAGTCATGTTGTGTAAATATATATTTAAGTATTTACTGTACATATACACTAAAACCACTCTATTAGATTATATTTACTCTAATAGAATAAGGAATAAACCACATATTCCATATCAAGGTCATGTGTCAGGTAGTTATGCTTGTGAGGCCTCAACTGAAGAGACCCAAACTCCATGAATCACTATCCCTGCATCAGAACAGCTCCCAACCTAATTCCTGATATATCACAATAAACTGAATATATTAATCCCACATCTAGAAGAATTAGGATCAATGATCAAGTCAATATTCCTTTTAACTCTTGAAATGTTGTTTCACAGGCTTCAGACCATAAAAACATAACACTCTTTTTAGTAAATCCTGTAAAAGGTATTACTAGGAATGAAAAGTACTAAATAAAATGAATTTAATTTCCAGATATCCCCAAGAAACTCTATATATCAAATAAATACTTGGGATACTGCCAAATATTACTAATATCACCTTCTTTGGGTCAAGATATATTCCTTCCTTTGAGATTATTTGACCTAGGAAGTGAACCTTGTGTATCCAAAAGTGTCATTTGGTTACCTAAGCATACAATTGGTGCTCTCTTAGTGTATTCAGTATGATATCAATATATTTGGAATGGTTGTGTTGAGAAATAGAATACACCAAGATGTATTCCATGAATACATCCAAAAATGAATCTGGATAAGGTTATAAAACCCATTTCAAAAATTCCATAAAATC
The DNA here is from genome assembly GCA_963277665.1 of Viscum album. Lineage (NCBI taxonomy): Eukaryota > Viridiplantae > Streptophyta > Magnoliopsida > Santalales > Viscaceae > Viscum > Viscum album. The sequence goes on from OY728125.1 coordinate 599,784,484, forward strand.
TGTAGGCCTGTTAGTGAGACTAAATGGTGTGAAAAATTAATTATACAATCCATATCTTCTATAGAATGTTGTACATGGTATATTTGAGGGTATAACATGAACCTAATGGTATCTTGACCTCAAATAGATCATGAATAAAAACCTTTATCCTTAGAGTTGGTCAGATGTCATCTATATGTGGTATTGAATACTAATTCATAACTATAAATTGGTTCAAATGACGGTAATCCACATAGTTAATTATGGTATCATCTGACTTCTTGGAGAAAATTACTGGTGAACCCCATGGGGAAGTATTGGGCCACATAAAACCCTTAGTTTCCAAGTCTTCTAGTTACCTCTTGATCTCCTTCAACTCAATAGTTTCCATCCTATAAAGAGGAATGAATACCAATGTTGATCTTGGAACTAGAATAATAGAAAACCCTACATCTATCTCCAGAGGGAGCCCAGAAATGTTTTCAGGGAATACATCACTCAAATGATCTAATATATGATGGAAATAATCCTAATGTTTTCCCTTATCATCTATATAAAGTCTAGCAATTTGGTCTATCATTCAATTCAACCCACAATTCTTGGGTCCATCTCAACATTCCTAGACATCCAATTCACCCTTATGAATATATTTGACACCCTCTTATGATGTAAAAAATACCCTTTGGTAATAAAAATATAGAAGGGAATGATAAGGAACTAACCAAACCATTTGGAGGATTATTTAAAATCAACTTATCTCATGGAAAAATTGTTCCAGCAATAAATTATAATCACATACCTCCAAGAGACATTCATTTCACTGGTGTACACTTTTTTATTGAACTCTCACTGGGGTAGAGAGTGTCATTACTCCACAGAAATATTGAACCATGATCCAAAGGATCTCCATAATAAAGACATATATGAAGGAGTGGGTAGATCATATATCAAATAAAGCATATAGTAATATAGAGGCTATGAAAATAACACCTAGAACTATAGAAGGTCAAGTGATATATTCCTCTAGTATAATCTATACTGCATGTAACTATCCATATTCATGGCCTTGAGGTACATACAGACTACCTTGACTAGACCTATTCTGCTAGGACTACATATTATAAGACTATATTCCATGGCCATATCCACCTACTCAGTCTGATTGGCCGATAGTATTCTAGCTCCCTTCCTAACAAGGATCTACATATCCTATATCTGAATTAGGAGTTAGTGAAGATCATTTCTCATTGTGCACTAGAGGTATTGTTCTGAAAAAACAATAAATTTAACGCATCTTAATGCAAACTAAAAACTCAATTAGGTCTTTCTTACACTAGGGTTTCTTATTCCATGGATTCCCACACTGGTGACATGCCACATAACTATCAGTAGGTGTTATCTGACTGCCATTTCCCCCATGATAAGACTCAAAGAAATACCTTATGCAGCTTGATGAATAACTTCCTAGTCTCAATAATGGACTTCCCTAGTCTACATTGTTGAATTCCCTTAGGTTCCACTCCATGATGAGGGTCTGATTCACTGTCTCTGAAATAGTGGTCAACTGAAATACATTCAACCAGGATCAGATGACATACACATTGTCATCCTCAAAAAATCTCACAGTCATCAAATCGTCACCAAAAAGTGTCAGTGAGAAGCACTGACACTTGGAGAAACAAGTTGAATACTCCATTATAGAAATATCACCCTAATGTAGGTGCATAAATTCTCTAGTTCTATCTTCTCTCAATGTATGTGGAATGAAGTAATCATAGAAGACTATATGAGAGTGTGCCCGGGAAATACCCTGATGATGATCATATTGGGTGATAATATACTACCATCACTTAGAAAAAAACATAAATAATATAATTTGAACACATTACCTTATATCCAAAGGCATCTCCAGATGGTCAAATATGGATAACATGGCCTCTATTCAAGACTTAGTAGCCTCGGGGCCACCATACCCTAAGAACATAGGTGGATGATTCTACCGGAATTCTTTCATAAAATCTACCATAGTAGGGGAAGATCACATACATCCGTGCATAGACTGCATAAATCATAGGAAACTATCTCATAACTAAACATTATCTCTGAGATCAAGAATAAAGTGAGGTTATATCAAAGTCACTATAAGAGGTAATATTGGGGGATTAGGTCCCACCACCTCTGTAGCAGGATCATCATCACCCTCCTATAACACAACTTGAGGATTTCATGATGGAATAGATATAAAATTTCCAACTGTACATGTTAGATAAGGTTAAACAATAGATAGGATCATAGAAAACTAAATAGTATAGCTACAAACCATCCTATATAAGAGTCACACCCCAATACCTACTCCAAAGTCAAGTTTTAAGTGAGGTAGAATATCATAAAGGATTATAAGATACACTCTCTACTAGTCCCTACTAAGGTCGGGTCAGGGATAAGGTATCACATCACATAGTAGAGATCATAATATATAGAGCTTCAATTGAATGGGATGGAGGAAAACACACTTTACATTGTAATTTTCAACCCCATTTAACAGTAACCATTTCTTTTAAGAATTTAAATTTCTTTAAGTTCGTAATCATTTAAATATATATGCATGTTCCAGTTATACAATTCACCACTCAAAAGTTATAAGGGAATTAAATTTATAAGTTGAAATTCGCATGTCATGTAACTCTAACCTGACCCTTATATCTGTTATCATGATGAAACATTTCATATAGAATGATTTAATTAGATTAATCAACATTCCCAATTTATAGAATTCTATGATTCATAAATTACAATTAACATTTATGTAATAAAATCCACAAATGTTTCATCCCATATGACCGGTGGTCTATAACTCAAATATGGAATACTTTTTTAATTAAGGTTTCAACATCAATATATATGAGAAAAAACCATTTAGGTTGATGTAGAAACTTTAATTAATCCAATAATTATATCCATTCAATAAATGTTAGCACATTCCGAATATAATAGTCAAGAAACTAGTAATATGTAGCAGGCAATGCATGTAGTAATATAAATATGGCATGAAATATTCATTACATGTTAATACTAAGGTATATATATATATATATTCCTATAAAAAACCTAAGGTGTAACTCAATAATCTATGTATATTCACAATTTTCTCAAATATTAATAAGGTACACCATGTCAGAGTGTCACAATTCATAAGGGACACCATGCCCATGTATAATGATGAATATGGGATTCAATGCCTGAGTATCACTTTTAATAAGGGACTTCATACCTGAGTATCATGAATCATAAGGGATTCCATGCCCAAGTATCACATTTAATAAGGGATGTCATGACCAAGTATCTAATTTAATATATGACACCATGCCTAAGTATCATACATAATAAGATTCATTAATTATTTAATATAAAACAATAGATGGTTTCCAACTATCTTACATTTAATTATCTAAGGGTGTAATCCATTATTTATATAAGAACCATGTGAAATGGTCATACTGATCACTTTTCCATTTAATTACAATAATCCATTCAATTTGGTGGAAAACTGACACCACTTAGAAGGTAGTTTGGACACATTCGTTTTTAATAAGTCAAGGGAATTTAATAATCAAGCACAAAGGGTTTTCAATGGTCTAAGTTGATATCATTCATCAAGAAAAATATGTATTAAATCATTTATAACATGTCTAAAAATTCAGTTTAGAATAAAACATATGTTTAAGTAAATTTACGGAATGTTAAAAATACAACATGATGGAGAATAATATAAAACATTTTAACTTTGAGGAATATTTAATAGACCACCTACCTTATCTTTTTAGTACTCGTCATGCTAGAATAGGAGAAATCAGAAAGATAGAAAAATTACCTTTAAATAATGAATATTAGATTTACTAGAAATAGAATTCATAAGTATTTGATAAATGAGAGAAAAATTAATGGGATAAAATATCTTAATTATAGTTATCCAATATAACCAATGGATAAGAATTTGAACACTATATGAGGGACCTATCTCAAATCCTAGGTTATATGTCAAGGAAGAGATCTCATGGTTGAGGGAGGATACTATGTGTAAAAAGGAGAATGTAAGGTTAAAAATTTAAGGAGGTAGATTCTAAATAATAATTTCATCCAGTTTCAAAGTAGAATATGGTTTGGCCTCATAGTCTGGCCAAACCAAGTTCTAATTTTGTTCACCCACTACCTAAGTGTCATTAATCGTGTGGGTTAGGAACATGGTTTGACCGAAGTGGGTGTTTCCAATACACCCCTCTCCAGAGGTAATCATATTAATCGAGTTCATTCATGTTTCATTATTACATAACGTCCTAAATATATTTTATAACTATTTTATTATCATTATTGTATCTCAATAACCCCATAAATCCTAGATCCGATGCATTACTTTTTTACATTGGCATAGATACAAGCTTCAAATCCCAAGGGACCAAATAGTTTGTTAGTTTCATAAAAACCAGATAACATACACCATAACCATATTAAATTGAGAAATATAAAATAAAACATTTTACATCATAAAATAAAAGGAACTTAATCCTTAAAATCTTATTCAAATATTTCTTCTTCATAACCTAGGAAAAATATAATAAGGGTGAGCTCAAATTCTCAGTAAGGGTAAGTAAATCAGAAGAAAAAATGAACTAATTTGAATAATTAACATGGAAAGGTGAATAACTGATAACACATACCATTCAAATAACTAGATATGGAAAAATAATTATATAAAGGTAATAAATTTAAACATATTCTATTTAACCAACAGACTAAGAATAAAATGAATCTATAGATATGTCAATTCAAAATTTCATGTATAAAAATGATTATTGAAATGAAGGCAATACTTTGATATTAGACATCATGTATGTGGATCATAAACCACAATACCATAAATACCTTTTCTCAAGAGAGTTTAACCTATTATGATTTTTCCAACTTATTCATTTTATGACACTATTGATGCATTGATGGACTATCTATAACTAACCCCCACCTGTATCTTATAGTCCAAAGCATTCCTCAAATATTAAATAATCATTTTAATTAATAAATAGTTTTCTTTATCACCAATTGTCCAAATTGAATAAGGGATACATACTTATTAATAATTTTACTAGTTAAGGATAAGTAATAACAAGGTTTTTAATGTTAATGAATGGAAATTCTATCGAAGTACCATTAAAACATTCTTGAGTAAAATAATCATTAAACATTCCAAAGTGTCACATACCACTTTGAAACATTTGAAAATTAATGTCAATGAATTAATTACATTAAATGAAACTTAGAATATCATTCAAATAAATTTATTCATGATAGAAAATTTTAAAGGGTGGTATATACACCATATAAAAGTGAATTGGTGCATAATAACAATTAAGTCTCAAGGAAATGTAAATTGAGACGAAATCCCTTAACTTGAGTCCAACTTATAATGTGTGTCTTTATATTCCTAAATAATAAAAATATGTTAATTATTTACTTTCATGAAAAACATTTTCATTTTTATTATTACTTTAACATCACTTGTTATAATGTTTTACAAAATCACTTAAACAAATATGTTTACATCGGGTGTTTTGACAATATTTGGTTTATGTGTCAAAAATGACTCTGGTAGATCGATTGTGGTCAAAGGGGTCATTATATAAACATATAGAGAATAATAATAATGAAATAATTATCATATTTATACATAAAATTTAATTTTAAAACAAATCATGAATTATGGTTATGAAAAATGAACCGACATTACAATCATGTAGATGATAGATCATACATACACATAGGTAATTCTCCCATTTTTAAATGATCATTATGGAAAGAAGGTAAGTAACTTCAATATTTATAGAATGATAATTATATAATAAATAAAATATTTTTTAATATTATATACTTATATATATATATATAATTATTATTATGTAAAAGTAATCACATCATGTCTAGGAGGCGGTAGTCCATACATCTATGAATGACGTTATCACTTTTTAAGTGTGTGAAAGGGTAAAAAGGAAAATGACATATATTATATTTATATAAAATTTATTATTTTATAAATATCATATAGATTTAATTTATGTCACATATTTTTAACTAAAACCATCATTTACACATTCCATGTATAGTGTGAATAAATTGCATCGCTTTAAGGAGGTGGTAGTCCACACTTCTACAAATGATGTTATCATATTTAGACAAAATGGAAAGTATAAGGGTATGTTCTATAAAATAATTAAAAAATAATAATTACATAATAAATATAATATATAAAATATATAAATATATTTTCCATCATAATTTCCAACCATGAAAGGTGGTAAAGAAAAAATGAACAATTATAATTTTGTGAGGCAATAGTTCACCGTACACATAAAAAGTATGTTCATTATCCATTAGATGGAATTTTGGGTGAGTGTAGGTAAAACCCATAGGATAAAAACATAATAGTATATTGAGAATAATTTTTTTGTTATATAATCATGTAATAATAAAATTTTAGGGGGTGGAGAATCAAAATAAACTAAAGAGGTTAAGGAAAGATGTTATCTCTTATTTGAGTAACTCATTTTGGTTTTCACAAAAGGACTTACTTGGATGGATTTATACCCAAGGGGACGATTATAGGATTAAGGGAGGGATTTTTAGGAGATATGTTTATAGATATTGGTCGATCCAATGTGTCTTGTGAGGTTTTAGGAAGTGGGAGAAGAGGATGCCTTCTTATAGTGGAGGAAGAGTGGCATTATTGTAAATTTTGGAAAAATAATTCCACCCACATTTTTCACATTGATATTGGATCCAATAAGAATAAAAATTAAATAAAAGTTAGTATATGGTAGAAATATATTCATAAAATTCCTTTTGGACAAGTTTATCTGTAAATTGGCCTCCAAAGATTAATGTTTAGTCCATTATTGAGCTTAATTTAACCTTAATCGTTGTAACTAATTTTAATTACATTCACTCCTATTATTTATAAAAAATAATTTGAACTTATTAAAAATTATAAATTATGATTATTATAAATATTTAATCCATTTTTACATATTAAAATCACAAAATTGGAAGAAATTAATTTAAAATTAATCTCACAGATGGGATGACAATGCATACTTTTAATATAAAAATGTCCAAACGTTTTCTATTCTTTTATATTCAATTACAAAGTAATATTTACTCCAATTACCTAAATTGAATTATATGATAAATTTTTAATCTATTTAAACTTTAAAACCAATTAAAAATATAATTTAACATTATAAATAAATTACATGAAAAATCAGTTTTGAATTAAAATTCATTATTTTCCACTATTCATTAAAAATTTAAACTTTACAGGAAAATACCAAAAAAATCACCCTAAAAGTGTTTTTATGTTTTTATTTCAAATATAAAGTTTATTTTGACAAATATAGTTTATAAATTTTATAAAAATTGGATTTAAAATAGGTTTTCCATTAAAAGGTTGTAAAACTGCCTTTATAAAAATATTAGTTTTTAAGCATAAAATTGGTATTGTTGTTATATAAGGGCTATAAAATCTATTGGATGAATATAAAAAATATTTTATTTAATATAGTATATTTATGTATCATTAAAATCGTCAATCATAGTAATTATTTTAATTTATTAAGGTAAAACTCCTTTGGGTGTATAAAAATAGTTTTTTTATGAAAAAAATTCCTTTATATTCAATTGGTTTGTATATTAATTTCTAAAAAACATTAAGAAATTAATTCATAATATTTTTTTAAAACCATAAATTTTCATATTTTAGTTAATACTATTCAAAATTTATAATTTAACGTATAGGTTAAGTCTTATTAAATTAAATAATAATATTTGAATAATATATTGTTGTTCTTTTAAAACTTGGTCTTGGGTGTAATGAAAACTGCTAAACAAGGTTGTTATTATGTGTAAGTAAATATAATGCAGTGTTTACATGCATTTCACACTATATAATATATTAAATTTATTTAAAATAGTAATTATATTATAAAGTCTCAGGATATTACATTCTCTAGTGCGCTTTGTATTGTGTGTTATACACTCTATCAAATACAATATTATTACTTTAGAATTTATGAGTCACATTCTCCCCACCTTAATTATATTTCATCCTCACAATTCAAAAAGAACCATGGAAATCAAGGGATTTATATATGAAAATACTATTGTTGAAAAACCCACATCATAAATAGGGTTAATGAAACATATTCTTAATAATAAAGAAAAGAAATTACAATAGTTATGTAACTAGGTTCCCTAGTAGGAGAACATAGGTGATAAATGGAAACACGAATAAAGAAGAAAAATATAACAATAAATCTCTAATGTAGATTACCATAAATGATTTTTAGATTAAAGTTGTTGACCATAAGACCATAAACCATGGGTGTGAATAGATTTCATTGATATCATCAAAAATTATGATAATATGAAAACCCTTTTTTTCAAGACCATTTTTTCCATAGAGTTGAGAAATTATTTCACCCTCTATGAATATAATAAAATATACATTTATATAAACAAAATAATTTTCCTTTCATTCTGCCTTGAACAATTCCCATTGTTTCTTATATGGTGAAGTAATACAATAATCTCTAAAACCTTGTCAAAAGATAAACCTAAATTGTCTCATAAATAATTAAAATTTTTAAAATATTATGATCCAAGACTTTATAAGGAAGGTCACTGAATTTCTAAAAATTAACTTATTATTATCCTTCAATATAAAAACCACCATCATACATTCTGTAACTCCCCGACCCCAGCTACCCAGAGTCGGTGCATTAATTCGTAACATTGGCATGATCACAAAAGATCAAGTCTCGAAAGACCGATTAGTTTAGTAGCCTTGGAAACACTAGATACATTCATAAATGTTACATTATGTCATAAAGTGAAAAACTAATAACAAAGTCTTCATAGTCCACACTCATATCCTCTTCTGACTATCCCTGCAGGTCATTCATAAAATACTTCTTCACATCCTGGAAAATATTAAAACATTGAAAGGGGTGAGCTTAGATGCTCAGTAAGGATAACAATATTGCAGAAGCTTTCATAAATAAACATAAAAATTTAAGGCAATGTATAACTAAAAAAAGACTTTTAAACTTGAACATCAACATAATATGGAAAAAGTAAAATGAGATAATGCCATTCACTTCTTCACATGGATATTCTACTGGTCGAATAATCACATGCAATATCAATAACCACTTTCATAATGAGGGAATGTATAATGCCAGACATTCTGAAACATTTTGTCAAGGCCTCGGCCAAGACGTCTAAAATGATTAAGGCTTTGGCCAAAACCATAAATCAAATTGGGAAAGGGCCTCGGCCAATTCCACGTCTAGTTGTCTCGTGAGACCTACCGATGCATCGAGGAGCTATAGCGGGCTCCACCCGTCACTTATTAAGTCCAATACATTCCTCATATGAATAAGTTTAAACATATCATATACCATAATATAATCGTATCACATAAAACATGAATAAAGGAAACATAACATTTCCACATTTCAATCACAAGATATCAATACAACACATTGATATAATAAAAACGCTTTCAAAACCATTTTCAATACCAAAATAAATGAAAGTTAAAACATTGTATTTATTTTTCATTAAAAAAAGTGATGGCTTGTAGAGGAAGTCGAAACTCAAATAATGGTCTTGGCGGCGGAGAAGTCGTTGTCGCCGCATATGTATGGAAAGAAAAACATTCTTTTTTTGTCTTTTAGTAAAACGCTTCGTATAAAAAAGATTCCTTTTGAATAAACGTAAAAGTCAAAGGGGTTTATACACCGTATAAAAGAAAGTTGTGTATAAAACCAAATATGCATCAATGAAAGGGGATTGAGATGAAGTCCTTAAAATATCATTTTTAAAATAAAATAGATCTATTATTTGTATTAACTATAGGTACACATAAATAAAGTAAAAATACAAAATAGGACATAATAATATCATGACATAATTTGAAAGTAGGAGATTAACCCAAAGAATGGAAGTTAGGTTAAGAAATTCCCTTACCTTGCGTCCTGTCCTGACTCGACCGTTCTTTAACCTCATGAATAATAAACTAGAGTTAATTTCTATTTAATTAAGAACCTTTTTCATGTTCATTATTCATTTTATATCCCTTATTACCATGTTATGAACATTATGTAATTATTTAAGTTTATAATGGTCATTTTGTCGATCTTAGGTACTTGAGTCAAAAATAAAATTCTTATAATTACAAGTTGTTCATGTGGTTGTATATCCATTATATCCATAATTATGTTCATGATGTAGATATCATATATATCATATATATCCATTATATACATGAATTTATAATATTACATAACATTTAGAGGTAAGAAATGAAATGCATCGTTCATGGAGACGGTAAGCCGTACGTACGCATGAACACTACTTTCATTTCTATTTTGTATTTAATGGAATGATGTTATAATTTTATAAAGTTATAATATAATTCCAGTATAATATAATGTATAATACCATTTACTCCATCCTTTATACATCCCACATATGGTATTAACGATTCAAATCACTTTGAGGGGGCGGTAGTCCGCACTTCCTAAAATGAAAATATCGCGTTTACCCATAATGGAAACCATAAAGATATGCCATAAATGAAAAATACAGAATCATAAGTAAAACATAAACATATTATATATCATATATAAATATAGTGACATCTTAATGGCCACCTTTGAAGGTGTTATATGAGTGTTGAACAATCATCGTTTCGTGAGGCAGAAATTCACCATCCACAGAAACCGTATGTTCTTTAACCATTAGATGTAGGTGTGTGTAAGTGTAGCTCGAATCCTTCTTATAACAACATCCTAGTATATTTAGGATACTGGTTTTGTTACAAAAGAAATGAATAAAAAGAGTTTATGGGGTTGGATAAGCAAAATAAAACAAAATAACATTAGAGAAGACATTACCTCAAAATCGGGTAACTCTTTTTGATTTGAGCCAAAGGCTTCCTTGGGAAGTGTTCTGCCCAAATTGAGGCTTCTAGGAGTAATGGGGGAAAGTTGGGAGTGTATTTGGGCAGAGGTTTGCCGAGCCAAATGGCTTGAAAGTGTAAATGAGGTGGTAGAGGTGGGGGCCTTTTATAAGTGGAGAGGAGGGGCACTCTTGGAAAGTAAGGAAAGTTTACATTATTATACAATGCTTTTCGGATTCTAAAGGTCCCAAACTTATATAATTAGAGGATAAGGTGATAAGGGTTCTAAATATACCCATCCAATAGTCTTTGGACAAGTTTAAGCTCTGGAGTTTACATTAAATTTTCATTTTATTAAAATCGTTAAATAATGAGGTCATCGCTGCATCATAATGATGTCATAAATAATTTAATTTATTTAATGTCTAAAAATTATAAAAAAAAATACTATGATGTAGGAAATATTTTTATATTTCCAATGACTATTTATAGTCAAAAATATGACTTGTATAACCCCATGTAAAAATTGTTTTAGTAAAACATTTCATGTTTGTGTCATTTTTTACTTTAACATTAAATAAATATATATTAATGTCATTTTCCCACCAAAGTGGCTCCATGGGGTCCCCAAGTTGACCCATGGGTTTTCTTGGGCGACCATGACTCATCCAATAGGATTAGGACAAGTGTCAAGCTCATCTCATATTATTAAAACATTATTTTTACCATAAACTACACTAATTACCTCTAATCACGATTAAGAACTTAAAAGTTACTATTCACCAAAAAATTATTTTAATCTCATTGAACCACATTTTACTTCTTAATGACAACCATGTATGTCAGATTTTTGAAAATCAAATTACAGAAGTGGTAATATTTCATTTAAACGAAGAATCAGTTATTTAACTACCACTTAGTAGTTTTACTATTCATCAAAAAATTGAAGTTTTTCAGAACAATGCCAAAATTTCACCCTAAGCTATAATTGATATTCCGAATTCAAAAATGATGTCTATTTTAAAAAATTCCAAACATATAAGTTTCATTAATTAATTTTATAATTAATTCCCGCTGTCACAACAAATAGCGTGTTTTTAAGAAACAATTTATATCAAAAGATTGGCAATTGTTTATGTCCAATTTCAATGTTAAGTTAATTATAATGACCACCTTTGGGTAAAATTATAAAAATATATTCTAATTATACTTTAAAACCACTAAATAGTATAATTTATCACTATACCTTATTTTGATTAAAAAAGTTGTTTTTAAGTATTTTTCACTATTCATAAAAAATTAGAAGTTCCCAGAAAAATACCAAAAATTCGACATAGGCTAATTTCGATATTCTGAATCCAAAAATGAAGTCCATTTTGAAATATAAAATTTGTATAATTTTAAAAAGTGGTTATTACTATTCATAACGGCTACTTTGATTAGTCGCGGTGTTTTAGAACTCGAAGTTGCATACAATGCAAGCTATTGCATTATTGAATGAGAAGCGTATTGTGGAAGCTTGAGGTGTTACATTCTCCCCTCCTTCGGTAAATTGCGTCCTCGCAATTTGAAATTTTTCTTGGAAAATAAAAGGTTGAAAATAGAAAATACCTTTGTGGAAAACCCACATCGGAAATAAGATTAATAAAATTTAGCCTTAATAAGAGGGAAATGGAAATAAGAAAGTCACCACCAAATTATGATCTCGATAAGAAGAACATTGGTGGCAATTAGAGACATATAACTGGAGGAAAAACATAAATATTTGTAGAGAGTGATTGAGGTCATCAATCACAATCAACTGTCAAATTGAGGGCCTCAAAGCCTTAAATCTGTGTTGATTTAAAATATCATTAATTCAACAAGACATAAGGTATTAGGATAACACATTTTTTTGTTTTAATATCCCTTTACTAATGTTTAAGAATTAATTTATTAATAGAATAAGAGATAGGTATATATATATTTATGCTTGACAAGTAGAGTTTCATCCTTCAACTAATTTCTACCACAAACTCATCTTTTACTCCAAATGGTAACGGAACTCAAAAATATTCTATTTATCCTAATTGTATAAGGTTCCAAATATTAACACATACCATTTAGATTAGTAAAACTATTTTGTAATAACCAGGGACTTCCTGTAGGCTAGTGGTAGGCAATAAAGGCCTGTCCCACTATGGTTGTGGGTTCGATTCCTGCAGCTTTGTCCGACGTGACGGTTTATGCCCCACCCTGCAGGTTGTCCTTTTCCTAAAACTATAGTATTCCAAAAATAATCTTCAGAAATTTTTTAACCTTAAAAATACTATCCAAAGATCAACTTAATCCACTCCAACCTTTATAGTTATCCAAAATACCTCTGTCCAGACTTTCTCTAAAAGGTCTCTTAATTCCAAAATCAATTTATCAGATTCCCCAAACAAAGTAAAGTTTCTCTTATTGTCACATACTAAAAATATAATTACCTTCATCATATTAAAACCTTACTAAAATCAACAAGTACTGCAGTACAATCCTTATATATATATCACATTATTCTAATAACCATAATATAATCCATGAGTCCAAAAGCACCATTACATTAGATATTCTGCTTCAACTGTAGTAACTGCATAAGATTGTCCTTGATCCCTTGGCCTTTTCTGAGGTAAGTTTCCCTGACTCTTAGGACATTCATTTTCATAATGACCCATTTCTCTACAATTGTAGCATTCAACTTTGATAGCCTCTTTCTTTCCCTTGCAATCACGAGCCTGGTGACCCTTTTCTCCACATTTATAACAAACTCTCATTCCTTTTAGGCAAGTATCAGGGTGATTCTTCCCACAGTTATCACATAATGGAAAATCCTTCTTTACCTTTTTCCCTTTATCTGTCTCTTGTTCCACCATTCTCTTCTTCTCTTTCTTTACTTTGTTGTCATAAGACTTAGATAATTCATTTTCTGTCTTGATAGCATACGAGACAATATCTTCGTATGATGAGAAGGATTGTGATACTAAAGCTCGACGGAGAAATGGTTTTAACCCATCAAAGAAACGATCAATCTTACTCCTTGGGTTACGTATATAATCGGCAGCATGCCTCGCTAACCTTGTAAAGTTAGCCTCATACTTTGCGACATTCTCATCCTCCTTCTGCCTCAGACTCAGAAATTGCCTTTCCATATCTGCTCGATAGTCACGAGGAAAGTATTTTTCTAAGAAAATCTCTTTGAACTCCCTCCATTCCATATTCGATACGTCATCATCTTCCTTTGTGTTTTGAATCAGCGACCACCACTGATCGGAATCTCCAGTGAGGCGGTAAACTGCCATGAAAACCTTCTCCCTTTCGCTACTCCCCAAGGCATGGAATATTTTCTCTAAGGAGTTTATCCATTTCTCAGCTACTAACGGATTTGTACCCCCATTAAATATTGGTGGTTATTTCCTCATGAAGCGGTCTAACATTGATCCTCCACGTTGTGGATCAGGGTGACCCATACGAGTAAGGTTATTATTCATAACTTGAGTGAGTTGTCCCAGTATGGTAATAAGTTGATCAGCACCAGTTGTATCTCCAGATCCACAATAATTATCTTGAGAAGGAGGGAAATCCCTACACGGAGTGCGTGCATTGATACGGTTTCCATTCCTTCCACTAGGCGCCATTTCTAAACAATGGCATAAACTAGATTAGTTTATGAATCAAAATACATAATTCCATACATGTAAAATACTTAACATAAATTGAACTATTTATGGATATAATCCATAATCATAAAAAGGTTTTATTTGAGTAAGTATATACTCATAACCATTCATAGTGGTTTGTAAAGAAAATGAGAATTATCCAAAGCATATCCCCCGGGATTGTCGTAACCAAGAGTGCAGCAAGGCCCGTTGTCGTGCACCAGTTCCCGTTCGAGTCTAGCTCAAAGTGGTGTTTTCAGGTTTTACCCCTAGGTACATCTGTGCCAGAGCCGCCTCTACCTGCTCGTATCTAGATAGGGATGTATTGCTCAGAAAACTCACAAAATCTCTACAATAACAAAATTCTAGGAAGTTCTTCTATACTAATCCTCAAAGTCTATCTTTGGGCTATGTGCTCTAATCAGAGTTTATCTAAATCTAGCTTCCAAGGTTAGTACTAAACTGCCTCTGATACCAACTGTAACGCCCCGACCCCAGCTACCCAGAGTCGGTGCATTAATTCGTAACATTGGCATGATCACAGAAGATCACGTCTCGAAATACCGATTAGTTTATTAGCCTTGGAAACACTAGATACATTCATAAATGTTACATTATGTCATAAAGTGAAAAAATAATAACAAAGTCTTCATAGTCCACACTCATATCCTCTTTTGACTATCCCTGAAGGTCATTCATAAAATACTTCTTCACATCCTGGAAAATATTAAAACATTGAAAGGGGTGAGCTCAGATGCTCAGTATGGATAACAATATTGCGGAAGCTTTCATAAATAAACATAAAAATTTAAGGCAATGTATAACTAAAACAAAAGCCTTTTAAACTTGAACATCAACATAATATGGAAAAAGTAAAATGAGATAATGTCATTCACTTCTTCACATGCATATTCTACTGGTTGAATAATCACATGCAATATCAATAACCACTTTCATAATGAGGGAATGTATAATTCCATACATTCTAAAACATTTTGTCAAGGCCTCGGCCAAGACGTCTAAAATGATTAAGGCCTCAGCCAAAACCATAAATCAAATTGGGAAAGGGCCTCGGCCAATTCCACGTCTAGTTGTCTCATGAGACCTATCGATGCATCGAGGAGCTATAGCGGGCTCCACCCATCACTTATTAAGTCCAATACATTCCTCATATGAATAGGTTTAAACATATCATATACCATAATATAATCGTATCACATAAAACATGCATAAAGGAAACATAACATTTCTACATTTCAATCACAAGATATCAATACAAAACATTGATATAATAAAAACGCTTTCAAAACCATTTTCAATACCAAAATAAAAGAAAGTTAAAACTTTGTATTTATTTTTCATTAAAAAAAGTGATGGCTTGTAGAGGAAGCTGAAACTCAAATAATGGTCATGGCGGCGGAGAAGTCATTGTCGCCGCATATGTACGGAAAGAAAAAAAAATTTCGTTTAGTAAAACGCTTCGTATAAAAAAGATTCCTTTTGAATAAACGTAAAAGTCAAAGGGGTTTATACACCGTATAAAAGAAAGTTGTGTATAAAACCAAATATGCCTCAATGAAAGGGGATTGAGACGAAGTCCTTAAAATATCATTTTTAAAATAAAATAGATCTATTATGTGTATTCACTATAGGTACACATAAATAAAGTAAAAATAAAAAATAGGACATAATAATATCCTGACATAATTTGAAAGTAGGAGATTAACCCAAAGAATGGAAGTTGGGTTAAGAAATTCCCTTACCTTGTGTCCTGTCCTGACTCGACCGTTCTTTAACCTCCTGAATAATAAACTAGAGTTAATTTCTATTTACTTAAGAACCTTTTTCATGTTCATTATTCCTTTTATATCCCTTATTACCATGTTATGAACATTATGTAATTATTTAAGTTTATAACGGTCATTTTGTCGATCTTAGGTACTTGAGTCAAAAATAAAATTCTTATAATTACAAGTTGTTCATGTGGTGATATATCCATTATATCCAGAATTATTTTCATGAAGTAGATATCATATATATCATATATATCCAGTATATACATGCATTTATAATATTACATAACATTTAGAGGTAAGAAATGAAATGCACCGTTCAGGGAGACGGTAAGCCGTACGTACGCATGAACGCTACTTTCATTTATATTTCATATTTAATGAAATGATGTTATAATTGTATAAAGTTATAATATAATTCCAGTATAATATAATTTATAATACCATTTACTCCATCCTTTATACATCCCACATATGGTATTAACGATTCAAATCACTTTGAGGGGGCGGTAGTCCGCACTTCCTAAAATGAAAATATCGCGTTTACCCATAATGGAAACCGTAAAGGTATGCCATAAATGAAAAATACAGAAGCATAAGTAAAACATAAACATATTATATATCATATATAAATATAGTGACATCTTAATGGCCACCTTTGAAGGTGTTATATGAGTGTTGAACAATCATCATTTCGTGAGGCAGAAATTCACCATCCACAGAAACCGTATGTTCTTTAACCATTATATGTACGTGTGTCTAAGTTTAGCTCTAATCTGTCTTATAACAACATCCTAGTATATTTAGGATACTGGTTTTGTTACAAAAGAAATGAATAAAAAGATTTTATGGGGTTGGATAAGCAAAATAAAACAAAATAACATTAGAGAAGACATTACCTCAAAATCGGGTAACTCTTTTTGATTTGAGCCAAAGGCTTCCTTGGGAAGTGTTCTGCCCAATGTGAGGATTCTAGGAGTAAGTGGGAAAAGTTGGGAGAGTATTTGGGCAGAGGTTGGCCGAGCCAAATGGCTTGAAAGTGTGAATGAGGTGGTAGAGGTGGGGGCCTTTTATAAGTGGAGAGGAGGGGCACTCTTGGAAAGTAAGGAATGTTTACATTATTATACAATGCTTTTCGGATTCTAAAGGTCCCACACTTATATAATTAGAGGCTAAGGTGATAAGGGATCGAAACTACCCATCCAATAGTCTTTGGACAAGTGTAATCCTTGGATTTTACATTTTATTTTCATTTTATTAAAATCGTTAAATAATGTGGTCATCGCTGCATCATAATGATGTCATAAATAATTTAATTTATTTAATGTATAAAAATTATAAAACAAATACTATGTTGTAGGAAATCTTTTTATCTTTACAATGACTATTTATAGTGAAAAATATGACTTGTATAATTCCATGTAAAAATTGTTTTATTAAAACATTTCATGTTTGTGTCATTTTTTACTTTAACATTAAATAAATATATATTAATGTCATTTTCCAACCAAAGTGGCTCCATGGGGTCCCCAAGTTGACCCATGGGTTGTCTTGGTCGGCCATGACTCATCAAATAGTAGTAGGACAAGTTTCAAGCTCATCTCATATTATTAAAACATTATTTTTACCTTAAACTACACTTATTACCTCTAATCACGATTAAGAACTTAAAAGTTACTATTCACCAAAAAATTATTTTAATCTCATTGAACCACATTTTACTTATTAATGACAACCATGTATGTCGGATTTTTGAAAATCAAATCACAGAAGTGGTAATATTTCATTTAAACGAAGAATCAGTTATTTAACTACCACTTAGTGGTTTTACTATTCATCAAAAAATTGAAGTTTTTCAGAACAATGCCAAAATTTCACCCTAAGCTATAATTGATATTCCGAATTAAAAAATGATGTCTATTTTACAAAATTCCAAACATATAAGTTTCATTAATTAATTTTATAATTAAATCTCATTGTCACAACAAATAGCGTGTTTTTAAGAAACAATTTATATCAAAAGATTGGCAATTGTTTATGTCCAATTTCAATGTTAAGTTAATTATAATGACCACCATTGGATAAAATGGTAAAAATATATTATAATTGTAATTTAAAACCACTAAATAGTATAATTTATCACTATAAATTATTTTGATTAAAAGAGTTGTCTTTAATTATTTTTCACTATTCATAAAAAATTAGAAGTTCTCAGAAAAATACCAAAAATTCGACATAGGATAATTTCGATATTCCAAATCCAAAAATGAAGTCCATTTTGAAATATAAAATTTCTATAATTTTAAAAAGTGGTTATTACTATTCATAACGGCTACTTTGATTAGTCGCGGTGTTTTAGAACTCGAAGTTGCGTACAATGCAAGCTATTGCATTGTTGAATGAGAAGTGTATTGTGGAAGCTTGGGGTGTTACACATTCTCTTGAAATATAATAATAAAATTATTTACCATAATACTTTATTGGTAACATGAATTATTCTTTATTCCTTAATTAAAACACATGCTATTGGATATATTCCATATATCAAAAATTATTGTAGACTTCATCAATGATAGAATAAATCATTACTCATTTCCATGGTAATCATCACTTTTCTTATTTACATTATCTAAACCAAACATTTATTTATCCAAATATCACTATATTAACATTAGGAACATATTAAGGGTTATATTTCCCTCAACAATGTGTTTTACAAAACAAATTACCTTCTAATGAATAAATTTTCTTGGTACAATTCTGTTTATGATCTCAAATATTTAGTGAAATAGTTCTACATCATAATCCATACATATTTCATAAATCATATGATGAGAAAATCAGCAATAAAATAATTTTACAACATATTTCATAGATCAAGATATAGAATAAAATTAATCATTCCATGTCAATTGTTTTAATAATATATGTTTGACATTAATCCCTTAGCTTCTTCTGAGTTTTTTTTGAAGGAATGGTTCTTTAATGTCGAAAATCAGCAGACGTACAAATGAAAATCCATAAAGGGAAATGGTACAGCCAAAGCTGGTCAACATCATAGGTTCTTGAAACTGCAAGCTAATGAGAAGCATTGTTTCCTTCTCATTTAGTAAAGGATAAAGTGCAAATTGAGAAGCCTTGACGAATAGACAGGATTTGCCTGATGAGGGATCCAAACGACTGGAGGTCGCCGTCGTTGGAGTTGATAGCATTGATAATGGTGAGATAGTCTGATTCGAGGTTGATTTTATCCCAACTGCGGTCCATGGCGAGCATCAGACCTGCAAGTATTGCAGTAGCCTCAGCCACTATAGGTTCCCAGAAAGCATAGTGTGCTTCATGATTGGCTGCAATAATTTTCCCCTGATGATTCCGGGCCACGATGCCAAGGCCAACATGCCCATCCTTGGGGACTGATGCATCCACATTAATCTTACGAATCCTTTCTCTTGGTGGACACCAGTGGGAGGGAAAGGATGGGGGACCCACTGGCTTTTTTTGGCCACTGTCGTGCTTCCAGCCCTCAACCCATGAAGAGGCCTGGTCGTTCCGAAAAATGGGGGGTCTGTGAACGTGGGTAAAAATTTCCTCATTGCGACGGACCCAAATAATTAATGCCATAGTGCAATGTGAACCTGCTTTAGTCGGTGAGAAGGAGGAGCACCATCTCAACAGGAAGGATGGGAGGTCAGGGGCCGTGGCCAATGAAATGTCAGCAACAACGCCCCATAAATTCCAAATTTCCTTAGCCCCTGAGCACTGGATGATGGCATGTAAGGGAGATTCTGGGACGTTCGGGCAGAAAGGGCAAGATTCCTCACTTGACATATGTCGAAAGAGAAGCAGGATCAATGTAGGAAGGGTACTCGTGCACACCTGCCACCAAAAGTGGCGTATTTTTGGAGGAACGTTGAGTTTCCAAATTGACTTCCAGGGTTCCCCATCCCAGTTGACTGATTGATGGAAAGAGGCAAGCCGATATCTAATTTCACCATGTAGGCTCCCAAAAGGTCATAAATCCAGAAGAGATGGTCGGGGACAGCATCAGGGACCCAGGGGGTACTCAGGATGATTCTTTTATATCTTTCATTGAACCATGCATGGATCTTCTCAAGGCACCATCCTGGACCCTGGTCGGAAAAGAGGTATCTGACAGTGGCGTCTTCAAAACCTGGTTGGGCAGGGGATGAGGCCTGCGTTCTGTCCTTATCAATCAACCACGGATCGGTCCAAATATTAACAGATTTTCCATTCCTGATCCTCCAGCCCAGACCTTTTTCGAAGAGACTTTGGGCCCCCCAAATGCTTCTCTAGAGAAAGCATGGACGGGGGCCAAGAGAGGAGACCTGGAAGTCCTTGTGGGGAAGTATTTTTCTCAAAGAACACACGTGCAGAGGGATGATGGACGGTTAACCAGGTGCCAACCTTGCTTAGCCAGCAGAGCGTCATTAAAATGAAAGAGATTCTAGAATCACATGCCTCCCTCAGGCTTGGGTCTGCATAGTTTTCCCAGACCATCCAGTGGGTTCTATTTATTCCATCTTTCTTCCCCCACAAGAAGTTGGTTGTGCGTGTATGGATCTGATTGACAACGGCCACCAGAAGATTAAACAGGGACATAAAATAGTTGGGGATAGACTGGATAACATCTTTAACGAGGATATCTTTGCCTTCTTTGGAAAAAAAATTCGGAGTCCAGCCTTGAATTTTCTTCTCAATCTTGTCCAGCAAGGATGAAAAAATTTATTTTTTGGAGCGGCCAAAAATAGTGGGGAGCCCAAGGTACTTCTGGTTCTTTTCTACTAGATGGATTCCAGCAAATTCACAGAGTTCTTCTTTCTTGGCAGGAGGTACCCTGACGCTGAAGGAGATTTATGACTTCCCATGATTTATTGACTGACCGAACGCCCGCTCGTACTATTGGATCTCCTGGATGATAGCCCAGCATTCATTAGTGGTTTCTCTAGAGAAAATGAGGCAGTCATTGGTGAAGAAGAGGTGCGATACTGGTGGGATTCCTCAGCAAACCTTTGCTCCGTGAATGGTGTTAGAGGATGCATCCCTTGAGATAAGGTTGGAGAAAACATCAGCCAACAAGATAAAAAAGGAAGGGGAGAGAGGATCTCCCTAGAAAAGGCCCCAGGATGGGACAATTCCTCGGGTGAGCTCCCTATTGACCTTGATTCGGAATGAGATGGTCAAGACACAGTTTTTCCCTTGATGCGTGGGCAATTCTGTTGGATAGTGCCCATATCCTTGCAGTTCTAAAACTCAATAGTATCCTTTTTAATTTTACCTTTGCATTCTTTAGCATCGTGACCCTTATCTCCATAATCATAACAAACTCCCATTCCTTTCAAGAATTTACAAGGTGATTATATCCATATTTATCATATGTGGGAAAATCTTGTTTCTCTTCTCCTTTGATTCATTCACATTTTCATAGTTCTCATATGGATCCTTTTGTATTGGATTCCATTGAATATATTGATTCTAGAAAATTTCTTCTCTGTATTTATAGAACATAAATCTATTTCCTCATATGATGAATCAATTTTGGATACCAATTCCCTTTGGATATGTGCATTAAGACCGTTAAATAAATGATCAATCTTTTATTTTGTGTTGCATACAAAATCTGTAGCATACCTTGCTAATCTCTTAAAAGTACCTTCATACTCCGCAAAACTATCTTACACATTTTTCTCTAAACTAAGGAACATTATCTTCATCTCAATTTTTTTATCATGAGGGAAGTATTTATCAATGAATGTATCCTTAAAATTCTTCCATTCAATGAGTTCTATTTCTTCAGACACCCTAGTATTCTTGATCAAAGACCAACAATGATCAACATCACCTTGGATATAATACACCACAAGTGCAACCATTTCCTTTTCACCACATCCTAATTCCATAAATATCTTCTACAAATAATTAATCAATTTTTCTACCACTATTTGATTAGTAGTCCTGCTAAATGATGGGGTTCTTTTTCGCATAAAGAGATCCAACATCAAAGAATCTCTTTGTCGTACATGTTTCTCCATTCGAGTATGGTTATTTTTTATAACATGATTAAGCTACACTAATATTTCTATAACATTTTTAGTTACCATACTATTTGTATTGTATTCATCAACTGGGAAATATCTACATTTTCATGAGTATTGTTACCATTCTTCTTTCCAGGTTACATTTCTAAATAATGGAATATACTGGAATATCCCATAAAATTGTGAACATTGTATAATTCTAAATATGGATTAACTATTAGCATAAATTAAAAACTTTATGCATAGATAATATCATAATCAAAAAAATAATAATTGGGGATATATTTAACTTTTAAATCCTTTATAATGGTTTGTAAAGAAAATATGAATTATCATAAGTGTATCTCTCAAGAGTGTCAAACTAGGTGTACAGTAAGGTCCATTATTGTGTACTAGGTTACTTCAGGTCAATCCTAGCACATATTGTCGAAGATGTTACTCCTAGTTACATATGTTCCATAACCACATCCACATATAGTATCCAGGTAGGTATGTATTGCTAAGTAGACACACATAATCTCTACCTTACTAAGATTCTCAGATTCTCTTCTATATTTATCTTCAAATTCCATCTTTGGGTTATGGTCCTTAATATAAGTTTTCTAAATCTAGTTTCCGATGTTGTTTCTAAACCTACTCTAATAACAAATGTAGCTCCCTGACACTAGTAATCCTAGATCCAGTGAACTACTTTATTACATTTTCTTTTATACAAGCTTCAAATACCAAGGAACAAAACTCTTTAATAGTTTTGGAAAAACAATATTACATACATCATACCCATATTATAATAGAAAATAAAAAATAAAACATTGTACATAATTAAATAAAAGGAGCATTATCATTAAAATCTTGTTCAAATATTTCTTCTTCATAACTTGGGGAAAAAAAGATAATAAGGGTGATCTCAAATGCTTAGTAATGGTAACAAAAGAGGAAGAAAAAATGGACTGGTGAGAATAATCAAAATGGAAAGGTAAAAAACTGACAACACGTGCCATTCAAAAAACTAAAAAAGGAAAAATCAATATGGAAAGGTAATAAAATTAAAATAAATGTCATTTAATCAATGAATTAATAATTAAATTCATCCATAGATATGTCGAAGCAAAATCTCATGGATAAAAAATAACAGATGAAATAAAAGGAATGCTTTAATATTATATGTTATGTATCAGGCACATGAACCACTATACCATCAAGATATATTTACAAAATAGTTTAAATTATTCTAATTTGGCCAATTGATTCATCTCATGAGACTATCGATGCATCGAGGGGCTATCTATAATCAGTTTGTTCCCATATCTCCCAGTCCAAAGCATTTCTCAAATATTGAATAATTGATTTAATTAATAAAAAGTGTTCCTTATTGAAAATATCTATATTGAATAATGGATTTAGATTCTTCAATAATTTATCCAATGGAGTATAAGTAAAAGAAACGATTCTTTATGTTTTTGGTGGGAAATTTCATTCAAATATCATTAAAACATTTTTGATCAAAATAATCATTAAACATTCCAAAGTGTTCCATACAACATTGAAACATTTGAATCATAATATACATGAAGAAACATCATTAAATGAAACTTATAATATCATTAAAATAAGTATATTCATGATATATCATGTCAAATGGAAGTATATACACCTTCTAAATGTGAATTGGTGCATAATAACAAATAAATCTCAATAGTATGTAAATTGGGACAAAATCCTTTACCATGAGTCTGACTTGACGTGTGAGTTTTTATATTTATAAATAATAAAATTATGTTAATTATTTAATTTATTTATAACCTTTTTCAATTTTATTACTACTTTTACTCTACTTATTACAATTTTTTAAACTGCTTAAACAACTAAGTTTATTTCAAGTGTTTTGACCATATTTGGTTTATGTGTCAAAAACGACTTTGGTATATTGAAAATGGTCAAAGGGGTAATTATATAAAAATATACATAATAATAATAATTACATAGTTATTATATTTAAACATAAATTATATTTTTAAAACCAATTATGAATTATTTTTATGAAAAATGAACAAATATTATAATTATGGAGACGGTAGGTTGTGCATACGCCTGAGTAACGTTCCCATTTTTTAATGATCGTTATGGGAAGAAGGTAAGTAACTTAAATATTTATAGAATATTCATTATATCATAAAAACTATATTATCTAACCATATATACTTATATATATAATTCTTGTGATTGAAAATTTATCACATCGTGTCGAGGAGTCGGTAGTCCACACATTCACCAACGACATTATCACTTTTTAAGTTTGTGAAACGGTAATAAAAAATAATATATATTCTATATAAAGAATGGTAATTATGTCGTTAATATCATATATATTTCAATTATGTTAAAAAATTTAATTAAGACCATCATTTATACATTCCATGTATAGTGTGAAAAAATCACATCACATTGAGGAGGCGGTATTCCACACTTCCACAAACGATGTTATCGTATTTACACGAAATAGAAAGTATAAGTGTATTTGTTAAAAAATAATTAAATAAGAATAAAAATATCATATGTAAAATATATAAACAAAGTGTCCATCATAATTTGTAACCTTGAAATGAGGTAAAGGAAAAAGAAAAATCATCGTTTCGTTAGGAGGTAGTTCGTCGTACACATAAACAGTATGTTTGTTACCCATTAGAAGGAATTGTGTGTGATTGTAGTTCTAAAACTTAGAATAAAAAAATCCTGATATATTTAAGTTATTTTTTAGTTAAATTTTCATGGAATAGTAATACTTTAGGGGGTGTATAATTGTAATAAAACTAAAGAGCTTAAAGAGAGACAATACCTCTTTTTTGGGTAACTCCTTTTGGTTTGCACCAAAGGGATTCCTTGGATGGTTTTCAACAGAAGAATTGGATTATAGTATAAGGGGAGGAATTTATAGGATATATTCTTTCTGATATTGTTCAATAAAATGACTTTTGAGAGGTATGAGGATGTGGGTGGAGAAGAGTCCTTTTATAGTGGAGGAGGAGTGACACTCTTGTAAATTTTGGAAAAGGAATTCCACCTACGTTTTTTCCATTTCAATTGGATCCAATAATGGTCCACATTCTATCCAATAGAAGATATAATCCAAATAAGTCCATACAATATATTTTGGAAATTTTTATAGGTCATTTTTTCCCTTAAGATTAAGTTTTAGTCCCTTGTTAAACTTAATTTTACATTAATCATTGTAATTAATTTTAACTACATTCATTAATCATTTTGGTCAAAAACATAGTTTACCTTATTAGACATTATAAAATATTTTGATTCAAAATATGGAATTTATTTTTTAAAATTATTATTATATAAGTGTAAAAAAATAATTTTAAATTAATCCCACATACGGGACGACAGTGTGGGGTCTGAAAATAAAGACGGCCAAAAGTTTGCTAAGTTTTTATATTCAATTTGAAAGTAAAATTCATTCGAGTGACCTAAATTGGATTAAATGAAAAATTAATCTAATTTATCTTTAAATCCATTTAAAAATATATTTTATTTTTATAAAAATATTAAATTTTAGAAAAAATTAAATTAGAATTTATTATTTTCCACTATTCAATAAAAAAATTAAATTTCACAGGAAAATACCAAAAATTCAACCTAAGATAATATTTATGTTTTTATTTAAAATATGAAGTTTATTTTGACATATATAGTCTATAAAAGTTCTAAATATAGTATTTAAAATGGGTTCTCCACTAAAAGGTGGTAGAACTGCCTTTATAAAAATATTAGTCTTTATCCATAAAATTGGTTTTATTCTTATCTTATTCCTATCAAATATATTGTATGAATATCAAAAATATTTTATTGAATATAATATATATATCATTAAAATAATACAATAATGGAATTTAATTTAATTTATTAAGGTACAACACCTTTTGGTGCATAAAAATATGTTTTTATAAAAAAGATTTTCTTTTTATTCAACTGGTTATTGTATTCATTTCTAATAAATTTGTAATAAATTAATTCCTTTTATATTTTTGTAAACCATAGATTTTCATAAGTTAGTTAATAATATTCATAACCACTAATTTAATAGTTAAGTCTTATTATATTAAATAATAATATTTTAATAATATATTTTTGTTTGGTTAAAACATGGTATTTCAGGTCATGAAATCTATCGGACAAGGATTTTTTTGTTTGTAAGTAAATATAAATTAGTGTTTTTTTTCATTGAAAACCATATAATATATTGAATTTATTTAAAATAGTAATTATATTGTAATGTATTGGGATATTACATTACCTTACACGCTTGGTGTTGCATGTTATACTTGTTATCAAATAAAATTTTCTTAATTTATAATTTCAGAGTGTTGTAATTATTTTACATAAATTTTATTATGTGGATGGAACAACCATCATCTACCTTGTTTCCAACCACTGTAAAATAAAATTTTCACTAGTGTGTATGTGCAGACTACTATCTCTATGAATGACGTATTTCATTTTTTATCATCAACTTACATGATATTTATAAAAAATTTATTAAATGACTAAAAATGATTTTTATGAAATAAAGATTATTATTTAATAATAAATCATTATCTACCTCCATTCCCTCCCATTCATTCAAAAATGAAAAAATTTAGCATGTGTGTGTGTGGATTATTTCCTCCACAAATGACATAATTCATTTTACATCACCACTAGACATTGATTTTTATATAAATGTATTTAATAAAAAATTTGATATATATATAATTGTGAATGTTATATAAATTTAATTCTTTATTTAAATTAATAACATTAACAATAAATGGTTATTATAAAATTTAGCCTCTTAAAATGAGCATACCAAAAAAAAATTGTAAATTTGATTTTATTCTTGATAACATGTTGAACTAAAAATTTTTTGATCTAATTTAATTATAAATAAAAATATCTCTAAAATTATAGATATGATGAAAATATTTCATAACACCAATGAATATGATTGATATAATAAATAAATTTTTCATAAATTAATTGAACAACCTAAAGTGGTCAATGTAAGAAAAAACGATATAATAAATTAATGAAAAATGATAATAAATTAACCCTAAAATATAAAATATAAAAGATAATTTTTCTTAATAAAGTAGATAATAAATTTAATTTTATTATTCAGGAGGTCATACACACACCCTAATCCAATCAGGATTTCAGGAAAGGGTTTCTCAGGTCAAATTTCCATCATTGAGACATGGATTAAATTATTCATAAATATTAATTTATATAGTGTATGTATAAACTTATTGACATGTTATATCATGAATATTTTTACACTCCTGGTATTATATGTTCTTTATCAAGTTATTTTATTCAAGTGGTTTTATTTTAAAATTATTTCCATAAAATGATTGACATATTTTACATAACTTTTTTCTTCCATGTCCATATTTATTATTTTGATTCAAGAATATACTTTTAAAATGACTACATAAGGTAATTTTCAACTATATATGACTTTTATCAAAGTTTAAGAAGGAATATTTTAAAAAAATTCTATACGGGTAATTTATTACTTTACAAAAGTGAAAAAATAATATTTTTTAATGAATACCGATCTATCAAATTTTTCCAATATTATTCCATTTGTTCATTATCAAGATTCATTTATAAGTTTTCAATGTTTTTCAAAGAAAATATTATTCTTATTTTTCTTCTAATTTCCATTTTTTAAGTTACCAAATGAATAGTGTATCTCCTCTTGTTTTTTGAAGAATATATTTAATAATTTTATAAAAGTATTTTCCATCTATGTCAACATACTTTAATGGTTATTATGATTAACTTGGGATGTTCCACCATCCACTTTATTTATCTAGATGTATTATGATCATGTTTTAAGATAGTTTTCATGAATCCCATTTCATTCCACTGATTTGTTTCCAATTTCTTATGGATCACATATATATGGATTTTGTTGGGATGGGTCTTATATCACCCTAAAATTCTTTATTTAAGGTTTTATATCTCATTATATGATTATGGTAATTGAGTATTGATGAATGACCTGCTATGAGAATCAGGTAGTGATGCCTACTCTACTATGTTATGGTAAACAAGTTGTGAGACCTACTCCATTATGTTATGATTTCTTAATTATTTTGATTATGACACATCCTTATGCACAGGTTATGTTTTCATGGATCATGATTATTAAATCACTTGACTCATGTCTTGTATTATGACTAATCCTTATTCTATGAATTATGATTTATGAATTATTTCATTTTAGGTATGATTTTCATATGATATGATCATGTAACTTGATTTTTTCTCCATACCCTTGTGATCATCTTATGCTCACTTATGATCTTTGATTGTTATCTACCATGTTTACCCTTACTGATCAAATGACCTCACCATTATATATTTTTAAATTTCCTTAGATTATAAAGAATTATATATAAGTATGATATGTCTATAAGGGTATCATGTGTAATGGAAAGTTATAGTATTGGTTGAAGAATGTTTATCAAACAATTTAATTATATATCTAGTCTATAAATTCACGAAACTTTAGGGGTAGGTGATTTGTGATATTATCTTTGATAAGTAATGTTTTAATTATGAAAATGGTATAAAATATATGCATGTTTATCTTGGTTCACCATAGTTTGTATGAGAGAAGGGTTTAGTTATTTTTGGGAATGATGTTAATAATTATAAGAGTTAACAAATTAGAGAACCCTAAGTGAACCAAAAGTATCACAGTCTAGGATTAAGTTTTATTAGTCTAAGATATTCATAATTTTGACATTTAAAATATAAATGGGTTTTCATTATGATTCTATTAAGATATTATTTCTCATTACACATGTTAAACTACTATGGTTTTAGTGAATGGTTGGATCCAAGATAAATTGAGTTAACCAAGGGAGAGAATGAAAATGTGTAGTAATATATATAGACATATATATATATTATGTTATCCAGGACTTGATATGTAACCTAGGTTTCCTGGAATGGTCCCAAGAGCCTCATAGATTAATAAGGGATTCCATGCCTGAGTGTCATAAATCATGAGGGACATCATGCCTGAGTATCGTGAGGAATAAGGGGCATTATGCCTGAGTATCATATTTAATAATGGAATCCATACCTTATTATCATGAATTATAAGGGATTAAATTCCTAAGTGTCACTTTTAAAAAGTGACTTTGTGCCTGAGTATCTCATTTAATAAGGGATTCCATGTGAGAGTATGAAATATAATAATAAGTGTCTGAAATGTTTTAATATAATCAATGACATGGTTTCCAACCATTCTATATTTAATTAGTTATGGTTTCCATCCACTATTATCATAATATTCATGTGATGTGTTCATACCACTCACTCTTCAATTTAATTACAATAATTCATTCAATTATGTGGAAAAACAACACCACTTAGAAGGTGGTTTTTCCACATTAACATTTAAGAAGTAAAGGTAATTTAATTAGAACAAGAAAATGGCTGGAACTAGTCTAAGGGGATATCCTCCATCAAGGACAAGATGTATGATGTAATTTATAATGTGGTTAACAAATAAATTTAGAGTAAAATATTCTTTTGTGTAAGCACAGAGAAAGTCCAACATACGGCATGACATTGCACGATATAAAATAACTCAAAAATGGGGATAAAGTGCTAGACCACCTATCGTATCTTGTTAGTACTATTGTTATCTGTTTTTGGCCTTTAAATCGGGATAGAATGGGAGAAATTGGAGAAATAGACAAATTCCATGAAAATAGGGTTTATAAGCTTTAGTAGAAATAGAATTCATAAGGGAAAGATAAATGAAGAAAAAATAAAGAGGATGAAAGAGATTACTACTATTTATCCAATGAAACTGGTATGGAAGGAATCAGAAAACCTGTGAGGGACCTAGCTCAAAGCCTAGGTTAGATACCAAGGAAGGTATCCCACAGATAAGGGAGGCTACTGTGCATTAAAAGGATAAATAAGGGTTAAACATTTAAAAATGCAGGTTTGAAATCATAATTTCACCCAGTTTTAAAGGAGAACATAGTTTGGAAATACACTTTTTCTAGACCATGCACCAATAGTGTTCACCCACTTCCTACGTGGCACTAAGCATGTGGGATAGGTACATGTTTTGGAAATATCATGTACAACATGTGTGAGCCTCTATAGAGGTAATCATCTTAACCAAGTTCATTCAAGATTCTCTATTACTTAACCTTATAAAAATATTTTATAACTATTTAAGTATCATTATTTTACTTGAATTTTAAAATGGGGATGGGACAACCCTCATCAACCTCCTTTATATACGTTGGAAAATGAAATTGTCACTTGTGCGTACTTGCATACAACAGCCTCCATGAATGATGTATTTAATTTATCATCATCACCTTACATGGATAGTTATAAAATATGTATTTAATGACAAAACATTATATTTATGACATAATTATGATTATTTAAAGATAAATCATTACCTAACATCCTTCCCTCTCATTCATTAGAAAATGAAAACTTCATTTCTGTGTGTATGTATGAAACTACCTCCACAAACAAAATATTTCATTTTACATCAACACCTTACATGGATGGTTATATAAATTAATTTAATTAAAAAATGTGATATATATAACATGATTAAGTTTCTGTAAAGTTAATGTTTCCATTAAATTAATAACATTAACAATAAATGGTCATTATAAAATTTAACTTCCTTAAACAAGCATACCATAAAAATATTGTTAATTTGAATTTATTTTTGATAATATATTAATCTCCACAAAAATTGTAACACCCCAAACTTCTACGGTACGTTTCTCTTTGAATAATGTGATAGCGTGTGTTGTACGCAACATCGAGTTCTAACACACACCACAACCGATCAAACTAGCCGTTATGAATAGTAATACCTAATTTTTGAAATTATATATATTTTATATTTCAAAATGGACTTCATTTTTGGATTCGGAATATCAAAATTATCCTAAGATGAATTTTTCGTATTTTTCTAAGAACTTCCAATTTTTATGAATAGTGAAAAATAATTAAAAACAACTTTTTTAATCAAAATAATTTATAGTGATAAATTATTGAGTGGTTTTAAAGTATAATTAGAATATATTTTTACCATTTTATCCAATGGTGTTCATTAGAATTAATTTCACTTTGAATTGGACCTAAACAATTGTTAATCTTTTGGTATATATTGTTTCTTAAAAACACGTTATTTGTTGTAACAGCAAGAATTAATTATAAAATTAATTAGTGCAACTTATATGTTTGGAATTTTATAAAATATACATCATTTTTGATTTCGGAATATCAATTATAGCTTAGGGTGAAATTTTGGCATTGTTCTGAAAAACTTCAATTTTTGATGAATAGTGAAACTACTAAGTGGTAGTTAAAAAACTGAATTTTTCATAAAACCTAATTTTACCGCTTCTGTGAATTGAATTTCAAAAATCCGAGAGACAAGGTTAATATCATGAAGTAAAATGTGGTTCAATGAGATGAAAATAATTTTTGGTGAATAGTAACTTTTTACTTTTATTTATCATGGTTAAAAGTAAATAGTGTAATTAAGGATAAAAATGATATTAATATTACCCTAACACATGTCAGAATTCTATTGGACAAGTGTATCTCGACCAAAAACAACCTTAGGAATAAAATATTATCATTTAGGTCCACTTGGATTAGATTAGTACATTTATTATTATTTAATTCAAAGAAGAGTTAAAAGAGTTAAAATCAAAGTGTATTTACTTAAACATTTTTAATATAAGGTTATACATAATATAAATTTGATTGTAAATATTCATTAGAAATATAATACGATTTCCTACATAATGATATTTTATTTATAATTTTTAACCTTATATAATATAATTTATTTATGACACGATGATGATGTAGTAATTACCATAATAGTGAAAAATTAAAATAATTGATATTATAAATACCCAAATAAATATAATTTGAGACTTTTTATGAATTAAACTAATTTTATAAGTTAATATGACATGTTAGAAATGATTTAATTAAATATTTTAGAAGTAATCATTCTGTTATGAGTTTCAAAAAAATCAACTATTCAATAGTGTCAAAATTGACATAAAAGAGTTTTTAAAACAAATATTATATTATTAATTGATATTAAATTCCTAAAAATCTAAGGTTCATCCAAGAGAGTTATATCATGATATTTGTATCATTAATGGACAACTTGGGGGTCGTTTGGATGTATATAGTATGTTTATTAACTATATAATATAAAAATACAAAGTGATATGGTAAATGTCAAACTAATTAACTAAGAGTTAAAACTAAAAGATAAGGTTAATATAGTCACCCAAAACTGTCTAAATTCTATTGGTTGAATGTTTTTCGACCTATCCCCACCTTAACCTTTTAATAATCAACTTTGGAGCCATTAGAAACCGAATATGAATTTATTATAAATTAATATTTCAAGCTTTTCCAAAGGTGCCCCTCACCCCTCTTATAAAAGGGCACTCCCCCTTCTCATTACTTGACACCTTCAAAGCCTTTTGGATCATCCAAAATCTGCCCAAATACTCTCCCAACTTCCCTCACTACAACCTAGAGGCCTTAGTTTGATCAGAAAGCAACCTAAGGAGCCCTTTTGATCAAATCAAAAGGAAGAACCCGAAGAAGAGGTAATGATTTCACCACCCTTTTCCAAGTTCCTTTCTTCTTCCACTTCTTATTCCTTTGTTGTTACCATTCTAAAATAATAACTCCAGTATCATATATATACTGTGATGTTATTATAAATATGGTACAACCATATTCATTATTCTATCCATCCTTTGAATAACATGTCACCATACGTGCGTACGTACGGCTTACCGTCTCCACGTCGTGGTGTAATTGTTATTCAATAAATTATTATTTGGATGGGTATAATAATGATGTGTAACTCATGTAAATAATAAATATAAAATGATAATGATTCTGTATATATGATATATCATCCAATTATATATTATTTTAATATCAAAAGAATTATATTGTCGCTCGTGCGTACGTACGGACTACCGTCTCCACGAACGCGATGAGATTCATTCTCCATCATATCCATTCAAATATAATTCTCATTTTATGATTAATAATAGTATCTAAGGACTTGATATCATTCTGGATATGATTAAGATACAACCTATCCATTACAAACATGGCTTACGTAACAAAACATATAAAACAAAACGAGTAAGTTAACACCTGAAACGACGATAATTCTAAGATATTATTAACAAAGTAATGTTAAAAGATCATATATGATATCATATTAATAAAAATGATTATTGAATAATTTAATAACAATTATTTCACCATTATAAAGGATTTTAATCTACCCCAACCAAGGAAAAGTACAAGGTAAGGGTTTATTTCGCAATCTCATCATTATCCGAGGTTGTTTATACGTAATAATCTACTGGGATTTCTTTATCATCCACATCCATGTTTCTTAAAAATGTATTTCAAAACATTTCTACTATTTACTAGAATATGGGTTAATGTCATTTATACCCTTGTTGACTTTTATAAGTGGTTTATAAAGGAATCTTTCCGTCGTTTTCCAAACAAGGTTCTTTTTAACCTTTTCGACAGAATTAAGGTAAGAATGTTTTTTTTAACTTATACGGCAGGTGTGGCTATTTTCCGCCATTATAAATACGTAAAAGCATCCCTTAAAAGCTTATAAGAATATTTTCAAATAAAATGTTTTATTTTATAAATATATGACTCTTAAATGATTTCAAAATATAAAGAGATACTTCTCTAAAAAGAGTTTTGATTTCATCTATGTCAACATCCTTTGAAGGATTTTACGCTTATTTGAAGTTGATTTATTATGATACAAAACTTCTATATTGTATTGAAGGTTTTGTGATATGTTTGACTCTGGATGTGCTATTTTTATACCATTCATGGTTTATGGTGAAAGTATTGACATTTTGTATGCTATTTTTAATACGAATGTTTATGTTATGTTTAAACCTTTTCATATGGGAATGCATTGGACATAATATGTGACGGGCGGAGCCTGCTATGGCTCCTCGATGCATCAGTAGGTCTCATGAGACAAACTAGTGTCTTGTCACAAGGCCGTGAAAAAATCTTATTTGTAGTCTTGGCACGAGGCCTTGGCTATGTGGTTATGATAGTCTGGAATTATGCATTCCATCATTATGAAAGTGGTTATCGATATTGCATGTGATTATTCGATTAGTAGAATATCAATGTAAATAAGTAAATGGAATTATTTCATTTTACTTTTTCCATACTATGTTGAAGTTCAAGTTTAAAAGGCCTTTGTTTTAGTTATACATTTCCTTAAATGTTTATTCTTATTTTTGAAAGTTTCCGCTATATTGTTATACTTACTGGGCATTTGAGCTCACCCCTTTTCTATGTTTTATTTTTCCCAGGATGGGAAGAAGTAAGTTATAAATGACCTGCAGGGATAGTATGTGGGAATATGAGTGTGGAATATGGAGACTATGTTGTTGTAGTAGTTTTTCCCTTTATGATGTAATACGTTATGAATATATCTAGTGTTTCCAAGGCTACTAAACCAATCAGTCTTTCAAGATTTGATCTTTCTTGTGATCATGCCAATGTAATGTAATAATGCACCGACTCTGGGTAACTGGGGTTGGGGCGTTACAGTTGGTATCAGAGGAAGTTTAGTACAAACCTTGGAAGCTAGATTTAGATACACTCTGATTAGAGCACGTAGACCTAAGATGAACTTTGAGGATTAGTATAGAAGAACGTCCTAGAATTTTGGTATTGTAGAGATTTTGTGAGTTTTTCAAGCAATACATCCCTGTCTGGATATGAGCAGGTAGAGGCGGCTCTGGCACAGATGTACCTAGGGGTAAAAACCGAAAACACCGCTTTGAGCTAGAATCGAACGGGAACTGGTGCACGACAACGGCCCTTGCTGCACTCTTGGTTACGACACTCCTGGGGGATATTCTTAGGATAACTCTCATTCTCTTTACAAATCATTATGAAGGGTTTATGAGTATATAATTCCTCAAATAAAATATTTTTATGATTATGGATTATATCCATAAATAATTCAATTTATGTTAAGTGTTTTATAAGTATGGGATTATGTATTTTGATTCTTAAACTGATCTAGTTCATGCCATTGTTTAGAAATGGCGCCTAGTGGAAGAAATGGAAACTGTATCAATGCACGCACTCCATGTAGGGATTTCCCTCCTGCTCAAGATAATTATAGTGGAGCTGGTGATGCAACTGGCACCGATCAGCTAATCACCATACTGGGACAACTCACTCAGGTTATGAATAATAACCTTACCCATATGGAGCACCCTAATCCGCAGTGTGGAGGATCAATGTTAGATCTATTCATGAGGCAAAAACCACAAAATTTCAATGGGAGTACAAATCCCTTAGTAGCTGAGAAATGGATAAATTTCCTAGAGAAATTATTTCAGGCTTTGGGGAGTAGTGATAGAAAAAAAGTTATCATGGCAGTTTACCGACTCACTAGAGATGCTGATCAATGGTGGTCATTGATTCAAAACACGAAGAAAGATGATGAAGTATCAAATATGGAATAGAGGGAGTTCAAAGATCTATTTTTTAAAAAATAATTTCCTCGCGACCATTGAGCAGATATGGAAATGCAATTTTTGAGTCTGAGACAAAAGGAGGATGAGAATGTCACAAAGTATGAGGCTAACTTTAGAAGGTTATCAAGGTATGCAAGAGATTATATACGTAACCCAAGAAGTAATATTGATCGTTTCTTTGATGGGTTAAAACCATTTCTCCGTCGATCCTTAGTCTCACAATCCTTTTCATCGTACGAAGACATTGTCTCATGTGCTATCAAGACCGAAAAGGAATTCTCTAAGTCTTATGACTTTAAAGAAAAGAAAGAGAAGAAAAGATATGCTGATCAATCTGGGAATGGAAATAAGGGGAAGAAGGGAAAGGTTGAATATCCATCCTGTGGTAAATGTGGTAAGAAACACCCTGGTACTTGCTTGAAGGGAATAGGAGTCTGTTACAAGTGTGGTGAAAAAGGCCACCAAGCTCGTGATTGCAAGGGGAAGAAGGAAGCTACCAATATTCAGTGCTACAATTGCAGGGAGATGGGGCATTATGCAAATTAATGTCCTGAGCCTCAGGAGAACTTACCTCAGAAAATGCCAAGGGATTAAGGCCAAGCTTATGCTATCACTACTGCTGAGGTAGAAGCTCTGAAAGACGTGGTGGCAGGTAATTTAATAGTTTCCTCAAGTTTAGCAAATGCATTTTTTGATTCTGGACCATCGCATTGTTTCATATCTTCCCATTTTTCTAATAAAATTAGATATTTCCAATTTGATTTAACAAGGGAGTTGTCAGTTAAAACTCCTAAGGGAAGTATCATTGCAAAAACGTTTTGTGAGTCAGTCCTCATTAGAGAACATAAATGTTCTTTATCTTCTGATCTCATCGTCATACCTATGATTGAGTTTTATATAATCTTTGGTATAGACTGGCTTTCGGACTATGATGCGAATATTTATTGTAAGAAGAAAGAGGATACTATTCCTGATGATGATGATAAGGAACACCTTATCTTTAGAGTAGAATCGTCACCGCCTAATTCTTATCAAGATCCACCCCCAGTAGCTCAACTAAATTCAATTATTGGGAAGGAAGAGAATTAAATGACTATGGGTGAGGAAAGGAATGATCAAATAGAGGATGTACCTGTTGTGAAAGAATATGTAGATGTATTTTCTGAAGATTTACCTGGACATCCTCCAGAACGAGAAGTTGAGTTTTCCATTGATTTAATTCCTGGATCAAGGCCTATATTGAAGACCCCTTATAGAATGGCCACTGTAGAATTAGTTGAACTAAAGAAACAACTAGAGGAATTGAGTAATAAGGGATTTATTCTCCCTAGTGTTTCTCCAAGGGGATCCCCTATTTTTTTGTTAAAAAGAAAGATGGATATATGAGGTTATGTATCGACTATAGGAAGATCAATGCTATAACAATAAATAACAAGTATCCCCTACCTCGCATTGATGATTTATTTGACCAACTGCATGGAGATAAATAACTTTCAAAGATTGACCTTCGATCTGGATACCATCAGTTGTGTGTGAAGAAGGAAGACATTCCAAAGACAACATTTCGAACCAGGTACAGGCATTACGAGTTTACAGTAATGACTTTTGGATTGACTAATGCACCCTCTGTATTCATGGATCTAATTAATAGAGTTTTCAAGGAGTATCTTGATGAATTTGTGGTGGTATTTATTGATGATATCTTGTTATACTCCAAAAGCTACGAAGATCATGAAAATCACTTGTGCATTATCCTGAAGACTCTGAGAAGACATGAATTATATGGGAAGTTTAGCAAGTGTGAATTCTGGCTTCAGGAGATTACTTTTCATGGCCATATTGTCTCTAAATATGGAATCTCTGTTGATCCTTCTAAGACCAAGGCAATCCAAGAATGGCCAGCACCTACGAGTATAACTGAGGTACGTAGTTTTATTGGTTTGGCAGGTTATTATCGACGTTTCGTCCAGAATTGTGCCCGATTGGCTAACCCATTAAAGAAGCTCACACGTAAAGGGGTTAAATTTGTTTGGAAAAAAGAGTGTGAAGAATGTTTTGAAGAAATGAAGAGAAGATTATTCAATGCTCCTATATTGAATCTACCATCGGGGAATGATGGGTTCGTTATTTATAGTGATGCATCGAAGAATGGACTTGGTTGTGTCCTTATGCAGAATGATAGAGTTATTGCCTATGCATCACGACAGTTGAAAATTCATGAAAAAAACTATCTTACTCATGATCTCGAGTTAGCAGTTGTGATCTTTGCTTTGAAGATATGGAGGCACTACCTCTATGGTGAAAAATGTGAGATTTATACTGATCACAAGAGTTTGAAGTATATTTTCTCACAAAAATAACTCAACATGAGGCAAAGGAGATGGCTTGAATTGCTCAAGAATTATGATTGTACGATACACTACCACCTGGGGAAAGCAAACAAGGTGGAAGATTCTTTGAGCAGAAAAGACCATGGAGTTTTGAATGTGATGAGAATTGAAAGGGATCCAATTTTCATGGATCTAGTGAAGATGGACATGGGAATAACCCGGGAAGGTGAAACATCAATGATTTTTCAAATGGTTGCCAAACCATCTTTACTAGAAAGGATTAAGAGTTCTCAGACTGATGATGAAGAATTTCAAAAGAAGATTAAAGCTATGAATGATGGGAGATTGAGAGACTTTGTGTATGAAGAAAGAATTTTGAAATTCGGGAATAGACTTTGTGTTCCCGATATACCTAATCTAAAAATGGAATTGTTGGATGATGCTCATAGTTCCAATTTCTCTATACACCCTGGGAGCACCAAAATGTATAGAGATTTGAAGGTACATTTTTGGTGGGACAACATGAAGAGGGAGATTTCTGATTTTGTTTCAAAATGTATGGTTTGTCAACAAGTGAAAGCTGGAAGGCAACAGCCTGGAGGAGTCATGCAACCTCTTCCCATACCAGAGTGGAAATGGGACAATATTACGATGGATTTTGTCATGGGACTACCAAAGAATCCTAGAAGGAATGATGCAATATGGGTTATTGTTGATCATCTTACCAAGTCAGCACATTTTCTTACTATAAGAGAAGATATACCACTGTAACGTCTAGCAAGACTATATATTAATGAAGTTGTGAGACTTCATGGAGTACCCCTATCGATTGTTTCTGATCGTGATCCCCATTTTACTTCAAGGTTTTGGAAAAGTCTTTAGAAATCCCTGGATACTGAACTTCATTTGAGCACTGATTACCACCCTCAAACAGATGGACAATCAGAATGAACTATTCAAACCTTATAATACATGTTGAGATCTTGCTCACTTGACTTTCAGGGTATGTGGGATCAATATTTACCTCTGGTAGAATTTTCCTATAACAATAGCTTCCATTCGAGTATTCAGATGGCACCATATGAAGCATTATACGGAAAGAGATGTCGTACACCAACCTGTTGGGATGACATTGGTGAAAGAAAACTTGTAGGCCCAGAACTGGTGGAAAAAACGATGGAAAGGTGAAGGTAATCCAAAGTCACATCAAAGCAGCTCAAAGTAGGTAGAAGAGTTATGCCGATAATCGAAGGAAGGATTTGGAATTTCAAGTCGGTGATCATGTTTTCCTGAAGTTATCTCCATGGAAGGGAGTCATATGTTTTGGTAAGAAAGGTAAATTTAGTCCCAGGTACATCGGACCTTTCGAAATTCTAGAACGAAATGGGGATGTAGATTACCGATTGGAAATGCCGCCAAGTCTCTCCAAAGATCACGATGTGTTCCACGTATCTCTATTGAGGAAATACATGTCTGGCCCAATGCATGTACTCACCTATAAGGAATTGGAACTGGAACCCGATCTATCTTATTGCGAAGAGCCTGTCAGGATTCTTGATACGAGAGAACAAGTACAGAGAAACCAGACGACGTGTTCGGTAAAAGTTTTGTGGAGAAACCATAAGATGGAAGATGCAACGTGGGAACCTGAGGAACTTATGATGAAGAACCACCCGAGCCTTTTCATACGGTAGTATTCTAGAAATTTTGAGGACGAAATTATTTGAAGGAGGGGAGAATGTAACACCCCAAGCTTCTGCGGTACGTTTCTCTTTGAATAATGCGATAGCGTGTGTTGTATGCAACATCGAGTTCTAACACACACCACAACCGATCAAACTAGCCGTTATGAATAGTAATACCTACTTTTTGAAATTATATATATTTTATATTTCAAAATGGACTTCATTTTTGGATTTTTAATATCGAAATTATCCTAAGATGAATTTTTGGTATTTTTCTGAGAACTTCCAATTTTTATGAATAGTGAAAAATACTTAAAAACATCTTTTTTAATCAAAATAATTTATAGTGATAAATTATATTATTGAGTGGTTTTAAATTATAATTAGGATATATTTTTACCATTCTATCCAATGGTGTTCATTAGAATTAATTTCACTTTGAAATTGGACCTAAACAATTGTCAATCTTTTGGTATATATTGTTTCTTAAAAACACGCTATTTGTTATAACAGTGGAAATTAATTATAAAATTAATTAATGCAACTTATATTTTTGGAATTTTGTAAAATAGGCATAATTTTTGAATTCGGGATATCAATTATAGCTTAGGGTGAAATTTTGGCATTGTTCTGAAAAACTTCAATTTTTGATGAATAGTGAAACTCCTAAGTGGTAGTAAAAAAACTGAATTTTTCCTAAAACCTAATTTTACCTCTTCTGTGAATGGAATTTCAAAAATCCAAGAGACATGGTTAATATCAAGAAGTAAAATGTTGTTCAATGAGATGAAAATAATTTTTGGTGAATAGTAACTCTTTACTTTTATTTACCACGGTTAAAAGTAAATAGGGTAATTAAGGGTAAAAATGATATTAATATTACCCTAACGCATGTACTAATTCTATTTGACAAGTGTATCTCGACCAAAAACAACCTTAGAAAAAAACATATTATCATTTAGGTCCACTTGGATTAGATTAGGACATTTATTATTATTTAATTCAAAGA
This sequence comes from Viscum album, assembly GCA_963277665.1. Lineage (NCBI taxonomy): Eukaryota > Viridiplantae > Streptophyta > Magnoliopsida > Santalales > Viscaceae > Viscum > Viscum album. Next base: position 599,825,679 of record OY728125.1, read on the forward strand.
AGAGTTAAAAGAGTTAAAATCAAAGTTCATTTACTTAAACATTTTTAATATTGGGTTATACATAAGATAAATTCGATTGTAAATATTCATTATAAAGATAATACAATTTACTACATAATAATATTTTATTTATAATTTTTATACTTTAAATACTTTTATTTATTTATGACACAATGATGATGCACTAATTACCATAATAGTGAAAAATTAAACTAATTGATATTATAAAAAACCAAATAAATATAATTTGAGACTTTTTATGAATTACACTAATTTTCTAAGTTAATATGACATGTTAGTAATGATTTAATTAAATTTTTTCGAAGTAATCATTCTATTTTGAGTTTCAAAAAAATCAACTATTGAATAGTGTCAAAATTGACATAAAAGAGTTTTTAAAACAAATATTATATTATTAATTGATATTAAATTCCTAAAAATTTAAGGTTCAGCCAAGAGACTTATATAATGATAGGTGTATCATTAATGGACCACTTGGGGGTCGGTTGGATGTATATCGTATGTTTATTAACTATATAATATAAAAATACAAAGTGACATGGTAAATGTCAAACTAATTAACTAAGAGTTAAAAGTAAAAGATAAGGTTAATATAGTAACCCAAACCGGTCTAAATTCTATTGGTTGAATGGTTTTCGACCTATACCTACCTTAAACTATGAATAATATACTTTTGAGCCATTAGAAACAGAATATGAATTTATTATAAATTAATATTTCTAACTTTTCCAAAGGTGCCCCTCACCCCTCTTATAAAAGAGAACTCCCCCTTCTCATTACTTCACACCATAAAAGACTTTTGAATCGTCCAAACACTTCCAAAATACTCTCCCAACTTCCTTATCTACAACCTAGAGGCCTTAGTTGGATCAGAAATCCAACCTAAGGATCCCTTTTGATCAACTCAAAAGGAATAACCCAAAGAAGAGGTAATGATTTCACCACCCTTTTCCAAGTTCCTTTCTTCTTCAACTTATTCTTCCTTTGTTGTTACCATTATAAAATAATAACTCTAGTATCATATATATATTGTGATGTTATTATAAATATGGTACAACCATATTCAGTATTCTATCCATCCTTTGAATAACATGTCACCATATGTGCGTACGTACGGCTTACCATCTCCACGTCGTGGTGTAATTGTTATTCAATAAATTATTATTTGGATGGGTATAATAATTATGTGTAAATCATGTAAATAATAAATATAACATGATAATGATTCTGTATATATGATATAGCATCCAATTATATATTATTTTAATATCAAAAGAATGATATTGTCGCTCGTGCGTACGTACGGACTACAGTCTCCACGAACGCGATGAGATTCATTCTCCATCGTATCCATTCATGTATAATTCTCATTTTATGATTAATAATAGTATATAAGGACTTGATATAATTCTGGATATGATTAAGATACAACCTATCCATTAAAAACATGGCTTACGTAACAAAACATATAAAATAAAACGAGTAAGTTAACACCTGAAACGACGATAATTCTAAGATATTATTAACAAAGCAATGTTAAAAGATCATATATGATATCATATTAATAAATATGATTATTTAATAATTTAATAACAATTATTTCACCATTATACAGGATTTTAACCTACCCCAACCAAGGAAAAGTACAAGGTAAGGGTTTATTTCGTAATCTCTTCATTATCCAAGGTTGTTTATACGTAATAATCTACTGGGATTTCTTTATCATCCACATCCATGTTTCTTAAAAATGTATTTCAAAACATTTTTACTATTTAATATAATATGGGTTAAAGTAATTTATAACCTTTTTTAACTTTTATAAGTGGTTTATAAATGAATCTTTCCGTCGTTTTCCAAACAAGGTGCTTTTTAACCTTTTCGACAGAATTAAGGTAAGAATGTTTTTTTAACTTATACGGCAGGTGTGGCTATTTTCTGCCATTATAAATACGTTGAAGCTTCCCTTACAATATTATAAGAATATTTTCAAAGAAAATGTTTTATTTTATAAATATATGACTCTTAAATGATTTCAAAATAGAAAGAGATATTTATCTAAAAAGAGTTTTGATTTCATCTATGTCAACATCCTTTGATGGATTTTACGCTTATTTGAAGTTGATTTATTATGATACAAAACATTTATATTGAATTGAAGGTTTTTTTATATGTTTGACTATGGAAGTGATATTTTTATACCATTCATGGTTTATGGTGAAAGTTTTGACATTTCGTATGCTATTTTTAATACGAATGTTTATGTTTTGTTTAAACCTTTTCATATGGGAATGCATTGGACTTAATATGTGATGGGTGGAGCCCGCTATAGCTCCTCGATGCATCGGTAGGTCTCATGAGACAAACTAGTGTCTTGGAACCAGGCCTTGGAAAAATCTTATTTGTAGTCTTGGGACGAGGCCTTGGCTATGTGGTTATGATAGTCTAGCATTATGCATTCCATCATTATGAAAGTGGTTATCGATATTGCATGTGATTATTAAATTAGTAGAATATCCATGTGAATAAGTAAATGGAATTATTTAATTTTACTTTTTCCATACTATGTTGAAGTTCAAGTTTAAAAGGATTTTGTTTTAGTTATACATTGCCTTAAATTTTTATGCTTATTTTTGAAAGATTCAGCTATACTGTTATCCTTACTGGGCATTTGAGGTCACCCCTTTTCTATGTTTTATTTTTCCCAAGATGTGAAGAAGTAAGTTATGAATGACCTGCAGGGATAGTATGTGGGGATATGAGTGTGGAATATGGAGACTATGTTGTTGTAGTAGTTTTTCACTTTATTATGTAATACGTTATGAATATATCTAGTGTTTCCAAGGCTACTAAACCAATCGGTATTTCGAGATTTGATCTTTCTTGTGATCATGCCAATGTAATGTAATAAAGCACCGACTCTGGGTAACTGGGGTCGGGGCGTTACAAAAATTATATTTTAATGATAAATAAAAGAAATATATATTAAATTCTAGTAATGATGAAGCTATTTAATAACGCATTTGACCGTGATCAATATAATGAAGAATGTTTGGATAAATTAAGGGAACAAACCCAAGTGGCCAACGTAAGATAAAACTATACAATAAATTAATCACATATTATAATAATTTAACCTTAAAAAATAAAATATTTATGAAAAGGGTTATTAATAAACTATATAATAAATTTAATTTTATTATTTGGGATGTCAAGTATACACCAAAGAGAGTCAGGATTTGAGGTAAGGGTATCTCATATCAAATTTCCTTCTTTGAGAAAAGGATTAAATTTTTCACCAATATTAATTTATATAGTGTATATACTAACTTTTTAGAATATTATATCATTAATATTTTTACACTCATTTTATTATAATTTCTTTCTCAAGTTTATTTATTAAAGGGGTTTTATTTTAAACTTATTTCTTTAAAAATTTTGAACTCTTTTAGCCAAATATTTCTCATATATATATGTATTCATTATTTATATTCAATAATGTACTTCTATAATGGATTATTAAGGTAATTGTTTAATATATTCTAATTATATGTAAGGTTTAAAAATAATTATTTTAAACATTTCCTGAAAAGTTCATTTTTTACTTACTTAACAAAAGTGAAAAAAAATTATTTCTTTAATATTTACTGTTCGATAACACTTTTTCAAAACTATTCCCTTTCTTCATTATTAAGATTACTTTATAGGTATTTATGATTTCTCAACGAAAATATTGTTCAAATTTATCTGTGGATTTTCCATTTATTTAAAATGTTACCAAAGGAAAATTGTATTTCTTCATGTTTTTCAAATAATATTTTTAGTTATTTTATAACGGTAATTTTTATCTACGTCAACATACTTCAAAGTTTATTATGCTTCATTTGGGATATTCCACTATCCACCTTATTTATATAGATATATTATGATTTTGTTTTAAGGTAGTTTTCACGAAACACATTTATTTCAACATATTAACTAATATGTGATGAAAATATGATTTTTTCCAAGTTCTTAGGGTAATCATATGTATAGATATTGATGGGGGTCCTATAAAACCCTCCAATTATTTGGTTAAGGTTTTATATATCATGAGATAATTATGGTAAATTACTATCGATAAATCCCCTACTATGTGAACCAAGTTGTGTTACCTATTCCACTATGTTATGGGAAATATGTTGGGATTCCTGCTCTATTAAGTTATGATTTCATATTCTTTTAATTATGACACACCCTTGTGCCTATGTTATGCTATAATGGTTAATTATTATTAAATAACTTGAGTCATGTCTTATATTATGCATAATTCTTATGCAATGAATTATGATTTTTGAATTATTTCATTTAAGGTATATTTTTCTTATGATATGATCATGTAACTTGATTGTGTTCTCATCACCTTATGCCCATATTATACTCAGTTATAATCTTCAATTTTTATCCCACATGTTTACCCTTATTAATCATATCAGATCACCCTTGTATTTTTTCATTTCCTCATATTATAAAGAATCATATTAAGTATGATATGTATAGAAGTGTATTATGTGTCAAGGAAATTTATAGGATTTTTTGAAGAATTCTTGTGAAACAAGTTAATTATGTATCTAGTCTATAAAGACACTAGACATTTGGGTTCTGATATTTGTTATATTTTCTTTGATATGTAATATTTGAATCATGAAATTAATTTATAGTATATGAATGATTATCTTGGATCACCTCAGTTGGTATCAAAGTAGGGTTTTGTTATTTTTGGAGATTAGGTTGAGAATTATAAGGGATCCCAACTTAGAGAATTCTAAGTGAACCAAAATTATTATAGTCTGGGAGTAAGTTATCTTAGAATAATACATTTATAATTTTTATATTTCAAATATAAATTGTTATTAATTATGATTCTCTTAAGATATTATTATTCATTACTCAAGTTATCCTATTTTGGAATTAGTAAATTGTTATAGAAAAGAGAAATTGAGTTAACAATGGGTGAGGTGGATAGTGTAGTTAATCTCCCTTGAGAGGTAAAATGTGGTAGGATTTGAAGTACAAAACCTCATAGAAATGATTACGCAACTATCTCAATCTATGAAAAATAATATGGACCATGTAAATCTCCTAAACACACAAAGGAAGGAGAAACATTCTATAGAAACTTTCATGCTACAACATCCGCCTTCCTTTAGTGGGTCTCTCAACCCACTAATTTCTAAGTAATGGACTAACACAATAGATAAGATATTTTTTTATCTAGTTTTGATACCATGAGAAGTAATTTTTATCCATATATTTCTTAAAATGTAAGTTTGGATTATGGTGGGCACATTTTAAGAATACTGTGAAAAAGAATAAGAAAAAAATCCATGGAATATAAGGGGTTCAAGAAAATATTCTTAACCAAAGGACGAATCCCTTTTTGTTCTTCCTCCATTTTATGAAAATTTGTGGGATTTATTTAAATTTTAATCTATATTTATCAAGTTAATCTCCTATAGACCTCTTCTCCTCCTCTTTTCCTCCATGTTTATCTTTTTTAATTCTTTATATAGGTTTATGAGACCTAGGGTACCCCTGGCACAATATTAATTTAAGTTTTTCTTTTTTGAGGGTTCATCTTGGTTCATTAAAGGTTTTCTTTGCCTCATATGGGTGGATTATCAACTCATTGTTGGAAATCCATAATTCAAAGTATTGTTTCCTCATATATTGATCATTGTTTAGAGAACCATTGATTTCTTGCATTTCTAAATTCTTTTTTAGGTATATTATGATAGTATACAATTTTATTGTGGATGTTTCAAAGAAAAAATGGGATTATACTTGGTATTCAATAAATTAAAAGGTATTTACCTTTTAAATTTTTTATCTCAAAATTTTTTTATCAATTTTGACATAGAGTGTTTGATAAATTTCATGAATGGCCTTTATTAATGAGTTTGGATTTTTTTTGAAATCTTTTTATTTTAAAATCGGTTTCCAATGGTTTCTTTGGATTATTAATGTTTTCTTTGTTATTTTAAAAATGGGTTTTATAATATTTTTTAAAAATAATTGTTTGTAAGGATTAGTTGGACCTTTTAAGGGGTAATTTTGATTAAAACACTCCCTTGTAACATTCACCAATTAATTTTATTTATTTTAAAATTGGTGAAGTGTCCCTAGAATAGAAAACCTATGTTATGCTGATATTATTATGAGTGAGGTGTTATTTCTATGAACTATTCATGGGGTGATGCTTTCTTGTGATTTCTACTTGATGAATCTATTTTCATATTGTTTGTTGTTATTACTATTAAATCTACCCCATTTTATAAATCATGGGAAATTGACAATAGTTGGTGGAACTTCTAAGAGTATATATTACACATGTTTAGTATCATTCTATAACTAGTGTCCCTTAGTATATTTTTCTCCCTACTTTGATAATTTAACCATGAGTTAAGCTAGTTTTGGAAATATCATGTTTTAGGGTAGTTGGATTGTATGAGGCACCCTAATTTTGAAGAAAAATGTTTTACTATGTTCTATATTTTCTAATGATCTTAAAATTTCCCATGATTACTAGTAATTGGGTTATATTTCATTTCTTATGTTTTCTAATTTTTCTAATGATAATATATTCATTGTTTTATATTTTCCTAATCTTTTTTTGTAGATTTCTTTATTATTGGGTTGTTCCTTAATAAAATTGTAATCTTTTATTTTGAAATATATCTATGATTTAATGTTTTTATGAATGGTTTCAAACAATTTTTTTAAATATTTAAATAATTGCATATTTTAAATTTCTTAAACCTCTATGTTTTAAATGGAATGGTTTTCATAGAAAAGGGGAAAAACTACTGCTGGTTATTAAAACTATGATTGAAAACACTATATTTATAAATGTTATTTCAAACTATCTCTAAATGGATATTTTATTTAAATTTGATACATGTGGTTCAGTTTAATTTGGAAAACCTACTGATATTTTTATGCTCATGCTTATTATCATTACAATTTTAGGTTTAGCATCTAATCTCTCATGGAACATTTGTGGTATTGGGATTGGAGAATGACCCATGGAGCCACATGGTGATCTGGTTGGATATTTTTAGTTTTTTTTGTTGTATATTTCCTGAAAAAGTCATAAATTCATGTTTTATATCATTCATTTAGATTTATATAATCAGTTCTGTCTAAGTTTATTATTTATAATGCATTTATATTTTAGTTTTGGATATTTATACATTTTTATTTTTATTTTTTTCACAGAACTCTGATATATAGAATTGTAATGCTAGAATTATAGGTTCAAGGTGAAACTGATGCATCTTTTGATGGTATGACCAATTGATTTTTTAATCCTAATTTATGTGTAATAATTTCACAAAATGGTAAAAATGGCATGTCCAATAAAAAAATTTATTACTTGACTAGATTAAAAAACTTGAACCAGAATAGGAGGATCTTCACATGTAATTTATAATAAATTTATGACTGGATATAGAGTTACTACAACTTGTAATTCAGATTTCATTAATGGTCTGATGGAATAGACATTATCACACCATAATTGAACTATATTATACAAGTGTATAATACATCTAGTAGTGATCCAAACATGTACCACAATCTCTATACTTTTTTATAGAATCATTTATTTATTGAACAAATGATCCTAATCAATTTCATTATTTGTGGTTGATCGTAGCAGTATTATTCTTCATTTAGGAAGTTCTCCTGGTTATCTCTTGAAGGATTAATAGAGTAAGAACAGAGAGATCATTATTTACCTCTTTATCTATCTCTAGGGCTTTATATATTCTCTCTTTATCAATTTTTGTTGGAAAAATCCCTCTAGATGGTGATTTTTGGTTGATTTTGTTTATTGACAAGGATTGATGTTGTTGTAAAATAATGGTTGTCAAAGGAGGGTGAAGAGTTGGTTTGAATTTTTAAACTAATATCGCAGATTATAAATACTTGGATTGATCTCATGGAGTGAAATTTTTTGAAATGATCTCGTTGAGTAGGAATTTTTGAACTAAACTCGTGGAGAATGAATGTCATAACTGATCATGTAGAGTGAGAATGTTTGAACTGATATAACTAAACATGGATGTCTAAACTGATCTCATAGAGCATGAATGTCAGAAACGATCATAAAAAGAATGAATTCCATAACTGATCTCACATAGTGGTCATGTGAAGAACCACATGATTTTCAAAAGATCCCACATTGAGATCATGAAAATCACCAAAAGACATCATATGATTGTTATAGCATCAGATAGAGATATCATATGGTGTACTTAAAGACATTTCATTATTTTCAGAGGATATAATAGAGATATAATACAAAGAAAATGAATTAAAATAATATTTAAATGATAAATATATCATGTGGTCATTTAAAAATCATGTGACCACATGATTTTATTTAGATCTCATGATGGGTCCTCGTGAAGCACTTAAAGACGATGTCGCTGCCACTGCATGATTGTCATTTTATATCACGATGGAATCACATGAATCACTGTAAGAAAATTGTTTTATCCAAATGATTATCTTTAGATCTCATGATGAGATCACACAAAGTGAATGAAGATAATGTAAATGATTATTTTAATCACTGGCACCATTTCGTAGGTGATCATGTGAAGTGGTCACACGAAGAACGTAATTCCAATTTCAAATGAGGTTGAATGGATGGATGACTACAATTTTTGGAGTTAAATTGATGTATTTATGCCTATAAATATCTCTTAATCCATCCTTAAGAATTATAGATGTTTTCTTATGTGATTCAATATAAAGAAAAAGTATTTCTCAGGACCTGACCAAAGTCTTGTGCTAGAGTCTTGTGATCTGCATAATCAGTAGAATTTCTTAAGAAAGGATCTCATAAAGGAGTATTTAAAAGTTAATTATGAATTGGTTGATTGCACAAATAGGAATACTTTTTCATATCATGTGATCCATTTGAACTGAACAAGGTCTCATAATCTATGTGATCTAAATAATGTCTCATGATCTATGTGATCTAAACAGGGTATTGTGGTTTCTGTGATCTGAACAAGGTCCTTCAATCTGTGTAAACTAAGGAAATTATTATGAAAGGGTCTTGATAAGGTTTTTATGAACTGGGAATACATATACCAATCTAATTCACGTTATCCTCATGAATAGAACAGAGTATTGAGGTTGAGTCGTTTTATCCATGTAGTTTGAATGGTGACTCATGAAAGGGTCTCGTAGAGGGGTCTTACAAAGGAATATCGTGCAAATTTGGTTGTCATATTACTGATTAAAAAGTGAATAAAGAAAAAAATGAGTTTGAATCAACTTAGAACTTGTTTTTATAAGAATATACTAGAGGAGCATGGTGTTCACTTTAAAGAGATAAGTGAGCTTCTGAATTTTGAATAGTTGTAAACTAATAGGGATATTGAGTTCACTATAAACATTATAACAATAGTGAGAATTAGTGTGTTTGTTACATTGAAAAATTACCTTTGTTTGATCCTTATACATAACCTAGTGAGGGAAAATCAAGTAAAACTTTTGTTTCCTACGCTTTTTTTAATTTCCATATATATTTTCCAATGGAAAATGGAGAGAAGAAGGTTTTGTCTATCAATGAAAAAAGATCCAAAGAAACATTTTTTTTAATCTGTCATACTCTGATTCACCCTACCCTCTCTCAATATATTTAACCTAGTTTGGATAAAAATTGGTATTATAGGGAGGTTAAAATAATTTTTTCTCTATCAGTAGTTTCAATGATGTTTATTAATCACAAATGAATTTTGATCATGAATGGAAATAACTTTCAATTATATAATAATTGGATGCAACACTACATCATATCATTAGGTATATAAGTCTTTATAGATCTGATCTGATGTATTTTTTCTAGAGTATACAATAGAGTTTTATCAGAAGAAAAATTAAGAGAATTTGATGTGGATACCAAAGTAATAAATGCCCTAGTTTGAGCTTTATCAAACAAAATCTATATGAACATCATGTCATGTAATTAAACACATTCCATGTGGGAAAACCTTTAAAATATCTATTAAGGTGATTCAAAAGATAGAGAAGAAAAATTATAGATTTTGTGGAACAAATATGAGGATCTGATAATGCACCCCAATGATTTTGTAGATATATTCTTTGAATGTGAAATTTGTTTCATAGAATACAGGAATGGTATCAAGAAATTATTGAAGTTGTAAAGATCATTAATCTCATATTTAGAATACATCCACCTTAGTTCAATATTAAAGTCGCTATACTAGAAGATAAATATACAAAGGAGTTAACATTGGATAGATTACATTATAATATAATCACATACGAGATGAGAAATGATGATAATAAGTTTCTGGGAAAGGGTAAATCTAAAGAGGTGGATTTCAAGGTCATAAAGATATTCATAATAGTTTATGGTTTGGAAGAAGAAGAGGCATATGAGGTTATGTCATTCCTGCCCTCAAATCTACAAAGTGGAAAAGGAAAGTTCAAAGGATAACTTCCTATAGAATTCTTTTTATGTTGAAAGGTTGTAAATATTGTAGAAAATTTCCCCAAAAAGTTCTAATATTTTGATGAGTCTGAAGTCAAAATTACCCTGGAAAATACTTCAGGCTATGTTAAAGGTATAGAAATTTGAAGAGAAATTTATTTATGAAAAATTAACTTATCTCATAAGAGAATGGTATTTCTGATGAAACTGAGGCAAAATAAATGGAAGAATTTTAGGATCATAAATATGGTGTTATGGTTACAGTTTTTGGTAATCCCTATTCAGGGGAATAAACTGATGATGATAAAGGATAAGTCAAAGGAATAATTGAACTTTAGGTTGAATTAAAATATGTTCTTGAGGAGATAGATGTTTGGAGATCCAAAATAAAAAAATACAATAGGGTGGTTCATGATAAAAAACTCTATATACAGAAGCCAGAAGAAGAGAACTTTGAGTTAAAGGAAAAAATTGAAAAGCTAATATATAAAAACCTAGATAACTCAGAGAGAGTAATTTATTTTAAACTCAAAGTTAAAGAACTGACCAAGGTTATTAATGTTATAAATAACATAATAAAATATCAATTCAATCATATTTAATAACACGATGAGGAATTTATTGGATAATTTAGAAAGGTGAAGGATCAAGAGAAACTAGTTAATACTAGTACGATTTTGGTAATGTAGGTTCCAAAATAGATAGAAAATGTGAAATTACAATTTGAAGGATCAGAAAAGAAAAATCCAAATGAATGTATTGGGATGAAGTTTTCATAACATAATTTCACTACTAGTATGAGAGCTGATCAGAAACAGAAAGTAGTAATGGTTTATGTCATACCACCAACTCTCACTCCTAAGTTGAAAATACATTTGGGTTTGAATTAGAATTAGAATATTTAGAGAACTCAAGGTATAATTAGTGGTGTAGAAATGATACACATGAAAACACACTCGTACCATGTGTTATTTCAATGTATATCAAAATGAATGTTCCATATCCAAGATGTATTGATAAGATAAAATGAAATATAATAATCCAAAAAGAGTTCAGTATTCTAGGAATCCCTTTGATGGACATTGTTTTGGTGTGGAAGATTCAAACACATAGGCCAAATATTTCTCATCAACAATGAAGAGGAAGCTACTGAAGTAGCCCAAAATAAATTTCATAAAGCACCCTAAGAGAACATCAAACAGTCTAATAATGAAAATTTAATTTTCAACTCTTAATGATGAGGTTGGAGCATCATACTCAAAAAAATATTAATATCATTTTTCATCATAAAAAATGAATCCAAAGACATATATTGAAAATAAAAGAGATAAGATGAAATTGGTTACAAATATTTCCTTCAAAACATCAAATCACATTGGAATATAGATTATTGATAGTGGATTCACATCCTACATGATAGGAAATAAGAATCTAGTGATAAGAATTAGACACAATAAGGAAGGTGTTGTAATATTTGAAAATGATGAAGACATAAAGATCATTGCCTCTAGGAAATCCAATATTGGGGGAAAAGACATGAGAAGTGCAGATGACTTGGTTGTTAAAGTTCTTAAACACAACTTTCTAAGAGTTCATAAGTTGTGTGACTCAAAAAAATTTATAATATTTAACAAAAAGTTTTTTATCAACAAGGTAAAAGATGATGTAATTTTTTTTCAAGTAAATCACATGAAGTGGAATATATTCCATTTGAGTGGAGAATAAGACATATGTTTCATATCTAGAGAAGAAGAAAACCAGTTGTGGAATAAGATTATTGATCATCTGATCCAATCATCCATAGAAAATCTGGTAAATTTTGATATTTCTTGAGATCTCCCTAAGTTATCACATGATCATACTCATTCATGTGATGATTTTCAATAAGGGAATATTACTTAGAATACATATAATAAAAAAGATCAAAGTTCAATATAACTTCTTGAACTGGTTCATATTGATGTATGTGGACCTATTTCACAAATATCTATTGATCTAATGAGATGTTTTGTCTTTTTCATTGATGATTTCAATAGAATGGAATGGGTTTGAATTATCACATATAAGTCTAAGGTGTTTAGTTTCAAAATCCATTATCAAAGTAATGTTAAAAATATTCTAGATCAAATGATCTAAAAGTTTAAAAATTATAATATAATAACATTCACAAGTAGACAACTGGATGCTATCTCAAGAAACATGAGATAAGTCTCTAAGTTTTGGTAGTGAGAACTCCATAGAAAAATGAATTTGTTGAGAGAAGAAATTGAATATTCAAGAATAGGTCCAGAATGAAGCCTATAAAGAAATACATTCCAGAGAAGTTTTGGAAATATAATGACCCAAGCTTGAAATACATCGATATTACATCATTTTTTTAGAATACACATACTTTACACAAACACATTCCCAAAGTCCATATTAGTTTAATTCCTTTGGAAACATGAAACATAAACTACTATTCTAGAGAAAGATCTTATATATTTCCCACAAATACCTTCCCTTTTGTTAAACCTAACTAAAAAATTTCTTTATAACATAGGGAGAATGAATAAATAAGAAAAGGGTGAGATCAGATGCTCAATAATGGTAAATAGGGGATATATGAAAGATAACATAAATATAAGGATATAAGAATATGAAAATTATACCTTGTTTATCAAATATCAGAATCATGAGTCATAAAAATTCTTAATACTGAAGTTATAAAAGAATAACTTTGACATAAAACATGGAAATTTGTAAAACCCAAAAGCATATAAAAACATTTCCATATTAGTAAAGGGTCATTACCATGACCATCATTGTGGACAAAGTAATTTACTAAACTGAGTTCACTCCTCATTCCAGCCCTATGATTCTAAATTGGGTTTACTTTCTATTCCAGTCCTATATTACTAAACTGAGATAATTTTCTCTTCCAGGTCTATTTTACTAAACATATATCATTTCCCATTCCAACCCTATATTACTGAACCAAGATCATTTCTCGTTCAAACCCTTTTTATCTCATGAAATATAAATTATTACCCAATTAATTAGAAAGTTATATAGGTCCCACCCATAACATAATGAAAACCATACGTATGTATTCCATAAGAACATAAATCATTCATCATATTAGAACCCATGGAATAAAATGGGGTTTATAAGCATAATTCAATCATAACATAACCTATGGAAAGGAATGGATTTCATAAATGTAATACCATAATAAAAATAAAAAAAGAATACTCATAATGGGGATAACATCCTAGAAAAATATATCTACTAAACATAAGTAACATTTTAGATATCACTTGAAAATAATTCTTGAGGAAAATATCAGTTCTGCTATGAAAATCATTTCTTTTCTTAAAACTCCATACAATTTTAAAAGAAAACATTTTCTTTGAAAATAAACTTGTAAAAATATAAGGTAATATTCAAGGAAATTAGGAGACATGAAAGTGTAAAAACCCATTCATTCCATACAATTTAAAAGAAAATATTCTTCTTGTACTTTTTTTGGATAAGTTAAAAAGTACCTTTTTTGGAAAATGACAAAAGATTCTTTTCATATTGTGAATTAAAAATTAAAAAATGGGTAAAAACGAATTTAAAAATTAATAGGACAATAGTAATACTTTTTTGAAAACATTTTTATAACAAAAATATACATTGATGATAAATATTCCCTAACAGAGACTTAAAATAAAACAATCCCAAGTATTGAAGAGATTGTAAAATAAATAATCATCACTTTATAATCAGTATAATTGTATGGATGATGAAAGAAATAAAATAATAAGTATATTAATTATAATAAAATTCTAGATAAGAATCATAAAATAAATTCATGGGCAGTATACACACCACGTTGAAGAAATAGTTAGTGTATAAGGAATGTGTCTCACACAAACAAAGGTGAGACAAAAAATCCCTTACCTTATGTCTAATTTACTTTGTACGTATCTGAACCTCCTATAAAATGGTTTAAAGAATTTTATTAAATTATTATATAACCATATTTATATTAATTATATTATATATGATCACCTTATCAAAAAAAATTAATAATATTTCATTATTACTCTTCTTTCGGGTGTTAACGTATTTATTTTAGTATACATGTTTTGTCATAAAATCCGCAATTATTTTGCATACGATATTGTTCTATAATTTATAGAATTATATTAATATAATATATATATAATATATATTCATTATACACATTTATATAATCATTATTTAATTAATATCATTGAGAATGAATCACATCACATCGTGGAGATGGTAGGTCGTACATATGCACGAGCAACGACATCATTACCTTAATAGTGAAATAGTAAAGAAGAGGTTAGTATATATATTTAAAAAATCAATATAATGTTATAATAATATATATATATATATATATATTATTTCCCTCATTCTACACATCCACGTAAAGTGGTAATGAAAAATAGATTACACCACGGTGTGGAGACGTTAGTCGTACTTACGCACACGTGGTGGTTCCATTTTTCATAGGATGGATAGAAGATTGAATATAGTTGCTCCATAATAATAATAAAATCATAGAATATAGGTGATACTATAATTCTTACTTTATAATGGAAGCAATAAAGGAAGATGAAGTAAAATAAGAAATGATCTTGAGAGAGTCGATAAAGGAGATTACCTCTTCTTCGGCAAGCTCCCTCTAGATATCCTCTTAGAGACACTAGAGTGGGTCTTTTGAGTTGAGAAAAACCTCTGGAATGTGTCTAGGTATAATTATAATGGAAATTTTCTTGTTTTGGATGATCTTGAATGATCAAAGAGTTGTAAATAATTGAGGTAGGAGGTTCCCTTTGATAATTCAGGAGAGGGTCGCTTTTAGAATTTATAAATATATTAATTTATAATAAATTAAATATCAATCAAAATATCACCAAAATTTCATATATTCTAATATAATGTGTGATATTTTTTAATATCAACAACCAGTATATTTTTGAAATTTTTTGGTATTATTATAAAACTTATCATTTTGATTTACCCTTAGTTGACCTATTTTAATTTTAACTAAGGTAACTACTCTTTTAATATTAAAAGGTTGTAATATTAACTTATTTTATTTCAATTAAATTACAAATGATAAATTTATAACATTTTAGACCATATTATAATTTTTTTATTTTTTATTTTTTATGATTTTTAAACAACTTAAGAAAATATTATTTTGATAAAATATCATTAGTGTTAACTTTGACACTATTCATTATTTGGACTTTTAAAGGTATCAATACAACAATTTAACTTAGAAAAAAATATGTTATTATATCCCTAAAAGGTTAATAGAATCTATAAAATTCATCTATCTCATTAATTATCTAAAAATAAATTTATTTTAATATTTTTAATAACTTTTATTTGATATCCCCACTAATAGAATACTTACTTCAAAATTATTGTAAAACCCATTAAGGTAATTATTTATTTTCAAAAAATTATCAATAAATTATCATGGTAAATAAAAAAAATTATCTTTAAAATTAATATTTATAGTATAATTTATATTCTGCATAACCCTATATTAAAATGATATATTATTTAAAACATGAATATGACATGTTTAAATTCTTATTAAATAAAATATTATAAATATCATATTATAATACTAGTGACTAAAAACATCAAAATAAATTTATAGCATGAAAGTATGTTTTCTATGTTAAAATTTGATAAAAATATGTGTTCATAAAATTCATTTTTTTCCCATGTGGACACATATGAGATATTAAAGGAAAATAAAATGAAATTTTGTGTCTTTCTTTGATTTAAATATTATTTAAGGCATTTCCATGAACAAGTGTCCATTAAATGATTTAATTTAGATAATTTAGATTTAAGGGTTGGATTTAATTTATCCAAGAAAACCTTATCATTTTTAGGGTATTTTTATAGTCTTTATAATATTTTTTTAACTTAAATTTCCTAATATTACCTTTATCGTGGTAATAATATTTACCATGATTACTATTCATTTTGGCTAGAAATAATAGAGACCTACATAAAAATTTTGGACCTTAAGAATCCAAATTCTGCATCCATTTTTTTGAAATCAAATCATGGATGTTTAAGAATTTAATTTAATATAAAATTGGTCAAATGTCATGAAAAATAATTTTTTTTGGAAAAATGGCCTTTAAAAAATAAATTGTTTCTTTAATAAAATCATGTATAAAATCCATTTAAGACACCATAATTGTAATATCTTAAATTAAAATGAACTAATTAAAATTTCAAATTAATCCAAAACAAAATTTTACCCTGTAAATACCTTAAAAGAAAAAACATTATTTAATAAAATTTCTATATCACTATTCATTAAAACATGAAACATACCAGAAAAATAAAAAAATTAAAGAAAAGTAAATTTTTATATTATTATTTAAATGTTTAAGTTTATTTTATAAAATATAATACATAAAAGTGTCAAAAAAGTTGATTTAAAAAGGGTTCACCGTTGAAAGGTGATAAAATTACCCTTTTGGAAAATATATGTTTTATGCATAAAAGTTAGTTGGTTCTAATCTTATTCCTACAAAACCTATTTTATGAATATAAAAAATAATTTATTTAATATATAAAATATATATTTCATTAATCTCATTTAATAATTGTAATTTATATAATTTATTAAGATAAAATGACTTTGGGAGCTTAAAAATAAATAAATTTTTTTATATTCAATTGTTGTATAGTATCATTTGTAATTAATAACCAATTAATTAAGATTTTGAACCATATATTTTAATAAGTTATTTAATAATAATCATAATTTCTAACTTAATGGCTAGGTTATTATCTTATTTAAATAATAATAAAATGATGTTTCTTAGAAACTCAGTGTTGTGTGTAATGAAAGCTAAGACAGTGTTGTGTGTAATGCAAGGCATCAAATAAATCAAAATATTAAAAAAATATGTCATAAAAATATATGGTTGTTACATTAAACCACCCTTAAAATTAATTTTACCCTAAAAATTCATCTCGGTTATCAAAGGTTTATTACTTGAGAGTTTCTTTTATAGAAACCCACATTATAAAAAGGAATACTAAAACTTCCTTTACAAAAGGAAAGTTAGAATCAAAATGGTTACCCTAATTAAAAAATAACTAGGTTTCTACATAGGAAAACATAGGTAAATATTTGAGCATGGAAAAATATTAAATAATAATAGAGATTGAAAAAGATCACTGATCACAAGAAAGTGGGTGATCTAGAGAAAGTTAACAACTACAAAACTTTAAACTAAAGAAGCATGAAAGTGGTCATTGATATCATAAATAATTATGATAATAGAAAAAAAATTTATTTCAAGATCATTTTCCTAAAGTTTCATAATTATGACAAGGAGATATACTAACTTGATTTATGGACTACTTCACCCTTTGTTGGGCCTTTATCAATTTCCACTTCATCTCTTTTTCCAAGAAATGAAGTTGAATTTTTTATTCCTAAAGAGTTAAAATATCATGAGATCTATGGAATGATAGTTCATTCTATATCTCTTAACATCACAACAAAATGTTTAACATAGGTTATCCATTATGCATAAATCCTTATATGGAAAGATAATACTTTAATATCAGCAACTTCATCTAAAGTATAACTTAATATTTCCATAAATGTATAACATTATAATCCTTATAAAATCTGAAAATCAAAAAATTTACAAATAATTGGACTAAATCAACTTAACATTTATACCCCATATATCATAAGGTAGCTCGTGGTGGTCATATTCCAAACACGTGAAAACTATCATCATGTATTTTCTTGAAACATCCTGAATTACCATTCATACTTACTGAAAACATGAATATTTCTTTTATTACAAAGTATATGGGATATCTTCTTTAAATCGAAAAATGTTTTCAACATCTTAAATGGTAACATAACCACATTTCAACAATTCCTTAATTATTTACAAGGTAATATATACCACCCAATTTACTTATTAATATCCAACATATATTTAGCCGAACTTCATTATCTCAACATTAGGAACATATTAAGGGTTATCATTCCCTTAATCCCTTGAATATCACCATTCCATTAAATCACTTTTCTAGACCATTAGAACAATTCAACATATTCTTGTAAATCCTTAGTGAAAAACATAAACTTAACAATCCATACATAATTCACCATTTGGAATTCTTGAATCCAAATACATAAATACTTTGATTATTATACTTTATCCTTAATCCATTAACATGGATAATTCATCTTATTACATAATACCTATTTCCTATCAAAGTTCATTTATAGTCTCATCATCATCAACAATATAACCATTACTTATACCACCTTAATGATTCCTTTATGGGTCATTCCTCTTAGGAAATTGGTTTTCATAATGACTATTAATTCCACACATAAAACATTTAACTATTGTTAATACCTTATGGAGGGAAATATTTCCATCCATTGTGTCAACTGAACTTTTCATTTTCCCTTTATAGTTATTTCCTTGGTGTATTTCTTTTCCACAATCAAAACATCTTCATTTTACTTTGAGACATTCACTTTGGTGTTTCTTCCCATCTTCCTTACAAGTAGGAAGTTGAATGTTCTTTCCTCAATGGTCTCCATTACCCAAAACCTCAGTTAACTCCTTCCATTTATTCATTGCTGATTCTGAGATTTGGTAAAGGTATACGCTATTAATCATGTTCTATGAAAACTGATTAAGCATGATCACAACATCCTTTACTCTAGTGATCATACCATTTTACTACTCATTAGAGAATTGTTCATGACGTCAAATGTTATCCCATTTCCTTTTGGATTTCTCTATTCACTAAAACAAAAAGAATAATGTTAGAAACACTAATCATAGTGTGAAAACCTCATAATAAAGTTAAATTACCTTCAATATATACTATATTAGATTTAATCATAGTTTATTCATGATTGTTAATGAAATACTAGGATTGTAACCTATATATTAACTTATCCTTAAGGACATACCTATACATATCCTCATAAATATCTTTAGGGATCTCACTAAAATTTTCTCATCCTTGTTTCCAAAGGTTGATTAAACCTTCACTCTGATACCAATTGTAATGGCCCAAGCTTGACATACATATATATTACACACTTTTAACAAACACATTCCCAAAGACTGTATTAGTTTAGTGTGTTTAGAAACTTGGAAAAAAACTTCTTGTCTAGTGAAATATCTTCAATATTTCCCACAAAGATCTTCCCCTTTATTTCTCTTACCTAAAACTTTCCTTTATAACCTAGAAAAAAACATAAGAAAATTGTGAGTTCATATGATCAATAAGGGTAAAAAAGAAAATATATGAATCATAACATAAACATAATGGTATAAGAATATGAAACTTATACCCTATATATCAAAGATCAAAATAATGAGTCCTAAAAATTCTTAAGACATAAATACTAAAAGAATAACTTTGACATAAAACATGGAATTTTGGGAAACACATAAGCATAGAAAATCATTTCCATATTAGAAAAGGATTATTTCTAAGACCATCATAGTGGAAAAATTCATTTACAAAACCAAGTTTACTACTTTTTCCAGCCCTATGTTACTGAAATGGGTTTACATCCCATTACAACCCTGTATTATCAAACCGTGACCATTTCCCATTTCGTCCATATATTACTGAACATATATCATTTCCCATGCTAGCCCTGTATTACTAAATTGAGATCATTTCCCATTCCAAACCTATCTGTCTCATGATGTATAAATCTTTACCCAATTTATTGGAGGGAGATATAGTTCCCATCCTTTACATAATGAAAAATATACATATCTGTTCCACAAGAACATAAATCATTCATCATATTAGATTCCATGGAATAAAATGGGTTTCATAAAACTCATTCAATTATAATATAACCCATGGAAAGAAATGGGTTTAATAAATATAATTACATAATAAACATAAAAAATGTAGTAATAATTGGGATAACATCCTTGAAAAATATATTAGTTAAACATAAGTAACATTTGAGATATAATTTGAAAATAATTCTTGAGGAAATTTTCATTTCTTCTTTGAAAATGTTTTATTTTATTAAAATGTCATATAACTTTAATAAAAAAAATTATTGAAAATAACCATGTAAAATTATAATGGAAACATCATGTAAATGAGGCTACATGAAATAATAAAAACCCATTTATTCTGTATAATTGTAATAAAACATTATTCTCATACTTTTACCGGATAATTCAAAAAGTACATTATTTAGAAAATTACAAAAGATTCTTTTCAAATTGTGTAGTAAAAAACTAAAATGGGTAAAAATGGAATTAAACATCATTAGGATAATAATAAAACTTTTTTTGAAACCATTTTTACAAAACATGTATATTAATGATAAATATTCCCCAACTTATACTTAAAACAAAACAATCCCAAATATTTAACTGATTGTAAAATAAATTCTCATCATTTTATAATCAGTAGAATCATATTCCTTGTGAAAGAAATAAAATTATAAGGATATGAGATATCATATAATTATATATTATACTCATAAAATACATTCATGGGAATTATATACACCATGTAGAAGAAACAAGTAGTGTATAAGGCATGTGTCTAATAGAAATAAAGGTGAGACAAAAATCCCTTACCTTGGGTCTGATTTCATTCATATATATTCAAAACTCATGTATAATGGTTTAAATAATGTTATTAAATTATTCCATTATCATATTTATATTTATTATATCATATATGATAACCTTATCACTCTTTTGTTAATAATATTTTACAATTACTCTTCTTTCAAGTGTTAATTACTTTATTTTTTATACATGTTTTGTCATATAAGTCCAAATTATTTTGCATAAGATACAGTTGTATCATTTAAATAATTTTATTATGGTAATATATATAATATATATTCATTATATACATTTATATAATCATTTTTTAATGATTATCATGGAGAATGAATCACATCACGTCATGGAGATGGTAGGTTGTACATATGCATGAGTGACAACATCATTCCCTTAATGGTGGAATGGTATGGAGGTGGATGGTATATATATTTCTATAATAAATATCATTTTAAAATAATCATATATATATATTATTTCCCTCATTCTATCTATCCATGTAAAGTGGTGGTGAAAAACATATTCCACTACGGTGTGGAGACAGTAGATTGTACGTACGCATGTTTGGTGATTTCATTTTTCTTAGGATTTATAGAAGATGAAAAATGGTTATTCAATAATAATAATAATAACTCATCATATATTTTATACTTTATTTATTACTTTATAATGGAAACAACAAAGGAATATGAAGTATAATAAGAAATGGTCTAGAGAGAGCCGGTAAAGGAGATTACCACTTCTTCGACGAGCTCCCTCTAGATATCCTCTTAAAGATACTAGATTTGGTCTTTTGAAAATACCATAACCTCTATAATGTGTATAGAGATGTTGATAATTGAAATTTTTAGCGTATTTTCATGATTTACGGCTCGAAGAGTTGTATATAATTGATGGAGGATGTTTCCTTTTATAATTGAGATGAGGGGCACCTTTGAAATTTCAAAATATATTATTTTATAATAAATTCAATATAAATACAAATACCACAAAAATTTCATATATTATAATATGAGATTATATAATATTGTAACCACATCAATCAATATATGTTTTACAAGTTTTTCTATTATTTTAAACCTTATCATTTTGATTAACCCTTAGTTAACCAATTTTATTTTTAACTATGGTAATTACTCTTTTAATATTAAAAGGTTATAATTTTTACTTATTTTATGTAAAATAAATTATCAATTATCAATTAATACTATTTTATACCATATTATATTTTTTATTTATTTTTAAAGATGATTTATTATTTTTAAATAATTGAAGAAAATATTATTTTGATAAAATATCATTAGTGTTAATTTTGACACAATTCATTATTTGGACTTTTGAAAATATCAAGATAACATGTTATATTTGAAAAAAACTATTTTATTATATCCCTAAGAGGTCAATTTCATCTATAAAATTTGTTTATCTAACTAATTATCTCAAATTAAAATTATTTTAACATTATTAATAACATTTATTTGATATTTCCCTTTATAAAATAATTACTACATCATCATTTTATAATCCTTTAACATAATTATTTATTTACTAAAAATTAAAAAAAAATAACATGATCGATAAAAACATTTTACATTTCAAATTAATATTTATAGTTGTATTAATCTTCTATATTACCCTGTATTAAAAATGATATATTAAAAAAAACATGAAGATGGCATATTTAAATCCTTACTAAATAAAATATTTTAAATACCATAATATCATTCAAGTGACCAAAAAAAGTCAAAAATAAATTTATATCCTAAAAATATGTTTTTATGTTAAAAATTTGTATTAATATTTTTTCAAAAAATTCATTTTTCCACATGTGGACACGTAAGAGATATTAAAGGAAAAAAATGACATTTTGTTTCTTTCATTGATTTCAATATTATGTAAGTAGTTTTCAAGGACATGTTTCCATTAAACTAATTAATTTCAATACTTTAGTGTTAAGGGTCGAATTTAATTCATTAAATAAATTTTTTTCATTTTTTAGGGTAATTTTATATTCTTTATAATATTATTTTTAACCTAAATTTCATAATTTACCATTTACTATGGTAAAAAAATTTACCATGGTTACTATTAATATTGGAAAAAAATTAAATGGGACTAATTAAAAAATTTAGACCTTATAGATTCAAATTTTTCATCCATTTTTTAGAATTCAAAACAAAGAAGTTACGGAATTTAATTTAATATAAAGTTAGTAAAATTCCATGAATAATAGTTTTTTCGATAAAACTGGCCTTTAAAACATAAAATCTTTTAATAATAAAATCATGTATAGAATATTTTTAAAAACCCATAATTGTATTATTTTAAGTTAAAATGAATTAATTAAAATTTAAAACTAATCGAGAACATAATTTTACCTTGTAAATACCTTACAAGAAAATATAGTTTCTAATAAAAATATGTATTTCATTATTCATCAAAACATGAAACTTACCAGAAAAATACCAAAAATAAAACCAAAGTAAATTTTTATATTAATATGTAAAATAAAAAGTTTATTTTGTAAAATATAATATATAAAAGGTTCAAAATTGGATTTAAAATGGGGTTTCCATTAAAAGGTGATAAAATTACCCTTTTAAAAATGTAGGTTTTTATGCATAAATTTTTTTTTGGTTATTATCTTATTCTTAAAAAATATATATTTAATACATATAAAGACTATTTTATTGAATATATAAAATATATAATTCATTAATATTATTTAATAATTATAATTTATTTAATTTATTAATACAAAAAGACTTTAGAAGCATAAAAAATCATTTATATTCAATTGGTGTATATTTTCATTTTGAATTAATTGGAAACCAATAAATATATACTATAGACCATGTATTTTGATAAGTTATTTAATAATAATCCTAACTTCTAATTTAATGGCTTTGTTATTATCTTATTTAAAAAATAATAAAATTTTGTTTTCTAGAAACATAGTGGTGCATGTAACACAAGCTAATCCATTGTTTCATGTAATGGAAGACATAAAAGAAATAAAATTATTAAAAAAATATATCTCAAAAAAATATAATTGTGTTAGAGGAAACAATCAATGTTGAAATCACTATACATTTCTAACAGAGTCTTATTGTTCCTAAAGGAAGAAAAGATCCCATACAAGTTGAAGTATAGAAAAAATCCAACATTGAAATGATTTCTAGTTTTGGGGATTAAGTGTTTTATTCTAAAAAAGGATAAATATAGGAAGTTTGAATCTCCTAGATATTAAGGGATATTTCTCAGTTACTCGAAAAAATCAAAGCATAAAAAATCTTCAATAAGTGAATAAGAAAATTTATAGGGAGCAATGATGTTATTGAGGTATAAAATTAGCATAATTTTTAATAAATCCAAGAATATAATTTGGGGGAGAGTAATGAAGAACGTATATGCTTAGGGGGAGTGAAGATACATGAAAAAAATTCAGATGATGAGTAAAATAAACTATTAATGACACCAAAGATACGAGTTGAAATTGATAGTCAGAATATTATCAGAGATCAGACAGCTCTAGTACAGAAGAGGATGATAAAGACTCTATAAAAAGTTTATTTATTATCATATTTAGAGACAAATTTTTTAGAAAAAGTTTTAAGAGATGAAATTTTGGTTCAATAAATGAACAATTTACTTGACCAAATAGAACAAAATCATTAATTGGATATTGTTTCCCGGATAATAGATAAGAATTTCATTGAGACCAAATGGGTTTTCTATAACAAGATAAATTAAGATGGAATGATAATGAGAAACAAATCATTGTTGGTGTGAAAGGGATAATCCTAGATAGAGTGCATTAATGTTAATAAAACTTTTTCACCTATTGAAAGTTTGTAGACATTTTAATTATTCTTGGTAATATTAGTGAAAAGGAAATTCAAATTTTTTCATATGGATGTCAAGTCATCATTTCTGATTGGGGTTCTAGAAGAATAACTTTATATTAAATATATAGATGGTTTTCTCTTTCATTAAGATGATAAAAACGTATTTCGGTCAAAGAATTCTCTCTATGGAATAAAGAAATCACCAATATCATGGTATTAATGACTTGATCAGTATTTGAAGAAAATTTATTTCTAGCATGGTGGAGTTGATTATAATATCTATGTAAATAATGAGAGTAATCCAAGGATGATGGTTCTAGTATATGTCAATGACATAATATTTTTTGGTTAAAAGAAATCACATTTCAAATAGTTAGAAAACAACATGGAATGTGAGTTCAGAATTTCAATGATTAGTGAGTAAACATTTTTCCTTTGTTTACAAGTAATGTAAGGAAGGCATGGGATATTTATCTCTCATCCAAAATATTACATAATTGTTTTATGAATATTTTGAATGGAAAGTTTCATTGAAACTTATACTATGGTTTCTACACATATGAAAATTTCAAGGTATGATAAAGGAAAAGCAGTCGATATCACTGAATATGGGTAGATCATTGGTATAGTGTGATACTTAATAGCAAAATGACCTAATATTTTTTCCACAATCCAAGAAGCATGTTATCTGAGTAATCCCTAATAAATACACTTAATTGTTATAAAAAATGATAATCAGTATATTAAAGTCATGGGGGATTTAGGTTTACTATATATTTAAAAAACTCAGCAAGAGTTATTAGGATTAAAATTTGTATATTGGTCTAGCCCTACAGATGATCGAAATTCAACATTTGGTGGTTCATTTTATCTTGGTGGACTATTTATTTCTTATCTAATAAAGAAAAAATATTGAATATATTTAATCACCAATAAAGATTAATATATTTTATCTATTAAATATTGTACACAGTTATTATGGATGAAGTAGCATCTCAAAATAGGGGAGTTGAAGTGAAGACCCTGATTAGAATTCATTGTTATCATTCAAGTTATATAAATATTAGTAAAACTATAGTCCATAAATCAATTAAAAATAACATTGAAATAAAATATAACTTAATCAAAAAGAAATTGGAGTATATCCTTATGAAGCTGGAGTATGCGCCAACTGAATCAAAAGTTGCATACATCCTAATGAAGGCCATACCTAGAGAAGCATCTGAATGACATTGACTGGATCTTTTATTTTAGTCAAATATCTACACTTAAATAGTGTGGATGTGGTACCCCCATATCCTAGAGGTATGATGTGTTTTCCCATATATATTGATATGTGTTCCTTACCATGCTGCATACCAAAAAAAAGTGACATTTGGGTTCATTGAAAACAGGGGATAAAATTTCTTAATCAAGATAGGGGATAACCTGATAGAGGGAGCAGAGAAACCATTAGTGTTTTATATCCAAAAATTATAAAAATGGTCTATAAATGATTAAGAATCATAAAAAAAATTACTTTGGGATCATGATACAATCAGTTGATATGTTTAGTTAATAAGTGATCTCAAATATGGAACACTCTCAATTGTTTTATGTCAACAAGGTTTCCAGTGGAAGGTTTGAGGATAAAGTTATCCATCAATGAAATTTTCATGTTACCCTTTCTTATCAAACTGAAAATAACTTGTGTGGGCTTAGAGTAAATGTTAATAAATTCCTTGATCACTTTCTAGGGTTGTAGAAAAAATTTGTTTCGCATGTGAAAAAAAAAACTAAAAGTTGATTGTTGAAGTCTTATAGTGTTTTCAAAAAACCCAAAGGTGTATATTGTAGAAAAAATACCTTTAGATGGATATTTTGGGTTTATTATGTTTTTTTAAATGGTTTTTTTCATTATTTAAAAATGATGGTTTTAAAAGGAGGGATAAAGAGTCAATAATAATTTTGAAACTAATATCAGGGAGAATGAAGGTATAAATTAATCTCATGGAGTGTGAATGACTGAACTGATCTCATGGAGTGAAAATGTATAAACTAATGTTATGGAGTGTGAATATCTAAACTGATATCATATATCATGAATATCTAAACTAATCTCATAGATCAAAAATGTTAGAACTAACTATGTGGATCATGAATGTCATAACTAATATCATAGAGAAGTCATGTGAAGTGACACATGATTATCAGAAGATTCTGCATTAAGATACTGAAAAGAATAGGAAGACATCATATAATTTTCAATGTATCTCATCGAGAGATCATGAAATGAACCTGAAGATATCAAATTATTTTTAGGGGATATCGTGGAGTGGTCATGAGAATTATATAAAGAAAAAGAAGTTGGAAATGATTGATATATCACATAGTTTTTCAAAATCACGTGATTGCATGATTTTCTTTGTATTTGGTGATGGGATCTTGAAAAGTGCTTGAAGAAAGTGTTGTTGACACTGTATGATTGTCATTTAATCTCATGATGGTTTATGAAAAGTTCTAGAAGACAATGGAAATGGCCATATGATTGTCTTTGGATCTCACGATGAGATCACATGAACCACCTGAAGATAATAATGAAGATCGTGTGAAGCACTTGCAACATGAAACAAGTGATCATGTGAAGTGATAATGTAAATCATGTGATTTTTATTTCTAATGATGTGGAATATATGGATATCTGTAATGTTTGGATTTGAGGTGGTCGATTTATGACTATAAATACCTCTTAACCCATCCTTAATAAATAGAGAAATTTGATAAAGTGGTTTGATCCAAAGAAAAATTATTTCGCATGAACTAAACAATGTATTTAACTAGAGTCTTAAGATCCACATAATCAGTAGAAATTGTTACAAAAGGATCTCATGAAGTAGTCTTGTAAAGTGAAGTATACACTGGCTGTTTTCTCACATAGGTAGAACTATTTATATCATGCGATCTTCATGAACTAAACATGATCATGCATTCTATGTCATCTAAAAAGGGTCTCATAGTCCATTTGATCTGAATAAGGTATCATGATCTACGTGATATGAACAATGTATCATGATCTATGTTAACATAATAAGGTCACATAAAAGGGTTTTATTAAGGTTATTATACACAGGGCATAATTAGATCGATCAAATTCACACAATATTCATGAACAGAATAGAGTATCACAGTGGAGTCATATGATCCTCATGATCTGAAGTGTGACTTGTGAAAGAGTCACAAAAGGGGTCTTGTAAAGGAGTCTCAAGAAAATGTGGTTATAATCAAATTGATTAAAAAATATCATAAATACACACAATATTTTGAATCAAATCATAACTTACTGTCAGAAGACTCTACTAAGGAGTTGTGCATTCACTTCAGAGAGAGAGTGGTGAGATTTCAAATTTTTAAGGGTTATAAACCAAGAGGGATAGTGATTCTAATATGAAATTTTTAATAAAAGTGAGCTTTTGTATATTTAGTAAATCATCGCATTACCTTTTTATGCTCCTTGGATGTATCCCAATGAGGGCTAATCAAGTAAAAATTGTTGTTTCATGTGAATGTTTTAATTTATATTTATATTGTGAATCAAAAAAGAGTGAGATGGTAGTTTTTTCTAATAATGAAGAAATATCCTAAGAGACATTTTTTTAATCATTCATACCTAGATTCACCCCCTCTAGGGTATTTAACTTTGTTTTTCTAATATCTTTTAACATAACAATTGGGTTATACAAAGTCATATAATTAGTTATTTATTATGGAAGGTTTAGTGTTGTAAAATCACACACAAACCCCTTACCATATTTAATATTCTTAGTTGACCCCATGTAATAATATTATTAGTATTAATCAGTCAACATGTACAATGAATTAAGAATATAAATAAATACCATTTACACCATTTCCATTCAGGCCATTAAACTCAGTCTAATTTCCCTCATTATCATTTACTGATCCTAGAATATTGACTATTTAATAAATAAATGTCACTGCATTATTCTATGATAAATATAATAAATATCATATTCTCTAGACATAAAAATATTTATTATTATTATTTAACTAATATATTCATTAAAAAAACTTATGATCAAATTATAGAGATCAACCATACCTGAATAAATATTATTTCTTCTAAATTTTTGAATTCATTACTTTAATTTAATTGATATTATAAATCAAATATGTGTGTGACCCTCTAGAACTATTTCTCAGTTTTGTTAGGAATAACCACCTAAATTCCTAGGTCAGTATCTAGAAACACGTTAAGCCTCCCATAGAGAATTAAGTTAATGTCTCAATGAAATCTAACCTCCTACAAATTCATACCATGTTATATAATCTCTTTATCATGATATCTCAAATAGATTAGGTTACATGTCAGTTCCATATACTTATATGCTTGATGTCTCATTATTTGACTTTTTAAAAATAAACTAACTCACCAAACACCATGTCCATGGATTTATGAAGTCAGTTGAATTCATATAAAAGGGCCTGAGATATCAACGTCTATTAAGGGATAGAAGGGATAAATATTTTCTCACATTATCCATTAATTAAATATCACTGATGACACACAAAATGTATCCTACCTTTTCACGATCATATTTCATCACGGTTTTTATCAATACATCAAAGTGTGTGAGTCATGATATCCATTAATGATAGTCTTAAAATATAAGGATCAATACACACATCCACATATAGTAACATCCAATGACACATGAAAATGTGGATTTCTTATTTATGGGTATATTCTCATAAACTCTTATCATTTATATTACTAGAATAAAACACCATGAGAAGGTTTCTAAATTTTTATGAGCCTCTTACCCGTGATAGCCTGGATTTTATGTTTCCAGTTAGAAAATAGCATCATGTCATATAATATTTATTCAAGAATGATATCGTGGAACATCTTGGTTCTCATCATAGCTATAAAGACCAAATCTTCTCATATATAGTTATTATATCTTTTTAGATGATTATTCATTATAATACACAAACACATTCCTGAGGATCTTAAAGGTCTAAGGTCTTTAGAAATTTGGACACATAAACAATTGGTAATAAGTGAGCTAAGTCATATCCCATTATGTTCTTCATAACTATAACCCTTCTTAGAAATATAATATATAATAACTTTCATTATAACCTGGGGAAATGAAACATAAGAAAGGGTGATCTCAGATGCTCGGTAAGGGTATAAAAGGGAGATCTCAACATATAATGTGTATAGGGGTGTGAGAACATGATAATAAAAATTGAAAACCATACCCTACATATCATAGATCATAAACTTAAGTCATGGAATAAATCTTGGTATTTTATAATAAATGAATCAAAATGGAATCAAATAACATGAACCATCATATTATATCATTGGCATAAGACGTAGATTTTTGGCATACACATAATCAAATAAAAACATTCCCTTATTAGTTTAAGGCTCATTTCCAAGACTATCATTGTGGATTGGGTTCACTCCTCAAACCATCATAGTAGTCAAGGTACACTTACAGTACTATCATAGTATAAAGAGTCCCTTACTAAACTCAGTTCACTCCCCATTCAATACTTATTTGTCTCATGATATATAAATCTTTACCCAATTCATTGTAGGGAGATATAGGTCCCACCCATCACATAATGAAAATCAAAAATATGTGTTCCATAAGATCATAAAACATTCATTATATCATAACTCATGTAGTTAAATGTGTTTCTTAAATATTTCATCATAACATAACCTATTTCATAGAAATAGGTTATGTAATCATTTCATTAATTCATTAAATCATAACCCATGGAAAATGAATCAGGTTTCATAAGAACTTTATCATGGAATAACCCATGGAATAGAAATGTGTTTCATTAAAATATTTTAATCATAAACTTAGACCATTAAAATAAAGAATAACAATCATATCCTTAGATCATATCACTAGTAAATCATAAGTAAAATCAAAGGATTTCATCATAGATAGAAAATCATTTTGAAAGAAAAATCACTTGGAATTTTTCTTGAGGAAAATAACCTTTATTTAAAAATCACCATTTTTAATTGAAAATTAAAAACAATATTGTGGAAATAAATTTATTTTAAAATAACCTTGAATAATTCTAAAGGATTATTAAAAGAAAATAATTTTCATGACATGGGGAAACTTTCATTCATTCTGTATAAGTTAAAACTAACATTTCATTCATATTTCCAATAAAAGCCAAATGAGCCTTGTTTGGAAAACCACAAGACGATACCTTTTAAAAAAAATTGTAAAAAAACATGGGTAAAATTTTATTTAATAAATACTATGGATAATGTTAAAAAATTGAAAACATTTTTAGAAAACATGGTTTTGGAAGAAAAAGGGTTTTCAACCGAAGAGAGAAATAAAGATATTTTTCTTAAAAACATCATTTTGAACTCTTGAGTATATAAAGAGAGTAAATTAAGGGAAAAAATATATTATCTATAAATAATCATAGTATAAAAATTTAAATTAGTTTCATGAGTGATATTTCATAAGATTTCATCATTGGAAGCATAATCATGGGAAATCCTAATAAACGATGAGATTGTGACATAAAACCCTTACCACTTTGGAAACTTTGAATCGTAATACCTATGAAAGAATAAATTATAATTATAATTATAATATAATTATAAAAAATAATTAAATGATATTACATGTGAAATTTTCTATATATACACCTCATGAAATAAGATAGGTTCATAACATATCATATGTCTTAATGAAGGAAAATTGAGACAAAAATATCTTACCTTAAGTCTTGAATTCCTTAGTACATGTTAAAAAATATTATAAAATAAATATAATTTTATTAAACATATACTTCATAACCATACTTATATATATCATACCATATATTTTTTTCTTATGACCTTTTATTACATGTTTCTTAAAAGTTACAAGTTAAATTTGTGTTTTAGGAAATAACTACTTTGTTTTCTTGTATGTTTTGATTTATTATTTTGTTGTTCCTATTAAATTGATCATGGTTCAATAATATCCATGATATTAAAAATTATATAAATATTATATATATTCAGTATATATTTATTTAGAGTAATTTATAAAAGTTATAGATCAGAAATGATATACATCGTTCATGGAGACGGTAGGCGGTGCATACGCATGAACTTTGTTTCAATTTTCTCAATGGATTGAAATAAAGAAATGTTAATATATATTACCATTATATATTCATTTTTATTTCATATATATCACATATTTTCATTAAACCCTTACTTATTACCTTCCATGTAAAGCATGAATGAATCACATCGCTTAGCGAGGTGGTAGTCTATTGTACAGATGAGCGACGTTATCACATTCCAAAAAAATAAAAAGTAAGAAGTTATATATGATTACAGTATAATAATTTCATATATATAATATATAAAAATATTTAATCCATAATTATATCAATCTATGAGAGGTGGTGGTTGAAAATGAATAACATTGGTTCGTGAGGCGATAGTCCCCATACACATGAATAATGGTTTTGTATGTCATTTGATAGAAGTGGATATGGTTGTAAGTAATGAACATAACATAACAAAATCTAAGTATATGTCAGACACTGATTTTATTTAATTGTCATGGTTTAATAATAACTTAAGGAGGTGGAGGAATAAATAAAATAAAATTGCTCATTAAAGAATGTTACCACTTCTTCAGGTAACCTCATTAGGATTAACCAAAATCCTTCATGGGTTGGATTTCAGACCAAACCAACTATTATAGGATTATATTATGGAACTAAGGAATATATATGGATATTTATTGGCCCGAAACATGGTTTTTAAATTGTTAATAAGAGAGGAGTAGTGGTGACCTTTTATAAGTGAGGTGAGTGGCACACTTTTAATTTTTGAAATGAAAAAGGTGTTCCATGTTTTTTACATTCCACGAGGAGCTAAAATGGACAATTATCGAGAATTATAAATTATAAGTTCTAAATAATACCACAAAATTTGTGTTAAAATATTTTGGTTCATTTTTAACCCATATATTTCTAGTTTAACCCACTAGTAAACCCATTTCTACCTTAACTGTAGTAAATAAGTTTTTCAATTTTTACTATTCATTATTGTCAAAAGATAAGTTGAAATTATCATATAATATGAATTATTTTTATTCCAAATATTTAATCCATTTTAAAAAAATTCATTCATATAATTGGTAATTTTTAATTTAAAATTAAACTTGTTGACGGGATGAGAAAGCGGTTATCCAAAGAGAAATTGTTCAAAAACATAAAAAGTTTTTATATAAAAATTCGATATAAAAATGGTTCCAATGACCTTACTTTTATTTATTGATATATAATTTAACTTGTTTTATTATAAAACCCATTTTTTTAAAATGGACCATATAAATTTTTTAAACGGAAAGGCGGTTTTCAATAAAAACCTGTATTTTTCGCTATTCATCTAAAAATTCATCTTTTCATAAAAATACCAAAAATTCGACCTAAGATAATTTTTACATTATTATTTAAAAAATGAATTTTATTATATAAAATTAATGTTCTAAAAGAATCAAAATTTAATTTTATTACTGTTCACAAAAAGAAATAAAAAACACTATTTTTTAAGAAAACAGTACTTTCAAAATATATAAATACATTATCAAAAATTAAGTGTCTTTATCAATATTTTTTATTTTTATAAAACCAATTTAATTAATATTTAAAATTTATTTATTCCTATTAATTCCATTAATTATAATAATAATTTGATAAAATTATATTTAAAATAATAATATTAATAGTTTTTCATGGTTCGTTAAAAGTAGGTTTCTCGTGTAACGCAAGCTAACAAAGAAATTTCATTTATTTAAAAAATATATTTCATAAGATATGGGGGTGTTAAATTATACCCCCTTAAAATGAATTTTTTCCTTGAAATTAAATAACTCTAATATAAACTTTTGAGGATACTTCTTCCTCATCATATTGTCAATTTCCCATGTAGCTTCCTCAAACCTGTGGTTTTGTCCAAATACTTTGACTAGGTGAGTGATCTTATTTTGTAGAAATTTATATATACAATCCATAATCTTCACTGGATATTCCTTATAGTAATTATCTTTCTCCAATGGTATGACATATTGGTTCAGTATATGTGAAGGATCATATATGTACTCCCTTAGGATAGTTGCATAGAACACATCATGAACATGAGAGAGGTCTGGTGGAAGCACCAACTGATATTCTACCATCCTGATATGATAAAAAAATTAAAAGTGACTAGTATACCTAGAGATTATTTTCCCTTATTCTCAAATATAATTACATTATTCCATTCAGAAATTTTTAGAAACACCTTGTCCTGAACTTCAAATTTCAGATCACATCGACAATTATCAGTAGAACAATTATTTCTACTTTCTATTGCACTTAAGTGTTATTGAATGGATCTAAAAATTATCCCATTTATTAAGATATATTAGTTTTAAATATATTTCTTCTTCCAAATTCATTCTAACATTTTATAGCTCTACGCTTATTTTTACATAGGCTTCATAAGGATTTATCTGAATGCTTGAGTGAAAGCTATTGTTGTAAGAAAACTCGGTTAGAGGAAGGTGTTTATAATTCCCTAGCCTTAAATGTTAAATAATATTAAGTTAATTCAAGAATTCAAATTGAGGATATTTTCAGGTTTATATCTTTAGAGAATTATTCCATAACTATTACATGACAAAAACATAGAAATACAAAGTAGACACTTCCAACAGTATTTGTTTCTCCTATAACAATAAAACTTTTAAAAATAAACATGGTTTCTTTTCATGTTTAATCATCATAAATTTTCATTGAATCCATCATTGACTATATTATCCCTTAAATCCGGTGAAAACATTTAAAACTTGGGATGATAACAAAAAGATTAGTAAGGGATATAAAAAATAAATAAAAACCGTTAGTCTAGTTAAAACATGATAACCCTTTCAATGTTCTTTGAGCGGATGAAAGAAAAAATTTTCACATGAATAAAACTCACACTTTTTACTCAATGAAAAACAATAAAACAAATAGAAAGAAATTAAAACCCCTTTAGGTGACTCAGATCATCATATAGATAAAACCCTTTTCAAATAACTTCCAATTTGAATAACCATATGGGTGACTTCAAAATTTGAGATCTATAATGGGGATCACCCTTTGTATAAGCTATATCAGGCTCACATGTGAGTTATAATGGGGCTCAACACTTTTTATAAGTTATGTAAGCCTAAACCATGAGATATAATGGGGCTCAAACCTTTATATAAACTATATCAGTCTCACTTGTGATCTATAATGGGGATCAACCATTTGAATAAGCTATATCGGGCTCACCCATCACATACAATTATCATGTACCATTTTATGAATAAAACATGTTCATCAAAAAAACCCTTTTGGAGGATTATTATAATCCCATATGAAAAAAATTTCTATGTAAAAATAACATTTTCATTTAAAAATCCATTTTCAATACCAAGATACCCAAATAATGGAATAAGGTATTTCTTTTCATTTTAAAATATATTAAGGATTATATAAGAATCCAAATATCAAATAACGGTTATGGCGGCAGAGAAGTCTTTGTCACCGTATACATTAAAAACATTCATTTTTTCATTTATTAAAATGATATGTAGAAACAATATTCCCTTTTAATGAAATTAATATTCAAAGAGGTTTATTATATAGTGGATAAAATAAGTTCATATATAAATCAAAATATGCCTCAATGAAAGGAGATTGAGATTAAGTCCCTTAACTTGAGTCCAACTTGTCTCGTTCATTCTTTACATTCCTGAATAATAAAATTAGGTTAATTTATACATGCTTAAGAACCTTTTTCATGTTTATTATTAATTTTATATTACTTATTATCGTGTTATAAAAATTAAATAATTATTTAAGTTTATATCGGTCATTTTGTCGATATTCGGTACTCGAGATGAAAATGAACTTGTTTTGATATAAATTGTCCATGTTTTCATAATTCCATAATATTCAAAATTATATTCATGATTTAAATATAATATATATCTATGAAATATTTATTTATCATAGTCCATAATATTTTGAGATAAGAAATGAAATGCACCATTCATGGAGATGGTAGGTCGTACATACACATGAACGCTACTTTCATTTCTTTGTCGTATTAAAGGAATAAAAAATGAATGTTAAAAATATATATTATACTACCAGTATTATATTTATTTCATTTATGTATCATATTTTTAATAAAACCATCCTTTATACGTTCCTTGTATGGCATGAACGAGTCATCTTACTTTGAGGGGGCGGTAGTCCGCAATTCCTCAAATGAAATTATCATATTTACACATTACGGAAAGCATAAAGGTATGTTGTAAATAAAAATTATATATGAATATATAAAATATAAATATATTATATATTATATATAAATACATTTCTATCATAATGGCCACTATGATAGGTGGTAGGAGAAAATTGAACAATCATCGTTTCGTGAGGCAGTAGTTCGCCGTACACAGAAACAGTATGTTTGTTTCCATTAGATAGAGGTGTGTGTAAGTTTAGTTATAATACTTATCATAAAAACATACTAGAATATTTATGATACTATAGTTTTTATTTAATCATATAATAATAATATAATATGGAGCGGAGAAGGAAAATAAAGAAAAGGAACTTGAGAGAA
Source organism: Viscum album (assembly GCA_963277665.1). NCBI lineage: Eukaryota > Viridiplantae > Streptophyta > Magnoliopsida > Santalales > Viscaceae > Viscum > Viscum album. The sequence goes on from OY728125.1 coordinate 599,862,417, forward strand.
GACGTTACCTCTAAATTGGGTAACTTCTTTTTCTTTAAGATAAAAGGCTTCCTTGAATTGACTTCTTCCAAAGGTGAGTCTTCTAAGAATAATTTAGGTATTTTGGAAGATTATTTGATCATAATTTGGACAATAAAATGGGATTTATAGGTGTGAGTAAGTGGGTATAGGTGGTGGCCTTTTATAAGAGGGAGGAGGGGCACTTTAGGAATGTCTTGAAATATTAATTTATTATAAATTCAATTTTAATTAAAAATGGTAAAAAACTCATTTAATTATAAGATAAGATGATTTTGGTTTAAATAAAAAATATCCAATAATTTTTAGACCAATTTTGAATATTTTTATATCCTTATCTTTTGGGCTTAACCCTTATTTTACCCTTTTTAAACTTATAGTGATATCATGTTATTTACACATTGTGGGTTAATTTAATTCCTAATATCAAGTCCAAGGACCCAATAAAAGTTATTTATGACATACTTGGACTTATATTAATATTTTTTCTGAATATTACATTTTTTGGAATTTAATATCATTTAATAAACTATTTTATATTTTCAGTAATGAATTATGTCAATTTTGGACACTATTCATACTTGACTTTTTTTACAAATTCATAACAACTTGATTCCTTAAAAAGCATTTAATTGATGATAACATGTAATATTAACCTATAAAATTCTATTTTGACATTAATTATATCATATAATATAGATTTTTATATTTAAAATATCATTTATTTGAATCCTTTATTAATGAAGAAATCAATGCATCATCATTGTGTCATATTTAAATTTATTTATTTAATTTATAAAAATTATAAATAAAATATAATGATATAGGAACTCTTTTTTTATTTATAATTAAAATTTATAGTCAAATTTATCACTTATATAACCCCATATAAAAATTGTTTTAGTAAGAAGATACATGTTTATGTTATATTTCTCTTTTATTTAAATTAATTCTTATAACATGTCATTATCACACACAAGTGGATCCATGGGGTCCAAAAATTGACCAAAGTATTCCCATGGTAATAAATATCTCATAAAATAGGATTTTGACAAGTGTTAGGGTAGTTTAGTATTATTATAGTATTATTTTTTACCCATATTTACCAGATTTACCCTTTAACCATGGTAAATAAAAATAATTACTGGAGTTACTGTTTATAATGTAGAAAAATAAAAGGTACCTATTTAAATAATTTGTGCCTTCTAGTTCCAAATATGGAATCTATTTTTCCAAATTAAAAACACATAATTTCATGAAATTAATTTAATATTAATTCCCATTGTCAACACCATAAAATAGGTTTTTAAGAAGTAAAATCTATCAAAAGATTGACATGTGTTTATGTCCAACTCAAATGTAAAATTAATTACAGTTAACATAATTGTATTAAATGATAAAAAAATAATGTAATTACACTTTAAAACCAATTAAAATTAAAATATAACTATATAAATAAATTAGATTAAAATACAATTTTGAATTAAAATACAGTATTTTTTACTATTCAATAAAATATGAATTTCATTATAAAAATACCAAAATTTTAACCAAGGTAAATTTTGATGTCCCTCTTCTAAATAAGAAGTTTATTTCTCAAAATATAACATAAAAAATTAAAAGAAACTATATTTAAAAATAGTTCTTCATCAAAAGGCGGTAAACCAACCTTTTAAAAATATTAGAGTATTTTTGTGCTTAAAATTGGATTCATTCTCATTTTAAGCCTCTGAAATTTATTGGATGATGTAAAAACAAATAACAAACATGTATAATAATATTTTAGTTAGTTCTACTCATTCCCATCAATACAATGGCTAGGGGTTAACTATTATTTCAAATAATAATATTATTATATTATTTTTCGGTAAAACTCAAAGTTGGGTACAACATAAGATTTCAAAGAAAATCATTGTTGTGTGTCGAGTATGCTTTAGGAAAAATATCTTCCTTTAATTTAAAAATAATATCTTGTTCATAAATATTAATAGATATGAAAAATTATTATTCTTTAAATATCTGGGTCATTACATCATTCTCCCCTTTTAGAAATTGCGTCTTCACAATTTTAAAATTGGGCTCAGAAACTTCATTGAAAATAAAAAATTAGAAAAAGAGTCAATAAAAATATCACATAAAAAGAAATAGATTTTACTCCGGATTGAAACCATGGCTATGAAGAGATTTTTCCTTATGAGATATATTGGGGCTCAACCCTTTGTATAAGATATATCAGGTTCACTCGTGATCTATAATGGGGCTCAACCCTTCGTATAAGCTATATCAGGCTCACCCATCACATATAATCCACATGTACCATTTAATTAATAAAACACTTTCATCAAAAAACCCCATTTTGAAAACTTCTTCAAATCCCATTTGAAAAAAAATTCTGTATAAAATACCATTTTCATTTAAGAACTCATTTTCAATACCAAGATACCCAAATGAAGGAATAAGGTATTTATTTTCATCTTAAAAGTCATTAAGGATTGTAGAGGAATCCAAATATCAAATAACAGTTACAGCGGAAGAGGATTCATTGTCGATGAATACATTAAAAACATACATTTTTTCATTTAGTAAAACACTTTGTAGAAAAAATATTCAATTTTAATGAAATTAAATGTAAAATGTGTTTATTATACAACGTATAAAAGAAGTATGTATATAAATTAAAATATATCCCACTGAAAGGAGATTGAGACGAAGTCCCTTACCTTGAGTCCAACTTATATATTTGTTCTTTATATTACAGAATAATAAACATAGGTTAATTTATAATTTCTTCATAACCTTTATCAAGTTTATTATTAATTTTATATTACTTATTATCATGTTATAGAAATTACATGATTATTTAAGTTCATATCGGTCGTTTTTCCCTTATTCAGTACTCGTGTTGAAAATGAACTTGTTTTGGTGTAAACTGCACTTGTGGTCATAAGTCAATCATCTAGAAAATTATATTTATGATTTAAATTTCATATATATCCTGTATATATGTATTTATAATAGTCCATAATATTTTTAGATAAGAAATTAAATGCACCATTCATGGAGACGGTAAGTCGTATGTACGCATGAACACTACTTTCATTTCTTTGTCATATTAATGAAATAAACACTAAATAATATAAATCTATATTTTAATACCATTATTATATTTTTGTAATTTATTTCTCATAGGATTAATAAAACCATCCTTTAAATGTTCCATGTATGTCATGAATGAGTCATGTCACTTTGAGGGGGTGGTAGTCCGCACTTCCTAAAATTAAATTATCATGTTTACACATTATGCAAAGCATAAAAGTATGCTGTAAATAAAAATTACAGAATTATGTAGAAATTATAAATATAATATATATCATATAAAAATATAGTTCCATCATAATTTCCACCATGATAGGTGGTAGGAGAAAATTGAACAATCATCGTTTCATGAGGCAGTAGTTCGTCAGACACAGAAATAGTATGTTCATATCCATTAGATGGATTTGTGTGTAATTTTAGATTGAATCCTTCTCATAACAACATAATAAAATATTTATTATAATTCCTTTGTTATTTAATAATATAATAAGAAGTGAATATTATGTGGAGAAGTAAAATAAAGGAATGGAACTTCAGAGAAGACATTACCTCAAAATTAGGTAACTTCTTTTGATATGATCCAAAAGGCTTTCTAGGATTGCCTTCTACCCAAGGTGAGGCTTCTAGGAGGAAATTAGGGATTTTTGGAGATTATTTTAGAATAATTTGGATGATAAAAGGGTCTTGATAGGTGTGATTAAGTGGGTATAGGTGGTGTTCTTTTACAAGAAGGATGATAGGCACTTTAGGAAAGTCTTGACATATTAATTTATTATAAATTAAATTTCCATTAAAAATGGTCCAAAACTCATTTAATTAGAATAAAAGATGATTCCAGTTCTAATAATCATCATCCAATAATTTTTAGACATGTTTTGTATATTTTTTATCATTATCTTTTTATTTTAACACTTATTTTACCCTTTTTAATCTTATAGTGATATCTAGTTTTTTACACATTGAGGGTTAATGTAATTTATCATATTATGTCAAATGACCCAGGTTATTTATGAAATATTTGGACTTATATTAACCATTTTTTTATTCATATATTTCTTGGAATTTAATTCTTTTTGATAACCTATTTTATATTTTATGTTATGAATTATGTCCATTTTGGACACTATTCATACATGACTTTTTTACAAATTCATAACAAAATTATTCCTTTTAAAAAACCTTTAATCAATCCTAACATGTCATATTAATCTATATTAATCTTGGATGAAATTAATTATGTCATATAATATTTATTTTTATATTTATAATATCATTTATTTGAATCCTTTATTAAGGAAGAAATCACCGTATCATCATTGCGTCATAATTAAATTTATTTATTTAATGTCTAAAAATTATAAATAAAATATCATGATGTAGGAAATATATTTATCTTTATAAATACTATTTATAGTCTAATATATCACTTAAATAACCCCATATAAAAAATTAGTAAGAAGAAACATGTTTATGTTATATTTCTCTTCACTTTAAATTAATTCTTATAACATGTCATTATCACACCCAAGTGGCTCCATGAGGTCCCAAAATCGACACAAGTATGTCCATGGTAGTAAATATCTCATAAAATAGTATTAGGACATGTTTTAGGGTAGTTTACTATTTTTATAATATTATCTTTTACCCTTATTTACCATATTTACCCTTTAACTATGGTAAATAAAAATAATTACTGAAGTTAGTATTCATAATGTTAAAAAATAAAAGATACATTTTTACACAATTTTTATCTTATGATTAAAAATATGGAATCAATTTTTAAAAATTCAAAACACATAATTGGAAAAAAATTATTTAAAATTAGTTCTAGTTGTCAAAACCAGAAAATGGGTTTTTAAGAAGTAAAATGTATCAAAAAATTGACATGTGTTTATGTCCAATTAAAATGTAAAATTTATTGAAATGACCGTAATTGGATTAAATGATAAAAACATTATCCTATTACACTTTAAAATAAATTAAACATACAATATAACTATATAAATAAATTAGATGAAAAAAAAATTGGAATTAAAATACAGCATTTTTCATTATTCATTGAAATATGAATTTCATCACAAAAATAACAAAATTTTAACCAAGGTAAATTTTTATGTCCCAATTCTAAATAAAAAATTTATTTTTTCAAATAGAATATATAAAAGTGTAAAAAATTAGATTTAAAAAGGGTTCTCCATCAAAGGGGGGGAACTAACCTGTTAAAAATATTAGAGTATTTTATGCTTAAAATTGGATTCATTATCATTTTAAGCCTCTAAGATTTATTAGATAAATGTAAATTCAATTAAAAAACATGTATAATCATATTATATTTATTTTTGTTCATTCCATCTAATAAAACTTCTATTCATTAACTACCATTTAAAATAATATTATTGTTATTTTATTTTTCAACAACGTAATATTTAAAAGAAACTCATTGTTGCGTGTTGAGTATTATATTGGAAAAAGCATCCTATTTAATGTAAAAAATATATTATTCATAAATATTAATATATATATAAATTTATTATTATTTAACTTCCTAGGTTGTTACAGTGTTGATCCCAACCACCTTTAAAATAAAGAGAAAAAGATCTCAATGTATCCTTTGGGGTTTCAATTTTTCTCTCAGTATGAACATCTGTTTGAGGATGATATGAAATGTTGAAACTTAACCCTGTATAAAGAACTTATTAAATACTTTTTTGGAAAATTTAGGTTAACCTCATATTCTAATCATACATAATTTAATGTGGTATTCCATGTAACCTAACCCCTTCCTTAATGAATATCTCGTAAAGTTGATCCAAAGATAAATATTCTCTAATATAGATGAATTGTATTGACTTTATAAGGTGATTGACAAAAATACATTTAGCATTATTCCCTTTAGAAATTTTGGTGATTCCAACAAAAAAATCCATGGTAATTTTTTCCTACTTCTATTATGGTATGGGTAATATATGTAATATACCCTCAGAATTTTGTCTCTCAATATTAACTTTATGATATACCAAGATCCAAGATACAAATTTTATGATATCTCTCTTCATTCCCTACCACTAGAAAAACTCTTTCAAATATCTATAGATCATAATAATTATAGGTTTAATACATAATGAAAAACTATTAGTTTCCTCTAACATATCCTTCTTGAAATATGGTATGGATGGAATACAAACACGGTTCCTGAACCTTTTCCATGAAAACCCTACTCTGTATTACACATTAATTCATGATTTATTGCATAATATTACGCATAATTAAACCCATAACATCGATAAGTCAAGTGTATTTTTTAATTTGTTATATTTCATATTAACTAAAAATAGGAAATAAATTATTTCTATTGGAAACCTATTTGTCATGCTCATATTATTCCTTAATGATTAGAAATGTATGGGAAAATCTAGGGACATACATAAGAAAAGGGTGAGCAATAAAGACTAGTAAAAAAATAAACATGGAATAAAATGATGAAATTAATACATTTTAGACAATAGGAATATCAATATGGAATAAAAGTATTTAGAATAAAAAACATGAACAATGAGGCATGATATAGCATGATAATCATAAAGGAAACATGAGAAATTTGGAAACAACTTAAAACGATCTATCATAAACATAGGTTAAGGATAAATTCAAATAAATAATGATAAAAATCCATGATATATTAGGTTCACTCCCCAGTCCCTTTCATGGAATATGAGGAGTCTAAATCATTACCCAATTCATTGTAGCGCTATATATTTCTGGGCACAGCTGTCACTTTCATTTCATTCTCATGCTTAAGTGTTCCGCATAGATCATAAAACATGGAATCATTTATCATAATTTTTTATTCAAATATTATGGATTTTATAATACATACATGTAATTACACAATAAAATAAGTATAATTTCATTAAGTTGAACACTATTGATAGGAAATGGGTACAGGTATTCACTACACAATTGTTTGGCATGGAAAATCATGGCTAAATTTCAACGGCATAATGGGGGAATATAAATTTTCATAGAAGGTCTTAATGAGAGTTAAATGGGTATATCATAATTTAAAAATAAAATTTATAATAAGGGGTTATGTAATAAAATATCCCATAATTAGTAATTGGAGATAAAAGACATAAGATAATGAAGAAACTTGAATAAATAGGAGAAGGAGAGGATCCCTTACTAAATTTTAGCAGGGTAATGGGTGTTCATAAAGGTTCATAGGAGGGATTGATGAGAGTGAAATGGGTATATCATAACATGAATATAAATTGGGAATTAATAGGGATGTATAAAAATGTACCCAAGTAGGATCAAATGTAAATTAAGAGGCATAATATAAAAGAGGGGCTTGGATAAAAAAAAGAAGAGAGAAATCCCTAACCATGAGGGGTGATTCTAAATGATTTGGAGGAGATTATTGAGAGTATGGGGAACCATGGGAGGACTCTATAGAGTTTAAGGATAATTAATTACATTCTATAAGGTTTTTTAGTGAAGATAAATGAGAACTTGGGTGGGTTTATATATGAAGTTATTGGGGAATTATTTATCATTTCTCAAACATAGGTTTTGGACTCTATATAATAAAATAACCAAAAACACAAACCTTACCCTGCTTTTTTCCTATGTTTTATACCAAATAGGATTGTTTTAAATTATTTTATTAGTTTAATGACCAAACATATAAAAAATAATACCCTTTCTGATGTATAAGTGAATCATATTTATAATGATATGAGTTTAAAACCGTAAAGTATGTTATTGGTTGTGGAGGATTCATAATAGATTTATAAAATAAATAAAATAAACTTAAAATTGAATTATTTTAAAAGGGAATCATATATTTGGTATTTTATACCCTTTATATTCTATATTACATCATATTTGGTTCATCAATATTTCATAATACAATCGATTGTTTTATACTTTATTTAATTTTTACCCAAAAATTTGATTGTCTCATAAAATTATGAAAAATTCACCATTGGAAAATTTAGAAATTAAGATTCAAATAATAATAGATATTTTATCCAAATAATTTTCTAAATATTTTAATTTTCACTTCTGAAATAATAATCGACATTTGTTGAGAAATGATGGGTTTTTTTGACAATAACAGTTTTCTATCCCTTATTAAAATTACAAATGACTTCATAAAAATTACATGATAATTTAAATTTAATAAAAAAATTCAAAATAATATTTTAAAAAAATATTATTTATTTAAAAAACCATTAATTTATATCTTCTTTAATTGAATTTGAATATTACCCAAAATTATAAAAGTTTATATAAATCAAAAATAAATTATAAAGTGACAATAATAAAATGAAAATATTTTCGATATTATATACAATATAAATATTCATATTATTAAGGTCTTGATACAAATACATTTAATACACTGTAAAACTTCTTAAAATTAAGTTTCATGATAGTGAGACTTTCATGGTGTGGTTCGACGTAAATGGTTTGGGTCGTGATCTTGAGAAGCTTGAACTTCTCCCATTAACGATTTCACTCAGGCTTAAGTTATTAGATCTAGTCTTAGGCTTGGTCAAGAGAAAATTCCAATGATAATATCTCCCTTGTAATCTTTAATAAATGGTATTCTTAAGGGAAGATCATACTGGTTGAGGTCATCACTTCCTTTTTCTATGTCAATTGGATTTTTTTAAACCCTATCGTTATACTAGACATATTATCACTGTTCAACAGCTATATTATCCACATTAATGATACTTAACAGTCTTTTAAATATGATAGGATATAATGAAACCAAATAATTACATGTGTTTTTTATATCCATAATATATAATAACACATTTAATTTAACAATAATGGGAATTTTATTTATAAGAATTTGGGTTGTTTCAATCTTCATCCATTAGAAATTTCACCCTCAAAATCTTCATTTCACGAACTAAAATAGATTTGGGTAACTCTATTTAATCACCTCCTCCAGATACCATATTTATTCTTTAAACTTTTTGTTTCTACACAACACTTTGACTGGGTGGATTTTCTTATTACATAGAACATTGTCTTTATGGTTTAAGATCATCACCATCTACTCCTCTTATGAGAGATCATTCTCCAATAGTACCACCACTGGATTGAGTACATGTGATGGGTATGGTATTTAATTCCTCAATAGTGATACATGGAGTATATCATTTACTTTATATATGTTAGGTGGGAGTGTTAGTCAATAAGTCACCACTCTTATGTAATAAAGGATCTCAAAGGAACTGATGTATCTTGGACTAAGATTTCCCTTCATCCCAAATCTCATGAATTTATTCAATGGAGATATGTAGACAAATACCTTATCCCTAACCTCAAACTCTAGGTCTAATCAATAATTGACATCTTAGATATTTTTCTGACTCTAAGGATCCTTGATGTTCTTATAAATGGTCTTGACCTTTCTAATATTTTCTAGACCATTTCAGAACCTAGAAATTTGTGTTCCGCAACTTCATCCCAACATGTAGGTGTTCTACACATCTTTCCATTAATGGATTCATAGGGATCCATTTGGAATCCTGAAGTGAAAATATTACTGTATGATAATTTTCCATAGGAATATATTTATCCCATCCTCCTTTGGATTCAATTGATCATGCTCTCAACATGTCCTTGAGTGTATAGAAATTTGAATCACATTTTCAATTATTATTATGGTGATAAATTATACTAAAGTTTAACTCGGTATTTAGAGAATATTGTAGACTCTTCTAGAAAATGGAGGTATATCTTGGATCTCAATTAGATACAATCGATATTTGTGTTATATATAGCTTCACCGCTTCTCTAATTTATATCCTTGTAATTTGATCGAGTGATAAGTCCTCTCAAATTGAAATTATGTGAGAAGTATTTGTAAGATGATCCAATATAACCCATATAGAATTATTTTCTCTTGATTTCTTCATAAGACTAATGATAAAGTACATGGTGGTGCTTTCCTATTTCCATGTAGGTATGGGTAATGGTTTCATCATCCCCTTGTATTTTTTCCTTACTGATTTTACATTATGATATACAAGACATCCTAATGTATATTTTTTTATCTCCTTCTTCATATTGTCTCACAAATAGTTCTCTAAGAGATCTTTATACATAGTCATGCTTCTAATATGTACAGAGAAGGATGATCTATTTTCATTATCCAACAAATCCTTCTTTAACTCTGAGCTTTATGGTATACATATTTATGGCCCAAATATTACAACTCCTTCTTTGTTAATTTTGAACTCAGTGGTTTTCCCAATTGTTATAGATTACACTTTATTTTAAATTCCTAAATCATTTCTTTGATAATCATTTATCATATCTATAATGGGTGGTTATGAAATAATTTTTGAAATGATTAATGATTTTCCTTTATTTATGATTTTTATGTCCATCCTTTTCAATTCTAAGAAGTTCATATCCTTATAAATTCATATAAATGATAAAATTGTTGGATCCTTTCTACCAAGAGAATATGCCACTTTATTTTCTTTCCCATGATGGTAGTGTATTATGAAATCATATTCCTTAATCACCTCTAACCATATTCTCTGGTGAATATTCATATATTTTGTGGTAATGTATTCTTGTGTCTTTTATGATCCGTATATATTTCATACTTCTTCCCAAAGAGATAATTTTTCCATATTTTCAATGAAAATATCACTACAGGTAACTCCAAATCATGTATTTAATAGTTCTATTCATTCAATTTCCTTGATTTATAGGGTATCCCTATGTAATTTTTCATTAACACACATCCTAATCCCATTTTCAAAGCGTCATTGGATACCATGAAAAGTTCTCCACTTTTGGGTAGTGTGAGTACAGGTGCAGTGATAATCCTATTTTTTAACTCCTTGAATCTATCTTCACATTCATCATTATAAAAAAACTTAAATCCCTTATGAGTTATATTGGTTATGTGGTTTTATAATATTGATAAATTTCTCACAAATCAATGATAGTACCCAGCTAATCTAAGGAAACTACATATTTCTGTCATAGATATTGGCCTCAACCACCCTTCAATTGCTTCTATCTTTGAAGGGTCTATATATATTCCATTTATTGAGATAATATTCCCCAATAATGATACTTCCTTCAACCATAAATCACATTTTCTATACTTTTCATAAAGTTTATCCTTTCATAATGTTTTTAGAAAAGTGCTCAGATTCCTATCATGCTCCACCTTGCTTTTGGATTATATTATAATATCATCTACAAATACTACAATAAATTTTTCAAGTTAATATTTAAAGACTATATTCACCAATTCCATGAATATTTATAGGGAATTATTTTATCCGAATGGAATTACTATAAACTCATAGTGCTCATACCTTATACAGAAATTAGTCTTGGGGATATCCTGTTTATTCACCCTTACTTGATAATATCCTAAACAAATATCCACCTTGGAGAAGTATTACTCTACACATAGATGATCAAACAAGTCATAAATTCATGTAAGAGGATAATTGTTCTTTATTTTAATCTTGTTGATCTCATGATAATCATTGTGAAGGCACATTGACCCATCATTCTTCTTGAGAAAGAGTACAAGTGCATCCAAAGGTGAAACACTTGGTTGTATAAACCATTTATATATATTATCCTATAGTTCTTTCCAAAATAACTTAATTTCTACAACATCCATTCTATATAGATTCTTGTATAATGTAAACTCCTCAAGCATAAGTTATTTTGACAATTCAACCTCCTGGATAAGAGGATGACTTGGAAATTTCTTTGAAAAACATCAGTACATTCTTTCATAATGGGAATGTCTTTATAGATGATCCTTTCCTTAGACTTAGTCATTTGAGTTATATATTCTTGCTCTTAAGGAAATAATATACATGATTGATATGTTGGTGATAAATAATATTCATCATACTTCTTACGCTTGTATAGAATATGGGGACAATTCATGACATGGAGAGTGATTTCCTTCTCATGTATATTTATGTTGGATCTATATATGGAAAAACAATCCATGCCCATAATTTCATAAAATTTCACTAAAGGGAGTTTCATAGGGTTTGATAGGAAGTTCATCCCATAAATTTTGATATTTTAGGAGTTATATAATTTGGATAAAATAATTTTCCCATTTTCCATTTTCATCAATAACTCTACATCCATGATTTGTGGTGATGCTTTCATAGTTCTACTAAACCTATGTGATACAAAGGAATTTGTAAAACTATGAAAAATAACCTTTCCTTTCACTATTTAATGTGGGTTCTACTCAATTACTTCATCCAAAATAGACTTAGGAATGATATTTTAAAAAATATATTAAATAGGTAAATATGAATCTATTAACATTAAAAAACAATTTATAAGTGATATTTATTCCTTAACTTATGAATTTATATGCTTCAATATATGTTATCCATGATCTATTTTATAACTTAGAAAATTATGTAAATTTTTTTTCCTTAATAATGGTTCATAATGATATTGTGAATTAAAGAATCCATATTCCTTAGGAGTATCAAACTGGTTGTGCAGCAAGGCCCATTATTGTGTTCTAGTTTTCAATTGAGTTTATCTCAATGTGGTGTTTCTAGGTTTTACCCCTATGTACATATGCGTGAGATCCATACCCACTTGTAGTATTTAGATAGGGATGTATTTTCTTTGAAACCAATTACTATATACTTAACCAAAATTTAGGGATATATTCTTATGTTTAGTCTTATCCATAAGGCTTTCTCTTAGAGTTTTCTAATCCTATTCCAAAAAATAGATAAACTTTCATTTGATACCAACTATGACAACCCAAATCTTTATTAAACATAACTTCATGATTAATTACATAATATTACACATAATAAAACATAGAAGATAAATAATTCTAGTGTGTTGGGGAATTATATACATTATATAAAAACTCAAAATAGGTAATACGTCATCTTAATTTAAAACTTCTTTAACATACTCATATTATTCCTTCATACATAAAACTTCATTAGATAACTTGGGGACATGCATAAAAAAGGGTTGAGTTATAAATCCCAGTAAGGGAATAAAGAAAGAATAACATGAATAAATTAATACATTTTAGAAAATAGGCATATCAATGGGGAATAAAAGGAGTGAGAATAATAAACCTGAACAATGACACATTATATAACATGACAATCATAAAGGCAAAATGGGATACCGAGAAATAACAAAAAAATTGAATCATAAACATATTTCAAGGGTAACTTCCAATAAATAATGATAGAAAAAGTCCCATGATGGATTAGGTTCACACCCTAATATATTTCATGATATCTCATGAGACTAAAATATTACCCAATACATTGGAATGTTATATAATTTAGGGCACACCCATCACTTTCTTTTTATTCTCATGCATAAGTGTACCACATAGATCACAAAACAAGGATTCATTTATCATAAAATCTTATTCCATGATCAAGGAATGAGTAATATATATATAATTAATCCCAATAAAAATAATTATAAGTTTATAAAGGTGAACACCCTTGATTGGAAATGGGTACAGGTATTCACTACACAATTACTTGGAATGGAAAATTGCGGTGAAATCTCGGTAACATGACAAGCGCATATAAATGTTCATGTAATGAATTAATGAGAGTGAAATGGGTATATAATAATTTATATATAAAATAAAAAGTAATGGGGATATGGAAAAATGTATACAAAAATTAGTAATTCAAGATAAATTACATAATATAATGAAGAAACTTGAATAAAGAGAAGGAGAGGATCCCTTACTAAATTTCAGCTTGATAATGGGTGTACATAAAGGTTTATGGGAGGTATTGATGAGATTGAAAGGGGTATATAATCACATGAATATAAAGAGTTAAGTGAGGGGGACTTATAAAAATATACCCAAATAGGATCAATTGAAAAATAATAAGCATAACATAAAAGAGATACTTGAATAAAAAAGAAGAATAGAGAAATCCCTTACCTTGAGAGGGTGATTGCAAATGATTTAGAGGATATTATTAAGAGAATGGTTAACCTTTAAAGGACTATATGGAGGGTATAAAAGATTAATGATGTTATCTAAGCTTTTATAGTGAAGGTAAATGAGATCTTAGGTGGTTTTATATAGTAAATTTGTGGGTAATTCTTTATCATTTCTCAAACTTAGGTTCTGGACTCTATATAATAAAAAAACCACAAACCTTGCCATGGTTTTTTCCTATTATTTCATCAAAATATGTGTTTTTTCATTATTTTATTAAGAAATGGTCTGAAATTAGTAAAATAATACCCTTAATGATGTACAAGTGAGTCATGTTTATAAAGAAATGATTTTAAAACCTTAAAATATATTATTGGTTTTGGAGGATTCATAAAGGCTTTACAAAATCAATAAAATAAACCTAAGAAAACATTTTTTTAATGGGGAAACATATATTTGTTCTTGGAAACCCTTTATAGTATTTATTACATCATTTTTGGGTAATAATGATGTCATAATACCCACCAAATATGTATACCATATTAAATTTTTACCCAAAAAATCAATTATCTCAGAAAATTATGAAAAAATAACCATTGGATATTTTCAACATTATGATTCCAAAAAATAATATTTATTTTATACAAATAGTTTCATAAATATGTGAATTTTTAGTTTTTAAATAATAATTGACATTTATTGAGAAATGTTGCGTTTTTTGACAATAATAGTTTTTGAACCCCTATAAAAATTACATTTGACTTCATCAAAATTATATGATAATTTATATTTAATAAAATATTTTTTATTTCAAATTAAATCCATTAATTCATAAATTACTGAATTAAATTTGAATATTACCCAAAAATATAATTTCTGTTTTATTTTATCAAAATCAAAAATATTTTATAAAGTAAAGATAATAAAATAAAAATATATTAATTACTATATAAAATATACATATTCATATTATTATGGTATTGAAACATATCCATTTAATACACCAAAAAATTCCGTAAGAGTAAGATGTATGATGATGATATTTTCATGGGGTGGTTTGGCATAACTGGTTTGGGTAGTGATCTTGATAAGATTGAACTTATCCCGTAAATAGTTTCTCTCGTGCTTAAGTTGTTGGATATTAGCTTGGGATTGGTGCACGCAAATTCCTAGTGATGTTATCTCCCATTTAAGCTCCAATAAATGGAATTTGTAGTCTATGATACTATTGTTTGTGTCTATCACTTCTTTTTCATGTGTCAATTGTATTTGTTAAAACCACATATTTGTACTAATCATATGATCATTGTTCAATGGATATATTATCAATGGTAATTATACTTAGTGGTATTTTAAATATGATAGGATGTAATGAAACCAAATAAGTGTATGTTTTTTCTATATCCATAATATATAATAAGACATTTAATTCAACCATAAAGGGAATTTTATTTATAACTACTCTAACCATTATATTATCATTATATCATGATTAAGGTTAAACTTAGGAATATTTCTAACCTTCTTTAATAGCTCTACATCTTTCTTATGTGACACTTTAATCTTCACTTGGATATATGGTTTAAATTTTAATTAAGGAATATAATTGTTCTCACCTTCATTTGGGATTTCAATATCAAACCATTTTAAATAAAAAATCATATTGGATCTATTTTATCCTCATCATTGAAAAGATAGAATGATCATTTCGAGTAAAATCATCATCCGCAATGTTCTCTTTCCCACGGTGGTAATGTATTGAGTACTCGTAATATTCAATTATCTCTAAACATCTTCTCTGGAAGATATTGAACTCCTTATGTGTGAATATATACCATAAACGTTTATGATCAGTATATATATCACACTTTTCTTCATAAAAATAATTCATCTATATCATTAATGCAAAAAAAATGTAACGAACTCAAAATCGTGAGTTGGGTAATTTTGATCATAAACCATAAAGTGATTTGAGGCATAAGATATAGAAATTACATTATCTATAAGAACACATCCTAATCAATTCATTGATGTATCACTATATATTACACACCCTTCTCTAATATAGGGTAATGTGCACATAGGTGTGTAGGATAATCTTTTCTTTAGTTCTTTGAAATTTTTCCCATGTTCATCTTTCTAGAGGAACTTGACTCACTTTCATGTAACTTAGTGAGTTTATTAGGTAGTCTTGAAAAATTTTCCACAAAACATTGATAATATCTAGATAAAACAAGAAAACTACTGATATCATTCACCATTGTTGGTTTCGTCCAACATTCAATAGCCTCTTTATTTTATTGATACACTGATATACCTTTTCTTGAGATTATATGACCCAAAAATGAAACCTTTTGTATCCAAATTTATAATTTTTTAAAATTTTCATATATTTTGTCCTCCATTAAGGTATTTAGAACAATTATAAAGTTATCCTAATACTCTTCATTTTTATTTGAATAGAAAATAATATCATATATAAATACTATGTCAAACAGATCAAGATAATCTCTAAATACTATATTCATTAAATCAATGAAAAATAGTAGGGGAATTAAAAATACTGAATGGAATCACTATATATTCATAGCGTCTCTAACTTGTACAAAATGTTTTCTTAGGTATATCCTATTTCTTGACCCTTAGTAGATGATATCTATAATAAAGTTAAATCTTGGAAAAGTATTGAACTTCGCGTAGTTGATCAAATAGGTCATCAATATGAGGTGGAGGATGGTTTTTCTTGATTTTGATCTTGTTGAGTTCCTCATAATCAAATTAGAGTCACATAAATCCATATTTATTTTTAAAAAAAGAATAGGTGAACCCCAAGTGACACACGTGGATGAATAAATACTTTATCAAGGTTCTCTTGCAATTACTTCTATAATTACCAAAACTCAATTGAGAACATTCTATATGGATTATTTTAAATTGGTGTGGCACCAGGTATAAGTTATTTTGAAAACTAAATTTCTTTATTTGTTCGAATACTAGGAAAATCTTTTGTAAATTCATCAAAAACATCCTGTAAAATAGGAATATCATTGATGCTGAGTTTCTCCCCAACCATCTGAGATAAACACCCCTTTTAAATGGTAATGAAGACCTATACAATGGATGTGATCTCTATCAGAAGTCCTTAAATATCTTCACATTAATAGAAAATAATATGTTGTTCTGAAATATCAAATGTGACTTCCCATCCTCGATAATTGATGTGGTATTTTTTTAGAGAAATTCAATCCATGCCTAAGATAATATCAAATTCAACCATATGAAGAATCATATGATTTATAGAATGCACATTCCCACAGTCTTCAATTAGTGATAAATCATATACTTGAGATAAAATCATCATACCATTAGGGTTCTTTACTAATAATTTTAAAAATAATATTTTTTGTGGATTCTTGGTACCCTTATAAAATTATTTAGATACAAAAGAATGGGTTATTCTAAATTCAAATAATACATTAGCAGTTATGGAGTGGATGGTAATTATACCATTCACAACATCTATATCGCACCTCTCATCATAAATAGTGATCGCATGAGATTTCACCTTGTCCATCAGAATAATAGGTATCTAAATTAGATCATCATCATTAACCATTGTGTTTTTGAACTACTTAAAATAGTTATAATACTCCCTTAATCTAAAACACTCATGTGTGAGTGGAGTATTTTGTACATATTTCTCTCTATTTGTATCATTAGCTTACTTTTTCAAATCACTTCAGTAATCAATTTCTCGATGACCTTCCTTCCCACACATAAAAAAATTTAATATTCTCATTAACAAAATTTCCTCCATGTTTCCTTCTGTAATTCAAATCTTAATGAAATATTATATTATTCTATCCATGGTTTTTATAGTTTCCTTTGAAATCCATCAGTATTTTCTTATCAATACAATGATTTTAATGGGTAAATCCAATTTTCATTTACACCTTAAGATCACATAGAATGATTTATTCCTAGATACTAAATTCAAATTTGAATTACACACTTTGGAGACTTTATTTTAATACATTGATGAATCGATCAACCATACCTTCAGGTTGGATTATAGTGAAAGAAGCATACCTCACAAGTCTTGTACAATTTTCCTCATAGGAACCAAAAGCTTAATCATCTTTCTACTTTAGCTCAATTAATTCATACTCCAATTTTTTATGAAGTATTTCAAGGAATTAATTATTTAAAAATATGATATTAAACTCATTCCACTACACAGAGTCAATTTTATAATGTTCCCTTTTAATATTAATGAGATTCCACTATTTATTTGCTTCTCTAAACAAATAATAGATAGCCAAAATTAAATTTTCATCTTTCAAACACTAAATATTAGATAATATTTTTTAATTCATTGTTTAGAAACTATAGAATTGAAATAACCACAAAAATAAGTTGGGTGTTTCCTCCAGAAGGACTCAAAAGAACATTGTTCCCTTCTTTGTTCGTTTAGAATTTCAACATGATTCATTTCATGGGAAATTTTTTTGATCCTAAAAATATATATTTTACATTCTATTTTTACAAAACATTTAGACTCGTAGGAAAACAATAATTTCATTTTCCATCACAATCAACATTAATATGGTTCCTTTGGGATCTATCCATTAACTAAAACTAAAAATAATATTTTAAGAACTAATAATAATAGTGGGGAACCACATAATAATTAAAAATCACTTAGAAGATATATAAATTATGGAACCATATTTTTTATCTTTGACAACATAGTTTTATCCTATGTTAATCATAGTCATCATTTATTTAAATCCTTCATGTTGTTTCATAATGATTTTGTGAATTTATAAAGCACATCCCTTGGGATTGTCAAACCAGGTGTATATTAAGCCCCATTTTTGTCCTCTAGGTGATGATTGATTCTATATAAATGTTACCTTTTTAAAGTTATTCCCCTAGGTATATCTATTCTATATTAAAATATACTTTTAGTATCTAGACATAGATATAATTTCTTAAACACCACTTACTCTATCCTTTACTAAAATTCTAGGAAATTTACTTATACTTTGACTCGTCCTTAGACATATCCACAGAGTTCTCACTAAAGTTTTCATATCCTATTTTACAAAGGTTAACTAAAACTATCCTATTATACCAAATATAAAAACAAAAACTTCTTATAGATACATATTGCATATTTTTATATGAATATTAATTAAATTAGACAAACACACACCTAAGGATCATAATGTTCTAGTGCCTTTGGAAATTTGGACACATGAAAAATAGGTCCATAAGTGAGATACATCATCTCCTACTATGTTATTAATAACTATAACCCTTATTATACATATCATAAATAATACCTTTCATTATAACATGGGGAAAGGAAATATAAAAAAGGGTGAACTCAAATGATCAGTAAGGGTAAACAAGGGAGACATCAACATATCATGAGCATAGGGGTATGAAAATATGAGAATAACATTTAATAATTATACCCTACATATCATAGATAAAAAAATTAAGTCATGGAATAAATATTGGATGTTTATAATACATGAATAACAAGGAAATCCAAGAAAATAAATAATGAGATCATAACATTTGAATAAGACATAGTTTTTTGGCATACACATAGGCATAGAAAATAATTTCCTTAGTAGTTCATGGTTTATTTCTAGGATATCATAGTGGAATGGGTTTAATCTCCAAACAATCTAAGTATTCAAGATTTACTCCCAAGACTATAATAGTGGATATATTCCCCTACTGTAGTTGGTTCACTCCCCATTCCAGTCTTATTTATCTTATGAGATATCAATATTTACCCAATGAAATTTAAGTAGATATAGGTCCCACCCATCACATAATTAAAATCATACATATGTGTGCAACAAGATCAGAAAACATTAATCATTTCATAACCCATTAATCGAAATTGGTTTGAAAATAATTTCATCATAACATAAAATATTGAAAATAAATGGGTTTCATTATCATTTCACAATTTCATAAAATCATAACCCATGGAAAAATAATCGGGTTTTATAATCATTTTATCATGATATAACCCGTGGAAGAAAACGGGTTTCATAAATATATTTTAATCATCAACATAAACCATTTATATAAAGAATTAGAATGGTATACTTGGATCATATCCCTATTAAAGAATAAGTAACATAAAATTATTTCATCTAATATAGAAATGATTTTGAAATAAAAAACCCTTAGAACTTTTCTTGAGGAAAATATCTTTTATTTGAAAATTACCATTTGGAAAATAAAACAATCATAAGATATTGTGGAAATAATTTTATTTGAAAATATACATGAAAATATAAAAATTACTCATCAAATCAAGTAATTTTCATTCTTTTGGGAAATTTTTATTCATCTCTAACATGTTAAAATAATAATTTCTTTCACATTTTCAGTAAAATCCAAATTGGACTTTTTTTGTAAATAACAAGAAGATTTCTTTAAAAATATATATATAATTAAAACATGTTAATTTTTTTCAATAAATCATTTTTAAAATGTTAATATATTTTTTAAAGCATTTTTAGAAAACATGGTTTTGGAAGAAAAGGGGTTTTTGGCTGAAGAGAGAAATTAAGACATTTTGTCTTAAAAATGACATTTTGAACTCTTGAGTAAATAAAGAGAGGAAAATGAATTTAAAGAATTTATTCTCAACAAATAACCATAGGAGAATAAAATAAAATAGTTTCATGAGAAATATATAATAGTATTTCATCATTGGAATCATAATCATGAGCAATCCCGAAAAACGATGAGATTGTAACATAAAACCCTTACCACTTTGGTAACTTTGAATCGTACACCCCATGAAAGAATAGCATTAAATGAAACTTATAATATTATAAGAATAAATAAATTCATGATATTATATGTAAAATTGGTTGTATATACAACACATAAAAAAATATAGGTTTATAACATTACATATGTCACAAAGAAGGAAAATTAAGATAAAAATCCCTTACCTTAAGTCTTGACTTCCATCGTACACATTCAAAAATCTTGTATAATAAATATTACTTTATTAAAACTATTTTAAATAACAATACATACATATATATATGTATATATATATCATTCAATATATGATTTTATTATGACCTTTTAGTACCCGTTTATGAAAAATCCCATTCTAACGACACATTTTGGGTAATAACTACTTTGTCTTTCCTATATATTTAGATTTTTCATTGTTATTTTTTGTCATATTAATTTGATCATGGTTCTATAATATCCATAATTATAACCATGATATAATTTAATATATATATATATATATATATAATATATATGTATTTATAGTAATCTTTAAAAGTAAGAAATAGAAAATGAAATACATCATTCATGGAGACGGTGGGCCATACGAACGCATGAATGTTGTTTCTATTTTCAAGAAGGATTGAAGGAAAGAAATTTAAATAGTATATTACCATTAAAAATATTTTTTATTTCACATATATCACATAATTTCATTAAACCTATCCTTATTACATTTAATGTAAATACTTAATGACTCACATTGCATTGTGAGGCGGTAGTCTGCCTTACACATGGGAGACGTTATTGTATTCCCATGGAATGAAAAGTGGGAAGGTATATATGATAGAATAATTAAAAAAATTATATTAATATAATAAATATAAAATATAAATATTTAATCCATCATTTATACATCAGTGATTTGTGGTGTTGGAAAATGAATAACATGAGTTCCTGGGGTAGTATTCCACCGTACACATGAATGATGATTTCGTATACCATTTGATGATGTGGATATGCTTTTAGGTCATGCAACTACAATAAAAAATATTATTATATGTAATATATTTAGGATATTCTAACATCATGGTTT
Source organism: Viscum album (assembly GCA_963277665.1). Lineage (NCBI taxonomy): Eukaryota > Viridiplantae > Streptophyta > Magnoliopsida > Santalales > Viscaceae > Viscum > Viscum album. The sequence goes on from OY728125.1 coordinate 599,884,400, forward strand.
AATAATAATTTAATGAGGTGGAGTAATAAATAAAATAAAAATTATCATTTAATAATGTTATCTCTTATTCTAGTAAATTCTTTAGGTTTTAGCCAAAAACCATACTAAATTAGATATATAACTAAAATAAGAACTCTAGGATGATATGAGTTAGGTAAGAAAAATATTTTTGTAGTTATTAGATATAAAAAAATTGTTTTTGAGGTGTGAATAGAAGAGGATAAGGGGTCATTTTTTATAAGTGAGGTGAGTGAGAAACTTGTAAGTTTTGGAAGAAAAAAGGTGTACCCATGTTTTTAAAACTTAGTGTTGTGTGTAACACAAGATATCAATGAAATTTAATTTATTTGAAAACAATATTTCCTAAACTCTTAGGTTGTTACAATAGAAATTAAATTTTTTTACCTTTCATCATGTCATATATTCTTAGGACATTATCACATAAAAAATTATGGGGAGGAGAAATAATAATGTAATAATAAAACTTCATATATTATGAAAATATGTAGTGAAATATAAAACAAGTTTTTTATAGGGACCCAACTCCAATATAATCACACTTTTACTAGAGTAAACATATAATAACATTCATTCCACTAGATCTCACATTATAGTCATTCCTTTGCTAAGATAAATCCTTCATTATGGGGTCTTCCATTTGTTCCTATGGTGTGACCTTGGATCCTTGAATAGATCCACCACTGTAGCATTATCATAAAATACTATAATGGTTCCTTTACTTATAGGTAATAGATAAATCTCTTAGAAAAAGTTTTGAATCCATGCTGCTTCCTCGGATATATTGGAAGCTGATATATACTTAGAATCCACTATAGAATTAGTGAAAAAAAGAAAAAATATGTAACTAAACTATAAATTCTGATCATTCTAATCTATCTAAAATCTATAAACTTTATAAACCTATATGACTATCACTTTGTATCCTCCATACACCAAGAAAATCTCCTTATTTCACCTCAGATACTTAAGGATATCATTAAAAATAGTCTAATATTATTTACTTGGATCTGGTTGATATATTCCTACCATGCTCAAAGCATAAGTAATATCAAGCCTTGTACATATCAAGGAATACATGATGGATAATATCACAAAAGTGTATCGTATATTACTCATTCTCTCACTTTATTCTTGTGTATGAGGACATATTTTCTTGTAAAGACGTATACCATGTGACACTAGAACCAATCACCTCCTGGATTGTTCCATATTAAACCTCTTTAGTATCTGGTTAATTTATATACCTTGATTAAGTCCAAGAATCCTCTTAGATCAATCGCACATGATCCTAATCCCTAGAATATAGTTTGTTTCACCGAATTCCTTAATGGAGAAGCACGTTCTCAATAATTCATTACCCACTTGTAATGCTGGTATATCATTTCAAAACTAGTATATAATAAACAAATGTTTTCCTACAGAACCATTTATAAGAACAAAAATCACATTTGTTCTTAATGAAACCATATTATTTTATGGCTTCATTAAATATAATGTTCCAAGACCTAGATGCTTTCTTTAATCCATAAATTGGTATATATAGCATGAATAATTTTTATAATTTCCCAGAATCACAAACCCTTTTGGTTGTGCCACATACACATCCTCTTGAAAATTATCATTAAGGAATGTACTTTTGACATCCATTTACCAAATCTCATAGTCATGGTAAGATGTTATGAAAACCAAAATTCAGATGGATTTAAACATGGAAAATTGAGAAAAAATATCATCATAGTTAATTCCTTGACATTATCTAAATCATTTATCCACTAGTCATACTTTTAAGGTGTTCACTTTACCTTTAATGCCCATATTTCTCTTGAATACCCATTTACACTCTTCTTGATTTACATCAATTGGAAGATTGATTAGAACCCAAACTTGGTTTTCAAACATAGAATCCATCTCATAATTCCTGGTTTATTTCAACTATACAGATTCTGGTCTCTCCAATTCCTCTTTATAAGAGTGAGTATCATTATTATCAACTAATAATGAGTCACTATCAATAGTTACTAGAAAACCATTTATCTCTAGTTCTCTTAACTGTCAAGTGATTATACTTAGCACTTGTGTTTTAGGAAAAACATCTTCCATATGAACATATGAAACAAACTCCTATAACAAATCTTGTATATCTTAATCATCAACTTCATAAAAGTTGATCTTTCCCCCACTATCCACTTTGATGATTTTCTCCCTCTCTCTCATGTACCGGATCTAGTCTCCTTCAAAACCGGCACCCGACCCAGTCTGTGGAAAAATATGAAGGGCGTTCCCAATCCCCACAGATTGGAGCAAATGCCCAGGTATCAAAAAAATAAAATTTGGGAACTATTTACCTGAGTTTATAAATATAAAAAAACAAACAAATCCAATAAACAGAATATGGATTTTTCAAACCAAAACATCTTTTTCAAAAATTCAGAATTGGAATACATAATCTAGAACAAAACTCAAAGACTATAAGAAAGGAACAAATTCAAAAATGATATCCCAAAAACCTCCTCGTTTAATGGGGAACCACCCTTAAGCCCATCTCCATGACACTATGCCAAGAAGGACTGCTAAAAATACGAACAACTGGCACTAAAATCTTTACCCAAACCTATGACAAAATTTCTAAGTATACTTACACCCAAGGGTGTGAGTAGGGTGTGATCCAAATCCCAGTAGGATGCCACCACAAAAATATTCCATGTGATAATCAGTATAAGAAAAAAAAATCTGGTAAGTTATAAAAACTAGAAATGCAAGTAACAATTTCTAGAAGATGCAACTTTAAATAAAAAACATCTTTCAAGTGGGATACTTTAAAAGAAATAAAAGAAATAAATAAAATGAAAAATCTACTGAATTTCTCCATCCAAACATACCATATTCCGAAAGTAAGTATAAAATATCTAATGATCACTAGTAATGGTAAAACAACCATAGGCACTAGCTCACTGTGGATCTCAATTACCTCGTACTCGATGAAAGTAACATACAAATATATGTTCTCATGCACACGAGCCACTAGTTGGGATCATACCCATAACATAGTGGTACCCAAACATCATCATCATCATAGTTTAGTTAGTGTTTTCATCTTCAAACTTGCTATATGAAACAGGGTCCAAACCCCACGGGATCACTAGCATACTAGTACACGTCCACTCACCTAGATACTCGGGTTTTCCCTCTTTTTCTCAAACAAGTTCCACATGACATGAAATGAAATTTTCACATGAAAATATCACTTCCAAGTCACACACACATGAAATATCCCACACACATTTCACATGATCCCCTTTTTCATTCAAATTTATTTTGGAAATCATACTCACACCAAAACAACCGACAACATGTTTCACCTCTATTTCACACTTCAACAAATCCTTTAAACAATTTTACAAAACCGTTACTAGATATTACACATCACATAACATTACCATTACATTAAAATAGACCATTTCAAAATTAAACTCCTACCAAAACAGTTTGGCAACATAGTTTCACCTCTTACATAAATCAAGAAACCCTTTAAAATGTTCACAAAACAATTCCAAGGAGTGTAACCATGTTTTTCACATAAAATCCTACTAAAACCCCTCTTTGAAGACCAAAATCATACCAATATCACATAAAACCATAATTTTCATCCACGAAATAATTTAATAAAACTATTCCATAAATCATAAAACAACCCCAATGAACACAACATAGAATACAAACAAAAAATATTCACTTTTTCACAAAAATGACACTTAAAAACCAACTTCTTAACAAATGATACCAAATATAATTTTTCACTTAAAAATGGAAGATAATCATGCTAAAAATATAAATCAATAAAAACTAACTCATCCAATAATGCTTACACATGGAATCACCTACCATTTGTGCAAAAAACTACAGACTGTTGTGTGAAACTCCAATCGCACCACCATCACACCACAAGGAAGTGAAATCAAGCCATATTCCAAAATTTTTCACCAAAATGACAAAAAATAACATTGTAGGTATGAAACCCAGATTTTGGACATCTTAGAACCTCAAGAAAAGTGGAAGAAACCTTAAGAAAATGAGAGGAACATGAGAGGAAAGCCACTTACTTGAGATATCTAGAATAAAATTCCCCAAATACAACAGTATCTGAATTCTCAAACAGCCATAATTGATAGTTAGGTTTTAATAAGGATTAGGAGTTCATGTAGGACTAGAATGGTGGAAAATAGTGAAACATTAAGGAGTTATTAAGGAAACAAACTACCTCTTCAAATCTAGACTATTTGAGAAATCTTGAGAAGTTTCTCCCTAATCCGCGATGTAAATGAGCTCCAAATATAGAGACATGAATATGGGGCTCTTTATAGTGCTGTTGGATTAGAGTTGGAGGTAGAATCACTGAAAAATAGTAAAAAATGAATATGATATTAAATAATAAATTTTTTTAACTGGAAATGGGCTTACGGGTTGGCCCAATTCCTTAATTAAAAACCCAAATCCATCCTTATTATGGATTCCTAGAGGATCAATATCAATATGGTTGTCTTAATCGGTTAGGGTAGGCCATTTTGGAATTGGAATGGGTAAAAAATGTTAAAAAGTAAATATTTATAAAAGAAACAAAATTGGATTTTAAATCTGGAAATGGGCTCATGATTTGTCCCAAATCAAGAAAACTTGCCCTTTCCTCCAAAAATGTTTGGTAAACCCCCACAACAAACAATGAATGGAAATTAAATGAAAAATACCTTTAAAAAGTAATTTATGTGACAATTCTCCCCACCATAAAACTTTCCACTCTCAGAAATCCATAGCAAGGCCAAAAGCAAAAACAAAACCCAACTGAAAGGCCAAAATGGACTCTGTTGCCAAGTTTCTCCCACCACCAAAAGGAAAAAACACCTCTAATTGATCAATCAAGGAAGGAATACTCTCACCAACCAAAACATATACCACTTCTTGAAACGATCAAGCATATTCAAACTATATACCAAAAGAAAACACCTCAAACACTATCTGAACAAGACTCAAGCAACTTACATAGAACGAACTATAAAAATGAACGAGGTCATCATAGTCTTACTTCAACAAAAGTATTGGGATCACTCCAATACCAATGTTTACTCAAGTAGGAAGTGTATGGTTAAATAACTCCAAACGGGACTACCTATTTTCAGTCCAAAACTAGGGAAAAACCATGTTACTTATATGGGGATACAAAAACATACTTTCCACTATAAGGGGAAACTCAATTTTCCCAAGACAGAATTAGGACACTAATAGGGGGAGGCCCAAATGGACTCCCTGACATAAGGTGTAGAATTTTATTATAATTATCCAAAATAACTTACATGAGACCCATAGTGGGTCTCCCCACCATAAGAACCAACCATCTTAACCGACAAGCACAGGCTAGCACGAAAAGACCCCAAACATTAAATAGTTGGAAGAGCCACATGGTTTTTCCGCACAGTTTGGGAAACGGTGGGCTAACCATGTATATAATTCTGTCCAAATGGGAAGCTTTTCAGGATTACATGGGCCAAGGTGCATGGCCATGCAGAGACCATGTGGTAGCTACTGTCTCTTATCTCATTGTTTCCTTTGTTGGAACACGATTACTACTAACTGTGCGCAAATCGTGCGCTACCATCTTCGTAGCCAAATTTTCATACTTTAATCTAAAAACTCAAACAAAACCAAAAGGGGAAAAGCATGAAATTAAGAGATAATGTGGGAATGACATTCCCACACTTCTTTCGACTGAATGAGAACAACTGGGGAAAGACGAAAATACCATAGGTTTAAACTGTTCTCATCTTTCATACCGAGGACGGGAATTAGACCAAAAAAAATTAAGGACCCTCAGATTTCCCTGACTATGTTCCGTCATCACTTTGATGCCAATGGATGGATCTCAGATGATCGAAGCCTCTTCGGCCCCGCATTCAGGCCTTGGGAAACCCCAGAACAGTACATATTCTTTCAGTGCCACAAACAACTACACTATGGTCCCAGATGGTTTCAACGAGACACAACACACTCCAAACTCACTTTACCAAAACATGAAATTTTTCCAAAAAAAGAGCATAGAATTTGAACACACATCACCCCATGTTTTTACAAATGAAAAATTGAAATATTAAAGGATATATGGAAACACATTTCTCTAAAATTAGAATGTCAAGATTTTCCCAAGGGAGGCACACTTTCGACAAAATAAAGACTCTCAAAAGATTTCACAACCTTCAGTTTTATAGTAAAATGAGCACATGACTTTGCAAGGTGTCACTGAACATGACCCTTGCGACTGATAGAAACAATATATGGATAGGCACCTTATGATGAGTCCCAAAAAGCTCAAATGTTCTTACAAATGGCCATATCAGCCTCTCTTGACCATATTCCCCACACCAGTGGTTTAACATAAACCCTCATTTCTGAGAGACCGATGAAATACCCAGAGGCCCTATTAGACAACATTTTACACCGAAAACCCCATACCACTTCCACATTTGGAAACTCAGTTAACTTAAGGAACTAAGGTCTCTTTCAACTATTCACGACCACTCTCCCGCTACAAGTGGATCCCCAAAACCAATCAAGGAAATGGGGTGTACTCAACCTCCAAATATCAAGAAAAAAACTCCTTGTGTTTATCAACTTGAGGACTTTCCAATGGAGAAGCAATATGGGATACACATCAATCATGAATTAAACCTTTGTGGGGGCCTACCCTATCCAATGATAGAACCCATGGACCCAACAAAGCTGTTACATTGGTCCAAAAAAATATCACTAGTCAAAACCAAACACCTGAGGGCATCCACTACAAGGGACACACAAACTTCTCTCATAAGAGACCACTAATCATCTCTTCAACCCAACATACCGACCAAAAACAAACCCAAAACATCTTTCAGACAATAGGGGTTCTTAAACTCAAAATATTACAGAATAAAAACATTTCAAAAAATACATAAGACACGCCACCCAAACCAATCATCAAGACATCAAGTTTTCATTTAAAATATGTCACTTTATTGAAGATAAATGTGTCAGTGGTTAGAATACCCAGGAATGGTATCCTATAGTCCTCACACATGCATGTTTTAGTGCGACACTAGGAACCCTCCTCAAATCCATCCCGGAACTCATCCACTCACACCATTAACTATCCATCATCTTATATAACCCCATGAATGTGGTAGCTCACAGAAATACCAAAGTTTAAAAAAAATTCCATCCACTTTTAAAAACCAAAACATTCAACTGACACTTCCCTATTTATCAAAACCGCTAACCGAAGAATAAAAACCCAATTTACATCTTACAAAACATTTCAGAAATCCCCAATCATTCAAATAAAAACTCAATTTCAAGACATATATTAATTTCATAACATTTCATTCCATTTTAACACACTCCCAGTTTTATGAAAAAAAACTCACTTTCATCCACACTAATCCATTTAAAAACCCAACTCTTCTTATTTAAAAAAATTATAATGATTCATAAAACTTTTCAAATGCTTACTAGTTACCAAATAAAAATTTATCTTAAAACCCCACAAATAAATTAATAAAAAACTTCATTCAACTCAAAACACTTGTATATAATTCATAAAAGTCTATTGGAAATAGATTTTCAAAACCCACTCTAACATAATTCATACTTTTACAAGAGGTGTAAACACCCCATTTACCATTTCAAAATAGTTCTAAAAATTCATTTCCACCATTTTAGAAATCAAGACACTTTTTATTCACTGAAAATCATTTCATAAAAGTTAAAATTTCTTAAATCAGGTCTTATTTATAATTTTAAAACCAAGATTCCAAGATTCCAAAACAAAAGTACACAAGACAATGCGAGAGGAAACTATTTGTGGTGGGTGACTTGAACATATGGTTGGAGGCCATACTTCAATCACTTCACCATTACAGAGTGTGTTCTAGAACAATATCCTCATATCCTCATGGATTTCTAGGACCTATGATCTCACTTAGACCATTGACCCAACTCTCTATTCATTTACCCAATCATCGATTACCCATGAAAACAAAAGGACTCAAATAAAACCTGACTTCCCCTGGTGAGTTGAATCCTATCACGAGGTGTGCTGGCTGGGAACCCTAATCATAATAATAATGTCAAGTCTCAACAACCCTAGCTCCGTACTATCTCAAATCTTCCCCAAATAACAAGACCCAAGAGAGCGAACATGACCCCTCTGATACCATTTTGTCATGAACCAGATCTGGTCTCCTTCAAAACCGGAACTCGACCAGTCTGTGGCAAGACCACAAGGGATTTCCCAATCCCCATATGCTGGAACAAGTTCCTTGGTATCAAAAAAATAAAATTTTGGAACAATTTACCCAAGTTTATAAACATAAAACAACAAACGAATCCAATAAACCAAATCTGGATTTTTGAAAAAAAAAATATCTTTTAAAAAAATCAGAATTGAATTACATAATCTAGAAAAAAACTCAAAGACTATAACAAAAGAACAAAGTAAAAAAGATAGCCCAAGAATATCCTCAGGGCAAGGGGGGCCACCCTCAAGCCATCTCTATGAAACTGCACCAACAAGGACCTTTAGAAACTCGAACCGTTGGCACTAAAAGCATTACCCAAACCTGCGACAAAATAAAAAAGTCTACTTACACCCAAGGGTGTAAGAGGGTGAGAGAAAATCCCATTAGGATTCCACCACAACAAGATTCCCTGTGATAATAATTATAATACAAAAAAATCTTTCAAGTTTTGTAAACAAGAAATGCTAGTAACAATTTCTAGAAGATGCAAGTTTAAATAAAAACAGCTTTCAAGTGGGATACTTTAAAAGATATAAAAACGTTTAAATAGATTGAAAAAGATACTAAATTTCTCAATCCAAACATACCTTATGCCAATGGTAAGTATAAAATATCTAATGAGCATTACAAATGGGAAAACAACCATAGGCACTAGCTTGTTGTGGGACCCAGATACATCGTACTCTATGAAAGTAACCATACAAATATCCATTCTTGTGTACACGTGCCACTAGTAGGGATCATACCCATAACCTAGTGGTCACCCAACATCATCATCATCATAGTTTAGTTATTGTTGTCATCTTCAAACTTGCTCCATGAAATAGGGGCGAAACCCTACGGGATCACTAGCATACTAGTACATGTCCACCCACCAAGTTACCTGGGTTTTCTCTCTTCTGCTCAAACAAGTTCCACAAGCCATGAAATAAAATTTGCACATGAAAATACCAATTACAAGTCACACACACACAAAATAACCTACACACACGTCACATTATCCCCTTTTTTATGAAAATTAATTTTGGAAATCATACTCACACCAAAATAGCCCACAACACGTTTCACCTCTCTTTCACACTAAAAAAATCCTTTAAACAATTTTACAAAACCTTTACAAGATATTTAACATCACATAACATCCCTTTCACATTAAAATAGACCATTTAAAAAGTACACTCCTACCAAAATAGTTTATCAACATAGTTTCACCTCTTATATAAATCAATATACTATTTAAAACATTCAAAAAATAATTCCAAGGAGTGTAACCATGCTTTGCACATAAAATCCTTATAAAAACAATTTTTGAAGACCAATATCAAACCAATGTCATGTAAAACCATAATTGGTATCCAAAAAATCATTTAATAAAACTATTCCATGAATCATAAAACAACCCCAATGAACACAACAGGGAATACACACCAAAAATATATATTTTTTCACAAATTTGCCACTTAAAAACCAAACGCTCAACAAATGTTACCAAATATAATTTTCACACCAAACACAATGGAATTTAATCATTATAAAAATATAAATTAAGAAAAATTAACTCATCCAATAATGATTATATATGGAATCACCTATCATTTATGCCAAAAACTTCAAACCATTGTGTGAAACTTTAATCGCACCACCACTACACCCCAAGGTAGTAAAATCAATCCCAAATCTACAATATTTCACCAAAATAACAAATAAACAAACCCTAGGTATGAAACCTAGTTGTTAGACATTTTAGAACCTCAAGAAAAGTGGAAGAAACCTTAAGCAAATGGGAGGAACATGATAGGAAACCCACTTGCATGAGATATCTTGAATAAAACTCCCCAAATGCACTAGTATAAGAATTTAAAAATAGAAAAAAACTGAAATTGAGGTTTTAATAAGGATGAGGGGTCATTTAGGAACTAGAATGGGGGAAAATGAGTGAAAAATGAAGGAGTTATGAAGGAAACAAATTACCTCTTAAAATATAGATGATTTGATAAATCTTGAGATGTTTCGCCCTAATCCATGATGGAAATGAGTTACAAATAGGGATAAACGATTATGGGGGTGTACTAGTGATGTTGGCTTCATGTGGGAGGTTTAATCATCGAAAAAGAGTAAAAAATGAATTTGATATTAAATAAAAATGTTTTTTACTGGAAATGGGCTTACGGGCTGGCCCAATTCCTTAAATATAAACTCAAATCCACCATGATTATGGATTCCTGGAGGGTCCAAATAGATATTTTGGTGTTAATAGGTTAGGTTAATCCTTGTTGAAAGTGTAATGGGTACAAAATGTTGAAAAATGAAATAGTTATAAAAGAAACAAAATTGTTTTATAAATCTAGAAATGGGCTCAAAGTTTGGCCCAAATCATGAAAATTCACCCTTTCCTCAAAAAATGTATGTAAAATCCCCCAAAACAAATAAATAATAGAAATTAAATGAAAAATAACTTTAAATAAATTCATGTCTGTGAAAATTCTCTCCACCATAAAAATTTATGCAATCAGAATCCATAGCAAGGCCAAAAGAAAAAACCAAACCCAACTAAAAGGCCAAAATGGACTCTGTTTTTAAGTTTCACCCGCTCCAAAAAGGCCAAAAGACCTCCAACTGATAAATCAAAGAAAGAATACTCTCACCCACCAAAACATACACAACTTCATGAAACAATCAAGCATATTCAAACTATATCCCAAAAAACACCTCAAACACTATCTGAACAAGACTCAAGAAACTTAACTAGAACAAACAACGAAAATGAATGAGGGAACCATAGTATTACTTAAACAAAACTGTTGAGAGAACTACAATCCCTGTCAACCCATGGGTCTGTGTGGAGATGGATGTGTCGAGGATTCCTTTTGTGTATGTTTGGGTAACTATCGGTGATGTGTAAAAGTGAAAGCAACGGGTGGTGTATGAGAACTGGATGGAATTCTGCTCTTCCTGCAAATGGTTGGGGAACTCTTATGTTAACTGTCATCGAGGTGTTCATGTTTATGGATGGAAGGCAGGTAGATCTAGTGGCATGACTGGGGAGGTCCACGTGGAGGGGAGCAAGTTGAATCTGGAGGCTAGGGGGATGGAATGCGATGGTCAGGATAGTAAGGCATGTCGTTCACGGACTAGTTTGGAAGTGTGACAGACATCAAGTCCTATGGAGGAGATTTTTCTGCCCAGTGATCTGGTGGTGGTGTCATCAGAGGTTGGTTCTAGCGCTTATGTGAAGAAGAATGACTCAGTAACTTTGGGAAATCTGAAGGTTTCTAAGGTTTTCTCTAGGACGAAGTAGGACGTAGACGGCTCTCCCACTTACAATGAGAAGATTCACGTGGACAATGTGAGAGAGAGTGTTGATTTGGCCTAGATGGAGGGGGTTACAAATGGTATGTAGTAGCAGGCATGTGGTGATGTAGAGGAAACCGCTACTTCTTATGCTGAGGTGTTAAATGCGATTAATGGTGTCTCTTTTTAGGAGAGGTAGGGTCTTGTTAGGGATGTGGCCTTTCCAGCTAGAGAGGAGAGAACATGAGGTTTTGGTTCGATGTCTCAGACCCCTTTAAAGGTGAGAAACAGGTTACAAGGCCTTGATGAAGTTGGTTCGAGTTCTGTTATAACTAGGTTTCTGGATGCAGATGAGGTCAATGTGGATGGACTCAATGGAATTTAGGATGTCCATTCGGAAGGTGAAGACCCGAGCACAAAGTGTAATAGGAGTAATAGATGAAGAAGAAGCAAGAAAGACTACTCTTTTTTACCTCCTCCCTTGGATAACTGATCTACTAAGAAGATAAATTTCAAGAAAGAAAATTTAGAGGTTTTGGAGGACCTTTCATTGGACCTATTTCTATGTTTTGATGAAGAAGTGGTCGATCAGGTTTTACTTCTTAATGTGACTGAGGAGGAGGAAACTATGATGATGGGGGAGGTCTTTAAGGGTAGACCTCAATGTGGAACAATACTATTGGATTGATAATAAGGACAAAATCCAAGTAGGGGGATTCAATAAAGGGGGGATTAGACTTGAGGAGTACATTCAGTCCTGGGATCAGTTGGCTTCTGAGTTTGGAAGTCTAGTTTTGAGTATACTAGACATTCAGGTATCTTCAATCTCCTAGAAATTGTGTAGGGAATCTTATTCTGGGAATCTCAAATTATTTTTCAATGATGTTAAATGGTGGATCATATTGACCAGTTGGGGAGGTATTCTAGTTCGGTGTGAGTTTTTTTGTTGTCGGTTTTATTTGTCTTTGGATTTGATTTGAATATTTTGTGATACACATCCTTTATTCTACATGGTTCTGCTCTAGATGAGGTTCAGAGCATTAATCTATCACCAGTGCATGCCATTCTGAATTGGTATTTTGAGAGGGTATGGATATGCCATCAGTTTCATGCTCGTACACTCCTTTATGGGATAGTCTGCCGAGTGGTCATGCATGGTGAAGGTTGGTCTTCATGGTTTAGTTGTTGGGGAGGGGAATATCTTGTACTTTTGTTATGGTATTTTCTCTATTATGGTCTCTTGGATGAAATGTTGGTCCTATGGTTTCTCATTTTTTTCCTCAAAAGTGATTTAATAATAAAAATGTTAATTTTCAATCAAAGGGGAAACTTTTCATAGTTACATGGGCTAAGGAACATGGCCATGTAGAGAAAGTGTGGTAGTTATTGTTTCTTATTGCATTGTTTCCTAGGTTGGATCACAATTACTACTAACTTTGCACAAATCGTGTGCTACCATCTACCTAGCATAATTTTCATACATTTCTCTAAAAACTCAAAATAAACCAAAGGGGGAAAAGCATGAACTTATGAGATAATGTGGGAATGAGATTCCCCCACCCATTTCCACCGAACGAGAACAACTGGAGAAAGAAGACAATACCATAGGTTTAAACTATTTCCATCTTTCATACTGAGGATGGAAATTAGACCAACAATTTTTAACAGCCCTAAGATTCCCCTGACTATGCATCAACTTCACTCTGGGACCTACAACTAGAGCTCAGATGATCAATGTATCTTCGGCCTCATAGTCAAGCCTTGGGAAACCCCCAAACAGAACTTCTTATTTCAGTGCCATAAACAACTTCAATATAATCCCAAATTGGTTCTACGAGGTACAACACACTCCAAATTCACTTTACAAAACCTGACATTTTTTTGAAATAAGAGCTTAGAAGATGCACACACATCACCCCTTGTTTATTCGGATGAAAAATGTAAAGAGGAAAGGACATATGAAAACAAATTCTTCTAAACAGAGGATGTCATGATTTTCCTAAAGGAGGCACACATCCAAAAAAAACATAGACTCTCAGAATATTGAAAAACCTTCACTTTTGCATTCAAACGAGCACATGACATCAATATTCTGGATAGGGACCTTATGCTGAGTTCCAAACAGCACACGATTTCTTAAAAATGTCCATATCAACCCCTCTTGACCATATTCACCTGAATGGTGGTTCAACATGAACCTTTATTTTAGAGAGACTGATGAAAGATCATGAGGCCCTCTTAGATAACATTTTACACTGGTAACCCCTGACCTCTTCCACCTTTGGAGACTCAAGTAACATAAGGAACTAAGGTCTCTTTCATACTTCCACAAGAACTCTCTATCACGACCCGTCATCGGGGCCCGTGCCGTACCACCCCAAGCCCGCCTTCCATAGGCCAGGGGCTGGCAACTAGCACCAAGGCGTAAATCCCGGAAAAAGGGAAGGCATTGCCTTTGAAAAGTAAACAAGCACCATAGAGTATGCAAGCGGAAAAGTAAATACTAAGTAAAAACTACAACAAGCTGTGCTGAAAGTAAAAGGGGCCGGAAATACAAGCCCAACTATAAAGTACAACTGAAAGGGGAAAACAGCAACTAAAAGGAAAAGTCGCAGCGTCGAGCCGTCCTCTGAAGGTCCCACCTGAAGGGTGGGTACAGATAGCCTCCACAACTCCTCGGTCCAGCCGTTCGCTCCGAGTACGTCCCGCCCAGTGGTCCTCCTCCAGGTACCGTCCTGCTCCGCACGCCTCCACCACGATCAGCGATGTCCGTCGTCTGCAACCAACACCATGAAGTGCAGGCATAGCCCGTGCAGGGGTGAGTATAAGCTACTCAGTAGGGACCCCGAGACTCCCGAAGGTCTCCCATAATCCACAAAGGAAAATCCGCAAAGGAAATATACAATCACGAAGTAACATTCGACATGGCTTAGGTATATTCCCATACATATACCTAAGTCATCAATTCCCGTTCGGCTCCAACATCCGAGCCCAAGCCCAACCCAGTCCACACAGGAAAGAAAAATGTATACCCACACAAGATAGCACAACACAATCCACAAAGGAGAGTAAACACTAATCCACATAGGATAGCTCAACACAATCCACAAAAGAGAGTAAATAGTAAATCCACACAGGATAGCTCAACACAAGATATACTTCTTCAAATGACGATAGAGATGATCAGATGTAGCCACTGATTCATCTAATCTGTCAGACCCATAAAGGGTCGGAAGGTACTAACCCCCCACAATGACCCACATAGGATCGATCATGAAGTTGGACCCAACGCTATTGGGAAACTCCTTCTCCATCAAGTACAGTGGTTATGCCGCTACAACCAAGCGCTCCTCTGTCGTGGGTCTGCCGCTACAACCAAGCGCTCCTCTGTGCCGCTAAAACCAAGTGCACCTCTGTCATGGGTCTGCCGCTACAACCAAGCGCCCCCCTGTGCCACTACAACCAAGCGCACCTCTGTCGTGGGTCTGCCGCTACAACCAAGCGCTCCCCTGTGCCGCTACAACCAAGCGCACCTCTGTCGTGGGTCTGCCGCTACAACCAAGCGCTCCCCTGTGCCGCTACAACCAAACGCACCTCTGTCGTGGGTCTTCCACTACAACCAAGCGCTCCCCTGTGCCGATACAACCAAGCACACCTCTGTCGTGGGTCTGTCACTACAACCAAGCGCTCCCATGTGCCAATACAACCAAGAGCACCTCTGTCGTGGGTCTGCCGCTACAACCAAGCGCTCCCCACTGGGTTATCCGTAACACACCGAGTCATTCGATCAGCAGTCATCAAATCTCAACCGGCTCTAGGGTTCCGCACACAGCATGCTCGTTCCGGGAGGGTCCACTCCACGAGCTAAAAGGTCGATGCATCAACTGACATGCAGTCCGAAGTTGATGTATCCCAAGGTGTACCGTAGTGGTCACTGCTAAAAACACGGAGTATTCCCGTACCGTTCTCATCATCGTCGCAGTCGAATCCACCGATGATCTCTGTATAGTCGTCGTCGTCGAAGTCGCAGCCAGCACTAGGGTTCCCGCACACAGCAATCTCGTTCGGGAGGGTCCGCTCCACGAGCCGAGAGGCTGATACATCAACTGACACAAAGTCCGAAGTTAATGTATCCAAAAGTTCCGTCTTGTCAACAGAAACTCAATGTCACAGAGGGTGCGTCAATCGGACGCCCGGTCTGAGAGTTATTGGTTTTTTCGTCCCAGGGGCCCGGTTGGTTTTTAAGGCAAAACCAACCCGACCGTACTCCACATGGGTCCAAACCTCGGGCGGCGTGAGCCAAAAGATCCATCTCACTTAGAGGAATTCAACAAAGCCGACGGCACGTCAATCGTACGTCCGTAGCTCAAGATATGAGTGTTTCCACTCCGAAGGCCCGGTTGGTTTCGTGTACGAACCAACCCGTACGAACTCAAGATATTCTGAAACCTTGAGTGCGATATACCGAAACCACCGCCTCGATCCAAGGATCACGTTGCCGCTGACGGCGAGTCGTTTGGAGACCCGTAGCTCAAGTTACGGTCATTTGACCGAAAATGGTCCGAAGACGGGGGGTCCGGGCCCGGGCCGACCCGGCCCGACCCCCCCCCCCCCCCCCCTTGCGTCGGCCGAACCGGGTCGACCCGTCCCGGTCCGGCCAGGGTGCGGCCCGGCCGGTCGGACCGGCCTGGCTCGGTTCAGCCGAGCACCGCGGGGCGCTGCCCCCGCGGTCTGGAGGAAGTCGCGGCCCCGCGTGGGCCACGCTGGAGAACCATGGACGCGGCTTCTGCCGCGGCTTCAGCCGCAGCGGCCTCGTCCGGGGGCGCGTCGGGGCGCCGCCGCGCCGCCGGAATCTTCTGCGGGCCACCAGAGTTGCTCCGGTGGTCCGTTTTCCTTCCCGTCTGCGCCGTTGTTCCTCCCGGGTTCCGTTCTTCACTGCGGGATCATCAAAACACCCTTGATCCACGATTTTCCGTCTCCCGCTAAATCCACACAACCACGAAGAACGGCGGAGGGTTGTCAGGCCGTGTTCGTTTGGCCTGCACCCTCCGCGCTAGATAACAACAACGGGAGAAAATAATTCAACACATGAACCAAGAATTTTAACAAAATAAAATTGTTCATATGAATCCGATTCTTTAATTTTAAAGAAATGTTCACGGGAATAAGGGAATTTCGAAAACAAAATCCCTACCTCGTCAAGTCGCACGCGCGGGTCCTTCGCGGATTGATCGTCGCGGAAGGAGGGGATCGTCGGGTCGTCGCGGAAGGGTGTCGCGTCGATGAACTCCGAGGTTCAAGAACAAAAGATTTAATTAAAAAAAATTAAATCATTCTTGAGTTTAAAACCACAAAGGAAATTAAAAGAAAAACTAAAACCCTCACCTCAACGGATGATCGAAGGTTCTTTTCATGGATTAAGGAACGTCGCCGAAGAACATCGCGAGAGAGGAAACGTCGGCATCGCAGCACACGGCGTCGCGTCGTCGATTTCCGGGTTCGGCGTTCTTCGTCGGAGGTCGGTGTTCTTCGTGTTCTTCGCGTTATTCGCGTTCTTCGCGAAAAGGATGAAGGCTCAAGAACCTCTGTCAAAAACCTCTCAACGAGTAATCCTCCAAAATTTCTTGTTGGTCTTATTTTATTATTACACCAAAAAACGAATACGAGGTAGGTAACGACCCATTAATTCATAGAATTAATTCAACGAATGAAACTGCACATTTAATTCACGAAATAAACCACCCAATTAAATGGTGTGTTAAGGATTTAAGAAAACGCGTCAGTTGACTTTCATAATTACGGGTTTTCGCGGGTGCTTTACTTACCGGAAAAGAAACGGTTGGGCTCGTGCGGGCCCCACCTCGCAAATATCCTACCAAGAGGGTAGGATATTTTTTGATAGCACCCTATCCATTTCAACTCAGTTTAAGTGGCTTTCAAGTGTCTTCAAGTGGCTTAAATGAAATAAAATAAAGTTTGTCGAACAATTATTTTATTTCTTAACTTTAAGCCCGAAAATTAAAAACCACACCCGAGAAAACGCAACTCCGGAAGAGGTGTTTCTAAGCAACTACCGGCGCTGCGATTTCATCGGTGCCCTCAGAATTCGATTCTGGGCACCGGTTCAAAAGTTAGAAAAACCCGCTCGTCCGTTCACTGAACGTACCCGATCCAAACATTAGAAAATGATTCTTGGCACACCGGGCCTCGGAATCAGGTCCCGTCAGAAACTGCGCTCTTGTAAAATTCCAAATAAAATTAAGAAAAAAATTTTCTTGAAATTTACGTGTCTTTAAATTACTCTCACCACAAGTCTTTACGTCCCCGTAATGCTTTACCACAAACTTAGGGATACAAAGGCGGTACTGAGCACGCATCTGAGCCTCCCGCTCCCAAGTTCTCTCGTGGAGGTTCCCGAGCTTCCATCTGAAGCGCACTAGAGGAATCGATCGTCCACGTAGGACCCACTCTTGTCGATCCTCGATCTCCACTGGGAAATCCGCAAAAGTCACCCCATCACCAAAGACCAGCTCTTCATGGTCAAAGATTGACGTTGGTTCATGCACGTATCTCCTCTGCTGAGATACGTGGAAGATGTCGTGCACCCGGCGCAACTGTGGTGGTAGAGCCAGGCGATAAGCCATTTTGACAATCCTGCTGAGGACCTGGAAGGGTCCGATGAAGTGTGGAGACAACTTGTCGCCTCGGCCAAATCTCCGCAAACCATGTCGAGGTGAGACACGCAAGAAGACGTGGTCTCCATCCTCGAACTCTAGTGGCCTCCGCCTCCTGTCAGCATAAGACTTCTGCCAGCTCTGAGCTATCCTCATCCGCTCCTGGATGACCTGGACCTTCTCTGTCGTGGCCTCGACCACCTCTGTTCCCACAAGAGGTTCTATGATTTCTTCCTTGCCGATAAGAGAAATCTAGTCTCATCCCCTAGATGAACCACGTTCTTTGCCTAATACAGTCAATCCTGACATGGATGATACTAACCCATACCAGGGATGATGTCGTAAGACCTCGACGCTACTACCAAGAGATCCAACCGTTACTCTGGCCTCTAAGGGTTGAGTCACACTGTCGGCATCAGTGTGTGGTAACTGGGTCTCCTCCAGTAGGTACCTCAATGTGAGGGTCAAGTCAATGGTTTTTAAACCAGTCCCTCTTAGTAACAACACAAAGAGAGGACAGTAAGGTAAACGCCAAAAGAAAGGTGTCTTTTATTACTGCAGCTCAAAGTACAAAGACAAAAAACATCTACAAACAAACATCAAAAAAACTAGAAGCAACATGAACAAAGGTCTCCAGGTCTGGAGCTAGTCCCGCTCCTGTCCATCTGCTCCCGGAGCTCCATGATCGTAGGCCCCAGCTGCCTGAAGCTGAGCTCTCCCATGTCCTCCTGTCCCCTGCGGTCGGGGTGGACCTCCTGGTGGTGGTGTTGGAAACACCCCGAAGCGTCGTCCACCTCCAACTGCACGGCCAGCTCCCCTGCCATGGTCACCTGCTCCTTGTGGCCCGCCCTGATCGAACCTCTGCATCTGCCTGGGTGGCCCTTCGTCCATCTGCTGGTCATCTGTATGGTGGGTCGGACAGTCACGATCCATGTGTCCAATCCTGTCGCATGAGTAACACCGCCCTCTCATGGCAAGTCATTTCCCACCCCGAGTGCCTCGCGCAAATGATCCAGAGTCATACTGTCGACCACCTGTAGGTCTAGTCCTCTTGGACCCCTACGTCATCTGTCTACTGCCCGCTGCAGAAGACTCTACCGCATGCCGGCAAGTGGTGGGTCCTGCTGCTGGAGACTCCTCAGCAAGGAAACTCTCCACTAAGAGGGCTCGCTCCAACACCCCTGCCTGAGTCGGAATGTTGAGGGAGATCATCGAAACCCTGATCTCGTGCCTCAGTCCCTGCTCGAAGGTCTGGGCCCAGAAGAATGGGTCTCGTACCATATCTGTGGAGTAGCGCGAGAGATCAGTAAATCTCGATGAGTACTGGGCCACTGTCATGCTGCCCTACCGCAGCTATAGTAGCTCCTGGATGCGCACCGCTCGGAGGGTGGCTGGGACGAACTCGGAGCGGAAGATTCTCTCAAAGTCCGTCCAGAGGAGAGATGTCTCGTATGCACCTGGAGCATCAAGCTCCACCATCTGCCTGCTGTCGCGTGCAGGAGGCTCGCTGCGAGGATCACCATGAGGTCTACTGGTGTCCTCACTAATCTGAAAACCCGTACAACTGCCTCCATCCAGTCCTCGGCGGCATGAGGGTCAGTCTCCCCACGGAACCTGGGCAGTCGCTGACGCTGGAACTCACGCAGTGCACTAAGGCGACGTGCATCGTCAGCGGCTGTGGCAGGTAGCATCGGTGGCTCGGCGGGTATAGGTACCGCCGGTGCCTCAGCTGTCAAAGGGCCCTGTACTAAGTCCTCGACGCTCGGTGGGCTCTCGCCATGCACATCGCTCGGAACCCTAGCTGGCTGCCGTCGTGGGGCCATGCTGAAAAGTAAACAGGTGCGCCACGGTCAGAACAGTATACCTAGTGAGCTGAAATAAAGTAATCACAAAGAAAACTTGAAACACACATGCAATCAATGTTTTCGTGCATAAGCCGGAAATCAGAAGTCAGGGTCCTGGTGTACGGATACGTCGGCCGCCGCACCAACACTAGACTCCCTGGACTGATAACCACACCCAATACACTAAACACTATTTCTTCACATAGAAGAAAGATCAGAGCCTGCGGTAGAACCGACCACCTCTGATACCAATTTGTCACGACCCATCCTCGGGGCCCGTTCCGTGACTACCCCAAGCCCGCCTTCCATGGGCCAGGGGATGGCGACTAGCACCAATGCATAAATCCCGGAAAAAGGGAAGGCATTTCCTTTGAAAAGTAAACAAGCACCACAGAGTAAGCAAGCAGAAAAGTAAATACTAAGTAAAAACTACAACAAGATGTGCTGAAAGTAAAAGGGGCTGGAAATACAAGCCCAACTGTAATGTACAACTGAAAGGGGAAAACAAAAATTGAAAGGAAAAGTCGCAGCGTCGAGCCGTCCTCTGAAGGTCCCACCTGAAGGGTGGGTACAGATAGCCTCCACAGCTCCTCGGTCCAGCCGTCCGCTCCGAGTACGTCCCGCCCAGTGGTCCTCCTCCAGGTACCGTCCTGCTCTGCATGCCTCCACCACGATCAGCATTGTCCGTCGTCTGCAACCAACACCACGAAGTGCGGGCATAGCCCGTGCAGGGGTGAGTATAAGCTACTCAGTAGGGACCCTGAGACTCTCGAAGGTCTCCCAGAATCCACAAAGGAAAATCCAAAAAGGAAAGATACAATCACGAATTAACATCCGAAACGGCTTAGGTATATGCCCATACATATACCTAAGTCATCAATTCCCATTCGGCTCCAACGTCCGAGCCCAAGCACAACCCAGTCCACACAGGAAAGAAAAATGTATACCCACACAGGATAGCACAACACAATCCACACATGAGAGTAAATAGTAATCCACATAGGATAGCTCAACACAATCCACAAAGGACAGTAAACAGTAAATCCACACAGGATAGCTACAACCAAGCGCACCTCTGTCGTGGGTCTTCCACTACAACCAAGCGCCCCCCTGTGCCCCTACAACCAAGCGCACCTCTGTCGTGGGTATGCCGCTACAACCAAGCGCTCCCCTTTGTCCCTAAAACCAAGCGCACCTCTGTCGTGGGTCTGCCGCTACAACCAAGCGCTCCCCTGTGCCGCTACAACCAAGCGCACCTCTGTCGTGGGTCTGCCGCTACAACCAAGCGCTCCTCTGTGCCGCTACAACCAAGCGCACCTCTGTCGTGGGTCTGCCGCTACAACCAAGCGCTCCCATGTGCCGCTACAACCAAGCGCACCTCTGTCGTGGGTCTGCCGCTACAACCAAGCGCTCCCCACTGGGCTATCCGTAACACACCGAGTCATTCGATCAGCAGTCATCAAATCTCAACCGGCTCTAGGGTTCCGCACACAGCATGCTCGTTCCGGGAGGGTCCACTCCACGAGCTAAAAGGTCAATGCATCAACTGACATGCAGTCCGAAGTTGAGGTATCCCAAGGTGTACCGTAGTGGTCACTGCCGAAAACACGGAGGATTCCCGTACCATTCTCATCATCATCGCAGTCGAATCCACCGAGGATCTCTGTATAGTCGTTGTCGTCGAAGTCGCAGCCATCACTAGGGTTCCCGCACACAGCAAGCTCGTTCGGGAGGGTCCGCTCCACGAGCCGAGAGGCTGATACATCAACTGACACAAAGACCGAAGTTGATGTATCCAAAAGTTCCGTATCGACAACAGGAACTCAACGTCACAGACGGTGCGTCAATCGGACGCCCGGTCTGAGAGTTATTGGCTTTTTCGTCCCAGGGGCCCGGTTGGTTTTTAAGGCAAAACCAACCCGACCGTACTCCACCTGTTTCCAAACCTCGAGCGGAGTGAGCCAAAAGATCCGTCTCACTTAGAGGAATTCAACAAGGCCGACGGCACGTCAATCGTACGTCCGTAGCTCAAGATATGAGTGTTTCTGCTCCGAAGGCCCGGTTGGTTTCGTGTACGAACCAACCCGGCCAAACTCAAGGTATTCCAAAACCTTGAGTGCGATATACCAAAACGACCATCTCGATCCAAGGATCGTGTTTCCGCTAACGGCGAGTCGTTTGGAGACCCTTAGCTCAAGTTACGGGCATTTGACCGAAAACGGTCCGAAGACGGGGGGTCCGGGCCCAGGCCGACCCCCCCCCCCCCCCCTTGGGTCGGCCGAACCGGGTCGACCCGAACCAAGTCGACCCGTCCCGGTCCGGCCAGGGCGCGGCCCGGCCGGTCGGACCGGCCTGGCTCGGTTCGGCCGAGCGGCCGAGTGGCCGAGCGCCGCGGGGCGCTGCCCCCGCGGTCTGGAGGTAGCCGCGGCCCCATGTGGGCCGCGCTGGAGAACCGCGGACGCGGCTTCTGCTGCGTCTCGTGCGGGCGAGCCAGACCCGCGCGGCTGCAGGTCTGTTGGCCGCCGCCTCCGGCTGCCGGTGCCGCCACGCCGCCGAAATCTTCCGCGGGCCACCGGAGTTGCTCCGGTGGTCCGTTTTCCTTCCCGTCTGCGCCATTGTTCCTCCCGGGTTCCGTTCTTCACTGCAGGATCATCAAAATGCCCTTGCGCCACGATTTGTCGTCGCCCGCTAAATCCACACTACCATGAAGAACGACGGATGGTTGTCGGGCCGTGTTTGTTTGGCCCGCACCCTCCGCGTTAGATAACAACAACGGGAGAAAATAATTCAACACATGAACCAACAATTTTAACAAAATAAAATTTTTCATATGAATCTGATTCTTTAATTTTAAAGAAAAGTTCATGGGAATAAGGGAATTTCCAAAACAAAATCCGTACCTCGCCAAGTCGCACGCGCGGGTCCTTCGCGGATTGATCGTCGCGGAAGGAGGGGATCGTCGCGTCGTCCCGGAAGGGTGTCTCATCGACGAACTCCGAGGTTCAAGAACAAAAGCATTAATTAAAAAAATTAAATCATTCTTGAGTTTAAAACCACAAAGGAAATTAAAAGAAAAACTGAAACCCTCACCTCAATGGATGATCGAAGGTTCTTGTCGCGGATTAAGGAACATCGCGGGAGAGGAAACGCCGGCGTCGCGGCACACGGCGTCGCGTCGTCGATTTCCGGGTTCGGCGTTCTTCGTCAGAGGCCGGCGTTCTTCGCGTTCTTCGCATTCTTTACGAAGAAGGATGAAGGCTCAAGAACCTCTGTCAAAAACCTCTCAACGGGTAATCCTCCAAAATGTCTTTTTGGTCTTATTTTATTATTACGCCAACAAACGAATACGAGGTAGGTAACGACCCATTAATTCGTAGAATTAATTCAACAAAAGAAACCGCACATTTAATTCACGAAATAAACCGCCCAATTAAATGGTGCGTTAAGGATTTAAGAAAACGCGTCAGTTGAATTTCATAATGACGGGTTTTCACGGGTGCGTTACTTAGCGGAAAAGAAACGGCGGGGCTCGTGCGGGCCCCACCTCGCAAATATCCTACCAAGATGGTAGGATATTTTTGGATACCACCCTATCCGTTTCAACTCAGTTTAAGTGTCTTTCAAGTGGATTCAAGTGGCTTAAGTGAAATAAAATAAAGTTTGTCGAACAGTTATTTTATTTCTTAACGTTAAGCCCGAAAATTAAAAACAAAACCCGAGCAAACGCAACTCCGGAAGAGGCGTTTCTAAGAAAATATTGGCGCTGCGATTTCATCGGTGCCCTCAGAATTCGATTCCAGGAACCGGTTCAAAAGTTAGAAAAACCCGCTCGTCCGTTCACTGAACGTACCCGAGCCAAACTTCGGAAAATGATTCCGGGCACACCGGGCCTCGGAATCAGGTTCCGTCAGAAACTGAGCTCTTGTAAAATTCCAAAGAAAATTAAGAAAAAAAGTTCCTTGAAATTTACGAGTCTTTACACTCTCCCTCTATAAGAGGATCCACAAAACTAAGAAAGTAAATGGTGTGGAATCAACCTCCAAATGTTGAGAAAAAAACTCATTGTATTGATCAACTAGATGACTTTCCATGGGAGAATAAATATGGGTTGCACTTCGACCATTCATTAAATACTTATGGTAGAGTAACCTATCCGATGATAGAACCCATGGACACAAAAATGCTGTTACATTGGTCAAAAAAATATCACTAGTCAGAAATGAACAAATGAGGGGAGCCACTATAAGGGAATCCAGAACTTTTATCAGAAGAGACCACTAATCATCCCTTCAATCTAACATACTATCGAAATACAAACCCAAAACATCATTCAAACAATAGGGGTTCTTGAACTTAAAACATCCCACGACAAAAAAATTTCCAAAAACACATAAGACACACCACCCAAACCGGTCATCAAGACATAAATTTTTCCTTTAAAATAAGTCAGTTTATTGAAAATAAACTGTTCAGTGGTTAGCGTACCCACCAATGGTTTCATATGGTCCTCACACATGCATGTTTCTATGCCACATTGGGAACCCTCCTCATATCCATCCCAGCACTCATCCAGTCATGCCGTTAACAATCCATCATCCCATATAACCCCATGCATGTGGTCACTCAGAGAAATTCCAAAGCTTAAAATAAAAATTACTTCCACTTTTCAAAACCAAAACATTCAACTGATACATCCCTTTTTCTCAAAAACACTAACCACAGAATAAAAACTCAATTTAAATCTTAAAAAACATTTCATAAAGTCCCGATCATTCAAATAAAATCTCAATTTAAATCCATACATTAATTTCAAAACATTTCATCCCATTTCAAAACACTCCCAGTTTTATGAAAAAAAAACTCCCTTCCACTAACACCAATCCATTTGTAAACCCATCTCTTCTTATTTAAACAAAATTTAAATCATTCATAAAACTTTTCAAATATATACTAGTTTCCAAATAAAAATATATCTTAAAACCACATACATAAATTCCCAAAATACTTTATTCAACTCAAAACACTTTTCTATAATTCAGAAAATTCTATTTGGAATAGATTTTCATAACCCTCTCTAACGTAATTCATACTTTTAAAAGAGGTGTAAACACACCATTTTCCATTTAAAAATAGTTCTGAAAATTCATTTCCACCATTTCATAAATCAATCCACTTCCACTTTATTGAAAAATAATTTCATAAAAGTTCAAATTTCTTAAATCAAGTCTTATTCATAATTTTAAAACCAAGTTTCCAAGATTCCAAGACAAAAGGACACAAGAAAATGTGAGAGGAAACTAGTATTGGTGGTTAACTTGGACATATGGTTGGAAGCCATACGCCAATAAATTCACCATCATAGAGAGTTCTCTTGGAAAATATCCCCTACTCCACATGTCATTCCAAGACCTTAAAACACACTAAGACCACTAAACCAACTCTCTTTTCATTTCCCCAATCATCGATAACCCATGAAAGCAAAAGGACTCAGATAAAACCTGACATCCCCTGGTGACTTGAATCCTATCAATAGGTTTTCTAGTCAAGCACCCTACTCATAATTGTAATGTCAAGTCCTGAAAACCCTATCTATGTACTATCCCAACTCTTCCCCAAATAACATAACCCAATAGAGCAAACCTTACCCCTATGATACAATTTTGTCACGAACCAGATCTGGTTACCTTCAAAACTGGAACCCGACCTAGTCCGTGGAAAGACCCTAATGGAGTTCCTGATCCCCAAAGGCTGGAACAAGTTCCCGAGTATCAAAAAAATAAAATTTGGTAATGATTTACCCGATTTTATAAACATAAAACAATAAACGAATCCAATAAACCATATCTGGAATTTTCAAACAAAAACATATTTTAAAAAAATTCAGAATTGAATTACATAATATAGAAAAAAAATAAAAGACTATAAAAAAGGTATAAATTCAAAAATAACATCCCAAGAACCACCTAAGGGTAATGGGAACCCCCCTCAATCCATCTCTATGACACTGCACTAAGAAGGACCGCTAGAAACCTGAATCACTAGCACTAAATGATCTACCCAAACCTGCGACAAAATAACCATGTCTACTTACACCCAAGGGTGTAAGTTGGGTGTGAGAAAAATCCCATTAGTATGACACCACAATAATATTCCACATTATAATCATTATAAGACAAAAAAAGAGTGTGCATGTTTTGTAAACAATAAATACTAGTATCAAATTCTAGAAGATGAAAATTTAACAAAAAAACTTTAAAGTGGGCTACTTTAAAAGAAAACAACACTTTTCAATAGAATGAAAAAGTTATTTAATTTATCCATCCAAACATATTGTATGCCTATATTTAGTATAAAATATTTAATGAGCACTAGAAATGGGAAAACAACCATAGGCACTAGCTCGTTGTGGGTCACAGGTACCTCATACTCGGTGAAAGTAACCATACAAATATCTATTCTCATCCAAATGAGCCACTAGTCGGGATCATACCCATAACCTAGTGGTACCCAACATCATAATCATCATAGATTAGATAGTGTTGACATAGTTAAACTTTCTACATGAAACAAGGTCCAAACCCCATGGGATCACAAGCATACTAGTACACGTCCACCCACCTAGACACCCGGGTTTTTCCTCTTGTGATCAAACAAGTTCCATAGCCATGAAATAAATTTTTCACATTAAAATACTAATTAAGAGTCACATACATATCAAATATCCTCCACACATGTCACATTTCCCCTTTTTCCTTCAAATTCATTTTGAAAATCAAACTCACACCAAAATAGCCCACAATATGTTTCACCTCTCTTTCACACATCAACAAATGCATTAAAAAAATTTAAAAAAACTTTTCAAGATAGTACACATCACATAACATCCCTTTAAAATTATAATAGGATATATCAAAAGTACACACCTACCAAAAAATCCAACATAGTTTCACATCTTACATAAAACAAGAAACTATTTAAAACCTACACAAAACAATTCCAACGAGTGTAGCCCTATTTTGCATATAAAATCCTTCTAAAAACTCTATTTGATGACCAAAATCATTCCAATATAACATAAAAACAACATTTTCAGTCAAAAAATCATTTAATAAAACAATTAAATGAATCATAAAACAACCCCAATGAACACAACATAGAATACACACCAAAAATATTCATTTTTGCACAAAAATGCCAGTTAAAAACCAACCGCTTAACAAATGCTACCAAATATAATTTTCACACCAAACACAATGGAAGATAATAATGCTAAAAATATAAATCAATAAAATCTAACTCATCCAATAA
The DNA here is from genome assembly GCA_963277665.1 of Viscum album. Classification (NCBI taxonomy): domain Eukaryota; kingdom Viridiplantae; phylum Streptophyta; class Magnoliopsida; order Santalales; family Viscaceae; genus Viscum; species Viscum album. The sequence goes on from OY728125.1 coordinate 599,911,856, forward strand.
TTCTTACATATGGAATCACCTACCATTTGTGCCAAAAACTCCAAACTATTGTGTTAAACTTCAATTGAACCATCATCACACCACAAGGAAGTAAAATCAAGCCCTAATACACAATATTTCACAAAAATGACACAAAATAAAACCCTAGGTATAAACCCTAGCATCTGGAAATTTTAGAACCTCAAGAAAAGTGGAAGAAACCCAAAGAAAATGGGAGGAACATTGGAGGAACCCCACTTACTTGAGATATCTTGAATGAAAAGCCCCTAATACACTTGGAGATGAATTTAAAAACATAAAAAATGAAATAGAGGTTTGAATAAGGATTATGAGGCCATATAAGAACTAGAATGGGGGTAAAGTGTGAAAAATTAAGGAGTTATGAAGGAAAAAAATTACCTCTTCAAATCTGGATGATTTGGGAAGGCTTGAGAAGTTTCACCCTAATCCGCGATGGAAATGATCTCCAAAGAAGGAGACATGAATATGGGGAACGCATAAGGATGTTTGATTCAAGTGGTAGGTGTAATTATCGAAAAAGAATAAAAATTTTACAATATATTAAATAAACAATATTTTTTAAAAAACTAGAAATGGGCTTATGGGCTTCCCAGTTCCTTAAATAAAAACCCAAATCCACCATGATTATGGATTCCTAGAGGGTCCAAATCAGTATGGTGGTGTTAATAGGTTAGGTTAGGCCATGTTGGAAGTGTAATGGGTTAAAAATATTGAAAAATTAAAGAGTTATAAAATAAAAAAAATTGGTTTTTAAATCTAGAAATGGGCTCATGATTTGGCCCAAATCATGAAAACTCACCCTTTCTTCAAAAAATATAAGGGACACCCCCAAAACAAAGAAATAATGGAAATTAAATTTAAAATAGATTTAAAAGAAGTCATAGATGTGAAATTTCTCCCCACTATAAAAATTTCCGCCCTTGGAATGCCCCAGTTAGGTCAAAAGAAAATCTGAAACCCTACCGAAAGGCCAAAATGGACTTCGTTGCCATGTTTCGCCCACCCACAAAAGGCCAAAACACCTACAATTGATCAATCAAGGAAGGAATACTCTCACCAACCAAAACATACACCCCTTCCTGAAATTATCAAGCATATTCAAACAAAATCCCAAAACAAAACACCTCAAACACTATCCAAACAAGACTCAAGAAACATACCTAGAACGAACAATGAAAAAAATATGAGGTCACAGTAGTCTTACTTCAACAAAACTATTGGGCGCACTCCAATATCAATGTTTACTCAAGGAGAAAGTTGGTGGTGAAATAACTTGGAACAAGACTACCTATTTTCAGACAAACACTAGGGAAAAAACTAAGTTACTAATACAAGGAGAAACAAACAAACTCTCCACCATAAGGGGAAACTATATTTTTCCCGAGACAGAATCGAGACACTAACAGGGGGAGGCCTGAACAGACTCCCTGGCATAATGGGTATAATTTCATTAGAATTTTTTAAAAGGACTTACATAAAACCAATAGTGGGTCTCCCCACCATAATAACCAGACATCTTAACCGACTATAACGATCTAGCATTAAAAGACCCCAAAATTTAAAGAGCTGGAATGGCTGCATGGTTAGTCGGCACAGTTTGGGAAATAGTGGTCTAACCATGCGAAGCATTCTGTCTCAAGGGGAATCTTTTCAAGGTTACATCGTCCAAGTCTCATGTTCATGTGGAGACCATGTGGTAGCTACTATCTCTTATCACACTATTTCCTAGGTTGGCGCATGTTTACTGCTAACTGTGCGCAATCTGTGCGCTACCATCTCCCTAGCCCAATTTTCATACTTTTCTCTAAAAACTCAAAAAAAACCAAATGGTGGAAATCATGAACTTAGGATATAACATGGGAAGCATATTCCCACACCACTTTCCATAGAATGAGAACAATTAGAGAAAGATGAAAAATTCTATTGTTTTAAACTATTCCCATCCATCATACCAAGGACGGGAATTAGACCAACAATTTTTAACGACCCTAGGATTTCTCTAACTATGCACCAGCTTCACTCTAGGACCTATGGCTAGATCTAAGATGATCTAACTATCTTCGGACCTGAAGTCATGCCTTAGGATACCTCAGAAAGAAAATTATTCTTTTGGGGCCACAAACAACTACATTGTGATCGCAGATGGGTTCAACGAGACACAACACACTCCAAATATACTTTACCAAAACCAGAAATTTTGTCAAAACAAGAGCTTAGAAGTTGAACACACATCACCCCTTATTTCTTCATATAAAAATTGGAAATAGGAAAGGACTTATGAAAACTCCTTCCTCCAAATAGAGGATGTAAATATTTTTCGAAGGGAGAGGAACACTTCCAACAAAACAGAGACTCACATCAGATTTTACAACCTTCCCTTTTGTAGTCAAACGAGCACATGAAATCGCAAGGTGTCAGTGAACATGACCCTTGAGACTGATAGAAACAATATATGGATAGGGACCTTATGATGAGTCCCAAACAACATAGGATTTCTTAAAAATGTCCATATCATCCTCTCTTCACCATATTCCCCACACTGGTGGGTTAACATGAACCCTAATTTTATAGAGATTGATGAAAGACCCATAGTCCCTCTTAGACAAAATTTTACACCAACAACCCCAGACCGCTTCCACCTTTGGTGACTTAGGTAACTTAAGAAACTAAGGTCTCTTTCAATCTTCCATGAACACTCTCCCGCTACAAGAGTATCCACAAAACCAAAAAAGGAAATGGTGTGGACTCAACCTCCAAAGCTTGGGAAAAAGATTCCTTGCGTTGATCAGTTGGAGTACTTTCCAATAGTTAATCAATCTAGGGTACACTTCAGTCATGTATTAAATATCTATGGGAGATCACCCTATCCAATGAGAGAACCCAAGGACCCAACTTAGTTGGTCCATTGGTCAAAAAATGTCACTATTTAGAACTGAACACATGAGGGGAGCCACCCCAAGCTGCTCCCAAACGTTTCCTAGAAGAGACCACTAACCACCCCTGTAACCGAACATACCGACCAAACACAAACCCAAAACATCATTCAAACAAGAGAGGTTCTTGAACACTAAACATCCTAAAACAACAAAATTTCAAAAAACACATAAGACACACCACCTAAACTGGTCATTAAGATATCAGTTTTTTCTTTAAAAGAAGTCACTTCATTGAAAATAAACGGATCGGTGGTTAGCCTACCCACCAATGGTATCCTCTGGGCCTCACACATTCATGTTTTTGTGCCACACCAGGCACCCTACTCATATTTATCTTAACACTCATCCATTCGTGCCATTAACCATCCATAATCCCATATAACCCCATGCATGTGGTCACTCATGGAAATACCAAAGGTTAAAAAAATTCATTCCACTTTTCAAAACCAAAACATTCAACTGAAACATCCCTTTTTCTTAAAACAGCTAACAGCAGAATAAAAACATAATTTACATCTTATAAAACATTTCTGAAATCCCCAATAATTCGAATAAAAACACAATTTTAAGCCATACATTAATTTCAAAACATTTTATCTCATTTCAAAAAACTCCCACTTAGAAGAAAAATCTCCATTTCATTAACACCCATCTATTTAAAAATCCATCTCTTCTTATTTAAACAAAATTATAATAACTCATAAAATGTTTCATATGATTACTAGTTACCGAATAAAAATCTATCTTAAAACCCCACACATAAATTCCCAAAACACTTCATTAAACTCAAAAGACTTGTCAATAATTTAGGGAAGTCTATTTGGAATATATTTTCAATACCCACTCTAACATAATTCATACTTTTAAAAGAGGTGTAAACACACCATTTACCATTTCAAAATAGTTCTGAAAATTCATTTCCACCATTTTAGAAATCTATACACATCAGCTTTACTGAAAAATCAATTCATAAAAGTTAGAATTTCTTAAATCATGTCTTATTTATAATTTTAAAACCAATATTACAAGATTCCAAAACAAAAAGGACAGAAGACAATGCGAGGGGAAACTAGTTTTGGTGGGTGAATTGGACATATGGTTGGAGGCCATACTCTAATCACTTAACCATCGTAGAGAGTGTTCAAGGATAATATCCCTGGCTCCACATGGCTTTCCAGGCCCTGTGAGATCACTGAGACCATTGACCCAACTCTCTTTTCATTTCCCCATTCATCGATGACCCCTGAAAACAAATAGACTCAGATAAAACTTGACTTCCCTTGGTGACTTGAATCCCATCACGAGGTGTTCTGGCCAAGAACCCTACTCGTAATCTGAATGTAAAGTCCTAAAAAACCTATCTCTAGACTATCCTAACTCTTCCCCCAAATAACATTACCTAAGAGAGAAAACTTATCCCCTTTGATACCATTTTCTCATGAACCAGATCAGGTCACCTTCAAAACCGGCACTCAGCCCGGTCTGTGCCAAGACCCTAAGGGCGTTCTTGATCCCCACATGTTGGAACATGTTCCAGGGTATCAAAAAAATAAAATTTGGGAATGATTTAACCAATTTTATAAACATAAAACAATAAATGAATGCAATAAACCAAATCTGTATTTTTCAAACCAAAACATCTTTTACAAAAAATAAGAATTGAATTATATAATCTAGAAAAAAACTCAAAGACTATAAAAAAAGAAAGAAGTAAAAAAGGACATCCCAAGAACCTCCTCATCGAAATGGTCACCACCCTCAAGACATCTCCATGACACTGCCTCAAGAAGAACCACTAGCACTAAAATCTTTACCCAAACCTGAGACAAAATAACCAAGTCTACTTACACCCAAGGGTGTAATTAGGGTGTGATCCAACTACCAGAATGATGCCACCACAAAAAGATTCCATTTGAAAGTAATTATAAGACAAAAAATCTTTCATGTTTTTTAAAAAAGAAATGCAAGTAACAATTTCTAGAAGATGTAACTGTAAATGAAAAGAGTATTCAAGTGGGATAATTTAAAAGAAATCAACACTTTTAAATAGAATGAAAAATATACTGAATTTCTCCATCCAAACATACTATATAACAACGGTAAGTATAAAATATTTAATAATCAATAGAAATGGGAAAACAACCATAGGCACTAGCTCATTGTGGGTCCCAAGTACAAGGTACTATGTGAAAGTAAGCATACAAATGTCCATTCTCATGAACACGACCCACTAGTATGGATAATACTGATAACCTAGTGGTCCCCCAACATCATCATCATCATAGTTTAGTTATTGTTTTCATCATAAAATTTTCTATGTGAAACAGGGGCCAAACCTCACGGGATCACTAGCATGCTAGTACACATCCACCCACCTAGATACCTGGGTTTTGTTGTTCTTAAACAACTTCCACAATCCATGAAATACAATTTTCACATTAAAATACCACTTTCAAGTAAAATACACACCAAATATCCCACACACATGTCACATGATCCCCTTTTTCATTCAAATTCAATTAAGAAATCATACGCACACCAAAACATCCCACAACATGTTTCACCACTCTTTCACACTTCAAAAAATCCTTTAAGAAATTTTAAAAAACCTTTCCAAGATAGTACACATCACATAACATCCCTTTATCGTTAAAATAGTCCATTTAAAAAGTACACTCCTACCAAAACATTTTAGAAACATAGTTTCACCTTTTATATAAATCAAGAAACCATTTAAAACCTTCACAAAAAACATCCAAGGAGTATAACCCTGTTTTACACATAAAATTCTTCTAAAACCCCTCTTTGAAGACCAAAATCATACCAATATCACATCAAACTAGAATTTTTTTCCATAACTTCATTTAATAAAACTATTCCATGAATCATAAAACAACCCCAATGAACACAAAATGTAATGCACGCCAAAAATATTCATATTTTCACAAAATGCCACTTAAAAACCAACCTCTTAACAAATTCTGCCAAATATAATTTTCGTACCAAAAAAAATGTAAGATAATCATTCTAAAAATATAAATTAAGAAAAACTAACTCATCCAAGAATTCTTACACATGGAATCACCTACCATTTGTTCCAAAAACACCAAACTGTTATGCCAAACTTTGATCGCACCACATGGAATTGAAACCAATCCCTAATCCACAATATTTAAGAAACATTATACAGAATAAAACCCTAAGTATGAACCTTATCTTCTAGACATTTTAGAACCTCAATAAAAATGGAAGAAACCCTAATAAACTGGGATAAACATGAGAGAAAACCCACTTACTTGAGATATTGTGAATAAAATGCCCCCAATACACTAGTATCTGAATTCCCAAATAGACAAGAATGAAAGTTAGGTTCTAATAAGTCTGGTTAGGTCATGTAGGAACCAGAATGGGGGGGAAAGAGTTAAAAAATGAAGGAATTATGAAGTAAACAAATTACCTCTTCAAATCTAGACAAATTGAGAAATCTTGAGAAGTATCTCCCTAATCTGTGAGGTAAATGAGTTTGAAATAGGTATAAACGAATATCGGGGTGTTCTTAGGGCCTTTGGATTAAAGTGGGAGGTAAAATCAATGAAAAATAGTATAAATTGAATAAGATATTAAATAAACAATTTTTTTTAACTGGAAATGGGCATACATGCTGCCCCAATTCCTTAAATAAAAACCAAAATCCATCATGATTATGGATTTCTAGAGGGTCCAAATCGATATGGTGGTGTTAATAGGTTAGTATAGTCATGTTTTAAGTTTAATGGGTAGAAAATGTTGAGAAATGAAAGAGTTATAAAAGAAACAAAATTGGCTTTTAAATCTCAAAACTGGCTCATGGTTTAGCTCAAATCCTAAAAACTCACCCTTTCCTCCAAAAATGTATGGGAAACAACTGCAAAAAAAATAATTGAAATTAAATGAAAAATACCTTTAAAATATTTCATTTATGTGACAATTCTACCACCATAAAACTTTCCACACTCAGGAATCCACAGTAATGCCAAAAGCAAAAACAAAACCCAACCGAAAGGCCAAAATGGACTCTATTGTCATGTTTCACCCGCCCCCAAAAGGCCAAAACACCTCCAATTGATCAATAAAGGAAGGAATACTCTCACCAACCAAAACATACACCACTTCCTAAAACAATAAATAATATTTAAACTACATAATAAAGAAAAAAAACCTCAAATACTATCCAAAAAAGACTCAATAAACATACATAGAATGAACAATGAAAACGAATGAGGTCACCACAGTCTTACTTCAAAAAAACTATTGGTAACTCTCCAATCCCAAATATTACACAAGGAGGAAGTTTGTGGTTAAATAAATCCGAACGAGACTACCTATTTTTAGAAAAAAAAATAGGGACAAAACCAAGTTACTAATTCAGGGATACACAAACAGACTCCCCACCATAAGGGGCAACTCAATTTTTCCCAAGACAGAATCGGGACACTAACATGGGGATCCTCGAATGGACTCATTGTCATAAGGGGTATAATTTCATTATAATTTTCCAACAGAACTTACATGAGACCCATAGTGGGTCTCCCCACTATAAGAACTAACCATTTTAACCGAGTAGCACAGAACAACAGTAAAATACCCCAAAATTTAAAGAGTTGGCACAGCCACAAGGTTAGGTCACGCAGTTTGGGAAACTGTGGGCTAACCATATGGAGAATTATGTCTAAAGGGGAAAATTTTCATGTTTACATGGGCCAAGGCGCATGGCTATGCAGAGACTGTGTGGTAGCTACTATATCTTATTGAACTATTTTCTAGGTTGGCGCATGGTTATTACTAATTGTGTGCAAACCATGCACTACCTTCTTCCTAGCCCAATTTTCATACCTTTCTCTAAAAATTAAAATAAAACCAAATGGGGAAAATAATGAACTTTGGAGATATTGTGGGAACTAGATTCCCCCACCTCTTTCCACCGAATGAAAATAACTGGAGAAAGATGACAATACTAGAGGCTTAAACTGTTCCCATCTTTCATACCAAAGAAGGGAATTAGACCAACAATCTTTAACAGCCCTAGGATTTCCATAAATATGTGTCAGCTTCACTTCGGGACCTATGGCTAGAGATCAAATGATCGAAGCATCTTCAGTCCCCCAGTCAGGCCTTGGGAAACCCCTGAACGAAATTTTTTCTTTCAGTACCACAAACAACAACACTGTGATCTCAGATTGGTTCAATGAGACACAACACACTCCAATCTCACTTTACTAAAACCAGAAATTTTTCTAAAACAAGAGCTTAAATATTCAAACACATCACCTCTTGTTGCTTCGGATGAAAAATGGAAAGAGGAAAATACATATGGAAACACATTTCTCTAAACAGATGATGTCAATATTTTCCAAAGGTAGGCACACTTCCAACAAAATAGAGACTCTCAGAATATTATACAACCTTCACTTTTTTAGTCAAATGGGAACATGACATCGCAGGGTGTCACCGAAAATGACCCTTGTGATTGATAGAAACAATATATGGATAGAGAATTTATGTTGAGTACCAAACATCAAACAAGTTCTTACAAATGGCCATATTATCCTCTCTTGACCATATTCTCCACACCGATGGTTTAACATGAACCATCATTTCCAAGAGACTGATGAAAGACCCATAGGCCCTCTTAGACAACATTTTACACCAATAACATCGAACTACTTCCACCTTTGGCGAATTAGGTAACTTAAGAAAATGAGTTCAATTTCAACCTTCTATGACCACTCTCCCACTACAAGAGGATCCACAAAACCAAGAAAGGAAATGGTGTGGACTCAACCTCCAATGATTGAGAAAAAGACTCCTTGCATTGATTAACTATAAGAATTTCTAATGAAGAATCAATCTAGGGTGAGCTTCCGTCATTCATTAAATATTTATGGGGGCATAACCTATCCAACTAGAGAACCCAAGGACCCAACTAAGCTGGTCCATTGGTAAAAAAAATCACTAGTCATAACTGAACACATAAGGGTATCCACCACAAGGGACTCCCAAACATTTCTCAAAAGAGACCCCTAACCAGCCCTTCAACCCAATATTTAGTCCAAGAAAAACCTAAAACATCATTCAAACCAGAGGGGTTTTTGAACTCAAAACATCCCACAACAACAACATTACCAAAAACACATAATACACACCACCCAAACCAGTCATCAAGACCTCAATTTTTCCTTTAAAAGAAGTCACTTCATTGAAAATAAATGGATTGGTGGTTAGAGTACCAACCAATGGTATTGTATGGGCCTCACACATTCATGTTTCCATGGAACACAGTGAACCTTCCTTATATCCATCCCAACACTCATCCATTAATTCCATTAACCATCCATCATCCCATATAACCCCATGCATGTGGTCGCTCAAAGAAATACCAAAGGTTAAAACAAATAATTCTTCCACTTTTCGAAACCAAAACATTCAACAAACACTTCCCTTTTTCTCAAAAACTGCTAACCACAGAAAAAAAACCTAATTCACATATTAAAAAACATTTCAAAAACCCCCAATCATTCAAACAAAAACTCAATTTCAATCCATACATTAATTTCAAAACATTTCATCCCATTTCAAAACACCCACAGTTTTATGAAAAAAACTCCCCTTCATCAACACCCATCCATTTAAAAACCCATCTCTTCTTATTTAAAAAAAAATTCAATAATTAATAAAACTTTTCAAATTATTACTAGTTACCAAATCAAAATTTATCTTAAAAACCCACACATAAGTTCCCAAAACACTTCATTCAACTCAAAACACTTTTAAATAATTCAGAAAATTCTATTTGGAATAGATTTTCAAAACCCTCTCTAACATAATTCATACTCTTAAAAGAGGTGTAAACACACCATTTCTCATTTCAAAATAGTTATGAAAATTTATTAACACCATTTTAGAAATCAATCCACTTTATCTTTACTGAAAAATCATTTCATAAAATTTCACATTTCTTAAATCAAGTCTTATTTATAATTTTAAAACCAAGCTTCCAAGATTCAAAAAAAAAGGACACAAGACAATGCGAGAGGAAACTATTTTTGGTGGGTGACTTGGACATATGGTTGGAGGCCAGACTCCAATCACTTCACCATCATGGATAGTGTTATAGGACAATATCACCATCTTCACGTGGATTTACAGGCCTTGTGATCTCATTGATACCATTGACCCCACTCTCTTTTCATTTCCACAATCATCAATGACTCATGAAAACAAAAGGACTCAAATAAAACCTGACATCCCCTGGTGACTTGAATCCCATCACAAGGTTTTCTGGCTAGGAACCCTATTCATAATTGGAATTTCAAGTCCCAACAACACTTGCTCTGGACTATCCTGACTCTTCCCTAAATAACATGACCAAATAGAGAGAACCAGACCCCTCTAATACAATTTTGTCACAACCCAGATCTGGTCATCTTTGAAACCAGCACCCAACCCAATCCATGGTAAGACCCGAACAGTGTTCTCGATCCCCACGGGCTGGGACAAGTTCCTTGGTATCAAAAAAATAAAATTTTAGAATGATTTACCGGAGTTTATAAATATAAAATAATAAACGAATCCCAAAAACCAAATCTGGATTTTTCAAACCAAAACATCTTTTATAAAAAATAAAAAATTGAATTACATAATATAGAAAAAACCCAAAGACTATAAAAAAGAACAAAGTCCAAAAAATATATCCCAATAACCTCCTCATGGAAAGGGGCACCTCCCTCAAGCCTTCTCCATAACATTGTGCTAAGAAGGACCTCTAGAAACCTGAACCACTGGCACTGAAAGCTTTACCCAAACCTACGATAAAATAACCAACTATAATTACACCCAAGGGTGTAATTAGGGTCTCATAAAAATCCCAGTATGATTCCAAAACAAAAAATATTCCATGTGATAATCATTATAAGGCAAAAAAAACTTGAATATTTTGTAAACAAGAAATGCTAGTAACCATTTCTAGAAGATGAAACTTTAAATAAAATACCTTTCAGGTGGGATACTTTAAAAGAAATCAAAACTTTTTAATAGAATGATAGAGCTACTGAATTTCACCATACAAACATACCATATTCCGATGGTAAGTATAAAATATCTAATAATCAATAGCAATGGGAAAACAACCAATAGGCACTAGCTCGTTGTGGGTCCCATGTACCTTGTACTCGGTGAAAGTAAACATACAAATATATGTTCTCATCCAAACGATACACTAGTAGGGATCATACGCATAACCTAGTGGTCCCCCAACATCATCATCATCATATTTTAGTTAGTGTTGTCATCATCAAAATTGCTACGTGAAGCAGGGGCCAAACCCCACGAGATCACTAGCATACTAGTACACGTCCACCAACCTAGATACTCGGGTTTTCCCTCTTGTGCTCAAAACAGTTCCAAAAACCATGAAATGAAATTTTCACATGAAAATAAAACTTCCAAGTCACACACACACCAAATATCTCACACAAATGTCACATGATCCCCTTTTTCATTAAAATTGATTTTGGAAATCATACTCACACCAAAACATCCCAAAACATGTTTCACCTCTCTTTCACACTTCAACAAATACTTTAAACAATTTTACAAAACCTTTCTAAGATATTACACATTACATAACATCCCTTTAAAATTAAAATAGAACATTTCAAAATTATACTCCTACCAAAACAGTTTGGTAACATAGTTTCACCTCTTACATAAATCAAGAAACCATTTAAAACCTTCACAAAACAATTCCAAGGAGTGTAACCATGTTTTCCACATAAAATCATTCTAAAACCCATCTATGAAGACCAAAATCATACCAATATCACATTAAACCAGAATTATGATCCATAAATTCATTTAATAAAATAATTCCATGAATTATAAAACAACCCCAATGAACATAACATGGAATACACACCAAAAATATTCATTTTTCCACAAAAATTACACTTAAAAACAACCATTTAACAAATGCTACCAAATATAATTTTATCACCAAAAAAAATTAATAGAATAATTATAAAAATATAAATCAATAAAAACTAACTCATCTAATAATGCTTAAACATGGAATCACCTACCATTTGTGCCAAAAACTCTCAATCATCGTGAAAAACATCAATCTCACCACTACCGAACCACAAGGAAGTGAAATAAATACCTAATCCACAATATTTCACCAAAATGACACAAAAATAAAAGCCTAGGAATAAACCTTAGCTCCTAGACATTTTAGAACCTCAAGAAAAGTTGAAGAAACCCTAAGAAAATGGGAGGTACATGAGAGGAAACCCACTTACTTGAGATATCTTGAATAAAAATCCCCAAATAGACCATTATATAAATTTAAAAACGTCAAAAAATGTAAGTGAGGTTATAATAAGTTTTAGGGGGTCATCTAGGAACTAGAATTAGGGGAAAATAGTGAAAAATGAAGGAGTTGTCAAGGAAACAAATTACCTCTTCAAATATGGATGATTTGTGAAATCATGAGAAGTTTCACCCTAATCAGTGATGGAAATGAGCTTCAAAGAGGGATACACGAATATTGGGGGTGCCTAGGGATGTTGGCTTCATGTTTAAGGTTGAATCACCCAAAAAGAGTAAAAACAATTATAGTATATTACATAATCCTTTTTAAAAAAACTGGAAATGGGTTTATGGTCTGGACCAATTACATAAATAAAAACCCAAATCCACCATAATTATGGGTTCCTAGAGGGTCCAAATTGATATGGTGTTGTTAATAGATTAGAGGAGTCCATTAGGGAAGTGGAATGGGTGAAAAGTTGTCAAACATGAAATATTTATAAAAGAACCAAAATTGGTTTTTAAATATGGAAATGGGCTCACAGTTTGGCCCAAATCATGAAAACTCACCCTTTCCTCCAACAATCTATAGGAAACCCCCACAAAAAAGAAATAATGGAAATTAAATAAAAAATAAATTTAAAATAATTCATGTATGTGACAATATAAATTAATATATCATGTCTTATGATAAACACTTTTTTCTTTTAAGGGTTGTATAGATTATATTCCGTTGTTTTCTTAGGATACCCTACAATGATACACTTCATGCCTCATGGTGATATTTTTTTCTTAATCTAGATTTAAAAATCACCTCAAAACCCCATTAATGAACATGTGACAAAAGGAGTTTATGCTCACTCTATAACTCAAAATTAATACCATTTTCCATTATAGTTAGTACTCATTTTAGTAAGTATTATTTATTCTGTAATGCATATCCCCAATGATAATAGAAGGCTTGCATGACTCGTCATATATATTAACATATCCAAAAAGGTATGGTTCCTCCTTCAAATAACACTACTATACAATTTTTTAAATGGTTGATTGAGTTGAGATAAAATCACATAATCCCAGAAAAATTAGATAAAGTCTTGGTTAAGATATTCACCACCTTGATCTGATCAAAGTTTATTTATCTTCTTACCAAGTTGATTCTAAAACTAATTCCTAAACTCTTTTAACTAAACAAATGATTCAAACTTATAAATCATTAAGTATATTTACCATACATTCTCATGTCATTGGTAAAAGTAATAAAGTATGAGAATCCACATCTATAATCTACCTGAAATGGTTTGAAGACATCAGTGTGTATTAAATATAGAATATTTATGGACCTTTTACCTTTCCATTGAATGGTGGTTTGGTCATATTACCTTGTAAACAATCATTTCATATTTCAAGTGTATTATTCTCAAAAAGAGTCTAAGTAACCATTTAGATAGATCATTGTCAAAAAAATATTTTTTACATGCCTAAGATAGTGATTCCATAACTTGGTGTTAAATGATTTGTGTATATTTTTTTAATACCTTTTGCTATATTTTATTTCTGTAATTTAATACCTAAATATATTTATCCAATTGTTTCATACCATAACATAAGCTATCTTTATAAAAGTAAAAACCTTTATTTTCAAATATGAAAAACATTAATCCATATCTAAATAAGAAATAAAAATAATATTATTAGTAACACTAGGAACATAATAACAATTCCTTAAAACCAAAATCAATCCTTTCAGTAATGTGAGATGGCAGCCTCTAATGGATAGAGAAGCCAACCTCCCTTCATCAGCAGCTCGTAGATATGCCTTATCTCCAGTAATCTTATAAAATCTACTTTCCATCAGTATTTAAATACAAATTTGAGCAACATAGGTAGTATATAATACCCAACATATAGATATTAAAATATCACACTCAATAAAAAATCACTTTAATATTCTCATTTCTTCTTTGATTGGGAGTGTTCCTCTTCTAATGGACCTACTTGATACATGAAAAACATATTGTATCATGTTTCTTTATTTTCCATTAGATATTATTCTTCTTGGAAGAACGGTGATCCAAAGACTTAGACTTGGAATGATTCTTTATCCTCTTTCCTTTCTCTTACTATTCTTATTCTTCATAAGTACAGAACATTTTTGTTACCCCAAGTTTTTATCGACTCATAGAATTATTGTAAGAAGTTCTAAAATTGTCTTCTCACTATTTCTCATATTATAATTCATAATAAAACGGGATAAATTTTTAGGAAGTGAGGACATAATAATATATATTCATAGATCATTAGGAAACTTAAACTCAATATATATAGGATATCAATGTTTCCAATAATCCTGACTACATGGGCCTCATCTGGCACTAACCCTCCAATATTTCACATGAATAGTTCATTAAAGGTCTCATATCTCTCTGATCTCCCCTTCTCTTGATAGGGATCCTTAAGGTGGTAAATTATTTTATGTGCATCCATATCCTCATATTTCCTTAGAATATCAATAGACATAGAGGATAAGATGAAACATTTTATATCTATAGAAACATCCATATGCTTCAAATAGAGAGATATTTATTCTTTATTATCCTCTTTGGAAAAGAACTTAGGAAGTGGGTCTTCCAGAATGTATAATTTCTTCTTGTGGCATAGTATAACGTACAAGTGACTATACCATTCCTAGAAATTATTACTGATGAGAATATTATCCTTATCTATTATAGATCACAATAATATTGTTTAATTAATTTGATTTTCCATTTTCTACATATTAAGAGAAGATAATTAGTACTTGTTTTGATTAAAAAATAGATTAATAAATTTAAAATTAAAATAAATTCCATTAATCACCCTTTTTGTTTGAAAACCCAATAGACCTAAATGTAAAATTTTGAATATATTTTCGCTTATATATATTCTAATTTAAAGTATACATATTCCCCTTATCATAACCTAGACTTGGTCCTGATAAGATATTTGAAGTATTTTAGGTAGGCATAACTTTCCAACTATATTAACTCATAGTTTCTTGATCCATTGAGTGGACTCTCTAATCCTAAATCGTATTTTAAATATTTCCTCAGCATTTTCATCTTAGTTACATCAATTCATACTTGGGTAGACATCCATTGATGTAAACTAAGTTAAGTCAACCCAAAACTTCATGCTAAATGTTCTATGGTAATTGAAATCACCCCAACTTGGGTTTTTCAATCACTTTGAACTATGAGGAAATTTCTTAATTAAGTTGTGTAAGTCCATGGAGACTTATTATTTTTGTTTATGGGATATTTTACCTTATATAAAAATACCATTTTATATTTTCACATTCCCTATTAATATTACGTGGATTTTACTTGAGTTATTATCCATGTATGATAAAACATTTATGAATAATCTGGTTATATTTAGTTCTATCTTGTAAGCTTGTTATTTATTTTATTATTTGATTCCACAATATTCACCAATATAAATAATTAACCATGAAACTAAATGAAATAAAATATAAGATGCATGATCATGATATGCTATAATGGTACTTTAATCTAGTCGGGGATAAACTAACTCTTGAACTTAGTAGAAAATACATCGAACCATATCTTATCCTTTAATATAATATTTCACCTTAGATATTATATATCATTTTAATTGGTTTCACCCTGGATACTTGACTCAGAATACCTCCTCTCAACTATAAGCTTCATCCTTACATAAGCTTTTACTCACATTTGGGTGATGAGATCCAATGAATTGTATAAATTTGGTTTACATAAAATAAACAGTGGGATCATAGTCCCTTATATAATAAAAAGTAGGGGATGACATGCAATCCATTGATAATAATAAATTAAAATAAACCAATCACATACAAGGGATGTTATAATATCATGATCATCCACACGTCAAACAATGAGAATATATTTGAAATATTGTTATCAATCACATTGATTTGTTCTTTAATTAAGATAATGTTCCACATATTAATCCAATTAATTCAATTTTCCATTATTCCATACAAGCATCCTTAACACACTGTCATCTATAATTTCAAAAAAAATCATTTAAAATTAATGCAGTACACAAGTGTACTTAGAGGCAACCGCATGTGTTCATTGAAAATTTACCATGGAATTAAATTTAATATATAATTTTTAATAATGTGATATGGAGTGTATTTTTTAATGAATGATTCATGGAAAACATAATCAATAAGTTTAATTTTTTATTTAATTATACACTTCATGAAAAATTGAGAACATGTTTTTGAAGAAAACTACAGGGCGCACAGCATTTTACATGGTGTGTACTTGTCTCCTACTCATGTCTACAACACACACCTTGGTTTTGGCTATATTGCTTACCTCAAATGAGTTCGAGGTACACAACATGTAGTCAAAATTAAATTGCATGTTACCTCATAGTTACACGAATCATCCATCCTTGTGTCGTGTATCTTACATAAAACATGTTGGGACACCCCATGTTCTCATTTGTGAGAAAATAAGGACTACACATCATGTATAGTGGATACACAGTGTGTAGTTATCCAATTTGTGTGGTAATCTATCCATATCTACATGATAATCCACTTTTTCAGATCTTAAATCTGATTTCATCATATCTATCTAACTTTATCTTGAAATATGGACATTAAAACAAAATTATATGGTGTGTATGTAGGCAATACAAGTTGTGTACTCCAGTTTTTTCTAGGCAGAGCCTCTAGAACCTCTACATGGTATGAATTGAATGATTCTTCATTTTTAATCATTAACTGATTTCTTTTTATATTATCAAGAAAAAAATAGAATATTTAATGATGTCAATTTATTAAAACGAATCGTTATAAGTAAAAGAAAATGAAAACTCATTCAACCAGTCAATGAATAATAAATAATTATAAATTAAATATGTTACCACTCTAATACCACTTATAGGTTCCAGACATTGTGGAAGTATCCTTTGATGGTATGAACAACTTTTATTTTAGTCTTAATTTACATCCTATAATTTCACCACATAATTAAAATGCAATTTCCAATGAAATAAGTGTATTACTAGACTAGATTAAAACACTAATACTAGAATAGGAATATCTTCAAATATAATTTATAATTAATTAATGAGAAGATATAGAATAACTTAAACTTTCAATTCAGATTTCATTGATGATCTAGTGGAATAGATCTTGTCGCACTATCATTGTGCTACCTGATCCAATTATATAATACCTTTAATGGTAATCCATAAGTGAACCAAAATATCTAAATGTTATCACAGAATCATTGGGGGCTAGAATGGTCAATCCTGATGGCCTTTATTTTTCATGGTTGATTGCAATAGTACTCTTATCAAATTAGGAAGAACTATTAGTTCTCTCTCAATAGATTGAAATAGTATGAATAGATATCTCATTATAGATCTCTATATCTCTCTCTAGGGATTGAGAGATTCTCGCTCTATCCATTGTTCACACCAAAAGTGTGTTATGGAAAGTGATATAATTAGATATTTATTATCATAGGTTTAGGGTTAGAAAATCACACAAAATCCTATTACTATCATTAATATTCTTAGTTCACCCAATGTCCATTAATAATAATATTATTATTATTTATCACCTTTCATGTGATACACATTAAAAATATAAATAAATATCATTTACACCATTTCCAATTATACCATAAATCTTAGACTACTTTCCCTCATTATCATTTATCGATCCTCAAATAATGACTATTTAATACTTAAATTTCACAACATTATTCTATGATAAATATAATAAATACTATATTCAGTAAACTTTTAGATATTCGTTACTATTATTTAACGTACTTATTCTTTAAAATATCTTGTGACTAAATTTTGGTGATCAACCATACCTAAATAAATATTATTAATTCTAACTTGTTAGATTGATTACTTGAATTTAACAAAGATTTCAGATACACTAAGTGTGTGACCCTCTATGTATATTTCTCTATGGTATTAGGTATAACCACCTAAATTCCATGGTTAAAATCTAGCATTAATTCAAGTCTCCCATATAGAAGGAAATTAATGCCACAATGACATCCAACCTGCTATGCATGATTACCATGTAATATAATCGCTTTTATCTATTTCTCAAATCAAGTAGGTTTCATTCCAGTTCTATCATCCTATATTCTTGATATCTCATTCTTTGATGTTTTTAGAAATGAACTCACCCACCAAAAACCACAAAAAAGGATTTATATAGGTATTTATATTCCCATCGAAGGGCCTGAGATATCAACTTCCATCAAAACACCGAAGGGTTAAATCCTTTCTCGTATTATATATGAATTCAATATCACTCATAACGCAGACAACATATCCTAACTCACCATGATAATATATCATCATGGTTTTAATCAATACATCATAGTGTTCCATTCATGATATCCATTAATGACAATCTTAAAGACTCGAGATCAATACACAAATCCAAATATTAGAACATCCAATAACACATGGAAATTTCGATTTCCTATTTATGGATTTGTTCTTATAACTTCATATCTTATAGATTAAAAAATTAAAACACCATGAGAAAGTGTCTCAATTTCTTATGATCTACCTACCTTTGATATCCAATATTGTCTATGTCTCATCAGACAATATCATCAGGCCACAGAATGTTTACTCAAGAATTATGTCATGGAACCTCTAGGTTATCATCCTAGCAAAGAAATGCTATGACCTTTCAATGTGACATATATTCTTAGTACATTATCATATAAATTTTTCATGTAGAGGAACAATAATAATTTGATAAAAAAACTTCATTAATAATGAAAACATGTAATCAAGTACTAAACAATTTGGTTCTACAGCACCAACTAAAATAGGACTCCTGATATAAATTTATGTTTTTATCTATCTTCTTGGGTGAAATGATTAATTATGTATGTACTTTGAGTCCATTGAACTGGTTTCCAGCCCATTTTGATTGGGAATTCACCTCATGTATGAAATGGATTGGATTGGGTGCCTAGTTTGAGGGTGGCATAGGTTTGTTTCATAAAAAAGGTATAAAATCACCCTTTTTTATTTTTGTGTGTCTGGTAGACTGAATTTAATACAATTCGAACTTGATAGGTGGGAGTGGGAAGAGTCTATTTAAAACTTACTCATCCTGATCCATAAGTTTCTATAGGATATTGGTTTTTTAATTTCAAATTTTAATTTTAATTTATCTATTTCTGGTTTTTTTATCTACATTGGTGATGTTTGAGAATATATCAAATTTTTGTAGTTGATTAAAAGGTTTTATATGTTTCGGTGGTGAAAATGGATGAATAATAAAATGTGTACTATTACACTAAACAAAATAGAAAACCATATAGATACCACAAGAGTTGTTCTATTTTCTTTACAGTGAAATGTTCACTATTTTCATATGGTTCTCCAAACCATGCAGTCAAACCATTCACAACCACTAGCCTCTTATAATTTTTTTTACTACTTTAAATTTTTAACAACCTTAGGTTGTTAGTGAATGTTATTTAATGTAAATATAAAGGTGTTTTCATGATGAATTGATGTTACTTGGTCTGATTTTTATGGGCTTTGTCAAATGAAACCGGATTTTTAAAAATTATTAAAGGATATGTTTTTGAAAATTCAAGAGTTATATAGATAAAGGAAGTTTCTAAATAAATTTTTGTTTGATTTTAAATGAGGGTAACTAGTTTTAAAAATAATGAAGTAAATTTTTAATGATTTATGAGTTATGAACATTCTTTTAATGGTAAAGGGTAAGTTTAAAATTGATAACAAGTACTTTTAAAATGTTTTTAAATAAAATTGGTATATTGTAATTTTATTAATGAATTGGTGTAATTTTGAAATGATTATTAAAAATGAAAATTTATGACTTGAAATTATGGTGTATGGTTTAGAACCTGATTTTAAATCATATTTGGTTCACATGGTTTATTTCTTGAGTTGTTAGTTTTATTTGGGATTTACATTTGATTAAATGTTATTCATATTTCATATATTTTAAGTGGGTCTTGTCCTCCTTTTTTATTTTAAGTATGCCACCCGAAATAGTCTTGTGGTATTATAGAGAGTCAATACATTAGGTATTCTTTCAAACTCATATCTCCTAGGACTCGAGTATAGACTTTACGATTGTTGATTCTAACCATAGAATAAGTAGAGTGGTGGATCAAATCCTCTTTTTTTGAGTTCCTGATTTGTTCATGATTCCCCTTCTTGACCTTTATACTCAGGTTTTGGGGTGTTATTTTTTTCATGTATCTTGTAGAGTAAAATATTGCTACTTTAAAATAGTTTATATTCCATAAAATAAAGTTTTTGTTTGAGTCTTTCTTGAGTGGAGTTAAAATTTTGTTCCATATGGATTCTTTTAAAATTTCCTCATTCTTCTACTCCCGATTTCATTAAAACTCATGTGATTGTGTTCAAGTGTTGTTTTGGATTGGGACTCTTGGATGTAACTCTTTTGGTTTTTTCTATTGTTTCATTTGTATGGATAGATCTTTTGGTTGTTTTATATATTTATGGTTGTAATGATATTTATTCTAGGATTTTTGGGAATGTGAAAACCCTTGGGGTGTACTTTGGGTAACTAGGATGGATGTTAAACTAGTTTATGGTGTACTCTAGTTGGTATCAGTTTGGTTTTATTTTGGATTTATATGATTAGTGTTTCATGAATGCAGTCATAGGTTACATTTTTGTATATTTTGACCCACAAGGTTAAAACCCATGTTGTTTTTATGGGGTATACTCGTGGTTAGTGAACGAATTAGACATGTAGTAGAAACATAAAAGTAGGTGATATATTAATTTTTATCACTAAATATATCATAAATAACTTGATTCATTATAGCGATTCTTATTTTATGCTAAGGTTCCATGAAAATAAATTTAATTATGAAAACCAAAACAAAATGGTACTTCGTTGTGATGACATGATCTTGGTGATATATTCTCTTCACTATATTGGAATATCTTGAGGCCACTAAATTAAATTCACTCTAAACCATCCACATGTGTACCAAATATCCTTGAATATTATCCGTTGATTCTTAGGTACTGGTTTGGAATATCAAAGGCCTTACAATGCTTGTACGATCTCCATAAGATCACACGATAGATCCCCAATCATGGATCGATCCATTCTTGATATTTATCCCTATAGAATTTAGAGAGAAGGGATTGGAGGAGAGGAACTCTCTACAATTTATTCAAATTATTTTTATCATTATTTATGGCTCAAAATGAGCTTAAATTGTAAGGTTTGACATTATAAAATTACAACTAATACCTTTGATAAGTTAAACCTCTTAAACTATCCAAAAACACTACAAATAATTATATAAACGTGATTTACATGTCACAAAAAATTCGCCACTCAATGGTGACATTATTAAATTCCATGCGATGAAACATGAGTCATTAACTCAAGTCATTACCCCATAATTATTTAATGAACATAGTTTGACATTCATTCAAAAAAATAATAATTTCTCATATTCACTTTTATAATTAAATAAACTCATGAATACCTTAAGAAAATAAATTCAATTATAATTATTCTAAATTGGAATAATATAATTGAATTAATATATTTTTGATCATTCACTTGGACTCTCGATAGTCCCTGCATGTTTGGCCCACTTCTCCCTTAACTCAAATTCAACAGAATAGATGGATCCTATGAATACACTTTTTGTGTGACCCTATAATCCCCCATATTAATAGTAATTATTCTAACCCACATACCAAGCATAGTATCTATAAACACATTTTTCCCCTAAAAATACAAGGATAGCCCAAACCTATAACTACCTCCTACAAATGATTACAATGTAATATAATCCATTTTTTACAATATCTCATTCAAGAAGGTTGAATTTATTTCATCATTAACCTATATTATCAAAATATATTTCTTTCACTTTCTATAAATGAACTTTTAGAAAAACCATCATGGTCATATAATTATCAAACAGTTCTATTTCTATAGAAGTTAATGCAATATAAACCTCTCATAATGAACAGAGGGGACAAATCCTTCCTCAACCTATTTAATAATGTCATATCAATTGTTATGTACCCAACATATGAAACTTCACCATGAATATATATCATCACAGTTTACAAAATACATTAAAGTATATGACTCATGATATGCATTAATAATAATCTTAAAGTCTAAGGATCATTACACGCGTCCATAAATATGAACATACAATGAAAAATAAAACATATGGATTTCCTACTGGTGAGTTAGTTCTCATAATCCTCTTCTCTTGAATATTTATAAGGTTGAACTTCATTAGAAGAATTATTGATGTTTTATGACCCCCCTACACCTATAGCCTCTATCATATGTTTCTAATTAAATTATTTCATTCATCCATAGATCATATAAAAATAAGAATATCTTAATTACACTTCAAGGTTGTCATCATTGCAGGGAACTGCTATGACCTTTCAGTGAGATAGATATTCTAAGGGCATTATAAAATTAAATTCACATAGAATAATTATCATCATGTGATAATACATCAATTAATATTAAACTCTTTGAATATAGTGGTAATCATAAATTACATAGTCATTTGGTTCTAGGGTGTTAACTCTAATAGACTCCACCTTGAACTAGAGCCAACTGATAATTGTCTAACTGGTCAGCCTCACATGATCAATATACTTATTCTATATTATGGTTACAAATACTGGGTCTACCATGCATCAGTGGTTGTTTTACTTATTTCAGCCTCATTACTTTGTGAGAATCCCTCAAGAGTTGATATCACCATGTATATACTTTTATGTCCTCTTTAATCCCAAATATATTAGATAATACCATAGTATGAATTTTATCATAATATAATGAAACATTAAAATTTGGTTAAAACTCTAAAATCTAAAATAAATCATTTCTAAACATTCATATTAAGTTACATCAGAAGCTACAATGTACTCATCATATTTAGATTTGTAAACTGTAGGCTTTAATATACTTTTCTCTGGCATATCACCTTATAAAAAATGTGATATTACATGAAACTGATCTAATACACTACTACAAAATTGGGTTTATCTAGTGATAGGGCTTTAATAATGCTAGCTAAAATCACTATTAAAGACCCCTTTAATTAGTTCTAGAAAAACTATTGTTAAAGGGGGGTCCATTAAAAGTGATTTTTTAGAGTTGTTAAGGGGTTCTTTAACTGCTAAAAAATCCCTGTTAAATACCCCCCTTTTTCAGTGTTTCTAGAAAAGTCCTAATAAAGACCACCCACTATTAGTGCTAGTAGAAAAGCACTGATAAAGGGGGTCTTTATCAATTCTTTTTTAGAAGTGATTATAAAGGCCCCCCTTTATCAGTGCTTTTTAATATGACTAATAAAGGGTATATTTCAATAAAAATTATATTTCATTAAAAAAAATATTAATATATTAATATATAAATATATTGATATTGATATAAATATAATATATAATATATATATTTTAAATATTTTTTAGATAAGGATAAATAAACATTTACAATTAATATATATGTTATTTAGTGAAAATGGCATATAAAATAATTATAAAATATTTTTAATATATATTATTCTAATCATTACATAGAGATGGTCATTTAATGACAATATAAAAATAAAAAAAAATAAAAAAAATTAATAAAAGATCTAAAATAAGATGAAAACATACGTCAAACTTAAAACGGGAATACATTTTGATCTGGGTGTTCATTTGGGCTCTATCGCATATCAAATCGAAACATGCAACAATGTCTACGCCTTGGAAACTAGGGGGACTCCAATTTCATTTTAGGAGGCTAAAAAAAGTCACAGAAGGCTTTCAAATCCATGTTTTTAATCAAGGTACCCCAATTTTTTAACACTCTGTGGATTTCCACCCTAGTTTAAGAGGGTCTTATTACCTCTTTTTGGTGGGAACTAAATTTATTCCTTGGGATTAAATTCAAAATGATACTATGATTTTAAAATTTTATCATTTTTCATAATGTATTTTTATTTATAATTGCATATATATATATATTTTCTAATATTTACTTACAATGAATCACTTGTATAAATACATATATCAACATATTTATGTAAAAATGTATTTTTAAATATATAAAATAAATATTTGTTATTTATTTTAGTTAATTTAAAAAATTATCCATTTTTTTACCTTATAAAAATGCAATAATATATATATATATATAATATTTATATATACATATGTATGTGTATTAAAATATATATATATATACATTTATATTCATATATATTTATATTTATATTCTAATATATATATAAATGAATATTAATATATAATATATTTAAATAAATATAATTATGTATATATATACCCCAAATTTCAAAATTAATACAAATAAATAGAAAATTCATTAAATATAAAACAAAACACGGTTGGAATTGTGGTAAAGAGATTCAGTCACATAATGGAGGTCCTCAGACCAAATCTAGGTGCGCGTAGGAATTTAAGGCAGCTTTCTAGCATTGAGGAAGGGGGTGGGGTGCGTGATGGAGGATGGGTAGTGGAAAGAACTGAGAAATGGATATGTAAGTGATGATAAAGGTGGGTTCCAGTGTGCATTAAAAATTAATTTTTTCCGATTTTTTTAACAATGTTTTTTATCATATGTAAAATAAAACCCTTAACAGCGCTAAAAATCATTGTTAAACACACCATTTAACATCTCTAAAAACAATAATAAAGGGTTCCTTTATTCACCTTTTTAGAACAATTAAAGGGTGACTTTAATATCTCTTTTTTAGTGTTGTTAAAGACCCCCCCCCCCATATCGCTTGCAATATCAATGCTTTTAATGTAGTGATAAATCCCTATTACTAGAGATGTTAAAGCCCTGATTTATAATAGTGATAGTAGATGGGTTTTTTATCCAATGAATATAAGTATTCTTATCTCTCTAACAACCACGTAATCATCCATTTTATACTTTCTCAAGCACTGTTGAACCATTATAACTACCACCCTAGTAGTTCTCCTAGTTGCACTTGATATTTTATCTTTATAATTTGTGAATAAGTAATATAAAAATAAAGTATATATTACGTAATTTAAGATACATTTACAAAATGACCACGATTATATGTAGTTTATTAATCACAAAAAATTCCTTCATGTTTTCACAAGATATCTGAGGAGATTTCATGCCACGTGACACTAGAACTAATCCCATATTAAATTCTCCAATAATGAATCAATTCAACATCTAGTCAATTTATGTACCATGACTACAACTAGGAATCCTTAAAGAACCACCTATATATGTCTTCTTCCAAATAACTTTGTTCCTACTTTAAGTCATTGGTGGAGAAATTATCTTTAGTTTTATCTATAAGACCAATAATCTCTTTTATATATGTTATCAAACATATATGTCTTATAAAATAATAGTTCCCCCACAAACCTCTTATAGAAACCTAGAAATAATTTATCCTGGATGAATATTATTGTGATCATCATACTTATTTCAATTCGTAAATGGATCCTTGAAATTTTCATTCCTTGTTATCTTTCCTTGATGTCTACAACTCTTTCTAGTCACATTATATAGACATATTTTATAAGGTTTCCTCTAAGGAAATTATCCTCTAAATAAAAAACCTAATATAATGATCATATATAGTTTTTATAAAAATTATAATTCTAATTTATTTAAGAATGATCGATTGGTATGACCAATAAAGTCTCATTAGTACCACATTTATACCATCAATGTTTAGTTTTTATTGAATTCCCATAAATAGATTTACATAAACTACCAAAATATGATATTGGATTTTGTTACATGGAATCCATATTTAAATTCATACAAACATTTCAATAATATCTTGTTTGAACATACTTCTCCTTATAGGACCCATTATTCATACCAAATAATATATCACCACTATAGGTGAATATAAAACCACTACTATTGTTATAATATTCCTATATAGTACATGTCTCTAGAACAATTACTCCCACTAAGACTAGTATTGTTTTGTGTTCCAATGCTGACTTGTGTATCTCAACTCAATATTTAACTTAATTCTTACTTTATCTCAATATATTAAAGAAATGTAATTCCCTCATAAAAATAAACTTGGTATTTTTAAATCCTTTATATCTTGAGGATGTTATTATCTTGATTTTATATAGGATAATCGAATTATGATACACTTTTTGTTACCATTGATGCATATTTGTAGCTATAACCACCTATAAAAAATCACATTAAACACTCGAGGCTTTAATAAAATGTAACCTCATCATTTAATAACTTATATGATTTGAATTAATTAGTATAATTTTTAAATTGTTAGTTTTTACAATTATATATGAAAAAAATATCTAGAAAGGCTTAATAGAGGAAATACATGGAAGACTTCTCACTAATATACCTTTTATTATCATCACCACTATGATGTATATAAGTTAATGTGAATTTAAGGAAAAATTCACTCTATATTCAAGTGATCACTAAATACTTGTTTAATATATAATTAAATAAACTTTCTGAGAGAAACTTATTTCTTCTTACTAAGTGATACAACATGAGATATATACACCTGGATCTAGTTCTAAACAAATATTTTGTACATACTAGAATTGATACCAACCGAAACAAACCAATTTTAACAATAAATGATTATAATTATCAATATATAACATTGATTCACATTCATAAAAAGACCTTTTAGGTTTACTGTTTTAAATAATAAGTGTAAACCCCTTTATGTAACAAAACCCATGTATTTCTCCTCAAATAGTAATTTTTCCATTATAACCATGTTTTATTTTTCTATAAGAATATTTCAACATTTCCCACAAAATTATCCACCCATGATACCATTCTAAAAATATCTTACAAAATATCATTCCTCATAACCTTGTTAAATAGAAGCATAAAAAAGGGTGAGTTTGGATGCTTTCTAAGGGTAAAAATGAGAAATGTCAATCGATGATCATATATAAGAATAAGATAAGCACAAGGGTATGAGAAAATGATCACAAATTAAAAAAAATTATACCTAGTTAGTTAATATCATAAATAATGATTCATGGCATAAGGATTTTTCATAACAAAATACACAAGTCATAAGAGTTTGGAATAAAAAATAATCGATCCTAGTCTTTGAGAACATATCATGATCATATAAAAAAAGGAGTATGACACAGTCATTAACTTAGAAAATCATAGAATTGTGAACATGTATAAAAACCAATAGGTCCTTTCATCACATTAAGGACATATAATCAGGTCCCCATATAAAACTATGGATATGAAACTAGGTCCATGCATAAAATTACTAACATTTCATAATATGAATAGATTCACACTTAATATTGTTAACATTAAATCAGGTTCATGCATAACATATTTATATCAAGCGTTATAAAATATTTACCCAATGCATTTTAGGGATATAAAATTCTAGACCCACCCATCACATAACTAAAACCATGCATAATTTTTCCATGATATCATAAAAACATTCATCAATTCACCATAGCATAACTCATCTAAAAAAAGGTTTCATAAACATTTCCTTATTATATAATCATATCCATCCAGTGAAATAAAGTGGATGGTATCATAAAAAATTCCATATTTCATCATATATTAATTAACCCATGTAAAAGTAATAGGTTTTATAAAATAATCCCAAAAAAATAACAATCATATTCCATATAGAGAAATAACATGGATGGTATCATAAGATCAAATCCTCAATTAAAAATAAAATACATAAAA
This sequence comes from Viscum album, assembly GCA_963277665.1. NCBI lineage: Eukaryota > Viridiplantae > Streptophyta > Magnoliopsida > Santalales > Viscaceae > Viscum > Viscum album. The sequence continues at coordinate 599,939,978 of OY728125.1, forward strand.
ATACAATTTGAACATTTATTTGAATAAAATAAAAATATCATTTTATTCTGATGACATTAAAAATTAAATATTCCCAAAATATTAATAAAAAAATTCTTTGAAAATAATTATAGAAACTTGTTAAGAAATATTCAAGGAAAAGAACATCCATGATGGTGGGAAAAACTTTTATGTAGTATACATTAAAAGAGAACATTGTTTTCAAACTTTTTTAAAAAGGATAATTTAATTAATATGTAAATAATTTGAAAATATTACTTTTATAAATTGTAATTAAATCCATATTTAGTAAAAATATTATTTCCAAAACATTTTTTTATAAATAAGAACTTCCATAAAACATTTTGAATAATGTGGACATGGAAAAAACATTGACCAAAAAGGCAAATAAGGTTAGTATACTAATACTTGAAAATTCTTATAATAATAAAAGGAGAATAAAATATATGTTGTTTAAAGGATAAGTATATTAATATTTCCCTCAACTCAAATTTAACATAGATAATCCCAAAAGTAAATGAGATTATTATGTAAACCCTTATCGATTTGGTAACTCCTGAATCATAAAATCGGTAAAAGAAAAAATGTCAAATGAATCTTTAAATTACAAAAAAAATGAATAGATTGATAAAATAAACAAAAAAATTGAAGTTATATACACCATATGAACACAAATATATGAATAACAATTAAAATATCTCAATGAAAAAATATTTAGATGAAGAGCCCTTATAGTTTTTTTAATTTCTAAATTAAATCCACAGAAAATAGGGAAATTTAGAAGGATTTTAAAATCCCCATAATTTCAAGAAAATTAATCATGAAATAAATTTATGGGTATTATATAAACTGCACAAAAGGAATAATGTTTTAATATTTCATATGTCTTGCTGAAATAAAATTTATATGAGAAACTCTTACCTCAGGTCCTAACTTCCATCATATGCACTCTTAACCTCCTATATAATAAGAATAAATTTATTGTAAATTTATACCACAAAAATATTCATACTTATTTTACTAGGTATTATTTAATTATAATTTCTTATTAACCTTTTATTAAAAATTCTTTATTAAAATCATTACTCAGGTGAAAACTGGTATGTTTTCCATGCATGTTTCAATTCCAATTTTTTGGTCCTTGGACTTTGGTTATGGTTTCATCATATAAAGAATAGTCATCATGTCATATACATCATATTTATACATTATATACACTTTTATAACAATAAATATAATTTTTTTGTTAAAAATAAATTTCATCGCTTCCTGGAGGCGGTAGTCTGCACGTATGCACAGGTGATGTTTTCACTTTTCGATGGATGGAATGAAGGAAATGTAAACGGTAATTTATATTTAAATTATCAAAATTATATCATATATTTAATATATATTAATTATATAAATCCTTATTTCCATACATGTAAAGTGGAAATGGAAAATGAATGATATCGCTTTGTGGAGGCGTCAGTCCACACGTATGCATGAGCGACGCTTTAATTTTCCATTAGATAGAAGGGTAAGAAGGTATATTATGTATTAAATTTATAGAATAATAATTATATTATAAGAACATATATATACATTAAATTAATATATATAAAACCATCTAATATATATGGTGATGAAAAATAAAATATATCACTTCATAGAGATGGTAGTCTATACGTATGCATAAACAATGTTTTAATTTTCCATTGGATGTAAAAGATATAGAAAATGGTTTTAATAATATCATAAAACCATATAATTGTATTAAATATACATATATAATCATATTTATATGGTTATATAATATTTAGAGGAGGTTTAAAGAAAAAGAGGGATGAAAAATGGTCGGAAAGAACATATACATCTTCTTCAGGTATCCCCCTTTGATAAGAACATTAAGACTTATTATAGTGGTATTTTATAAAAGTATTAACCTATAGGATGAGTTTATGGGTATTTTAATAGTATTTTGGAGAATATTTATCTAGATAAATGGTTCATGTGGTGTAGATAAGAGAGGAGTGGATGTCCCTATCTATAAGTGAGGGGAGAGGCACACCAGTAATTTTTCTAAAAATTAAAATAATATATCATAAATTTAAAGGAAAAGTGTAACATAATTGGATAAAGTTATAATTTTTTATTATATGGGGTCTAAATACATTCAACCAATAGGATTTAGATTGTTTTTTAGGTTATTTTAACCCTAATCTCTTTATTTAACCCCTCATTAACCCATTTAACCCTTACTGTGGTAACAAGATACTTAGTCTTTGATGGTCAATAGTGTTATTATAAAATGTAAAGTGAATCATTGGTGTAAAATAGTTGATATAATTAAAAATTTCTAAATAAATAGAAAAAAAATAATATTTTAATGATTTTTAAATTAATTAATTAAATATTTTTTAACATAAAATATCCTTAAATTCATCTTCATGATTATTCATTTAATTTGAATTCAAACACCTCAAGATTACCATGGAGTTTTAATTTTTATATTAAAAACATTTATTAACATTAATTTTGATCCATAAAAAATCATGAAAGAAATTACCTTATCCAGAACACATCGCTTTTAGTATTTTAAATCTATTTACATTCATTTCTCACCTGATTACACAAGCACTACATCAACAATGCCTAATAATTTTAGTTAATTATACCATTAAATTTTTTAAAACATTCTTTCATAAAAATAATTTATTTATATTCAAAATAATCATTTATAACCAAAAATAACATATTTTCATTAATATTAAAAACTATTGGAGAAATAAAAAGATAGTGAGTGATATTTTGTACTTATTTTTTATATAAAAAAAGTCATTATCAAAATAAAAAGGCACAAAATTTCCATATTTAGGATGATTTTGGTATAAATCCACTCATTCAATTAAATAAAGGATTGTTTTTGAGAAGTAATGAGACCTTATACCATATTTCTTACCCCAATTAACCCATTTTATCCTTTACCAAGGTGATAAAATTTTACCATGGTTACTATTAAATATGATTTAAAATAAAATAGAACTCATTAAGAAATTAGAAAATTTTGATCCCAAATATGCAATCCATTTTATAATTTTCAATTTCCATAACTGGTAAATTTACTTATTATATAAGTACACAAAATGAAATTAATAAAAGGTTGATTATTTTAATTTCAAGCCATATAAAAACATAAATTAACATCATGATAACTTAGTTAAAAGATAAGCATCAACAATTGTTTTTATTTGAATAAAAACATTACTTAGATTCCCAAAATATCAAACATAGATTTCTAAGATCAAAATTATATTTTAAAATTCATTTTTTTTACTTCTTAAATATATATTTTGTATATAAAACTTATTTCATAAACTTTAAATTCATTATTATATCAGGATAATTTCATAAAAGTGGAATTTTTTATAAAATCAGTATATTTTACTATGCAAACAAAAATCTACTATTTTTGAAATATCACAAAAAATCAACCTAAGATAATTTTGATATGATTAATCCAAAAATAAAGTTCATTTAATCATATTAAAATTCTGAAATTCATAAATTTATTATTGAAATTAAATCTATAAAATATAAGGAAACCTCACTTTTATAGAAAAATAACACTTTAAAACATTAATTATTCTTAACCATAAGTAATTTAATTCTTATAATTTAGAATTGAGTACTTAATTACTAGTAAGTTATCAATAAATTTGAATAAGGAAATCTTTTCAACATATATTTCATTAATTTGGTCACTCATATTCATACCCATCAAGTTTACGAATAGGTTATAATAGTCATATTTAAATAATAATTTTTCCATAGTATATAATGGTTCATTTAAGCTCAGTATTATGTGTGTTAAATGCTATAAAATATAGTATTTATTTAAAATAAAATAAATTCTTAAAAATTTGGGCGTTATATTATATCCCCTTAAATAACTTTTATCCTCGTAATTTTATCTTATTTCTGAAAAAACCATTCAAAACATTTTTAGAATCACTTTTAAGGAGCAGAAGATAAATATACATCAGTGGTAAGAAATATCTTTTAATACAAATTAATTGAATTTATTTTTTAAAAGGGAATTAATTTATATTTTAATATTAATAAAATTATCATTTATTGCATATTTCTTAAAAAATTCATTTTTCATTGTGATACATGTACTTGTGAATAAGTTTCATAAGGAGTACCTTCATATCTGAGTAAAATTTTTCACATTGTTCTTGATATATTTATCTCCCTATTTATTAAGTTTTAGAGATTATTTTACCATTGATACAAAGAATGTGAGAGAATATACATACTTTATTTCATCCCATAAATTCATACTTTGGTTATGTTTTGAGAATTTTCCCACCACTACTTTAAGTCAAAAGATAAATAACCATGATAAATTTTTCATTCCTGAACCACTAAAATTATTTTCTAATGAATCACAAGATTGAATAAATAATGAAAAATAATTCCACCTATTTATTCCCATTAACCAAAACAAAAATGGTTACCACATGATAATATAATATCCAATATGAATAAACTTTTATACATAAATCTCCAAAACCTCAACAATAACACCCAAAGTACAGCTTAAATAATTCCATAAATAATTAACATTAAAACTCTCCAAAAATATTCTTGACCAAATTCAAAAACCAAAATAATAAATTCTTTATCACATAATCTTATAAGATATAATTAACATTTCATAAATGCACATACCAAAAATGTATATACCCTAATTATATATTCTCTAAAATATACTAATCATTTCCCAAAATAACCTGAATTAAATAAACCAAAAAAAACATATATGCTTCTATAATTTACTCAATATTTATTCCTAAAATAAAATTCTATCTTGGAAAATTATAATTTTTTTAACCAAATATAATGAACTTCCCCAATAAATATTTTTAACCACTTAGTCACCAAGTCACTTTTCAGTCTCAGATATTCCAAAAATATGATAACCCATTTATTCTCATTAACCATAATTACATCATCATTAAAGAAATTATTAAACTTAAGGGTTATGTATTTAATTAAAATTATTTCCCTAAAAATATTATTCCTGAATAAATTCATACTAAATAACATGTTAAAACTAAGGGTTATATATGGCTCAATGATATATTAAAACCCAATAAACATTTCTCAAAATTTCATTAATCACTATAAAATATCATCACTTGAAACCTCTTAGGGGTATTTACGACTTAAACTTATGGTCCTCATTAAACATACCAACCCTTAATGGCATCCTTAACTCTCAAATTATCCTCATGAGATAACGTTATAACCTCTAAAGTTATCTAAACCATTATTTTATATCATCTAAAATTACTTAAGACCCATACACTCGAATCTAGTGCTAAAAGTTTATTCTTTATATGCTAGCTTTTATACTAACTGAAACAACCAAATTTTAACTATCCATAATTATAACATCAATGTCCAGTATTACTTAGATACTCAATACATTTTAAGTTTATAGTTTTATATAATTAAGAAAAAAAATTATGTAACAAATCTCACATCATTCTCCTCAAATGGGCCTTTTTCTATTATACCAATATTTTCATATTATATAAGAAGAATTCAACATTTCCTACAAAGTTCTCTACAAATGATACTCTTTCATACATATCTTAAATAATATAATTTTTCATAACCTCGAGAAATGGAAACATAAGAAAGGGTGATCTCAGATGCTTAATAAGGGTAAACATGGGAAATATAAATTTATAATCATATGTAAGCATAAGATAAGAACCGAGGTATGGTAACATAATCATAACTTACAAAAAATCATACCCAATCAGTCAAGATCATAAATCAAGATTCATGAAATAAATCATTATCATAAAAAATACAAAAGCATAAGAGTGTTGAATCATCAATAATCAATCACGATCCATGAGAACATATCATGAGCATATAATATAAGAATGTGCCACAAGAAGAAACATAGGAAATCATAGCGTTGTGAATATATATAAACACAAAAATGTCCACTAATAAAGTTAAATAAATGTAATGAAGTCCCTACATAAAATTATATACATGAAATAAAGTCCACATATAAAAGTAATAAAGTGTAATAAAATGAATAGGTTCATGAATAATATAGTTATATTAAGAGATATAATGCTTCATTTAATTAATTTTAGGGCTATAAAAAAAATTTCATACCCATCACATAAAGAAAACCATATATAATAGTTCAAAAAGATCATAAAAACATTCATCATTTCATCATATAAGAACCCATGTAAAATAAAAATTATTTAAAAACATACCATTATCACATAATCATATCCATCTAGATAAAGGAATGGTTGGTATCATAATAACAATCCTTATTTAATCATAGCTTAATTAGACCTTGTAAAATTAATGAGTTTTATATAATCATAATTAAAACATCATTATCATAAGACATTCTGAGAAAGACCATGAATGGAATCATACGTTTATATCCCTAGTGAATCATATAATCCTTGAAGGATGCTAACATATATAAAAATACTTTTAAAAGAGAATTTGAACATTTCATTGAAAATAATAAAAAAATCATTTGATTTTGGTTTCTTTAAAAACAAAAAATTACTATAATGTTGATAAGATGTTTTTTTTAAAATAACCATGTAAAAATTTAAGTTAATATTCAAATAAAATAATTTTAATGATGATAAGAAAATCAATTCATGCCATATATGCTGAAAGAGAACTTTTTTACACTTTTATAAAAAATTAAAAAATGAGTCAAATGTCAAATATTTGAAAAGATTCCTCTTAATAATTTGTAAAATAATTAAAAGGTAGTAAAAATAATCTTTAGAAAAAATTTACTTATAGGTAAAAAAATATATAATATGTTTAAGAACATGTACATGGAATAAACATGCTTTCCTCTTAACCATGTTTTAGAAAACATGGTTGGTTTTTATAAAAAGAATATTCTCAATAATTTTAAATACCAAAGAGAGAAAATGGTACTAATACCTGAAAATTACAAGAAAACATAAAATATCATAAAATATAATGGGTTTAAAGGATATGGATCAAATAATTTCCCTCAATAGAAATTTGACATAGAAAATCTAGAAAGGAAATGTGATTGTAACATAAAACATTACCGCTTTCATAAATTTTAAATTATAAACCCCGTGAAAACAAAAATAAAATGAAACTTTAAATACCATAAATATAAATAAATTAATGATATAATAAATAAAATTGGTACTATGTGCACCATATAAACACAAATAGGTGCATAACATGAAACATGTCTCACTGAAATAATATTGATGAAGAACTCTTGCAGTTTTAGTAATATATGAATAAAAATATCATAAAATAGAGATCATTAGATGAATTTTTAAATACACATAATTTTATTAAAATAATCATAAAATTATTTTACTTTTATTATATACAATACAAAAATAAACAAGTGGTGAATACGGAATATATCCCACATAAATAAAAGTGTGGCGAGAAACTCTTGCCTTCAGTCCTTACTTTTTTCATACATGCTCTTAATTTCCTATATAATAAATTTAGATTTATTATAAATTTATAACAGAACTATATTCATACATATCTTGACATATATTATTTACTTATAATTTCCAATTACCTTTTTATTAATAGTGATTTGTAATGTCATTACTCTCGTGAAAACTGGTTCATTTTCTATACATGTTTCGATTCAAACATTTTGATTTTTGCACCTTGATCATGGTTTCATCATCTAATTAATATTAATAATTTCATAATTATATTATTTATACATTATATACAAATTTATAATCATTCATATAAATTGGTGAAGAAAAATGATTTACATCACTTCGTGGAAGTGGTAGTCTACACGTGTGTGCGGGTGATGCATTCACTTTTAGGTGGATGGAATGAAAAAAAGGTAAATAGTAATTAAGATTTAAAGAATCATAATTACATAAAATTAATAATATATATTCATTAAATCCATCCTTCTTACCATCCATGTAAATAAAAAATGAAAACTTAACTACATTGCTTTGTGGAGGTGGTATCCCACACATACACATGAGTAATGTTATCATTTTATAATAGATAGATGGGTAAAAAGGTATATTATATATTATATTAATGTATTTATAATTATTTTATACAAAAAATATATATCCATTAAATTTATCTATATAACTATCCAAGATATTTAGTGATGAAAAATAAAATACATCGCTCCATGGAGATGGTAGTCCATACATACACATGAGTGATTTTTTTATTTTTCATTAGATGAAAAGGAGATAGAAAATGGATGTACCATAAACATAATAACTTAAATTTATATTAAATATACTGATGTAATCATGTTAATATGGTTATATAATATTTATAGGAGGTTTAATGAGAGTGAAATATGAAAATTGTCGGTAAGAACATAAACCTCTTCTTTGGGAATCCTCATTTGATAAGAACATTCAGGGTTCATAGAGTGGTTTTTAATGAATAAAAAAACCTATAGTATGGGGTTAGGAAGGTTCAGAGAGTATTTGGGTAGATTTTAGTAGAGATAAATGGCTCATGTTGTGTGTATAAGATAGAAGTGGAGGTTTCCTTTTATAATTGAGGGGACTGGCACACTTGTAATTATTATAAACATAAAAATAATATATGATAAATTTCATCGAAAATTAGATTCTAATTAGATAAATTGAAAATTTAGGATGATATAGTGTCAAAATAAATTCAAAAAATAGGTTTTAGATAAGTTTTTAGAATATTTTAAACCTTATTATGGTAACATGAAACTTTCCTTTAAGTGTCAATAATGTTACTCTAAAAGGTAAAGTGGATCATATGTGGAAAATAGTTGATATAATCATCCATTTTATATTAAATTGAAAAAATATCAGATTTTATTATTTTTAAAATAATAAATTTAATGTTTTTTAATGTAAAATATCTTTATAGTAATTTCTGATATTATTCATATAATTTGACTTTAAAACATCAAGATTACCATGAAGTATGAATTTTAATATTTAAAACATTTATTACCATTAATTTTGATCCATAAAAATGTGAAATACATTAAACTTTACAAATCAAGTAAATATAAATATTTTAAAACAATTTACTTTGATTTTTAAACCCCTTGCACTAGTGAACCATTAGCGAAGCAGGAGTATTTTTAGTAATTACCATTACCAAAAAATAAAAAATAATTAGTTTCATAAAAGTAATTTATTAAAATTGAAAATAACCATTTATAAAAAATTATAACATCTCCTTATTACTATGAAAACATATATGCGATATCAAAAGAGAGTGATTTTTTTTATTTATTCATTACTTAAAATAATATAATGTTCATTATCAAATTAAAATGGAACAAAATTAACATATTTTAAAATATATAATTATTTTTATAGAATTAACCACATAGATTGAAATAAATTAAATTTTTTACATATTTTGAGACCTTGTCCCTTAGCTTTTACCATGATTGACCCATTTTACCCTTTATCTAGGTGATAAACTTTTACTATGGTTACAATTATTTATGACTAAAAATGACATGGAAATAATTAAAAAATTTATAAAATATAATCCAAAATAAGTAATTATTTTTATAATACTAAATTTATATAAGTTTAAAGTTTTATAATTAATACAAGTTTGAAATATTCAATGAATATCTATTTTTTGGAAAATGCATGTTTTAAGCATAAAAATGATTTTATACCAAAAATAAGGTGTAATGTTGATTAACATGGAATAAATTTTTATAATATTAATAAAAGGATACTTATTTTAATTTAAAAGCAAAACAAAACTGAAATTAACCTTCTTAAATTTTAATTAACAGAGAATTATTGAAAACAGTTTTTATTTCAATAAAAACATTACTTAGATTTCCAAAATGTCAAACATGGATTTCTAAGTTCAAAATTATATTTTTAAATGAATGATATTGATTTATAAATATATATTTTTTATAAAAAAATATTTCATAAACTTTCAAGTCATTATTATATCATAATATTCCATAAAAGTGACATTATTTGTAAAATCGGTATTTTTCACTATTCACCCAAAAATCAACTATTTCTTAAAAAATATGGAAAATTCACCCTAAAATAATTTCGATATGATGAAACAAAAAATTTATTTAATTTTATAATATTAAAATTATAAAATAAATGTATTTATCTTTTAAATGAAATATAAAAAATATAATGAAAATTCTCTTTAAAGAAAAATGGACTTTTTTAAGTTTTTTTACTCTTAAGATTATGTGATTTAATTCTTATCATTAAAAATTTAGTACTAATATACTAGGAACTAGTCAAATAATTTGAATAATGAAAACTTTACAACATCTGTTTCATATTTTGGCTGCTATTATTCATACCATTCAAACCAATGACTAGATTGTAACAATCAAATTTAAATAATAATATTTCCATAGTATGTCACGCTTCATTTATGTTTAGTGTTTTGGGAAGTAAAAACTTTCAAACATAGTGTTTATTTATAATAAAATATGTTCTAAAATATAAGGGTGTTTCATTATACCCCCTTAATGAAATTTTTTCCACTCAATTTTATCTTTTGTCTAATAAAAAGGGTTTAAAACATTTTCATAATCAATTTTAAGCAGTGGGAGATAAAAATGCAAAAGTTGAATGAAATTCCTTTTAATCTACATCAACTTCATTTACTTTTGAAAAGGAATATAATTTCTATGTCTTCAATAGGAATCCTCTCATTTATTATATATTTATTAAACCATGAATTTACTATTGTGAGACTCATACTTGTGAATGAGTTTTCTAAGGAATACCATCATAGCTAAGTATTATTTTTCACATAGGACTCGATAAATTTATCTTCCTCCAGTTTGATTTTGAGGAATTATTTTACCATAAGATAATATACTTACTTAATTTCTTCCCATAATTTTAACCTTTAGTATTGTTTCTAGAAATTTTCCACCTATACATTATGTCATAAGATAAATAAATATGAAAAAATTTCATGTCTAAAGCACTAAAATTATATATTAACTGGTCACAAGATCCACAAAAGGATGGAAAATTATTCCTCCTATTTCATCCCATTCACCCTTGTTCCCTCTGGTGATGTGAAACTCAACCTACAGTGATAGCAGTCAATAATGGTCTAAAATAGACCAACCAGTCCATTCTGAGAATGAAATTGAAGCCTTTCATCACTAAAACATAGAGGTCCCATAAAAGGTAACACCCACCAACCTTAAGAGGGAACTCCTTGCACTAACGTACATTATCCATCCTAAACCCCAACAGACTGTCAGATCCCAAGGCTATCCACAACGACAACAGATATAAAACTATAGGAAGACCCTGTATCAAAAGGAGAAAAAGCTAAAATTGAGGCAACTAGATTCATACCTCTAACTATAGAGGGTATGAGATCCTGCTCCTTATAGGTCTACTCCACTGCAAAAGTCTGACCTATATTATGGCCTTGTGACCTCGTCGGACTACCTTGAGCTGATCCACCCTACTGTTGCTAAAAACTTGTAGCCTGACTATCGTTGCCATGACCACCTCCTCACCCTAAATGGGATGATGAACTCCAATTCCCTAACTGAGGAGAAACTGGTGGTCTTTATCCTAAATGTGGAGTCATAGTAGATCCTCGTTCACCAGATACTGGTAAAAATAACTGGCAGAAATGCTAAAGATTACCCATCTTGATGCAAGATCAGCACTCAAATGGGTCTCTTGGTCATTGCAGTCTCATGTTCCCACTCTTCCCACACTCGTAGCACATCACTTTGCTACCTGTAGATACATCCCTGATACTGGAATCACCGCATGAAGGCTCCATACAATATTCTCTGCTATCAAATGAAGGAGTACTAGCCCTAGATACTGAACCACCCAAGATCGCAGCTCCCAACTCCCTTAGATTGTGCTCGGTAATCAGTGCATGGTTCACTATAGCCATCACTGAATCTATCATCAAAATATTCACCTGTGATCAAATGTCATACGTTAGACCATTCGCAAAGTGCATATCCAAATATAACTTTTCACTTCTATTAACATGTGTGAAGTGTGAAAGCTCTGTAAAATGAGAAGAGTGTTCCATCACTAAAAGAGTGCCCTGATCCAAATGCATGAAATCTTGGTCTTGATCGTCCCTCAACATATCAGGGTGGAAGTAATCATAGAATTTCCTCTGAAACTCTTCCCAAGCCATATCTTGAGGACGTCCCACCTGTGAGACAATATCCCACCATCTCTTGGTGGAATCTTGTAGCGTGTACATCGCAAGCTTCATCCTCCTATTTGGAGGCGTCTCCAAATGCTTGAAGATGGAAAGCATGGACTCTAACCATGACTCTGAAACCTATGGTCCTCCATCACCTGAAACGGTGGGAGGATGCTGCTACTGGAACACTTACATCAACTCTTCCATAGTCGGGTCAAGATGTGGTGCTTCCTGAAAAGTATGAATCGTCCTCATAAAGCCTTCACATAAATATACAACAGTATCTGTGTCCGGTATAATAGCTAGTACCAAAACAGGCACAATGGGAGGATCTTCTAGTAGTCCCTGATATACCATTTCAGGTGTCTTATCATTGCCCTATATCTGGCATACAACTGGAGGATGTCTCGGTGGCATGACTCTACAAGGACAAACACACACCTTAGTTCAAGATTATCAAGGACAACAACTTAGAAGTGAAAGAGCGGAATAGGAGAAAGAAAGCATTCAAGTTTTACAAAATTGGGTCACACGACATGTATAAACTCTACACCATGTGTTCCCTTAAGGGTTTTAACATGGTGTGTTCCACTACCAATCCTCATCATGTAACACCCTTACATATAGTGTGTTCCTCTTGATACATGGTGTGTACTTGAATATTCCCTCCTTCCCAAGTACTTATGCATGTCTAGAACTAAATAGTTCTCCCCCAAGTAACAATACACGGTATGTTCACCCTACACATGGCATGTACCACTTAAGTCACATCTAGCCATGTTGTTGGTCACATGGATGAATACACGGTTGATAACTACATGGTGAGTACAAGCTAGACTCGGCTAGTGAAACCTATGTTTCATCCACCTGTGTCTCTGGTCACACAGTCAGATACATGGTTCTTTATAACATGGCATGTACAATATAGACATGGCATGTTCTACTAAATGTTTCCCAACCCCGTGTCTCTGCTCACAGAGTCATTCACATGATCACACACTACATGGTGTGTACTTCCAATACACAGCGTGTACTTAATAAAAGTCAGTTCATCCATAATAGAAGAACACATTGTGGGTGTTCATAACACCACACGCTGTGTTGTCTGGGCTTCCGGATAGTAAGCCTCTGAAACTTCTTCAAAACACTTAAAAACTTAAAAAAATTTACAAGGCATGAAATATTATGACCCGTGAGAGCCCATACTCCCATGAATAAAAGTTTGGATCCTTATTCATATCATAACATGACAAAATTCAATTAAATTTCTAACATGATCTATCAAATTCTGATCCAAGAGGGCCTATAACACCTTAGGAACCAAATTTTTGCATCCATCCAAATGAAACTTTACATACAATAATACCCTATAAAAATAGCAGGTATTCTATCACGACATCTATCACAACAACATGCAATCAGTAATACACCCTAAACGTTGGGATAAGAATGCATGACATGTGATCTCTAGCAAGTGCCTATATGATTCACTAGATTGTATAGCCTCATCTAACTAGGTTACAATAGAAATAGCACCACAATGATATAAATCATAACAACATAAAACAAGTGCATCACCCAACAGTGAAATCATATCATTTGTAACAATTTCAAAACCAGAAAATTGCAATATGCAAGGAAATATGGATTTTCCATGTACACGGGTTAGCTACTACTGAGCACAACTTATTACCAACTACCCATTCCTTCTTATCCCTGACTATAGGCTTCGTATATTAATACAAAGAAGAAAATAAATTCCTCTGGTACGATTTCTAACATCCTGGTTCCAGGTTCTTCCCAAAATTTCCCCATACCCGATAGGTCACATGACCTCAGGTGCATTTTCCCAAACGTCAGAGGCTGCCGACTAGAAGTGAGGGTCAAGGTCTGATAATGGGGAAACTATTCCCTTATTGTAATAGTATACACAATGAAATCACAAATAGTAAACAAAATTGGAAGTAGTAATACCATACACAAAAGTAAACAGCAGAAGACTGATAGTAATATAACTAATAGAGAACATATAAATGATGCATGTCACATGTGTCTGGGAAAGTATCCAAACAAGTCCCAATGCTATAAGTACAATAATAAAACCAAATTATATAAAAAGTAGTGAACTCATATAGCATCATAATCCTCATCTCGGTCCCATGCTCTCCAGCTCCAATAGCAATCAATTACCTGATGAAGAAGGGATCTTTCCCTTATCTATACATGAGAATATATAATCATTTTGGGTCCAAAAGCATGATCCAAATAGGGTGTGATATGAATCCAAATAGGCAACCATCATAAGATATGTGCCTAACTATCCGTGAATATATATATCAGTTATATGTAGAAATGAAGAAACAAACTAGGAAGTACTCAATAGTAAACAATCCTACAGTTTTCAATTACATTCTTTAAATTTATTAATTATTCAAACCGTTGAATAATGAAAACATGGGATCTATCTAAAACTTATTATCCCCTGTGCAATAGAAAAACAGATGTCTCAGAAGACCATTTAAACAATCTAGTAAGACCAAGTTCAATATTGTTCTTTGTCTTGGAAGACTCATCAGAATCATTCAATTATTCACATAAACCCTCTCAGAAATCTCTCATGGTCTAACCCCTTTGGTTTAACATAGACCTAATAAAAAAATGGCCACATGTGCAGCTCTCATGGTTAATACTCTTGGGTCAACATGGCATCAATAAATTATAAACAACCTCTGGGTAGCTCTCACGGTCAATACCCATTGGTTCCACATAAAATAAATAATCATAAATGACTGGGTCCACATAGAATAAATAATCATAAATTACCTCTGAGGTATATCTCATGGTCAATACCCCTGAATCAAATTCTACACCAAGGCTCTCATAGTCCTATGTAATAAATATGGAAAACCCCAAAGTTTTTCTGGTCCAAGGCTCTCAATGTCCATTGGAAAAACAGTGCACATATCATAACAAGGAAGTACATGTATTATGTAACTACTACATAGATAACATTCACTATCATAACACATGCAATTCATATAATCAAACAAACTCCATCCAAAACAACTCAAGGAATAGAAACAAGGTACAATTGTATGCAACCTAGTCCAAACGGCCATAAATATTTAGACATGGTAATACACCCATGGGGTGTCCTATAACATGGTATAAAACCTTATGCATAAGCAATCACCCTTTCTCAACAAAAAACCATAGCAGGTACTAAATAGGGTCAAATTCTAAAATATTAAATACCCCAAACATGGTTATTTGGAACTTTAAGCATATATAATCCAAATAAAAACAACGAAAGGCACAAACCACCTACCCTGATGTTGTATGATGAACACTCTTGAATGTTGACCCTTGAATCAACCTAGAATGACGTAGATATATGAAAAGGGTAAAAATGATAAACCCTCAATAACTCATGAGAGAGGAAGAATCGAGAAGAAAGGATCTAGGGAAAGAGATACATCACCAGTGGGAATCCAACGCACCTAGTGGCGTCTCAATCAGATCTTGGACAGATAACCAGGAGGATCTCTAAGTTCTTTGGCATTCCGTCGCTCCCCTATACGATACACGAGAAGAAGAAGTGTTTTTTAGAGATAAGACGCAACCCCGCTCCAACTCATCATTTAAAAAAGAAAATTACATGTCAGGTTCATTTAATGTGCACACTGTGTACTAGAATCAACTGACCCCGCTTAGGTGGTCTACTAGGTCACCTACACGGCCATGTACTCGGCCATTACATAGCCAGTATATAGCTACACATGGAAACTGGGTACACGGAGTGTACTCAAAAGTACACGGCATGTACTTATAAAATTTCCCATTTATTTATTTTTCCTAAAAAACAACCTGAAATAAAGATCCATACCTAAAATGAAGATCCGGGTTCTTACAAAATTCCCCCTTAAAGCACTTAGTACCGGAATTTTCCTTCCAAGGGTGGTGATGGGGAAACATCAAAAAACTTTGGACAGCGAGATTATACGTCTGTCTCTTTCTCCCAAGTCTCATTCTGTACTCCTCTGTGCTTCCATAGCACCTGTACCAGAGGAACAGACTATCCACAAAGAACCTTCATGTTGCGATCCACAATCCAAATAGGTTTCTCCTTGAAGGATTCATCCACCTCCAACTCAACCTCCTTGGGTTGGAAAACATGAGATGGGCCTCAAAAGTAACGTTGTAGCTGAGAAACGTGAAAGACGTCGTGCATTTCTCAGTACCTCTGAGGTAACTGCAACTGATAGGAAACCATCCTGACTCTCTCCAAAACCTAAAATGGCCCAACGTATCTCGATGAAAGATTACCCTATCTCTTAATCCTCTTGTGTCCCAACCTCAGTGTGACGCATAATGAAACCTAATCTCTGGCCTCAAACTCAATAGGTCATCTCCATCAATCAGCATTAGATTTATGCTGAGATTTTGTAGTAGTCATCCTCTTCCAAATTAACTCCACTAGCTCAGTGGTCTCATAGACTAGACAAGGTCCCAGCATAGCTACCTCTCCTACCTCCAGCCAACATAAGGGTGATCAACATGGCCTACCTTATAAACCCCCATAAGGTTCCATCCGAATCATTTCTTGAATACTATTATTGCATTAAAACTACACTAGGGGTATGTGTCTCTCCCACGATCCCTCAAAATCTAGGACGCATGCTCAAATAATGTCCTCCACAACTATAATTGTGAACTTGGACTGGGCATCTATCTGGGGATGGAAATTTGTACTCATAAGTACCTGTATACCCAAAGCCCCCTGTAGTCTCTGCTAGGCATGATAAGTAAACCTGATGTCCTTGTCTGAAATGATAGAGTGAGGAACCCCATGAAAATTTACAATCTCTCAGATGTACACACATCCAAGATCAGCAATAATAAAGGTTTCCTTAATCAGTAAGAAGTGTGAAACCTTCGTGAGTCGGTCAAAAACCACCCAAACCGCATCATTCCCTCGAGGTGACCTCGGTATACCCGTCACAAAATCCATAGCGACATCATTCCACTTCCACTTAGGAATGGGTAACTACTGTAAAATCCAAACCGGGCACTGATGATCCGCCTTCACCTGCTGACAGGTGGAACATCTCATAACAAAACCAGCTACATCCCTCTTCATACCTGGCCACTAATACTGATGGTGTAAATCTCGATACATCTTGGTGACACTAGGATGAACTGCCCAAACTGAGGAATGAAAATATCACATCAACTCTTAACGTATGTATGTCGACACCCATACGTGTCCATGAAAATTCAAGATCTCATAATCGCCTACGGTCCACCTAGGATTAGGTTCCTCGCTTGACACACTCTCTTATAGGACTAGTCCTTCGGAATCTGATAGCTACCTCATTCGTACTTGATCCAATAAAGTAGAGGTAACAGATATAGAAGAAATAAATGTATGTCCATGTTTGTTGTGAACCTCCAAATGCATTTTAGAGAACAGAGCCATAAGCTTCCACTCACTGTTGGCCTCTAGAACTGCCAGTATCTAATTCACCCTACTAAACACATCAGCCACTGCATTGTCTTTCATAGGTGTGTAGCAAAGCTCAAAGTCAAAATACTGAAGGTACTCAACCCACCTTCACTGTCTCAAATTCAGATCACACTGATTAAATATATACTTGAGACTTTTTTGGTCACTGAATACCACAAAATGATCTCCCAAAAGATAATTTCTTCAACAGTGTAAAGTATTTACAATTGAATCCAACTCGATATCGTGTGTCAGGTAATTCCTCTCATGTGGCCTTAACTACTGAGACTCGTATGCAACGAATCCCTCCCCCTGCATAAGCACTACTCTCTTATCTTGATACCTGACACATTGCAGTAAATGGTATAACTTTTTCCTGGCACTAGAAAAATCAGTATCAGTGCACAAGTCAATCTCCCTTTTAGCTCCCCAAAGGCTCAATATTAGGAATCATTCCACAAGTACTTCACGTCCTTCTTAGTCAGGAATGTCAGTGGCACTACTAAGTGTGAAAATTCCAATATAAAATTCCTTCAATAACCATCCATCCCTAGAAAACTCTATACCTTAACGAAATTCTTTGGATGTTTCTAGGAAACTACAGTTCTCACTTTCTCTGTGTCTATAGATACTCTTGTCTCTGAGATAACATGACCCAATAAGTGAATTTGGTCCATCCAAAAGTTGAATTTTGACAGCTTATCATATAACTGCTTCTCTCTCAATGTACTCAATACGATCTCAATATTGGTGGCATGGTTGTGTCGAGTGTGAGAGTACACCATGATATCTTCTATGAAGTCTACCACAAAAGAATCCAATTAAGGATGGAACACTTGGTTCATCAGTTCCACAAAACCTATCAATGCATCTGTGTGACCGAACAGCATAACCAAACACTCATAATAAACATACCTACTCCAGAAGGTTGTAAGAGGTATATCTGATAGTCTAACTCACAACCCATGATAACTAGATCTCAAGTAAATCTTCGAGAACACCTAGGATCCTTGAATCTAATCAAAGTGATCATCAATATTCGACAATGGATATCAGTTCTTTACCGTCAACTGGTTCATCTTCTAATAATCCACAAAAAATTTGAGGGTACAGTATACTTTCTTTGCAAAAAGGGAAAGTGAACCATAAAAAGAAGTATTGGGTCAGATGAAACCCTTTTCCTACAACTCCTCTAACTGCTTATTGATCTCCTATAACTCTGGTGTAGCCATACTATAATGAGGAATGGACACCGGTGCCACTCCTGGAACAAGCTCAATAGAGAAATCTACATCTTTATCCAGAGGTAAACCTCAAAATTCATCTAGAAATACATCTCTGAAACAATCCACCACTGAAGGAAAGTCCATATATGAAGTCCCTTGGTCATCCAAATATAAACTAGCAATCTGTGCTGAAATGCCTCCCAACCCATGATGTTCGAGTCCAGCTCTACTCGCCTAGACATCCCATTCTTACTTGTGTATAAAAGACCCGCCCTCTAGTGATTTGAAACTCACCCTATGGCGACAGCAGTCAACAAAGTCCTGGAAAGAGACTAAACATTCCATTTTGAGAATGACATCAAAGCATGTCATCTCTAAGACATAGAGGTCCCATAAGAAGTGGCACCCACCAACCTCAAGAGGGTGCTCCTTGCACTGACGTACACTAGCCATACTAAGCCCCAATAGAGTGTCCAACATCATAACATCATCATTAGTAAATATGTAGAGCCCAGAGATCTACACAATGGAAATATATATAAAAATATGGGAAACCCCTATATCAAAAAGATAAGAATCTAAAACTGAGGCAACTAGAATAGTACCTCTAACCATAGAGGGTCTGGGATCCTGCTCCTACTAGGCCTGATCCACTGCAAAAGTATGACTTGTACCATGGCCCTATGACACTGTCCAACTACCCTGAGCTGATCCACCCTACTATCGCTGAAAATTAGTAGACTGAATACCATGTCCATGACCACCTCCTCGACATGAATGGCCTGACAAACTCCAGTTCTCTAATTGAGGAGAAAATGGTGGTCTTTCTCTTGAACTTGTAGTCATAGTAGATCCCCATTCACCAGCTACTAGTGAAAATAACCAACAGAAATACTGAATATGACACATCTTTCCACAATATTGGCACTCAACTAGGTCTCTCAAGCACTACGGTCTCATGTTCCCACTCTTCCCACACTGGTAGAACCTCACCAGGATACCTGTAGATACATCCCTACTATTGGAATCACTGTGTGAAGGCTCCCTTTGGTGCTTCCTTCTATCAAACGAAGGAGTAACCAGCCCTGGATGCTGAATATCCCTATCTCGTAACTCCCAACTTCCTCAGATTGCACTCAGTAACCAGCACCTAGTTCACTATAGTCATCACCAATGTCAGCCTGAAAACATTCACCTGCGATCAGATTTCATACCTGAGACCATCCTCAAATCTCCTATCCAAATATAACTCATCACCTCCTATAACATGTGTGAGGTAATAAAGCTCTATAAAACAAGAAGATTAGTCCATCACTAAAAGAGCGCACTACTTCAAATGCATGAACTCTTGGGTTCGATCGGCCCTCGATGTATTAGGGTAAAAGTCATCATAGAAGGTCCTCTGAAACTCATCCCAAGACATATCCTAGTGATGTATCGCCTATGAGACAACATCCCACCATATCTTGGTGGAATCACAAAGCATGTACGTTATGAACTTCAAACTCCTCTCCAGAGGTGTCTCTAGAAGCTCGAAGATGGAAAGAATGGCCTCCAACCATGACTCTGAAGATTGTGGTCCTTCATCACCTGAAAAGGTGGGAGGATGCTCTGGAACACTCACATCAACACTTCCATAGTCTGTGAAGAATGAGGTTCTCTCTGAAAATTATGCATCATCCTCATAAAGCCTTCATAGATTTGTGCATCATCACCTGTGTCTAGTATAACAGTTGGTGCCAAAATGGGTATGATGGGAGGATCTACTAGTAGTCCATGATCTACCATTTCTGGTGTCTGATTGTTGCTCTGTATCTGGCAGACAACCGGAGAATTTCTTGGTGGCATGACTCTACAAGGTCATGTGAACACCTCAGTTCAATATTATAAAGGACAACAACATAGAAGTGAAAGAGTGGTACAGGAGAAATAAAGAATTCAAGTTTTACAAAATACGGCTGCATGGAATGTATAAACTCTACACAGTGTGTTCCCTTATTCTTTTTAACATGGTTTTAAATTTTCCAATACTAGTTGTGTAACACCCTTACATACGGCGTGTTCCTCCTGGGACATGGTGTGTATTTTAATCTTCCCTCATTCCCAAGTACTTATACACGGCTATAACTACATAGTTCTCCCCCAGGTTACACAACATAGTGTGTTCACCCTACACATGGCATGTACCACTTAAGTCCCATCCACCCA
Organism: Viscum album; assembly: GCA_963277665.1. Taxonomy (NCBI): domain Eukaryota; kingdom Viridiplantae; phylum Streptophyta; class Magnoliopsida; order Santalales; family Viscaceae; genus Viscum; species Viscum album. Next base: position 599,961,176 of record OY728125.1, read on the forward strand.
TGTCATTGGTCACTCGGCTAGATACACGATTGATAACTACAAAGCATGTGCAAGATAGACTCGGTGTGTGAAACATAAGTTTCATCCACCTGTGTCATTGGTCACATGGCCAGACACACAGTTCTTTACAACACAGTGTGTACAATATTGACATGGTGTGTTCTACTGAAAGTTTCCCAACCCTGTCTCTCTACTCACACATTCAGTCACACGGTCAAGCACTACATGACGTGTAATCCCAGTACAGAAAGTGTACTTAAGAAAAGTCTATTCTTACAAAATAGAAGAACACATGGTGTGTTCTAACAACAGAACATGTCATGTTGTCTTGTTTTTCGGATAGTAAGCCTCTAAAACTTCTATAGAACCATTAAAAACATAAAATTTTGACCAAGTCAGGAAAAATTCCAACCTGTGAGAGACCATACTTTCGTGAATCAATGTTTGGCATCCTAATTCATATCATAACTTGACAAAATTAAATTAAAGTTCAAACATGATCCACCATATTCTGATCCAAGAGGGCCCATAACACCTTAGGGACTAAAGTTTGGAATCCATCCAAATGAAACTATACATATACCAATACCCTATTGAAATAGAAGGTATTATATCATGGAATCTATCACAACAGCATGCAATCAGTAATTCACCCTAATGTCATGACAAGAATGCATGGCATGTTATCTCTAGAAAGTGCCTATATGATGCATGAAATGGCATACCCTCATCTCATCAGGTTGCAACAGAAATAGAACCAAAATGATATAAATTACAGTATCACAAAATAAGTGTGTCACCCAACAGTGAAATCATATTAACTGTAACAATTGAAAACCCATAAAAATTGCAATATTCAAGGTAACTTGGATTTTACCTGTACACGGGTTATCTACTCCCGGGTATAACTTATTACCAACTACCCATTCCTTCATATCTCTGTCTATAGGATCAAAATAGTAAGAAAAATCATAAGAGAAATTATTCTAATACCACTTTGTAATTTCCCAGTTCTGGGTGCCGCCCAAAGGTGCCACATACCCGGTTGGTCACATGACCTCAAGTGAATTTCCCCAAATGCCAGAGGCTGATGACTAGCAGTGAGGTCCAATGTCTGATAATGGGGAAACTATGCCATTATTGGCAGAGTATAAATAGAAGAATCACAAATAGTAAACAAAAGAGAAAGCAGTAATACCATACATGAAATTAAACAATAGAAGACTGATAATAATATAACTAATACAGCACATATAAATGATGCATGTCACATGTGTCTAATAAATCAACCAAACAAGTCACAATGTTGGAAATACAATACTAAAACCAAAGTATAGAAAATAAGTAAACTCCAATTGTATCGCAAGCCTCATCTTGGTCCCATGCTCTCCATCTCCAATATCAATCAAGTACCTGATGAAGAAGGGATCTTGCCCTTATCTATACCTGCAACCATATAATCTATTTGGGTCCAAACTCTTGACCCAAATAGGGTGTGAGATGAATCCTAGTAGGAAACCACAAAATTATTTGTGCCTAACTATTGGTGAATATATATATATAGCAGGTATATGCAGAAATGAAGCAATAAAATAGGAATTACTCAACAGTAAAAAATCTTATTGTTTTCAATTACATTAATTTACATTTGTTAATTATTGAAACCATTGAATAATGAAAACATGGGATCTAGCCTAAGCTTTGTATCCCCTGTGTAATAGAAAAATACATGTCTCAGAAGACTATCTAAACAATCTAGTATGATTGAGTCCAATCTTGTGCTTTGTCTTGGAAGACTCATCACAATCATTCAATTATTTACAAAAACCCTCCAGGAAAGCTATCACGGTCTAAACCCTTTAGTTTAACATAGCACTAATAAAAAACAAATGACCACCTGGGCAGCTCTCACAGTCAATACCCCTGGGTCAAAATGTCATCAATAAATTATAAATGACCTCTGGGTAGATCTCATGGTCAATACCCCTAGGTCCACATAGCATAAATAATCATAAACGACCTCCTTCATAGCTCTCACGGTCAATACCCCTGTGTCAAATTCTACACCAAGGCTCTCACCGTCCTGTGTAATAAACATGGAAACCCCCACAGTTTTCCTGGTCCATTAGAAAAACAGTGCGTATATCATAACAAGGAAACACAAGTAATCTATAACTACTACATGGCTAACATTCACAAGAAGAGAACATAAAATTCATATAATCAAACAAACTCTATCCTAAACAACTCAAGTCATGGAAACAAGGTATGCCTTATTGGAAACCTTGGACAAATTTCCATAAATAGTCAGATAGGAGAATGCACCCATGTGGTGTCCCATAACAAGGTATAAAACCTTATGCATAACTAATCACCATTTCTCAACAAACAAACCATAGCAGGTATTATACAGGGTCAAATTCTGAAATACGCAATACCCCAAACATGGGTATTCAGAACTTTAAACATATATAATCTAAATACAAATGATGAAAGGAACAAAACACCTTCATTGATGTTTTATGATGAACACTCTTGAATGTCGGCCCTTGAATCGACCTAGAATGGCGTAGATCTACGAAATGGGTAAAAATGATCAACCCTCGATAACTCATGAGAGAGGAGGAATCAGGAAGAAAGGCTCAAGGGAAAGAGAAAACTCACCTATGGGAATCCAATTCACCCAACAACATCTCAATCGGAGCTCATATGGAGAACCAAGAGGAGATCAAAATTCATCGACATTCTATCTCTCCCCTGTATGATACATAAGAAGAAGAAGTGTTTCTAGAGATGAGATGCGACCCCGCTCAGACTCATCAATTAAAAAGAAAATTACATATCATGTTCATTTAATGTAGACAATTTTTACTAGCCTCAACTAGACCCCACTTTAGGTTGTCTTCTAGGTCACCTATACGGCCATGTACTCGGCCGTTACACGGCCAGTACACGGCTACACGTGGTAACCGAGTACACAGAGTGTGTAACGAACCCAAGTATTTTTAGAATAATACATTTTAATATCTATTAATATTTACAAATAAGATATTAATTTTTTTTAAAGAGAACACTTTTTCTGATAACATACTCAACACACAAAAATGGGTTTCATTGAAATATTACGTTGCACACAACTTTGAGTTATACTGAAAAATAATACAGTAATATTATTATTATTTTAAATGATAGTTAATGCCTAGTCGTTATATTGGTGGGAATGAAAAAAACAAAATACATTATGGTTACACATGTTTTTAATATGTTTTTATATTTATCCAATAAATTTTAGAGGCTTAAAATAAGAATGAGTCTGATTTTAAGCATTAAATACACTAATATTTTTAAGGGTCGTTTTACCACCATTTGAAGGTGAGCCCTTTTTAAAACTATTTTTTGTCACTTTTATATGTTATCATTGAAAAAATAAAAAAAAATTATAATTGGGACATGAAAACATACTTGGGATGAAATTTTGGTATTTTTTTGATAAAGTTCATGTTTTTATGAATAGTGAAAAATACTGCATTTTAATTCAAAACTGCCTTTTTCTAATTTATTTATATAGTTAGATTATTATTTTAATTGGTTTTAAAGTATAATTGGATTATATTTTTATCATTTAATTCAATTTTTATCATTGAAAGTAATTTTACTTTTAAATTGGACATAAACACATGTCAGTCTTTTGATAATTATTACCTCTTAAAAACCCACCTTTTGTTTTTGACAACAGAAATTAATTTTAAATTGATTTTTGATACTTCTGTATTTTTAATTTGGAAAAATGGATTCCATATTTGGAATCAGGAGTTCCAAATTGTGTAAATAGTTATCTTTTATTTTTGGACATTATGAATAGTAACTTCAGTAAATATTTTATTTACCATGGTTAAAGGGTAAATCTGGTAAATAAGGGTAAAAATAATATTATATTAATATTAAATTAACCTAACATGTGTCTTAATCCTATTTTATGAGATATTTCTGATAATGGGCTTTCTTGGGTCGATTTTAGGACCTCATGGAGCCACTTTGGTGTGAAAATGACATTTAATTAATTTTAATTTAAAGTTAAGGAAAATATAACATAAACATATATCTTTTACTAAAAACATTTTTATATGGGTTTATATATGTAATATATTTTACTAAAAATAGTAATTATAAATATAGAAATATTTTTTACATAATTGTATTTTATTTATAATTTTTTGACATCAAATAAATAAATTTATTTTTGACACAATGATAATGTAGTGATTACCTTATTAATGAATGTTTTAAATAAATGAGATTATAAAAATTAAAATAAATTTATTTTGAAACTTTTTGTGCCATACAAGAAATTTAGGGATAAGTATGACTTTTTATCTTTGAATTAATGTAGGTTTTTTGAAATAATAATGTTGTTATGGATTTTTTTAAAGTCATGATATGAATAGTATATAAATTGACATAAATGAGCTTTTAAAACAAAGACTATTTTATTAAATGATATAATATTCATAACATCCCTATATTCCTCCTATAAGCCTTAACATGGGAATAATGTAATTCAAGAAGGTCTTTCAGCTTAAATCAAAATGAGTTACCTGATTTGAGTTAATGTCTTCTCTCAAGCTTCTTCCATTTATTTTACTTCTCCAACCCCATAAACTCCCTTTATTAAATTATTTACATAACAACACCAGTATCTTCAATATACTATTATTTTGTTAGTATAATTATTTGAAATACACTTACACACACCTCCATCTAATGGATACAAACATATCATTTTGGTGTATGGCGAATTACTGCCTCACGAAACGATGATTGTTCAATTTCTTCCTACCACCTCTCATGGTGGCAATTATGATGACACTGTATTTATATATAATATATATTATATTTATATTGTCTATATTCTTCTTTAATTTTCATTTACAGAATACCTTTATGTTGTCCATAATGCGTAAATACGACAATTTCATTTGAGGAAGTGCGGACTACCGCCCCCTCAAAGTGATATGACTCATTCATGTTATACATGGAATGTATAAAGGATGGAATTAATGAAATTATGTAACATATATAACATATATATTATTATGGAATTATAATATACCTATTTTTCATTTATTTTTCATTCCTTTAAATATGAAAAATAAATGAAAGTAACGTTCATGTGTACGTATGGCTTACCATCTCCATGAACGGTACATTTCATTTATTATCTCTAAATGTTATGGAATATTATAAATACATATATAATGGATATAAATACATATATACTGGATATATATGAGACTTAAATATTTAATATCATTCTGGAGATAATTTACTTTTTACCATAAGGATAATTTGAAATTATTACAAGTTCATTTTTGACTGAAGTATCGAATATTGACAAAATGACCGATATTTACTTCAATAATTATGTAATGTTTATAACATGGTAATAAATGATATTAAATGAATAATAAACTTTAAAAAGGTTCATAATCAAGTATAAATTGACTTAAATTTATTATTCAGTAAGAACACAGAACATACATGACGAATCAGACTCAAGTTAAAGGAACCTTTCACCCTCGTCATTTAGTCAAAAACTTCGTTAATGTGATGCCATTTAATTACCATTTTCTTATGTTGGGATATGTTCATATATATCCTTATTTCTTTTCATTTTATTTCCATGTTATTAGATACCCTTTTCTCTCTCATCAACTCATTTCTATGAATTTTTAAGTGACATCGTTAGGCTTCCAAATTTTCATACGGGAATTTCTAAACTCAATTTCAACACATTGGTTTTTATGCATACTTAGTTGATTATATTATGAAAAAATTATGTGTGGAATCACTATTTATTTATTTATGTTGTAATTTTCACTTCCCTTTGTGTGGATATACTATTTCTATACATAATCACCTCATTGATAAACTCTTTCGTCATTTATACGAATTTTGCAAGGGGCTTCGTCTCAATCTCCTTTAATTGAGTCATCTCTTGATATTGTGGACCTCATTTATCCTTTAAGGTGTATATAAGACCCCTTTTTACATTTTATATCATGAATTACTATATTCCCATGATATTTAAAGTGTTTTTTATGTTATTATTTAATTATTTGATATTTGGCTTCCTTAACAAGCCATAATGTTTTTAAAAGAAAAATAAATACCATATAACCACTTTATGTATTTTGGTATTTAAAATGGTTTTTAGAAATCATTGATTATTTCAATATCTTGAAATGATATATTTTTATTTCAATGTGGAAATTTTATCTTTCCTTTATACTTGTTTTGTGTGTTATGATTATGTTATGGTTTTGGGGCATTGTTTACGTATATGGGTGGTTCTGTGATAAACCTTGGGCGGGTGAGCCTGACATAGCTCTAAAACGCATTGGGTAATATGACAGAGGTAAATGTTAATATTTATCCTAATATATTTAGGGAATATATTTTGATGGGTATTCCAAACGTAACTCCCTATGTAGCTGTGATAGCTAAAATATAAGTATCTTATAGATGCCACAAGTTACCTTTATGATTTACGATTTCTATGTGTTATTAATAAATCTTATTATTTCCTGAAGTATGTTAAAGAGATATTTTTATATGATTTAAAAGCATTATTTCACAGATAAAAGAGGTATTTTTTCAATTATTCAGATTAAATAGGTATTTTTTCAAAAATGCAGTTTTTGCGCCTTTTAATGGCGAACCCTTTTTAAATCCAATATTTGACACGTTTTATATTCAATTGGATTAAATTAAATTCTTATTTATAATAGGGACATAAAAATTTAGTTTGGATAAATTTTTGGTACTTTTCTGATAACTTTCATATTTTGATAAATAGTGAAAAACACTAAATTTTAATTAAAAAACAACTTTTTTAAATGAAAACATTTATAGTGTTAAATTATACATTTGATTGGTTTTAAAGAATTTTTAGATTATATTTTTATCATTGAATATAATTTAGGTCATTAGATATAATTTCACATTTAAATTGTACATAAACACATGTCAATCTTTTGATAGTTTTTACTTCTTAAAAACTAGCTTTTGGTTTTAACAACGGAGATTAATTTTAAATTATTTTCTGCCGCTTCTATGTTTTGAATTTTAAAAAATGGATTCCATATTTTGAATCAGGAGGTCAAAATTCTGTAAATATGTAACTTTTATTTTTAGATATTATGAATAGTTACTTCAATAAATATTTTATTTACAATGGTAAAAGCGTAAATCTGGTAAATAAGAGTAAAAAAAATAATATTATAATAATATTAAATTACCCTAACATGTGTACTAACCCTATTGGATTATACATGTCTAACTATGGATATAATTGGTTCGATTTTGGGACCCCATGAAGCCACTTGGGAGTAATAATGACATTTTATATCAATTAATGTAAAGTAAAGACAAAAATAACATATACATGTGTCTTTTAGTAAAACAATTTTTATATGAGGTTATATAATTGATATCTTTGACTATAAGTAGTTATTAGAAATATAAAATTATTTCCTACATCATGATATTTTATTTATAATTTTTATACATAATATAAATATATTTATTTATAACATAATAATGATGCAGTATTTTCCTTATTAATGAAAGAATCAAATAAATTATATTATAAATATTAAAATAAATATAATTTTCAAGTTTTGATAAAATCCAAGAATTTTCTAGGTAGATATGAAATTTTAGGGTTGATTCAAGTTTTGTTTTGAATTAATCAAGTTGTTATGACTTTTAAAAAAACCAAATATTAAATAGTGTCAAAATTGACATAAATGAGTTTATAAAATAAGTACTATTTTATTAAATTACATAATACTACTAAAAATATAATATTCTGCCAAAGTACTTAGATAAAGTTATATATGTTATTAATAAACCACTTTATGTTCTCTTTTCATTTCATAGTAAGTTTATTAACCATATAATATAAAAATACAAGGAGATATGATAAATGTTAAACTATTTAACCAAAGTTAAATATAAAATATAAGGTTAATATGGTGACCTAAACTATTCTAAAACCTATTGGTTGAGTGTATTTATACCCATACACAACTTAGGATTTAAATAAGTTCATTTTAATCCATTAGAAACTGAAACTGATTTTATAATAAAATAATATTTTAAACTTTTCCTAAAGTGACCCTCACCTCCCTTATAAAAGGGTACTTCACCTTCTCTTAATTTTACACCTCCAAATCCATTTGGCTTGGCCAAGCCCTACTCAAATATCCTCCCAAATACCCTCAATTCAACCTAGTGGCCTTAATTTGATCATAAATCCAATCTAAGGAGCCCTTTTGTTAAAATCAAAAGGAATAACCCAAAGAAGAGGTAATTATTTCATCACCTCTTTCAAATTCTTTTCTTATTACACTTCCTATTTATTTGTTTTTTACATACCAAAATAAAAAATCCAGTACATTCTACATATTTTTATGTTATTATAAATATATTACAACCATATTCATTATTCTATCCATCCTATGAATGACAAAGTCACCATACGTGTGTACGTACAGCTTACCGTCTCCACATCGCAGTGTAGTTTGTTATTCAGAACTTCATTATTTGGATAGGTATAATAATGATTATAATTGATGTAAATAATAAATATAAGATTTTAATTATTCTTTCTATATAATATATCATCCAAATACATATGATTTCACCATCAATAGAATGATATTGTCAGTCGTGCGTACGTACAGCTTACCGTCTCCACGACGTGATGAGATTTTGTTCCCCATCATAAACATTCAATAATAATTTTCATTTGATGATTAAAAACAAGATTTAAGTACTTAATATCATTATGGATATTAATAAAATACATCCTATCAATAACAAACATGACTTACGTAATAAAACATATGAAGTAAAATGAATCAATTAACACCTGAAACAATGATACTACTGAAATATTATTAACAAAGCAATATCAGAATATCATATATGATATCATATTTATGTATGTGGTTCTTTAATAATTTAATAAAAATTATTTCACTATTATACAAGAGGTTAAATCACCCTCGAATAAGGAAAATTACAAGGTAAGGGTTAATTTTACAATCTCTTTATTACCCAAAGTTGTTAATACATAAGTATCTACTAGGATATCTTTATCATCCACATTCGTGTTTCTTAAAAATGTGTTTAAAAACATTTTTACTATTTAATATACTATGGGTTAAAGTAATTTATACCCTTTTTTACTTTTTATAAAAAAAATTAAAGGAATCTTTCCTTCCTTTTCAAACAAGGTACTTTATGACCTTTTTGACAAATTAAGGTAAGATTGTTTTTTTAACTTATACGGAGGGTGCGGCTATTTTCCGTCGTTATAACACCTTCAAATCTTCCCCTAAAATATTATAAGAATATTTTCAAAATAAATGTTTTCTTTTATAATTATGTGACTTTTAAATGATTTCAAAATAGAAAGAGATATTTCTCTAAAATAGTTTTGATTTCATCTATGTCAATATCCTTTGACGGATTTTACACTTGTTTGAAGGTGATTTATTATGATATAATCTTTCATATTTTATTGAAGAATTTTTTATATGTTTTAATGTGGATGTGTTATTTTTATACGATTCATGTTTTATAGTTTAATTATTAACATTTCATATGCTAGTTTTAATATGAATGTTTATGTTATGTTTCAATATTTTCATATGAGGAATACATTGGACTTAGTAAGTGATAGGTGGATCCCGCTATAGCTCCTCGATGCATTAGTAGGTCTCATGAGACAAACTAGTGTCTTAGAACAACGCCTTGAAAAAAACTTTTTTTGTCTTGGCACGAGGCCTTGAATATGTGGTTATGATGTCCGTCATTTTGCATTCCATCATTATGAAATTAGATATTGATATTACATGTGATTATTTGACTAGTAGAATATCTATGTGAATAAGTAAATGAAATTATTTGATTTATCTTTTCCATATTATGCTGAAGTTTAAATTTAAAAGGCTTTTGTTTTATTCTTATACATTGCCTTAAATTTTTATGCTTATTTATGATAGTTTCTGCTATATTGTTATCCTTACTGAGCATGTGAGCTCACCCATTTCTTAAGTTTTATTTTTCCTAGGATGTGAATAAGTATATTATGATTGACCTGAAGGGATATTCTATGGGATATGAGTGTGTTCAAATGGTACACAATGTTGTTGTTTTTTCATTTCATAATGTAATGTAAAACTTATGTATGTATCTAGTACTTCCAAGGATACTAAACTAATTGATCTTTCAGGAATTGATCTCTTGTGATCATGCCAATTTTATGTAATAATGCACTTACTCTGGGTAATTAGTGTCAGGGCATCACATTTGGTATCATAGGAAGTTTAGTACCACCCTTGGAAACTATATTTAATAAATATCTGATAAGATAACATTACCCTAAGATAGACTTTGAGGATTAATATGGAATAACTTCCGAGAATTTTGGTAATTTAAAGATTTTGTGAGTTTTCCATGCAATAAATCACTCTCTAGATACGAGTAGGTAGAGGTGTATCTGGCACAGACATATCTAGAGGTAAAACTATAAAACACCACTTTGAGCTAGACTCGAACGAGAACTGGTGCACGACAACGGGCATTGCGGCACTCTTGGATACGACACTCTCGGGGGATATGCTTAGGATAATTAACATTTTATTTACAAACCATTATGAAGAAATTATGAGTAAATATGTCAACAAAGAACCCATATTTATGATTATGAGACTAGATATGTGAAAATCTTTGATTAATGTTGAAAAGTTTTTTAGTTTATGGATTATAAATTATGATATGATCTAACCTAGTGCATTTCTTCATTTAGAAATGGCACTCAGTAGAAGTAATGAGAACTCCAATAATACGCATGATCCAAAGAGTAAGATGGATCATATATTTAAGGGTCTTAAGCCAACATTTAGAAAGGAAATAGTCTCCCTTGTATTCTCATCATATAAAGAAATAGTATCATGCCTTAATAATATAAGTAAAAAATTCTCTAAGTCATATGGATTTTAAGGGAAGCTAGAGAAGAAAATAATGATAGAGAGAAATATAGATAAAGGGAAGAAGGGAAAGAAATATTTTCCCATATTTGATAACTATGGAATGAATCACCCTATAAAGTGTTTGAAAGGAATGAGAGTTTGTTTTAAGTGTGGAGAAAAATGACACCAAGTTCGTGATTGCAAGGGTAAGAAAAATGTTTCAAATGTACAATGCTTCACCTACAAGGAGTTGAGCCACTATGCTAATCAATGTCCCAATCATCATAGCATACCCCAAATGATGCTATTGGATAATAATGAAGTTATGATACTACTGTAGATAAAGTGGAATTATTTGTGATCTAATGTTGTTAATAAAGAATTTTGTCGTTTGAGTATTGTATTAATGATTTACAAGTTATATGAATTATAGTGTATATAAGGATTATACTGTAGTATTATTTCATTAAGTATTTGAGATTGTATGGTACCAAGTAAAGGGACAAAGTTTCATGTTAAACATTTTAGAAAATGTATGGTTGGGGGAAATATAACCCTTAATATGTTTCTGAAACTGAGATAATGATTTTGTAATAAGAGATAATTGATTTGTATAATGTATATTTGATATTATTTACTTCTTTGGAACTAATTAATGGTTTGTTTAAAAAGTGGTTTAAACCATCATTTTTGGGAGTTTACAACATTTTTGGATATAAAGAGTATATCCAGTATTCTATAAGGAATAAGGGAGAATGAATTTAATCAATAAGGTTTTTTGGTAATTAAGGGTGTTACCATGTTTTAATATAATACATGATTAAGGTATTCACATGTTAATACATGGAAAAAAAAGATCTTCAATATGTTTACCTTCCTTATAAGTTTTGGACTGTGAGTTTAGACAGAAGTATTTTGGATAATTCTAAATGTTGGAATGAATTAAGTTGGACATTTGATACTATTTATTAAGGTTAAAAAAAATTTAAGATTATTTTTGGATTTTTATAAAAAGTACAACCCGGAGGTCGGGAGATAACTCGTCGCGTCAGAAAAAACTGTAGGAATCGAACCCACAACCAAAGTGTGACAAGGCTTTACCACCTACCACGAGCCTACAGGAAGTACCTGGTTATTAAAAAAAATATTTTTCTTCATTTAAATGGTATATCTTTATATTTGTAACCTTATACGGTTAGGATAAATAGAATATTTTTGAGTTCTATTATGTTTTGGAGCGAAATATGAGTTTGTGGTAGAAATTAATTAAAGGGTGTAACTCAACTTGTCAAGTATTTTTTTTTTTTGATTAATCTATGAATAAATTCATTCCTAAACTTTAGGGAAAGGTTCTTAAAACCAAAAAAAAATTATCCTAATACTTTATGTTTTGTTAAACTGACGATATTTTAAATCGGCATAGATTTATGGCTTTGAGGCCCTTAATTTACCATTTACTTGTCTGTTATTGATGACCTCAATAACTCCCTATAAATATTTATGTTTTCCCTTAATTATAATTTCCACCAATTTTCTCCTATTCTAAATCCTAATTTGGTTGGGACTTTTTCATTTCCCTTTCCCTCTTATTAAGACGAAATTTTATTAACCCTATTTCTGATGTGGGTTTCCACAAAGTTATTTTCTATCTTTTTTACCTTTTATTTTAGAATAACAATTTCAAATTTTGAGGACTAAATTTATTAGAGGGAAGAATGTAACACCCCCAGTTTTCATGGTATGTTTCTCTTTGAATAATACAATAGTGTGTGATGTATGCAACACTGAGTTCAAGCACACCACAACCAATCAAACTAACTATTTAAAAAGTGGTTATGAATAGTAATAACCATATTTTTAATTTTATATATATCCCATATAATTTTAACATTCATATTTTTTTTTCTAAGACATAATATAAGTACAAATATAATTTTTCAGATAAAAGAAGTATTTTTTTTAAATACAGTTTTTGTGCCTTTTAATGGAGAACCCTTTTTAAATCCAATATTTGAAACTTTTATATATTAAATTTTATGAAATTATATTCTTATTTATTATATTGACATAAAACATTAGTTTGGATAAATTTTTTATACGTTTCTGATAACTTTCATATTTTGATGAATGGTAAAAAACACTAAATTTTAATTAAAAACAACTTTTTTAATCAAAATAATTTTTAGTTTTAAATTATAAATTTGAGTGGTTTTAAAGTATAATTAGATTATATTTTTATCATTTAATATAATATAGGTCATTTTATTTAATTTCACATTTAAATTGTACATAAACACATGTCAATCTTTTGATAGTTTTTACTTCTTAAACACTCGATTTTTGGTTTTAACAACGGAAATTAATTTTTAATTAATTTCTACAACTTCTGTGTTTTGAATTTTGAAAAATAGATTCTGAATTTGGAATCATGAGTTCTAAATTGTGTAAGTATATTACTTTAATTTTTAGACATTATGAATAGTTACTTCAGTAAATATTTTATTTACCATGGTTAAAAGGTAAATTTGGTAAATAAGAGTAAAAAATTAAATTACCCTAACTTGTGTCATAACTATATTGGTTGATACATGTCCAACCATTTGCATCATTAGGTTTATTTTGGGACCTAATGGAGCCACTTGGGAGTAATAATGACATTTTATATTAATTAATGTAAATTAAAGACAAAAATAATATAAACATGTATCTTTTAGTAAAACAATTTTTATGTGATGTTATGTAATTGATCACTTTGACTATAAATATTCATTAGAAATATAAAAATATTTCCTACATCATGATAATTTATTTATAATTTTTAGACATAATATAAATATATTTATTTATGACATAATAATGATGCAGTATTTTCCTTATTAATGAAAGAATCATTTAAATGATATTATAAATATTAAAATAAATATAATTTGAAAGTTTTGATGACATACATGAATTTTCAAAGTAAATATGAAATTTTAGGGTTGATTAAATACATTTTTTTCTAATTAATCAATTTGTTATGACTTTCACAAAAACCAAATATTAAATAGTGTCAAAATTGACATAAATGAGTTTTTAAAATAAGTACTATTTTATTAAATGACATAATACTCCTAAAAATATAATATTCATCCAAAAGACTTATATAAGGTTATATATGTCATTAATGAACCACTTTAGGTTCTATTTTCATTTTATAGTAAATTTATTAACCATATAATATAAAATTACAGGAAGACATGATAAATGTTAAACTATTTAACCAATAGTTAAATCTAAAAGATAAGGTTAATATGGTGACTTAAACTTTTCTAAAACCTATTGGTTGAGATTTTTTAGAACCAAAGCCATATTTGTCTCAAAATAAATTCATTTGGAGACATTATAAACTGAAAATTATTTAATAATAAAATAATATTTCAAGCTTTTCCTAAAGTGCCCCTCACCTCTCTTATAAAAGGGTACTTCACCTTATCTTAATTTCACACCTCCAAAGCAATTTTAATAAGCCAAAACCTACTAAATTATACTCCCAGCTACCCTAAATTCAACATATATTCCTTAATTTGATCATCAATCTAACATAAGGATCCCTTTTGTTCAAATCAAAAAGAAGATCCCGAAGAAGAGGTAATTATTTCTTAACCACTTTCAAAGTTCTTTTATTCTTCCACTTCATCTTTCTTTGTTGTTTCCATACCAAAATAATAAATCTAGTACCTTATACATACTTTTATGTTATTATAAATACAGTAAAATCATATTCATTATTATATCTATCCTATGAATGACAAAGTCATCATACGTGCGTACGTACGGCTTACCATCTCCACGTCATGGTGTAGTTTGTTATTCAATACTTCATTTTTTGTATGGGTATAATAATGAGTATAATTTAGGTAAATAATAAATATAACTTGTTAATGATTATGTATATATATATTATACCATCCAACTACATATTATTTCACCATCAATAGAATGATGTCGTTGCTCGTGCGTACGTACAGCTTACTGTCTCCGCAACGGGATGAGATCTCATTCCCCATCGTAACCATTCAAGAATTATTTTCATTTGATGATTAAAAACAATTTTTAAGAACTTAATATCATTATTTATATGAATAAAATACATCCTATCCATAACAAACATGACTTACATAACAAAACATATAACGGAAAACAAATCAATTAACACCCGAAACAATGATACTGCTAAAATATTATTAACATAGTAATTTTAGAAGATCATATATGATATCATATTTATGTATATGGTTCTTTTATAATTTAATATCAATGATTTAACTATTATACAAGAGTCTAATGTAACCTCGACTAAGAAAAAGTACAAGGTAAGGTTTAATTTTACAATCTCTTTATTATTTATGGTTGTTAATATGTAAGTATCTACTGGGACCTCTTTATCATACAAAACTGTGTTTCTTAAAAATGTACTTCAAAAGATTTTTACTATTTTCTAGACTATGGTTTAAAGTCATTTATACCCTTGTTTTACTTTTTATAAATTGTTTTTAAAGGAATCTTTTGGTTGTTTTCAAACAAGGTACTTTAGGACCTTTTTGACAAATTAAGGTAAGAATATTTTTTTAACTTATACGATGGGTGCAGCTATTTTTCATCATTATAACACCTTTGAAGCTTCCCTTACATGATTATAAGATTGTTTTCGAAATAAATGTTTTCTTTTATAATTATGTTATTTTTAAATGATTTGAAAATAGAAAGAGATATTTCTCTCAAATAGTTTTGATTTCATCTGTGTCAAAATCCTTTGATTGATTTTACACTTGTTTGAAGTTGATTTATTATGATGCAGTATTCCACATTGTATTGAAGGTTTTGTGATATGTTTGACTGTGGATGTGTTATTTTTATACCATTCATGGTTTATGGTTAAATTATTAACATTTCGTATGCTAGTTTTAATATGAATGTTTATGTTATGTTTCAACATTTTCATATGAGAAATGCATTGGACTTAGTAAGTGACAGGTGGAGCCCACTATAGCTCCTCAATGCATCGGTAGGTCTCATGAGACAAACTAGTGTCTTGTAACAAGGCATTGAGAAAATATTATTTGTATTCTGGGCATGAGGACTTGACTATGTGGTTATGTTGTCTGGAATTATGCATTTCATCATTATGAAATTAACTATTAATATTACATGTGATTATTGGACTGGTAGAATATTCATTTGAATAAGTAAATGGAATTATTTGATTTATCTTTGCTATATTATGCTGATTTTTAAATTTAAAAGGCTTTTGTTTTAGTCTTAAACATTGCCTTAAATTTTTATTATTATATATAATTGTTTCCACTATATTTTTATCCTTACTGAGCATCTGAGCTCACCCCTTTCTTATGTTTTCTTTTTCCCAAGATGTGAAGAAGTATATTATGATTTACTTGAAGGTATAGTCTATGGTATATGAGTGTGTTCAAAGGGGACACAATTTTTTGGTTTTTCCATTTAATAATGTAATGTAAAACTTATGTATGTATCTAGTAATTCCAAGGCTACTAAACTAATCGGTCTTTCAGGACATGATCTCTTGTGGTCATGCCAATGTTATGTAATAATGCACTGACTATTGGTAACTAGGGTCGAGGAGTTACATGTAAGTTCTAGTAATAGTCATAAAGGTAAGTATATTCAAAAACCTATGTGTCAAATATGTGGAAATAAACACCTAGGAAAATGCTTCAAAGTGATAGGAAGATGTTTCAGAGGTGGTAATGAAGGTCATAAAGCAATAACCTATCATGGAAAAAGGAAGAATCTAGTTAACTCCAATAAAGTGAAAGAGGTTCTTTTCTAAGGAACAATTTAATGTTTTAAATGTGGTGTGTGTGGTCATTATACAAATATATGTCCTATAAAGAAGGTTCGGGAATGGGATCAGCAGGATCGTATAAATATATGTTTACTAGTTCCTAATTCCATTCCAATTGAAGATGAGGAAACTTAAAATGACCTATGAAAGGTATGGATTTTTTTAAAAGGTGATGCTTTGGTCAAAATATCGAAGAACTAAGATATATAATGAAAAAAAGTTTATATGAGTCTAAAGGAGGGGAATTTATTACAATCATTTTGACGCAGTGGGGTGAACACAGTCAGAAGATTATCAATGCATGTTCTGTTACTATAGACACCCTTATTAGAAAGACCATCTTCTACCATGTTCGCCTCTATATAGGTATGAGTGATAATATGAATGATATCAGATAGGTGTCTGAGGCAGGGGATCTATTTAGCCGTGAGGGTCCACACCAGGTGAATCATACCGTGCCTAATAAATTGGACAATGGTAGTTGAATCGCTTTCAATACAGATATTTTTCCATCCTCTTTGTCTAATAAAATCAATAGCATTGATAACACTTTACATCTCTAATTCTAGGGAGGAGGCATGATAGTAGGAGCCGAAGCAGTATCCTAGTATCTCACCATTTCTATTTCTACAAATGATACCATAGCCTGAAGGTCCTGGATTCCCTATTGAAGCATCATCCACATTGATTTTGATCCATACAAGAATATGAGGTTTCCAAAAAACTTTCAACAATCCTTTAAGAGGGATATATCTTCCTTTAATCCTTATCTATCATAAGACAGTGAAATCTTTAATTTTGTTGTGATAGGTCCTTGTTTTAATTGTTCTGGCATCCTTGATCGTAGTGTAAATCCTAATTTTATCTCTATAGAAACTGAACATGTTATTTTTATGAATAATAGAATTTATTTCATACCAAATAACATGGATTAGTTCTGCCACAGCGGTGATGAAAAATTGAGAAATTTTTGGAGAGGTATCCATAGTAGTGCATCTCTAAAGCTGCAGATCAATAGAGCTCAAACCTATCCATCTAAAATCAAAGATATCAAAAATAAAAATCCAAAGAGCAGAAGCAGTATCACAAGATAGAAATAAATGATTAGCATCCTCTCTGTGATGGTTACACATGCATCATTTAGGACAAATCTGAATACCACACATCTGTAGATTGGAATCTGTGGAGATTCTATTATGAGCAATTCTCTGCACTAGGGTGAGTCAGAATGGTCGAATCCAACTTTTGTTAAATTTCTTAACCCAGTGGAAATCATTGTTGTGGGTGTTGACATTATAATTATAGTAAATTCTAGAGATTAGAATACCATTATATACAGGTTCCCAAAACTAAAAATCATTGGCAGTGATAAAGGTATTGTTGTTAGTAATAATAGATATTTCTTCATGTAAATTAATATCGGTGGAGTTTAAACAATCATTAATGGAGATGTTTATATTAGTGGGTAAATGCATGGGATCAATAATGTTACAAAGTCGGATTCCATTCCAGTTGTCCAACCAAAATTTTAGCAAGGATTCTCTATTAACTATCAATCTATAGTGAGACGTGATTTTTGAAAAAGTGTGTTTGATGGAAGTCCATATAGAAGATTCCATATATAAGTTTTTGCATTTTCTAATGTTATTGTAAAATCTGTCGTGAATGAAGTCATAAGCCTATGAATTTTTGTTCATAATATTCCTAGTAATCTTTTCTTGAAGAGACTCATTAAAATTTTTGATATTCTTAATACCAAGGCCACCATTCTCAATGGGGGTGCAGCATGTTTTCCAAGGGATAGTGACAAGTTTCCATTCAAGAGTGTTTTTTCTCCAAACAAAATTTTTAATTTTTCTATTTATCTTTTTGAGAATATCAGCAAGAAATTTATACAACATCATAGAGTGAACCATTTTTGAAAGAATGGTGTATTTGACAAGGCATATACGCCCTACCATTGATAATGTTTTGCCTTTTCAGGAGGAGTGTTGTATATTGATCTGATCAAAAATACTCAAAAAATAGGTGCTTTTGGGTATTCCCCAAAAAATAGGGACCCTAAGATATTTAAAGAGGGAGGATCCTTCTTTTATACTCAAATAATTAATAATAGAAACTTTCGTATTGATCTGGAAGTGTTTACCAATGAAAATGGAGGATTTACTCTAGTTTTTTGATTGACCAGAGACGTCTTCATAGTGGGAGAGGACATATTTAAGCTTTTTATATTCCTCTTATCTTCTTGGAGGAATATAATTATATCATATGCATATAAAAGATGTGAGGTAACATTCATATCTCTAGAGGAGAAGATGGGCTTGAGCATACCCCTACAGATTGAGTCTGTAATCAGTATACTGAAATAGTCTTCAGCAATAACAGATAGGATGGCAGAAAGGGGGTCCCCTTGTCTAACACCTTTTGTACAAGTGAAATAACCCCTTGGGGAGCCATTGATCAGAACATAGATGTGGGTAGAGTTAAAAAGATTTGGTAATTTTTTAACCAAGTTGTCATTAAAACCAAAGCTACAAAGGATTTTGTAAATGGAACTCCAATAAATAGTATCAAAAGCTTTTCTAATTTCAAGTTTAATGGAAACACTCCCCCATATTTGTGTCTTTTTAAGCAAGTTTGTACTTTAGGAGGATAGGAAAATGTAGTCGTGAATATTCCTTCCTTTTAGGAATCCAAATTAGTTCCATGAGACAATTTTGTTGCCAATGGGTGCCAATCTCATAGCTAAGATCTTGGAAATAATTTTATACACAGTGTTGATAAGGGAAATAGGCCTAAAAAGGTGAATTTCCAAATCATTATCCACTTTAGGAATAAGGTTGAGAAATTGGGCATTAATACCATAAGGAATATAGCCACTGATGAAGAAGGATTTGACTAGGTGACATATATCATTTAAAACAATGTCCCAATGATGTTAGAAAAAAATCATTGGGAAAGCCATCAGGACTTGGTGCACTGTTGGACTTTAGACTAAAAACAACTTCTTTAATTTAATGATCAATTGGAATACTATTCAAGAGGTCATTATCATTATCCCCAACTAAGAAAGAAATGATATCGGGTTTGATATCTTTTTTAGAGTAGGTCCATTAAAAATATTTCTAAAGTAAGAGGTGACATGATTAACTAGTCTTTCCTCATTATCAATGATATTATCCCCATATTTAAGTAAGTATAGAGGTATATTGGCCTTTCTAATCCTTTAAAAATAATTGAATAATTTAGTGTTTCTATCTCCATCCTTGACCCAGTTGACTCTGAGAGTTTGTTTCCTAAGATTGTCTCTTAAGGTGATAATAGAGTTCAGTTTATTTCTTATGTCCACTTCCTACATTGAGTCAGTAGCAAAGTCACTATGGGTTGATTCGTTTGAATTTGATTGAGAGAATTCTAAAGGGAGATAATTTCATTATCATTATATTGAGTTCTATCTTTTCACCTAGTTTTTAGTTTTTTCTTTAGAAGTTTTATATTTATAATGAAGACAAAGAAATCATTCGAAGTGATTGAATTACAAGTGTCTTTGACAGTTTTTGTACAATACTCAATAGTGTTCCAGGCTTTATTGAATCTAAAAGGAATAATATTCTTGTTGTCTCTAGGAATGAGGCTCAACAAAATTGCATGATGATCAGAATTAATCCTAGGCAAAGTAATACCAGAGATGGTATTCGAGTTATCAAGAGCTTTGAAGATTGTGAATGCTCTATCTAGTTTACTTGCTAAAATAATATTGTGTTGTCTTCTATACCAGGTATACTTAGAACCAACCATATTAATCTCAACATTGTTATTATCATCAATACAGTGTTTAAAATCTTTAACGTAAGTGTATGATTGTAAGGGACCCAACTTTTCACAAGGCCCAAGGATAGAATTGAAGACACCGACAACAACCCAAGGTTCTTGATTAATGCTATTAAGTGAAGATATATTGTTCCATAAAGTTCTTCTATCTTGATAATTATTGAAGGCATACACAAAATTAAATAAGAAGATAATTCCATGCAATGTTATTTCACATGTCAAAGACTGAGAATTAGCATTAAAAATATGATCTTTAATTATAGAAACATGTGCAAAGACCCACAATGAATCACATGTGTTATTTTTAGAAGTTTCACCTATAAAATTATAACTATATTTATCAATAATATTAAATCCAGAAGTAAAAGTCATTTTAGGCTCATACATAGAAAAAACCATCAGTTTATGATCAAAAAAATATTTTTTAAAAGTTTCAATGGTGTCAGGGTCAGCAATACCCTATCAGTTCCAATATAAAATATTCATTTATACTTACGCTTGGGGATAGGTCCCTTGTTTTTGTTACCTCTGGAGTTTTTTCCACTCTTGTAGTTTCTTAACTGCTCGGTAGAATATTCCGTGGGTGTCGTTGAATTTTTTTCCTGCAAAGTCCTTGAAGGGTTAAGAGAGTTATATTTAATTTTTCTACCTGTTGATTCCTCCTCCTGGTGCATTTGTTTGTTCCCATTTTTCTTTTGTACCCTTATCCATTTTGCGTCTATATTTATTTGATTATAATCTCCAAAATTTCCTTTCATATTCTCTGTGTTGATGTCATCCATGGGAGGGTTGTTGATTTTGTGCCTCTGTTGTAGTTCCAGGACTTTTCTATCATATGGAATGTGTTTTTCATTAATAATATCAAACATCTATATACTGCATCCTGGATTCCAATCTACATCTTTTTCCAGCATCTCCTTAATGTGTGAAGGTGTGGAGAGTTGATGCTGATTTTTTGTGTCAACAATCGCAGAAACAGTGTCTTGTATAGAAGTGTCCAGGTGGGTGGGAACTTCCATTTCAGTTGTTGACTTACCAGGAATCCATGACTTTGTTTTAGGATTTGCATTGACAGCTTCATGGAAAACACTATTTATGTTCACACTGGCCTTCTAATTACCCAGGTGTTTGTTATCCTCCTTTACCTACTCGGCCTTAAGTTTATCAAGGTCCCTATTGTTGTATTTCAGTGATAAATTTTCCTTATCAATGGATGCAGTGGAGGCAGATCTATAATCCGTAGTAGTTGGCTGGATGTCCAGTGTTATACTATTTGAAGGAATCTAATCAATGTCTGTTGTTGGTTCAAAGGCAGGAGTAGAAAGAAATCTAGGGAGATCACCTTCTTCTTAATCATTCTGTTGGTCTATATTCAAGACCATTAAAAAAGTCCTCAGCAAAGCCTTTCTCTTCATTATCCAGTTCCTCTTTTTCCTCCATATCATCCCATGATTTCTTAGAGGAGTCCTTTGATGACGATGCCACACTAGTTTTCCTCCTGCAAACCTCCTATTTTTCCATGGTTGTTCAATATTTCTCCAATATAGGTTTCTTATCCTTCTTTTTTCCTCTAACCTCAGTCCAATACTTTTCGGTATGAGGTTGGACCTTTTTTTCACAATTCCACAATTCAAAATGGAGTATCCAATGATTATACAATAGTCACAAAAGGGTGTTCTATGCTCATACTCAATTCTGACCTCTGCCTTATAATCGTTTTCATTGAAAGAAATGACATAAGGCAGTTTTGTTTCTAGATTAACTTCAAACATTACTCTTGCATATACACCTAAATCACTATTCAATGTTCTCTGGTCTATTTTAAGAGGTTTCCCTATGGAAGAGGTAAGGTCATTTAAAATTTTTGGGGGCCAAAAGAACCAGCTAAGTACATGTAACCAGACCCAAATTTGTGCCAAAGAGTTCCTATTAATAAAAGTATTGAAAGTATAATCCCATGTAGAAAAATGTAGGAGACCACGTTTCAACTGTATAGTGCCTTGTTTCCAAGCTTCATATAAATCTTCTTGAGAGTGAAAATGATATGATAGAATCTTTTCCAAATGGGAACAAGTTTCCAAATGGGTGTGCCCTAGTAGTGGGCGATTCTCATTTTGAGTTCATCCACTGACCACAGATTATCCCCTTAAGGTAATAGATTTGTCCAAGTATAGAGAACTAACACATTTGTTCCCTCTGATGCAGCACTCCCGAATCAGTAAAAACCAAAAAGCTTCCATCATCGAGTTTTTAAAAACATGGGGCTATTGCTGAGGAATATTTTTCATTATCAAATCCCATAAGGGATTCCAAAAAAGATATCCCTTTAAATGCTTGAGTCACAACCTGATTGACATTTTTTGGGTTTGTCTGATCTTCCTGTGTGCGTGGGGCAGGCCGCTGGAAGGATTTTTCCTAGGTAGGATCAAAAGAGTCCATTTGTTACTTGATCTATCACTTCAGGGAACATACATTATAGATCTTCAAATTTGGGTTGTGATTAGACCGTTAGCGAGTTTCCCCAAGTTTCTTCGAGATCCATCTCTCCTTTTCCAAGAATGGTATGGATTATTTCATAGCTCATGTTTTGACATTTCTGAAATCTTAGGACATTATGCATGATTTTGTTTGTAGGAAAAAGGTGTACAAGAATAATCTGTAAAAACATGGATAAAGGATCATGAAGAATATTCAATGATTAATATGTCTACATTTTAGGAATTCAATCATTATGTTAGATATATGGGTGATGAAATGTTCAAAAGTATTAATACTATTTTTTCGATGGTATTACTTTAGAATACTTTTCTCTTGTATGTATAACCCTGATGTTTGTTACATGAAAATTCTATTTGAGGAAGAATTATCTTTTATTTTGTGTATATAGTTATAAAGAACCATTTGGGTTTTATACATCCTTAAATTTGAGAAAATTACAAGTTATTACTTTTTGGGAGGTATGAGATAACCTTTCAGATTAAAACATGTGATGGATATTTTTAATGATTTTATCTATTTTTGTTAATGTTATTAGAATTATATGGTTTTTGAAAAAGGACAACATGCAGACCATGTGACAACCCCTCGCGTCAGAGAAACCCATGAGAATTGAACCCACAACCAAAGTGTGACTGGTATTTATCGCTTACCACTAGACTACGTGAAGTCCCTGGTTAAAATGACAAATTATTTTTAGTTAGATGATTTCATGGATCAACAATAAGTTGATTTTGGGAACTTATGTTTTATAAAATGGATATCTTTAGTATAGGAAAATGATTTGGTGATTATGTTATAAATGTTATTTTAGAAGAAGTTCGCTTATTTGGGAACACTATATGACTAAGAAAAATAGAATACTATTGTATTTCATTTTCGGGGTAATGGTTGAATTTTATTTGGGAATAATATATGTTTTTTGTGGAATTACGGTGATTTGGTTTATTTATATAAATGATTAACCTATATTGGATAATATGTTATTTGGTTAATTACTTTTTAGTATGAGACTTTAAGAGTAGTCAATGTTATTAAAAGATAAATGTTAAGATTTATCGTGGAAGACTATGTTATCAAATTCATCTGAATTTTGGGTTTCAATCTTAGTTTGGATTATTTTGAAGAATTATAAGGGAAATTGTGTATTGAATGGTCTTTTTTGAACTTTGGGTATTGTTCGCTGAATGTTTGATACTAAGATTTTTATTTCTTTTTATAAAGTATTATCCTTTTTGGGGATTATCTGACTTTTTACTAAACATTTTGGTTTTGGTTAATGTGTAAAGACAGGGTAAATATATAGTTCACCTTTTTTGGATTATGTGATTCTATAGAAGTTGATTCTATTACTTCAAATGTGACCAAGTCATCTTGAATACTCATCATTTGGAGAAAAGATTAGTTTTTGGTAGAAATTTATTAATGTATGAATCTCTACTTGAAAAGTAAGTACATTTCCTTATGTTCTTAGTTAATCTCATAAATAAAATTCCTCAAATTTATGAAAAGAAACTTAAAACAAAAACTTTTTCTATTTATCTTTCCTACTGGGGAATCAATGATCATTTAACCCATCACATTTTTATGTTTTTTGGGTAGTTAACATGCTCTTGATCATGTTTTCTATCACTCTCCATCAGAACTTGATGGTTAGTTTTCTCTTCTATATCCGTGTTTTCATGGAATCCTAGTATGTGTTATCCCGAGTGACCTTTGTACTTATGTTTATTTCTTTTAAATTGATAGTTTTATTGACTCTCTTTCTGATGTGGGGATTTCAATGATGTTTCTGATCCCAATTTTAAAATTGCGAGGACATAATTTCCAAAACGGGGGAAGGATGTAACGACCCAGGTATTTATAAAATAATACATTTTCATATCAATTAATATTTATGAAAAATATATTAATTTTATGTTAAATAGAACACTTTTTTTATAAAATATTCATCATGAAACAACGGCTTTCTTTGAAATATTATTTTGCACACAACATTGAGTTATACTGAAAAATAATACCATAATATTATTATTATTTTAAATGATAGTTAATGCCTAGTCATTTATTTGTGGGAATGAACGTAACTAATTAAATTGTGATTACACATGTTTTTTATATGTTTTTATATTTATCCAATAAATTTTAGAGGATTAAAATAAGAATGAGTCATATTTTAAGAATGAAATACTCTAATATTTTTAAAGGTCGTTTTACCGCCTTTTGAAGGAGAACCCATTTTAAATCTAGTTTTTGTCACTTTTATATGTTCTATTTGAAAAAATGAAATTATTATTTATAGGTGGGACATAAAAATTAACATTGGATAAAATTTTTGTATTCTTTTGATAAAGTTTATTTTTTATGAATAGTGAAAAATACTGCATTTTAATTGAAAACTGTATTTTCATTTAATTTATTTATATAGTTAGATTATTATTTTAATTTATTTTAAAGTATAATTGGATTATATTTTCATCATTTAATTAAATTTTGGTCATTAAAAGTAATTTCACTTTTAAATTGGACATAAACACATGTCAATCTTTTGATAGTTATCACTTCTTAAAAACTAGCTTTTTGGTTTTGACAACGGGAATTAATTTTAAATTTATTTTTTCAAATTCTATGTTTTAAATTTGGAAAAATGGATTCCATATTTGGAATCTGGATGTCCAAATTGGGTAAATATTTAAATTTTATTTTTAGACATTATGAATAGTAACTTCAGTAAATATTTTATTTACAATGGTTAAAGGGTAAATCTGGTAAATAAGGGTAAAAAATAATATTATAATAAAATTAAATTAGCCTAACACATGTCCTAATCCTATTTTATGAGATATTTCTGACCATGGGAATCCTTGGGTCGATTTTAGGACCCCATGGAACCACTTGTGTGTGAAAATGACATTTAGTTACATTTAATTTAAAGTTAAGGAAAATATAACATAAACATATTTCTTTTACTAAAACAATTTTTATATGGGGTTATATAAGTGATATATTCAACTATAAATATTAATTATAAACCTAATAATAGTTTTTACCTCATAGTATTTTTTTATAATTTTTAGACATCAAATAAATAAATTTAATTATGACATAATGATGGTGTAGTGATTACCTTATTAATGAATATTTTAAATAAATGAGATTATAAAAATTAAAAAATTTATTTTGAACCTTTTTATTCCATCCACGAAATATAAGGCAAATTATGACTTATTATATTTTAATTAATGAAGTTTTTTCGAAATAATAAATTTGTTTTGGATTTTTTTAAAGTCATGAGATGAATAGTATATAAATTGGGATAAATGTGTTTTTAAAACAAATACTATTTTATTAAATGATATAATAGTCCTAAAAATATAATATTAGTCTAAATTACTTAGATAAGGTTTAAAATTTCATTAATTAACCACTTTAAATTTTATTGACCTTTTATAATAACTATATTAACCATATAGTATGAATATACAAGAAGACATGGTAAGATTCAAATAATTTAACTAAGGGTTAAAGCTAAATGATAAGGTTAAATTTGAAACAAAAACTTGTCTAAAAACTATTGGCTGAGAGGATTTATAACAGTACACATCTTATCTTAAAACTAAATGAGTTTTAGACCTCTTAAAAATTGAAATTCTGTCTATAACAAAATAATGTTTCAAACTTCCCTAAAGTTCCCCTCCTCCCTCTTATAAAAGGTCACCACCTATGACCTTTAATAAAACCTTTAAATCCCCCTTGTCTCATCCAATGTCTTCAAAAATAATCTCCCAACATCCCTCTATTCCAACTAGAATCCTTACCTTGGGTAGACGGAAATTCAATAAGGCCTTTTAGCATAAATAAAAAAGGAGTTACCTAATTTTAGGTATTGTCTTCTCTCAAGATTCTTCCATTTATTTTCCTTCTCCAACCCCCTAAACATACATTATTAGATTATTTACATAAAAAAATTATAATAATATACTAATAAGTTTTTATGACACGTATTTCAACTACACTTACACACACCTCCATCTAATGGATACGAATATATTGTTTTTGTGTATGGCGTACTACTACCCCACGAAACGATGATTGTTCAATTTTCCCCTACCACCTCTCATGGTGGTCATTGTGATGGAATGGTATTTATATATTATATTTATTATATTTATATTTTCTATATTCTACTGTATTTTTTATTTACATCATACCTTTATGCTTTCCATAATTCTTAAATACGATAATTTCATTTAAGGAAGTGCAAACTATCACCCCCTCAAAGTGATATGACTCATTCATTCTATAAATGGAAAGTATAAAGGATGGAATTAGTGAAATTATGTAACATATATAACATATATATTATAATTTAATTATAATATACCTATGTATCATTTATTTTTCATTCCTTTAAATATTGAAATGAAATGAAAGTAGCGTTCATGCGTACATACAGCTTAACGTCTCCATGAAAGGTGCATTTCATTTCTTATCTCCAAATGTAATAGACTATTATAAATAAATATATAATGTATATAAATACATATATAATAGATATATATATATGAGACTTAAATATTGAATATTATTCTGGAGATAATGGACTTTTGACCTCATGGATAATTTGTAATTATAACAAGTTCATTTTTGAATCAAGTATTGAATATCAACAAAATGACCGATATTAACTTAAATAATTATGTAATGATTATAACATGGTAATAAGTGATATTAAATGAATAATAAACTTTAAAAAGGTTCATAATCACATAAAAATTAACTTAAGTTTATTATTCTGGAAGAACACAGAACATACATGACGAATCGGACTCAAGGTAAGGGAACCTTTCACCTTCATCTTTTAGTCAAAGACTTCGTTAATGTGATTCCATTTAATTAAAATTTTCTTATGTTGGGATATGTTCTTCTATATCCTTGTTTCTAAACATTTTATTTCCAAGTGATGAGAGACCTTTTTCTCTCTCATCTACTCATTTTTATGAATTTTTAAGTGACGTCGTTAGGATGGCGAATTTTCATAAGAGAATTTCTAAACTCAATTTCCACTCATTGGGTTTTATAGATACTTCGTTGATTATATTATGGCAATATTATGTTTCTAATAACTATTTATTTATTTATGTTGTAATTTACACTTCCCTTTGTGTGGATATACTATTTCTACACATAATCACCCCATTGATAAACTCTAACGTCATGTATATGAATTTTACAAGGGATTTATTCTCAATCCCTTTCATTGAGGAATATCTTGATATTGTGCACATTATTTATCCATTAAGGTGTATATAAAACCCCTTTTATATGTTATGTCATGAATTACTATATTCCCATGATATTTAAAGTGTTTTTTGATGTTTTTCTTTAAATATTTGATATTTGGTTTCCTTAACAAGCTGTAATGTTTTTAAAAAGAAAATAAATACCATATACCATTTTACGTATTTTGGTATTGACAATGGTTTTGAGAAAGCATTGATTATGTCAATATCTTGAAATTATATATGTTGATTATAATGTGGAAATTTTATCTTTCCTTTATTATTGTTTTATATGTTATAATTATTTTATGGTTCTTGGGAATTTTTTACGTATACGAGTGGTTCCATGATAAACCTAGGGCGGGTGAGCCCGAGATATCTCTCCAATGCATTGGGTAATGTGATGGAGGTAAATTTTAATGTTTCTCCTAAGATATTGAAGGAATATAGTGTAATGTTTATTCCAAATGTAACTCCCTATGTAGCTATTAAAGCTAAAATGTAATTATGTTATTGTTGGTCAGAGTAGGTTACTCAAGAGGGGGTGAATTGATTAAAATTTCGGTTTACAAAGTTTTATTAAAATGTTCCCCATTAAAAATAAATACAACCCACTTAATCAAAGTAATATAGTTATGAAAGTTTGAATCTTTAAATAACTTCTCAGAAGATTGATTAATTCTTAGTAATCTTAATATCAGTTATTAATATTACCTTTTAAGCTATTCTAATAAGGAAAAAAAATTATGACTTCTTTCCAAGATTTACTATCAATGAAAATTTAGTGATTTCTGAACTAAATTGTAAAACATAGAAAACTAAATCAAACAACATAGCAGATGTAAAATAAGTGGTTCAGTATCAAACCAAGATCTAATCCACTCCACTTGGTGATCACCTTCCACCAAGAATTTTATATTAATAAACTTGATCCACCCCCTGGATCGGGGTAAACAATAGTACATAGGACTATCCAAGTCACACGACCTCGTCCATAGTTCTTCATGGGTATGAACTATCAGGTCACATAGTGACCTATTCCACACTTATCCATGGGAATAATGAAGTGTAAAAAGATATAAGAGGAAGGATATCTCGTAACCTTTAGTTTAATGTAGGAGAAAGTGTGTGTGTTTTTATACAGAGACACACACACTTCTTGAAATCTAAAAACAATACACAATAGAGAAAAGATGATGAGATGAGGTTATAAGTGCTCTGAGTGTTAGTCTATGTAGCTTTGGGCTTCTAGGATGAAGCATATGCAGGAATTGAGTCCTATTGTGGAAAATAGAGTGTCGCAAGTCTGTCAGATCTGGCTCGTGTTCTTTATGGAGTTGATAATGTGGTGATGTTCTTGACTCTGATCTATGGTATCACATATTTTTGTATTTTATAATGCTTATTGTGTTCTTCAGATGTAACTTGTTTCATGTGTCAGTTCAGAAAATGTTTGTGCTTCTTCGTTATCGCGCACACGCTTGTTTATGGGTTGCACTTCACTTTTATTCTTGGAGTGCATGTGTTGGATCCAATAGGATGCATGTATTCTGTACCTCGTACCTCGTACTATCATGTGACATGTCTAAAATTAAAAATTATTTATGTCAGTGCATTTAAAATAATCAAATATTATTATTATATATTAAATTGAAAAATGAAAAAATAGATTAAGAAATGGTTTCGTAGTCTGTCTGGAAACGGTGTCTCTTTGAAACAGTGTTTCCTTCTTTGCCCTAGAGCGGTGAGATAGTCATGATGGCATAGTTTTATAGAGATCAGGAACCGGTAGCATAGATTTGGTGGTAGGATCATGGTGTCTGGTCCTTTTCCAAACTTCAAATGGTGTCGGGTCACGGTGTCTGGGTCACGGTGTCTCATCACAGTGTCTCGTTACAGTGTATGGGTCATGGTGTCTGGTCATGGTGTCTAGTCATGGTTTCTGGGTCACATTTTCTAGGTCACAGTGTTTGGGTCCTTTTCTATAAAAACCAAAACCAGTGGAAGACTCACTGTTTCTAAGACATAGCCAAGTATTTGTATTTAGACGTAAGAATTGATATTTGTAGAATGGATTATACTTAATCAATTAACAATGAAATCATTATAACAAAAATTAAATATAGTTTAAAATAATCAAAACTAATTTATAGTAATTAAGATCTTGGATAGGTTTATTTAAAGCATAAAGAAACCAACCATCTGTACACATGATTTGAGATAGATTAAATAGGATTTGTAGGATATATAAGATTTGTGATCATTAAAACATGATTAGCACTTGAGGAGTCCAACAATCTCCCCCTTTTTGATGATCACAAATCATGTGAGTGATATATCTATTCTTAGTAAATGTGTCTCTTTAGTGAATGTGTTTCATCCTTAGTGTTCATTTAGAGTACATATTTCTCCCCCTTTTCAGAATATCAAAATAGTAAAGAAGTAAAGAAGAGTAGAGATAAGAAGATTTCACAATGAATTAGATAAAAAATGTCATTACAAACAATAGGCAAAAAAATTCATCAATGTCCCTATTAAAAGTTAGTAGTCACTATTCTTCAGCACTGGTTGTCTTCTCTTTGCCCTTGGCAGCAGCATCAGAGAAGCCATAGGACTAGAGGTGGAAGTGGAAGAAGGGAGTGAACCAATTGACAGAGAAGGTAAAGGGAGTCCTTCAAAAATAGAGGGGGCCATGGTAGGTTTGGTGGAAGACTGAGGTAGTTTTTGGTCGAGGGTAACAGGTCTGATCTAAATCTAAGCATGAGAGATAGACATAGAGGTAGAGGAAAAGGAAGAGGATGAGAAGGTAGGCAAACTAGGTCTTAAGGGTGCTACTGTAAGAGCCACAATTTCAGTTCTCTACACGTAAAGATAAGGCCTCAAAAGCTTGATGAAGTCAGCAATAATGCCACCACCATACTGCATGTATTTCTCAAAGTCAACTTTGTTCTCCATAAACTTTTCCAAAAAAGTAGTGAAATCTTGGAGATTTTGGACTTGAGTTTTGAAATCTTGAGCGACATGAGGGATTCTCATATTCTCAACAAGGTACTTGAAGTGGTTGGTCATGTCATTCTTAGAGAAGATCCTATTGAAGTATAAGTCCAACTTCTTAGTAATCTCTACCTGAGCATAATTTTCTATTTCAGAATGAATTCTCACAAAATCAATAACTCTTCCACTATTCTTGAAAACCTCAGATAGAGACTCTTTGTCAAAGCCATTGAGCACAGATTGGAGTGATTCTTCAATAACTGTAAAGGAATAAATCACTTCCCAAGGAGGGTTGAGATGATTATACAGAGGCACTAAAAGCAGTAACAGCTAAAGTAAGAGATTTCAGTTGATTCGAAATTTTCTGGAGACAACCCTTATACTCGTCTGTCAACTTGTTAAGACCAATTACAATCTCACGCATCTCTTGAACAATTTTATTATTTCTTTCATCGACCTTTTCAGCCAAGGAGGTTATATTTGGTTGAATCATGGAGGCAACTTCATGTGGAACCTAACTACCAAAATCTTCAATAGGATGAGAAACAGGTTCTAGTCTTGATTTTAGCACTCTCTGCATATCTTCAACCATATCTCGGAGAGACTTCACTTCATCACTTAACTGTTTGTTCTCAACTCTGACCTCTTGAATCTCATGAAGAATCTTTGGATGAATATTCCATATGATCTTTTCCAAAAACAAGGTAGCATCTATTTTACTCAAATTTTCCCCAGGAGTAGGTTGAGTATTCCTGAGTTTTTCAACCCCATCCAATAGGGTAGCTCCAAATGATTTCAAATCATCCTTACTCGCCAAGGTGGAAGGTTCTTGTGAAGGTTCAAAGATTGGGGCCAAAATAGGCTTAGGATCCTTTGTGGAGACAAAATGAGAGACCGGTTTCAATAGAAATACAATAGAGAGGTCTATACATTTAACTGAGACTTTCTGGGAATTATTCACATCAAAATAACTAGGGAATTTATACCATGTATCCACTGGGCTTGGATTAACTAGATTAGGCACTTAAACACTTTCCAGACTAGGGGCTTCCCCCTCAATGGGTAAATCTTTATTAGGATTGAGATATTTATATCCTTGATCTATTTACAATATTTCATCCCCAATAGCCTCACTCATTTCCTTTCTAGCCAACTGAAAGGCTTGCTCCATTCTTTCTTCAACTGATGGGATAATTTCAGGAATAGCTTGTTCCTCCATATGTTCCACATAAGAAGATTCTGGCACTAGAGAAAGATCTTCTTCTATATGATCTTCTATAACATCCTTTTCACTTACCTTAGTAGCAGATTCTTATTTAGAAGCAGGTTGTTCTTCCAGATCAGCAACTTCTTCAGGAACAAGCATTTCCTTCCCAGTTAAGTCTTGGAGAATAGGTTCACTGTCTTTCTCATCTAGGACAGTTTTCCTTATTGGTGAAACAACCTCTTTCTCTTCTTCCTCATCAAAATACTCAACAAGTTCATCTTCTTCCAAACCAGGATCAGAAATCTTCTTAGGTCTTAAAGGATGGTCAATCGGGTTAAACTTTTCATAAACCATGTTGTTATCCTCCACCTATGTTTTTCTCTATAGATTCCAACTGATTTTCATTCTTTTTATTGTCACCTTTGAGATACAAAAATCCATAGACCTTAATTACTTATTCATTGATTCCAACCAACCCTTTCGCATAAAGAATATATGATATTAATATTCAGTAGATTCGGGAGGTTGACTTGGAGGTGGTCTTTATCAATTCATGCATATGGAGTATAACATACTTACATAGATTTACTTTGTGTCCATTATTCATGAGATGTATCAAAAATACATCCTGATAATTGAGTGTATAAAAATCACCTTTTCTATGGCCAATCAGTTTCTGAAAAAAATTTAACAGAAGTCTGGTTTCACCATCTAGCTCAGTAGCTATGGCTCTTCACTTTTCTTCATTTCCAGTTAAGCTTCCAAATTGTTTCTCCCAAAACAAAGAACTCACTCAGAGGAGGAGGACCTATTTGGTAGTCCTCACAAATATCCTCATGATGTATCCTTAGGCATGAAACCCATAACCTCAAAGAAAAGGTACATATTTGTCCATTGATCCAGCTTCTTACAACAAAATCATCTTTCTTATCAAATGAAAAGTGAATAAACTGATAAAACTATGCAACAAGTTTCAGGTAAATAGGTCTATACTCCTTTTTGAACCAATTCATCCATACTTTCTCTCTTAAAGCTTTCAATAATAAAGGCTTACTTGATAGAAGCCACTTGGGGAAAATTTTCTTTTCAGGCACCACTATTATGTTCACCAAATTCAGATTCTAAGGTCCTTCGGGAGATAACATCAGTGCTATTTTTATCTTTTCCTTTGAAATGTGCTTCTCAGGAGTTGATGAGGATGGGTGTTTCATCCTAGGCATTCAATGAAGGTTCGATATAGAGAAAGGTTGAAAGAGGGGTTACGGTTTAAGAGAAGATAGATCAGGTGAAGAAAGGAGTGAAACTTATTTAGTTTGTATCCTTTAGGGATATCAAGCATCGCAAAAACAAAAGAATCAGAAAATAATAAAATAAAATAATTAATTACCATGATACAGGTTATAATATGAAAATAAAATAATAAAGCCTCTTTACAGTGAGACCGTGACAAAATTTTACGGTGAGACCGGAAATGGTCTTCACGGTGAGACCATAATAGGATTTCATGGTGAGACCATAATAGGATTTTATGGTGAGACCATAACTATGTGATTTCTAAACTATGTGACTGTATTTTTTGAGACAGTAAGTTCAAGACAGTAATCTTAAGATGGTGACTTTTGAAACCGTAAACTATCAAACAGCAAGCTGTAAAATAGTACACTTACAACTTATGATTTATCATTCCAAATATGTGTATGATTTGATCTCTTCATTTATAATTTAATGGTTTGGTGAATATATCAGTGAGATGATATTCAATTCCAATGAATTTAAAAGTGATATCACCTTTTTGATAATGATCTCTTAGAAATTGATGTATTACATTGATATGTTTTGTCCTAGAGTGTGAAACATGATTTTTTGAGATTTTAATAACACTTGTATTGTCACAATTTATAGGTACATTCCAGAATTGATATCCATAATCTAGTAATGTGTGTTTCATCCACAAAATTTTGGCACAACAACTACCAGTAGCTATGTATTCATCTTCTGCAGTAGATAATGCAATAGAGTTTTATTTATTACTACACCATGATACTATTGACTTGACTAAAAAGTGACATGTTCCAAAGGTTCTTTTTCTATCTAACTAACATCCACCAAAGTTGGTATTAGAATAACTAACTGACTCAAATTATTTTCCTCTGGAATAGAATAGTCTTAGACTGGGTGTATGCTTGAGGTATTTAAAAATTCTCTTAACAGGATTTAAATGAGAATCATCCCTCTATTAGTGGTTTGGTCAATATATTTTCCATCATCGTCAAGATCTAACTTACTTGTAGTACCCATCGAAGTGTCACTACTTTTAGTGCTATCCAAGCCAAAACATTTTAGAAGATCCCTATTATTTTTTCTTTGATTTAAAATAATTACATCATTATTTTGAAATATTTTAAATCCAAGAAAGAATTTTAGTTCACCAATTATACTCATTTCAAATTAATTTTTCATCATTTTAGAAAATTCAATATATAGATAATTTTTTGAATATCTAAAGATAATGTCATCTAAATAAATTTGAACTAATAAAACATCATTAGAAATTCATTTTATAAAAAGGGTAGGATCATCTATTCCTTTTGTAAAACCTTTGGAAATAATAAAATACTCATTCTATCGTACCAAGCACTTGGAGCTTGTTTTAAACCATATAAAGAATTTGATAATTTAAAAATATGATTTGGAAAATTAGGGTTTGTAAAACCAGGGGGTTTCCCAAAAAAGACATCCACAACTATATATCCATTTAGGAATGCACTTTTAACATCTATTTGATAAAGTTTGAAATTAATATGTGCATCATAATCTAGTAAAATTCTAATGGATTCAAGTCTAGCTACTAGTGAAAAGGTCTCTTCATAGTCAATTCCTTCTTCTTGATTATAGTCTTCTACAACTAATCTAGACTTGTTTCTAACTATATTACCAGATTCGCCTACTTTATTTATAAACACCCACTTATTTACTATGGTAATTTGTGTTTAGGTCTTTCAAAAAGATTCAAAACTTTGTTATTTTCAAAATTATTAAGCTATTCTTGCATAGCCATCACCGAAAATTCATTAGTGATAGCATCATTAATGTTTTTAGGTTCAAGTTGTCACAAAAAGACTTGATGTTCAACCTAATTTCTAAGAGAAGCTCTAGTTTGAGTTCCTTTATCTAAGTCTCCTAAAACATCATCTAAAATATGGTTCTTAAGAGTTCTAACAGCTCTAGAAAAACGATTAGTTATTTCAGGTACTTCAAGAGGGTTAGGTTCATTGTGACTTGAATCTAAGGAATTTATATAACTTGAAGTTTTCACAGATTCCTTCATAGGATCATCATAGGATTGTGAATTAATTTCTAGATTTGATATATCATCCTCCAGGTTCTCTAATGTGGTTTTAGGCTCATGTGGATCTATTTCATCAAATTTAACATGGACATATTCTTCCACACATTTAGTTATTTTATTAAACACTCTATAGGCTTTACTTGAGATGGAATATCCTAAAAAGATTCCTTCATCACTCTTGGATACAAATTTTTCAATATTGTCCTTAGTATTAAAGATATAGACATTACAACAAAAAACTATGAAGTAGATCACTTTGGGTTTTCTATTGTTCCATAACTCATATGGAGTTACTTTAAGAATAGGTCTAATCAACACTCTATTAATAATATAGAATGTTGTATTTACAGCTTCAGCCCAAAAATAAATAGGTAAGTCACACTCGCTAAGCATGGTTCTAGTAATTTCTTGCAAGGTTCAATTTCTTCTTTCTACAAATCCATTTTTTGAGGTGTTCAAGGGGCAGAGAAATTATTATTATAGCCATTTTGTGAGAAAAAGGATTCAAACTCTTGATTTCCAAACACACGGACATGATCACTTCTTAAGGATTTAATTCTATGTCCACTAAGGTTTTCTACAGTTTTGAAATATTTGGTAAAATGAGACCAGGCTTCACTTTTGTGAGCCAAAAATAAATTCCATGTATATCTAGAAAAGTAGTTTACAAGAACATAAACAAAGTGCTTCCCATTTAAACTAGAAACTCTAAATGGTCCAAACAAATCCATGTGAACCAATTCGAGAGGTTGAGAAGTTGACACTTCTTTCTTTGGTTTGAAGGAAATTTTTTGTTGATTTCCCTTTTGACAAGGATTATACACTTTATCATTTGGAAACTCAAGTTTGGGTAGGTCTTTGACTAATATGTTTCTAGTTAGCTTTCTAAGAGAGTGAATATTACAGTGTCCTAGTCTCCTATTCCAAATCCAAGACTCTTTGTAAAATACACTTAAACATGAATCATTTTGAGAAACTAAAGAATCTAAGCTAATAGAGTATACATTTTCATTTCTTAATACTGAAAATGATAATTCATTTTTAGAATTGAAAAAATTGCAAGCATAATTTTAAAATTTAACATGAAATCCATCATCACATAGTTGTGAAATACTAAGAAGATTGTATTTCAATCCATAAAAAAGTACTCTGGAAATTACAACTGAGTTAGAGTAACTGATTTGGCCAATGTTAATTATCTTTCCTTTGGAATTGTCACCAAAGGTGACATGTCCACCATCAATTTTTATTAAATTATTGAAGCATGAATATTCCCCTGTCACGTGTCTTGAAAACCCACTTTCCAAGTACCATAAGATTTTACAGGAGATATTTAAGCAACTTTCCTACAAAATGGTCAGATAAAAACATATTTTGGTACCCATACTTGTTTGGGTCAAGTAATGTTAGTGACTAGTGCTTTAGGAACCCATATCTTCTCATAGGTTTCCTATAAACATTATGTAAAGTACTTGAAAAATAAACTCTATTTGGTCTAGAAAAGCTTGAAACAGTAGATAGTGTATCATAATTTGAACAAGCTAAATTTTTTCCAGAACTAGCAGTAATTTTGTATGTCCTAGACTTAGAGACAAAATTAGTCCTTCCAAAATTTCATTTTCCAAGTTGATAGCCAATACCAGTAGTATATTTAGGATCAATCTGTTTACCTAGCATTTTTACTAGAGTATATTTACCATTAGTAAACCTTTCAAGATTATTTTTCAATTTCTCATTATATATCTTTATTTTATTGTTTTCTTTGAGTAATTGGGAATTTTTCTCCTTTTCTACAGTAAGTTCAAATTTAACAGTTGAGGTAAGAGAATGTTATTTCTTTAAAGACTTGTATTTATCTTTTAGTTCATTACATGTCTCTTCAAGAATATTACAGTACTCAAAAATTTCTTCATTAGACATGTTTTCATAGTCACTCTCATCTTCAAAATAATAGGAATTTCTTACAGGAGATTCCAGTGTTACCTCTTATGTGTTTTTCATGAAACACATATTGGATTTGTTGGCCTACTCATCATGTGAAGATTTTGAGTCACTTGGACTATCCTCAGAAGCACTACATGTTTCTTTCATTGACTTTTTATACTTTCTATCTTTTTCCTCATATTTATTTTTGTACTTGAGCTTGGTCAAGTCAGCCTTTACATATCCCTTTTGCTTATATTCATAGTAGACTATCTCATCAAACTTGTCACTTATTTTCCAATCTTTCTTTCAGCTTCTCTTTTTATCATATCTTCCCTTAAAGTTAGGCTTTCTAAAAAAATTATTCTTCTTTTAAAATATCTTAAAACATATGGATAATTGAGCAATATCCTCATCGTTGTTAGGTGATGATTGTTCACTACTGGAACATTCTACAAAGTCTTTCAACTTCCCTTGCTCTTTGTGTTTAGAAGTGGTGGTTTTGAATGCAACAGATTTTCTTTTGGGTTCATCTTCCTCTTCCTTGTTGACTTTCAGCTCCTCTTCATACATCATTAGTTTCCCAATGAGTTCTTTTACAGGTAACATACTAATGTCACATGACTCTCTAATGGAGATAGAGGTTCCTATTCATCTGTCATGTAGGTATCTGAGAATCCTTATAATTTTTTCTTTGGTAGTGACTTCACTTCTATAAGAAATCATTGTGTTGACAATTTTGTTGAACCTGAGATACAAGTCAAAAATAGGCTAATAGGGTTTCATTTTAAAGTTATCCCATTTAATATTATAATCATTAAGTCTCATTTCTTTCATACTATAAGTTCCTTCATGTGAAACAGACAAAGTATACCAAATTTCATGGGTAGTTTTACATATAGAAATTATGTTAAATTCCACATCTCTTAAGGATAAATATAAAGAATTCATGAATATTCAATTTTTATTTTAGGTAGTCTTGGTTAGTTTATCCCAAGTGATTCTATCAGTAGCATGAATCTTATACTCATCTATAATTTAAGACCAAATTTCAAAACCCATACTTTCTAAATGCATTTTAATTTTAATTTTCCATTGAGCATAATTGGTTCCATTAAAGAATGGTGGTCTTTTTGTTGCATCACATTCCAATATATTATTCATAATAAAGAACTACTTTGAAAGAGATAGAAATTTAGAATTAATAGTAATTTACATATGTTTAAAGTACAACTAAAATCAAAGTTGAATAGGTTCAAAAACAGAGTCTTAAAAGGAATAACAAACAGCCTCTGATACCAAATATTGGTTAGAGTAGAGTACTCAACAGGGGGTGAATTGAGTATCTATTCAAATTTCTGTTTACAAAGTTTTCATAAAAGGTTCCCCAATAAAAATAAATACAGCCCACTTAATCAAAGTAATATAGTTATGAAATTTTGACTATTTAAATAACTTCTCTGAAGATTGATTAATTATCGGTAATCTTAATATCAATTATTAATATTACCTTTTAAGCTATTCTAATAAGTCAAAACAATTATAACTTATTTCCAAGATTAACTATCAAAGTAAATTTAGTGATTTTTGAATTAAATAGTAAAATAGAGAAAACAAAATAAAACACATCATATATAAAACAAGTGGTTCAGTCTCAAGCCGAGACCCAATCCACTCCGCTTTGTGATCACCTTCCACCAATTAGTTTATATTAATAAACTTAATCAACACCCTAGATCGGGGTAAACAACAGTATATAGGACTGTCCAGGTCACACAACCTCTTCCACAGCTCTTCATGGGTATGAACTATCAGGTCACACAGGGACCTCTTCTACACTTATCCGTGGCAATAAAAAGGTGTAAAAAGATATTAGAGGAAGGATATCTCGTATCCTTCAGTTTAATGTAGAAGACAATGTGTGTGTTTTTATACAGACATACATACTGCTCAAAATCTAAAAATGATACAAAATAGAGAAAATATGATGAGATAAGGTTAGAAGTGCTCTGAGTATTATTCTATGCAACTCTTGACTTCTCGGATGAAGCAGATATAGGAATTGAGTCCTCTTGTGGAAATCAGAGTGTCGCAAGTCAGTCAGATATGGCTCCTATTCTTTGTGGAGTTGATAATGTGATGATGTTCTTGACTCTGATCTATGGTATCACAGATTTTTGGATTTGAGAATGCTTTGTGTGTTCTTTAGATGTATCTTCTTTCATGTGTTGGTTCAAAAAATGTTCATTCTTCTTCGTTGTCATGCAAACGCTTTCTTCTGGGCCGCACTTCTCTTTTATTCTTGGAGTGCGTGTGTTGGAGCCAACAAGATGCATGTATTCTGCACCTTATAACTCATACTATAAGGTGACATTTCTATAAATAAACATTAATTATGTTAGTTCATTTAAAATATTCAAATATTAATGTTAGAGAATAAATTGAAAAATGATAGAATAGATTAAGAAATGGTGTCGCAGTCTATCTGGAAATGGTGTCTCCATGAAACGGTGTCTCCTTGAAACAATGTTTCCTTCTTTTCCCCCGAGCGGTGAGACAGTCATGATGGAATAGTTGTATATAGATCAGGAACCTGTAGTACATATGCATTGTTAGGATCATGGTGTCTGGTCCTTTTCCAAACTTCAAATGGTGTCTGGGTCACAGTGTATGGTCGCGGTGTTTGGTCACAGTGTCTGGTCATAGTGTTTGGGTCACAGTGTTGGGTCACAGTGTCAGGTCACGGTGTCTGGGTCACGATGTCTGGGTCATAGTGTCTATTCACGATGTCTGGGTCCTTTTCCATAAAACCAAAACCGGTGGTAGACTCACTATTTCTTAGACTTATCCATGTATTTGTATTCATACTTAAGCATTGATATTCACAGAATTTTTTAGACTTAATCAATCAGCAAAGAAATCATTATAAAAAAAATTAAATATTGTTTACAATAATAAAACTTAATTTATATCAATTAAGATCTCAGATAGGTTTATTTAAATCATAAAGAAACCAACCATATGTACACATGATTTAAGATAGATTAAACAGGATTTATAGGATATATAAGATTTGTGATCATTAAAACATGATTAACAGAAGAGGGGTACAATAATTATAGATTCCATAAGTTACCATTATGATTTATGATTTCTACGTGTTATTAATAAATATTATGATTTCATGAAGTATGTTAAAGAGATTATGTTATATGAGTGAAAAGCATGATTTCATTTATTTGTATGAAATGATGGAATATTGTTTTCTTTCCTTATTTTATAACCCTTAATGAGATTTTTATGATCATCCCAAGTTTTTGAAATTTTTTTCACAGGTTATAAGGAAGGGTAAGACAAAAGAAGAATTCCATAAATTTTTATGAAGAAAATAATTCTTATTTTATTTAATGAGTTTTCTTGTTATGAAAAAAATTGGTTAGAGTAGAAGTGTCTACTTGGTAATATTTGAGATGTAATGTAATATTTATGGTCTAATTCTCTAAAACTCTAAACCTGAAAATATCCTCAAAGTGAATTATTGATTTAACTCAAGATTAAGTAATGTTATAAGATTAGGTCATTACAGTTGGTATCAGAGTTCGGTTTAGATAACTTTAGAGGTTAGGGTGTTATTTAATCATAAGTGACATAACCATCATGGTTAGCATATTAGAAAGAGTCATAGTTATTTTAGATAAATTAAATGACTTTAAGATAAAATGAATAAGTATATCTTAGTGTTTACCCTACTCATAAGATAGTATATGATTATTTTACTGATATACCCACACTGTCCTTTTTGGTTTTAGAGTAAATGGATGGATCTAGTAGGCACCAAAGTAACAATAGATGTGAAGAAAACTCTGATAGTTTTCTCAATGAGCAACTGAATGAAATGGGAGCTGTAATTAAATATCTTGTGGTTATTCTTAACCAACTATCTGGAGTCATGATTGACCACTTGAACCTTGGTGATTTTTCTAAGACATCATATATGCGAGAAATGAATCCCTATAGAATTTTAGGTAATAATCATAAAGGTAAGTATATTAAAAAAACATATGTATCAAGGATGTAGAAAGAAAAACCAAGGAAAATGATTAAAAGGGATAGGAAAATGTTTCAAAGGTGGTAATGAAGGTCATAAAGTAATAACCTTCCATGGAAAAAGGAATCATCCAGTTGACTCTAGGAAAGGGAAAGAGTTTCTTTTCGAAGGATCAATCGAATGTTTTAAATGTGGTGTGCATGGTCATTATACAAATAGATGTCCTATGAAGAAGGTTCAGGAATGGGATCATCAGGATCATAAAAATATATGTTTACCAATTCCTAATTCAATTCCAATTGAAGATGAGGAAACTAAAAATGACCTATGAAAGTATGGATTATTTCATAGCTCATGTTTTGACATTACTAAAATCTTAGGACGTTATGCATGGTTTTGTTTGTAGGAAAAAGGTGTAAAAGAATAATATGGAAAAACATGGATAAAGGATCATGAAAAATGTTCAATGATTAAGATATATACATTTTATGAATTCAATAGTTATGTTAGATATATGGGTGATAAAATGTTTAAAAGTATTAATGCTCTTTTATTGATGGGATTACTTTAGAAGAGTTTTCTCTTGTATGTGGAACCCTAAAGTTTGTTGTGTGAAAATTCTATTTGAGGAATAATTATATTTTCTTTTGTGGATATATTTATAAAGAACCATTTGGATTTATAAGATCCTTAAATTTGAGCCAATTACAAGTTATTACTTTTTGGGAGGAAAATGAGAGGTATGAGATAACCTTTGATGTTAAAACATGTTGTGGATATTTTTAATGATTTTATCTCATTTTTTTAATGTTATTATAATTATATTGTTTTTGAAAAAGGACAACACATAGACTGTGCGACAACCTATCACGTCGGACAAAGCTGCGGGAATTGAACCCAAAACCAAAGTGAAACTCTGATTTTTCGCCTACCAATGGACTACGTGAAGTCCCTGGTTATAATGACAAACTATTTTTAGTTAAATGATTTTATGGATCAAGAATAAGTTGATTTTGGGAACTTATGTTTTATCAAATGGATATCTTTAGTAAAGGAAAATTATTTGGTGATTAACTTATAAATGTTATTTTATAAAATGTTCTCTTTTTTGGGAACACTATATGCCTAAGAAAAAAAAATACTATTGGATTTCATTTTTGGGGTAATGGTTGAATTTTATAATGGAATAATCTTTGTTTTTTTGTGGAATTATGGTGATTTGGGTTATTTATATAAATGATTAACCTATCTTGGAGAATATGTGATTAGTTTAATTACTTTTTAGTATGAGACTTTAAGAGTAGTATATGTTATTTGGAGATAAATATTAAGATTTATCGTGGAAGTCTATGTGATTAGATTCTTTTTAATTTTGGGTTTCAATATTAGTTTGAATTATTTCTAAGAATTTTAAGGTAAATTGTGTATTCAATGGTATTTATTGAACTTTGGGTATTGTTTTTTGAATGTTTGAGATTAAGAGACGTATTTCTTTTTATAATGGATTATCCATCTTGGCGATTATTTGATATTGTACTAACCATTTTGGTTTTGGTTAATGTATAGAGATAGGGTAAATATAGTGTTCATAATTTCTAGATTTTTTGATTCACTAGAAGTTGATTCTAGCACTTCATATGTGACCAAGTCAACTTGAATACTCATCATTTGGAGAAAATATGAGTTTGTGGTAGAAATTTATTAATGGATGAAACTCTACTTGAAAAGTAAGTATATTTCCTTATGTTCTTAGTCAATCTCATAAATAAAATTCCTCCACTTTATGAAAAGGAACTTAAAAAATCTTTTTTTGTTTACTTTTCCTACTGTGGAATCAAATACCATTAAACCCATCACATGTTTATGGTTTTTTGATAGTTAACTTTCTCTTTATCATGTTTTCTATCAGTCTCCATCAGAACTTGATGGTTAATTTTCTCTTCCATATCCATGTTTTCATGGAATCCTAGTATGTGTTATCTCGGGTGACCTTTGTACTTCTCTTTATTTCTTTTAAAGTGATAGTGTTATTGACTCTATTTCTGCTGTGGGGCTTTCAATGAAGTTTCCAAGCCCAGTTTTAAAAATGTGAGGCTATAATTTCAAAAATTGGGGAAGGATGTAATGAACTAGGTATTTATAGAATAATAAATTTTCATATCTATTAATATTTATGAATAAGATATTAATTTTATGTTAAAGATAACACTTTGTCTGATAACATACTCAACATGTAACAATTGGTTTCTTTAAAATCTTACGTTGCTCACAACTTAGAGTTATACTAAAAAATAATACAATAATATTGTTATTATTATTTTAAATGATAGTTAACGCCTAGTCGTTATATTCGCGGGAATGAACAAAACTATCTACATTATGATTACACATCTTCTCTATATGTTTTTATATTTATCCAAT
This sequence comes from Viscum album, assembly GCA_963277665.1. Taxonomy (NCBI): domain Eukaryota; kingdom Viridiplantae; phylum Streptophyta; class Magnoliopsida; order Santalales; family Viscaceae; genus Viscum; species Viscum album. Next base: position 600,005,632 of record OY728125.1, read on the forward strand.
AAGTTTTAGAGGCTTAAAATAAGAATGAGTTTTATTTTAAGCATGAAATACTCTAGTATTTTTAAAGGGCATTTTACCACCTTTTGAAAGAGAACCCTTTTTAAATCTAGTTTTTGTTACTTTTATAAGTTCTATTTGAAAAAATAATATTCTTATTTAGAATCGGGACATAAAAATTTACATTGGATGAAATTTTGGTATTTTTCTGATAAAGTTCATTTTGTATGAATACTGAAAAATACTGCATTTTAATTCAAAACTATATTTTCATCAAATTTATTTATATATTTAGATTATTATTTTAAGTGGTTTTAAAGTATAATTGGATTATATTTTTATCATCTAATTCAATTTTGTTCATTCAAAGTAATTTCACTTTTAAATTGGACATAAACACATGTTAATCTTTTGATAGTTATTACTTCTTAAAAACCCGCTTTTTGGTTTTGACAACGGGAATTAATTTTAAATTAATTTTTGCAACTTCTATGTTTTGAATTTAGAAAAATGGATTCCATATTTGGAATCCATATTTTCAAATTGTTTAAATAGTTAACATTTATTTTTAGACATTATGAATAGTAACTTTAGTAAATATTTCATTTACCATGGTTAAAGGCTAAATCTGGTAAATAAGCAAAAAAAATAATATTATAATAATATTACATTACCCTAAAACATGTCCTAATCCTATTTTATAAGATAATTCCTACCATGTTCATCCTTGGGTAGATTTTAGGACCCCATGGAGACACTTTTGTGTGAAAATGACAATTAATTGCTTTTAATTTAAAGTTAAGGAAAATATAACATAAACATATATCATTTACTAAAAAATTTATATGGGGTTATATAAGTGATATATTCTACTATAAATAGTCATTATAAATCTAAAAATATTTTTTACATCATGGTATTTTATTTATAATTTTTAGACATCAAATAAATAAATTTATTTATGACACAATGATGGTGTGGTGATTACATTATTAATGAATGTTTTAAATAAATGAGATTATAAAAATTAAAATAAATTTATTTTAAAACTTTTTATGCCATATAATAAATATAAGTTAATTTATGACTTGTTATATTTTAATTAATAAAAAAAATTCAAAATAATAACGTTGTTATGAATTTTATTAAAGTCATGATATGAATAGTATATAAATTGAAATAAATAAGTTTTTTAAAAAATAATATTTTATTAAATGATATAATTGTCCTAAAAATATAATATTAGGACAAATAAATTAGATAAGGTTTAACATGTCATTAATTTACCACTTTATATTTTATTGTAATTTTATAGTAACTATATTAACAATATAGTATGAATATACATGAAGACATGGTAAGAGTCAAATAAGTTAACTAAGGGTTAAAGCTAAATGATAAGGTTAAATTTGAATCCAAAAATTGTCTAAAAACTATTGTTTGAGGGTATTTCTAACAATACTCATCTTATAATCAAACTAAATTATTTTTTGACCTTTTTAAAGTCAAAATTCTGTTTATAATAAAATAATATTTCAAACATTCTTAAAGTAATCCTCCTCACTTTTATAAACGGCCACCACCTATAACCCTTAATCACACCTATAAATCCCCCTTGGATCATCCAACCTCTGTACAAATAATCTCTCAACATCTATATATTCCTCCTAGATTCCTTAACTTGGGAAGAAGGAAATGAAAGAAGGCCTTTTAGCTTAAATCAAAAGGAGTTACCTGATTTGAGGTAATGTCTTCTCTCAAGCTTCTTCCATTTATTTTTCTTATCCAACCACCTAAAAACTATTTATTACATTATTTAAATAACAAAAAAAGTATCCTAATATACTGGGATTTTTTTAGGATACTTATTTTAACTACACTTATACACACCTCCATCTAATATATACGAATATATTGTTTCTGTGTAAGGTGAACTACTACCTCACAAAACGATGATTGTTCAATATTCACATATCACCTCTCGTGGTGGCTATTGTGATGGAACTATATTTATATATGATATATATTATATTTATATTTTCTATGAATACGTTTATGCTTTCCATAATGTGTAAATATGATAATTCCATTTGAGTAAGTGCGTACTACCGCCCCCTCAAAGTGATGTGACTTGTTCATTATATAAATGGAACATATAGAAAATAGAATTAATGAACTTATGTAACATATATAACATATATATTATAATGTAATTATAATATACCTATTTATCATTTATTTTTCATTCCTTTAAATATGAAAAATAAATGAAAGTAGTGTTCATGTGTACACATAGCTTACCGTCTCCATGAACTATGCATTTCATTTCTTATCTCCAAATGTTATAGAATATTATAAATAAATATATAATGAATCTAAATACTTATATAATAGATATATATGAGACTTAAATCTTGAATATCATTCTGTAAATAATGGACACTTGACCACATGGACAATTTGTAATTATAACAAGTTCATTTTGGACACAATTATCGAATATCGACAAAATGAACGATATTAACTTAAATAATTATGTAATGTTTATAACATGGTAATAAGTGATATTAAAGGAATAATAAAGGTTAAAAAATTTCTGATGCAATTAGAAATTAACTTAAGATTATTATTCAGGAAGAACATGGAACATATGTGACGAATCAGACTCAAGGTAAGGGAACATTTCACCCTCATCTTTTAGTCAAAGACTTCGTTAATGTGATTCCATTTAATTACCATTTTCATATGTTGTGATATATTACTATATATCCATATTTCAGTCCATTTTATGTATTAGTGATGAGAGACCCTTTTCTCTCTCATCAACTCATTTTTCTGAATTTTTAACTGACGTCGTTAGGCTACCAAATATTCATAAGGGAATTTCTAAACTCAATTTCAACTCATTGGGTTTTATATATACTTCGTTGATTATATTATGCCAGGATTATGTGTGGAATCACTTTTTATTTATTTATGTCTTAATTTACACTTCCCTTTGTGGGGATATACTATTTATACTCCTAATCACCCCATTGATAAACTCTTACGTCATTTATACGAATTTTGTAAGGGATTTCATCTCAATATCCTTTCATTGAGGAATATCTTGATATTTTGCACCTTATATATCCTTTAAGGTGTATATAAGACCCCTTTTGACATGTTATATCATGAATTACTATATTCCCATGATATTTAACGTGTTTTTTTATTTTATTCTTTAATTATTTGATATTTGGATTCCTTAACAAGTCATAAAGTTTTTAAAAGGAAAATAAATACCGTATACCCTTTTTACATATTTTGGTATTAGAAATGGTTTTGAGAAAGCATTTATTATGTAAATATCTTGAAATGATATATTCTGATTACAATGTGGAAATTTTATCTTTCATTTATACATATTTTATGTGTAATGATTATGTTATGGTTTATGGGAATTGTTTACGTACACGGGTGGTTCCGTGATAAACCTAGGGTGGGTGAGCCCAATATAGATCTCCAATGCATTGGGTGACATGATGGAGGTAAAAATTAATTTTTCTCCTAATATATTTAGTGAATATACTGTGATGGGTATTCCAAATGTAACTCCCTATGTAGTTGTGAAAGATATAATGTAAGTATGTTATAGATACCACAAGTTACCTTTATGATTTATGATTTATGTGTGTTATTCATAAATCTTATGATTTCATGAGTTATGTTAAAGATATTATGTTATATGAGTGCAAATCACGATTTCATTGATTTGTTTGAATTGATGGACTTATATTTTCTTTCCTTGTTTTATAACCCTTACTGAGATTTTTATGCTCATCCCAAGTTTTTGAAATTTTTTTCAGAAGTTATAAGGAAGGGTAATAGAAAAGAAGAATTCAAGAATATTTAAATCAAGAAAACAAATTCTTGTTTTATTTAAGGAGTTTTATTATTTTGAAAAAAAATTGGTTAGAGTAGAAGTGTCTACTTTGTAATATTTGATATGTAATGTAATAGATATGGCATAATTCTCAAAAACTTTAAACCTGAAAAGATCCTAAATTTGAATTCTTGATTTAACTCAAGATTAATTAATGTTTTAAGGATGGGTCCTTACATCATGTACTCAAAAGTACATGGCGTGTACTTAGAAAATTTCCCATTTCTTCCTTTTTCCTCAAAAACAACACAAAATAAAGATCCATACTTGAAATGATGATCTGGGTTCTTACAATAAATATATATTAAATTTATCTATATAAAAATCCAAGAAATATGGTGATGAGAAATAAAATACATCACTTCATAGAGATGGTAGTCCGTACACATGCATGAGATATGTTTTTATTTTCCATTAAAATAAAAGGAGAAGAAAAATTGTTATATTATTGACATAAAAAATCTTACTATAGTGAATATACTGACTTCACCATGTTAATATGGTTATATATGTAAGATCCTAGATCTTTGATGAAGTATGTTTTTGTTTAAGTGTCCAGTTAAACTTCTTGTAAATGGTTAATTAGATATTTCTCGGGAGTAGGGAAGATATCAGGAGTGACCTTGGGGGTTAGAGGCATGAAAAATATGAAAATTTAACATATAATTCATGAAGAATGGTTGGAAGATGGTTAGTACTGACCATTCCCCATGAATATATGGCCTACAGTAGGAGGGATCATAGTATTCAAAACAGTGTGAGGTGGCCCAGGATCCCATGAAGTTGGAGGTCCCTTTTGGATAGAAGGGAATGTACAGTTTCTGCACAGTTTTCCAAACCATGAAGATGGAAAAATAAACTATGTGTATTGTTTCTCCCATGTAAATTAGATACTGCATGGTTGGTGCACATTTGGGTTAAACGATGGGTCAATTCATGCACCTCTCTAAAAATGGGGAAAATGCCATTTTCCCCTCTTGGGCTTAAAGATTTACCCCTTAGTTTTCACTCACATTCTTCCTCTTTTAGCCTAAGGTGTGAACCATTTCCTCCTAATACTTCCAAGTTTGTTTATACATTAATTCTAGGGCCTTTATAATTCTATTGTTTGTGATTTGACAACATAGGTAATTCTCTAACTTCACTTCCTTCTATTTTCTAGAAGAGTATTTTTTTCAGTTTTTCTTATTCTTATGATGCTCATAAACCCTATTTCCAAGGATTTCTTCATCTTATTGATTAAGGACATTTTATCCTGAATAATTTTCTTGGTTGGAAAATTGGTTGTCTCTAATCATGAAGTAGGTTGTCTATAAGAATTTACCCATATCTTTGACGGTGTTCTTATGTATGCAGTTGTGCCAATCCAGTGCCTTAATTTTTTTTCCTTGATTACAAAAATTAAATTGGTTATTAAATTGATGATTTGAGACTGAGCCTACGGTTACCCATGGGTTATATAAATCCCTTGATATTGGTGTAACGAAATTATAAATGATGGGATATAGAATTTATGATATGAAACATGTTGTAATTACCATTTGGTATGTTATCATGGTTAAATGGATACTTGGTATAGTTGGGGATAAGTTTTTATTTCATGTTAAGAGGATGAATTAAAAAAACATAATAATATTTTTTTAAATTCCTACGAGGTATTTGAATGGTTTAAATTGTTCTATTTGGATTTTTATCTATTTGTGGTTTTAAATTAGTGAAAAAAAATTTTTAAACTGAATGATGTTTTAAAATTAAGTATTGACCTCAATGTGATTTTAAAGGGGTTTTTTAAAGGGTTTCAAATGTTGATTTGAAATGAGGGTGTGATCAATTTTTTGTAAAAATGATTTATTATCTATTTTAATTTTTTTTAGTGGAAATGAAGGTCATAGGACTTGTTTTGTTTTTCAAAATAATAAGAACCATTTTTAATGGGTGGAATCAGTGTGTTTAAAAAGAGTGTTGGGTTTGGTTTTTATGACTTGTAAAAGAATAAATTGTAAAATTGGGATGTTTATATTATTAATGGTTTTAAGGAACATTTAATTGTTGATTAAATGAATAATTGGTAAAATTCATTAAGTATGGGATTAGGATAAAGATGATTATTATATTAAACCATGATAATGAATGAAAGTTGGAATGGGTGCACCCATGATAAAATGGTCACGTATGTTGAACCTTGGAAATTGTGAGATGATTAAATGGTTATAGATTATAGACATGATAGGTCCAAAACATGGTTAAGTATTTTGGAAATGGTTCTCCTTATCCTTGATTTAGGATGGCTTGACATGGGATTCAGAAACCTTGATTTGATATGATGGACATGGTGCTCCTTATTTTTGGATAGGGTGTCAACATAGCGATTTGGACACTCAGAGCATGTGATATGGTATTGGTGATTGGTTAAATGATATTTGGAACCAATAATTGAAATTATAAATAAATACCATTTTTTATTTATAATTCCAATCCCCAATAATTTAAGATTCATACTTTCGCCTTTATTAAATTAGGTTCAGTTGGTTGGGTGACATGATGGAACCCAAGAATCCAAATGGATAATTAATAAATATTTTTTGGGAAACATGGTTATTTTATTATATTAATTATTTTATCCTTTGGTTATATTAATACACTATTTTTTAGAATAGTTATTTCTTTTGACACCATTGGTGGTGTACTATTGAGTTGTACTCACACCATGTTCAGGTCATCATGGCACTTGGGTAACCGAGAATATTTTACCTATTTTCAGGTATAGGTTCAGGAAAAGGACCTAGTTTTTGGTTCATGTTTTGGATAATAGGTTAGATCATGGGATTTCGGTAATAGTTTTGTACTAGAGATCGTGTTAGGTTTTTTCCTAGTTTTAGTCTTTAGGATTTTTCTTATATGAATTTCTAGAATTAGAGTATACATAACATTAATTTATCATGTTTTACTTAGAATATTGTTGGAACTCATTGTATGTTGATCCATTTACTTATTATACTAGTTTATGTATCTTTTTTTATTATTTATATTATTATTATACTCTAATAAATATGGTATAGTCTCCCCACTTTCCTATTAATACCAAGTTGGTAAACACTGGCATATGGGGAGGTGTGCTTGAGATTGCGTAATGAAATAGATCAGGGCACTGGTTTAGTGGATCCCAAGATAGAATGTAACAAAGTGGTATCATAGCAGTTATATTTTTTCTTAATATTTTGGAATGGTATACAATATACTAGGATCTTGTCAGATCTTGGTAATGATCTCATGCTTGGGTGCCTGCATCCCCACACATGAGAGAAAAACAAAGTTTCTAAAAATGGAAAAATTAATGTTTTTTCTTTGTGATTTTACCATTGACTAATTTTATGACTTGAGTGTTTCACTTGTATGTGATGTTATTTATTTTTGAGGTTTTTATCTCTTTTCCTAGTATGTAAAGAGAGGGCGTGTGTTCATGCATCATTCTAAGCACATAAGATTGATTTATCATCTGCATGCTGCCTCCGATTGATAGTTCCCGAGGATTCATTATGTTTCTAGTGTATTTTGTATCTATAGTCTATGCTTATAGGTCATTAAAATTTTCCTATGGTTGAAAATGTTTTATATGGTTAGGTATTTAATTTTTCCACAGCCCTTTGTATGGTTTATATATAAGTGTGTGGTGGAACTCTACTTAACCAACTCCTTAGGAAACTTCTAGTTAATATGAAGATATAAATTACTTATAAGGTGATAATTATGGTTAAATAAAGAGTTGGTAAAAAAATTATAAGGTGTTTTCCAATTATAACTTGTTTATGACATTATATCTAGCCAAAACTATGAATCATGAAATTGAATAAAGAAAATAATTTTGAAAATATTGGTCAATGAAAGGTTTTGAAATGTGAATCCTTGGGTTTTAAAAAATATGGTAAAGTTTAATTAAATGGAAATGAGAAATTATGAAACCTTTAGGTACATTGTTGATTATTATCCCTTATGTTTTTGTATAACCCTCTATATGGGTAGTTTAGGCTCTGAGAGTTCCTGAGTTTTGAGACCCCTGGTCATGGTTTGTAAGGCCTTAATGGGTTTGGATGTGATAAATAGTGGGATATTGCTTGGTTTTCCTTCAATTAGGCTATGGACCTAAGTTTATGAATTTTTGTTTGGTAATGTAGATGTGGTAACTCTAGTGGGTTATGATTGTGAAGGTTTTACATTATACCTTTAAATGGGCGTCTAGGTTTATGGTTCTTCTGGTAGTGGCTATTTTGTTATGGGTGTATGGTATAAAATAAGAGTATGGTTTTATTGCACTAGATTCCATGTGTTTTAGAACAAGGGAAGGAGTTCCACCCATGAGAAGTGTCTTGTGTAAATCTCATTGTGTATAACTTAGTGGGAGATCTGATGGTTGTGGGAACAAAACTCAGGTTGTGGCCATTATTTTGTGGATTTTGGTAATTGATAGTATCCATGAGTGAGGTTAGACTAGTGTTGTCGGTTCTTTGGAATTTGAATCCTGGGTGTATTCTTTAAATGTGCAATCGATGCATAGTACATTCCACCAAGTTTTTTTCAAAGGAATTTTCATGCCCTAGTTTCATTATTAGGGGAGAACCTTGAGGTATTATTTTTAGCTTAAAGCTAGTTTTTATGGGTAGAATCATTCAAATACCCAGACCTACTATTTATGATGTTGTTTGATTCAATTATTGGTGTTGACCTTGGATAGATTAGATATAGTGGTTAGATCATGTATGGGTGATCTGGTCTTGGAATTATGCCTGGGGAGATGGGTGGTCATGTGGTTAGAATTAACTTATATGAAAGGTTAGGTCATTTGATGGAAACATTGAGGATGCCTCAACCCTGATGAGGCTGATGAGCCAAGAGGCATATTTAGTTTCTTAAGTGGATGTTTGAGCTTAGTTCTGGTGATGTATGACTCATGGTAATTTGGGTTAGGTTTAATATATATTTTTAGGGAAGTATGTGACATTGGGTTTCTAGAGAGTTTGGTATGGTAGGAACATTATGGTAGTTCGTGATGTAATTTGGAATACATGAACATGTGGCTCAAAAGAAATCATTTATCATTTTCTATGAAATCAAAGTGATGTTCACTGGCTATGCGCAGGGCCGTTTGGTTTTGGATCATAGGATGAACAATTTCTGTTTTCATTGAGAATCATTTGGGTCACGGTGGAATAAATCGAGCAATGTGATGGTGGTAGTTCCATAGATAATGTTAGTGCATGGCTATTTGGAATAGAGTCGGGAATAAATAGTGAATTTTGGTTAGTAAGTCCCTCCTAAATATTCATAACTGGGCATTGATGAGATGCTTGTATATTGGGAATCCCATGGCCTTTTTTGGGGTCTGATGTGTCCCTATAGCTATAAGTGACATCAAAAATGGATGAGGTTGTGGTGGAATTATTCAATGAAATCTTAGTGTACTCCAAGATTAAAAATGATCATGAAAATATCTTCGCATTGACCTGAGTACATTGAGATATAATCTATTATATTCCAAGGTATCTAAATGAATTTTCTGGATTGAAGAAGGGCCTCTCTGGAGGTGTCACTCTTAGAGTGGTGTAATTGAGGCTGTGTGGTGGGAAGTGAACCATCGATCATCATTTACTAAAGTTATTGGGATAAACTAGGTGTCGATGAATGTCATGGGTGCCATTATTGGAAGTTTTGGATGAACGATAGTTTCATATTTTTCCACTCATGTGAGATAAAGATGGCACATACAATTTTGGTTTTGGTTTTGATTTTGAGAATGTTTTGTAGTGGTTTGAGTTTCCTAAGTAAAATGGTGGCAGAAACACCCCTATGGTGGGGAGTGACATGTCAGTCATGAAAGTATGAACCTCTTGATGGATGGGTCACAGAAATGTGAAATTGATCATGTATCAGTCAAGATGGAACTAGGATGTCACAAAGAAATTGATGACGTGCATGCCTAAAAATCTATAAGGAATGCTTATAGTAGAATGGATATGGTGAATGATCGAGACATGCATCGTCTTTGGGATCAAAGTTGTTTTAGAAAGGTAATTTGAGGTTCTCATGTTGGAGGTGTGAGAGTGGGTGAATTAGAGTATGAGGATGGCTTTGGTATAGTGGTGGTTTTGACTACAGAGTCACACCATGATATGGGTATAAAATCAAGTGGGAATGTTTAGGTGGTTGTAGGATGCTTCTGGGCATGAATACATAATGATCGTGGAGGTGACGATGTGCCTGCTATTGGAGCTAAGTGTTTTCAGAATGATTCAGTTGAGGATAGTCTGACTTGGGTTAATGTATGGAAAATATGTGGTAATCTGAAAACCAAATCTGGTGTGTTGTCTTGGAAAATATGGATGTACTTTGGGGAAATGAAATTAGTATTTTGAAGAAAATCCATCTTGTTCCCATTTCATGCACAAATGTTGGATATGAATCCTTTCCAGTTAGTTTTTCAATGATGAGGATGAGTGTCAATGATAATTGGAATTATTGTGGGTATTTGGATATAGTAAGTGGGAATCGAACCCAATGCATTGTTAGACCATGAGTTTATGGTTCTGATGGTATTTTCTAATATCAAAGGTGATAATAATTAGAGATTAGTAGGGTTAAGATAAATTTTTGGTGGGGAGACCATATCTCTAGTGGTTAATCAGATGATTACTTAATTTATTTTTAGGTGGATGGTCACAGGTAAGTTCTATCTTGGTGATTTAGTTTTGATTACGGGTGTTGTATAGGGTTTTGTCTAGTTGAGCACCTTGAGTTAGGGATGGTGCTTTTATTGTGTTTAATGATTTCAGAATCTAAATGAGGCTATTGGATATAATTGGTGACCTATGTAGGTTAGGTGATGTGGATAAGTGACCACTGAATCTTCTCAGGTACAATAAGTATTATAGTGATGAGGTTGTAAGATCTAAACCCTTTGATGGAGTACATATTATTTAAGTGCCTGGATAAACTCCTTTTAAAAGGTTAATGATACAATTCATGATAATAATGAAGGTATCAGGAGTGATAAAAGGGTTTGGGGCATGAAAATGAGGGAAAATGGGACTTATGTTACATGGAACATGGTTGGAACATGGTTAGTACTAATCGTTCCCCATGACCATGAGGCATGCAGGAGGAGGGAGCACGGTTTTCAAAATTGTGTGAGGTGGGCTAGGAGCCCATGTGGCTGGAGGTTCCTTTGGATAGAAGGGAATGCATGGTGTTATCATAGTTCTTCAAATCCTGAGAATGGATAAAGAAACTATAGTGACCTAGGATTCTCATACATGGATATTACATCTTTTTATATGAATATTCATTATATTATTCAAACACAAGACTGATGACCAAAATAGTTTAGTGGATTTGGAAACCTGGAACACATAATGCTAATCTGGTAAAATATCTTAAATGATTCCCATAAATGTATTCCTATTTATTACTCTTAATAGACATACCATACATAAAAAAATTCTTCATAACCTAGGAAATGGAAAAATAATAAATGGTGAGCTCAGATTATTAGTAAGGGTAAACAAGGGGAATACATAAACATATCATGAGTATAAGGGTATGAGAACATGATAATAACATATGAAAACCAAACCCTTTATATTAAAGATCTAAATCTTGAGTCATGGAATAAATATTGGAAGTTCATAAGATATGAATCATAAAGAAATAAAAAAACATGAGTTATGAGAGAAAAACTTTGGCATAAGTCATAGATTTATGGCATACAGATAATCATATAAAATCATTTTCTTAGTGGTCAATGATCATTGCCAAGAATTATCAAGGAATACTATGGGAATCTACACCTCTTGGGCGGGACACACCACCATCCCCAGTGGCATCTGTTTCTTTATATTGAAAATGGTTCCCTCCTAAAAATATCATAGTAGTCATGGTTCACTCTCAATACCATCATAGAGGAAAAATTCCCTTACTGAACCAGGTTCACTCTATATTCTAGTCCTTTCTATCTCATGTTATATAAATCTTTACCCAATTTATTTGAGGGAGATATAGGTCCCACACATCTTTGGTTATAATATAACCACCATCCTTGGTTATAACGTAACTAAAATCGCATAATGAAAATAATATATATGTGTTCCACAGGATCATAAAACATTCACTATATTGTAACTCATGAAATGAAATAGGTTTCATAAACATTTAATCATATCATAAATTGTAGAAAAAGACAGGTTTTATAATCATTTCAACATTTCATCATAGCATAACCAATGAATAAAAGTGGGTTTCATAAACATTTAATCATGGTATAACCCAGAGAAGAGAAACGGGTTTGATAAATATCTTGTCATCATAGAAATAAACCATTTAGAGAAAGAATAAAAATGGTATCCTTGGTTCATATCCCTATAAAATCATAAGTTGCATCAAAATATGTCATCTTAGTTGGAGAATTATTTTGAAAGATAAATCCCTTATAATTTTTCTTGAGCGTGATAACTTTTCTTTAAAAATAAATTTTTAAAACTAAAAATTCATAACACGTTTTGAAAATACTTCAGTTTAAAAATAAAATTTGAAAATTATAAAGTAGTATTTAAAATAATTTAAAAAAAATCTTGAGAAACAATTCCTTTACACTTTGAAAAATACTTTTTAAAACATTTTCAAAATACCTTTTTACTCTGAAATAATTTATTCAAAATCTAAAAATTTCCTAAATATTAAGTAAAATATTTTTGTTAAAAATAGCATTGAAAAATTGTAATTGAATATTGATATCATTGAGCAGTCATGACAATGAAAAATACTTCTCATGTCGTTCATGTTAAAAACAAATAATGTTTTCACATTTTCAGTAAAATCCAAACATGCATTGTTTGAAAAATGACATAAATATTCCTTACAAAACATTTTATAAAAAATTAAAAAAGGGTAAAAATTTCATTAATAAATCATTTTAAATGTGTTAAAAACATCTTTTGAAAAAATTATTCTGGAAGAAAATAGATTTCCAAACAAAGAGAGAAATAAAGTTGGATTTTCATAAACAAATCTCAATTACATTAAGTACCAAAGAGTTTAAAAATGGTAATATTAATTGAAAATATCATTAATAACAAATTTAGAATAAAATTATTTATTTTCTTGAGATTTGGATCATAAGATTTTATCAATGGAAACTTATTCATAAACAATTATGATAAAAAATGAGATTGTAATAAAAATATTTATTACTTTGGTAACACTGAATTGTATACCCCATGAAATAATAACATAAAATGAAACTTAAAATATCATGAGGAAAAATAAATTCATGATATTAAAAGTCAGTGGTGTTGTATATAAACCTCAAAAAGGAATATAGGTGTATAACATAATATATATCTCAAAGAAGATAAATTAAGAAAAAAATCCCTTACTGATTTTCTAACTTTTAAACCATAAACCCCATGAAATAGATATAATAAAATGGATATGTAAATACCCATAATTTTAATTAAAGGAATCATAAAATATATTCATGGTCATTATATAATCCACATAAAAGAAATAGGTGTTGAATATGGAATGTGTCTCAAAGAAGTAAAAAGTTAGATGGAAGTCTATTACCTTAAGTATTTTCCTCCAATGTACACATTCAAAACTCTTGTATAATAAATATAACTATATTATAAATCAATTATAGAAAAATATTTATATATATCATACCATATATTATTTTCTTATTACCCTTTATTATATGTTTATTAACAATTCTATTTTAAAGTTACATTTCGAGTAATAACCTCTTTGTTTATCATATATGTTTTGATTTATTATTATTTATCTTCTTAATTTGATCAGTATTTAATCATATCAAAAATGTTAAACATGATATACATATCATATATTTTCATTATATACTCATTTATAGTAATCCATAAAATTTAGTGACAGAAAATGAAATACACCCTTCATGGAGATGGTATGTCGTACGTACGCATGAACGTTGTTTCCATTTTCTTATCGTATTGAAATAAATAAAGGTAAATGATAAATTATAATTACGTAATATTTTTTATTTAATATATATCACATATTTTTATAAAACGTTTTCTTATTACCTTCCATGTAAATCATGAACAAATCACATCGCTTCGTGAGGCGGTAGTCCACCGTACACATGATCAGTTTTATCATATTCCCACAAAATAGAGAAAATGAAGGTATGTGTGATATAATAATTACATAAGTATAATAATATCATAAATATCATACATAAATAATAAATACATCATTATTTATATTCATGATAAGTAGTAATGGAAAAATGATTGGCATCGGTTCGCGAGGCGGTAGTCTATCGTACACACGAATGTTGATTTTGTAACCCATTTGATGGAAGTGGACATGGTTGTAGGTAATTACCTTCAAATAACAACATATAATTATATTTAATATACTTAGGTTATTATATCATCATGGTATAATAATAATTTAATGATGTGGGGGATAATTAAAACAAAATTGTTCATTAATGAACGTTACCTCTTCTTCAGGAATCCTTTTTAGGTTTGCACCAAAATAATTTCTAGGTAGTATTTATGTCCAAAATAATTATTCTATAATGATATTATTTAATTTTTTATGTTATTTGGTCATTTTTATTTCATTACAAATGGCTTTAGGGGTGTGAATAAGTGAGGAGAGGGGGTTGCCTTTTATAATTGAGGAGTGGCATTTTTGTAAATACCCAAAATTATTCAATAATGGGAGGTCACTCTCAACTCATGTGAATGAAAATGGATTAATAATATATGTTAGGAATAATATTTCCAATCCACACATCCACCATGAAAAAAACATGTTTTAAACATTCCATTCCTTAACCTTTAAATTTTACTCACTTTTACCATTTCAACTTTGACCATGGTAACTAGTTTTTTAACCTTGGTAATTTATCCTTTAAGGTTTAAATAAAAATATCCTAATTCAATCAGATATAAATTATAATTATAAATATAAAATAAATTTCAATAAATAAAAACCTCATGTGTGTGGAAATTTAATTTTAACACTAGTGCATATAACGCGCAAAGCCCTATTTTAACCTTAATTGTGGTAATTACTTTTTTAACTGTTATCACTAATAATTAAGGTAAAAAATTAAGTTGAAATTATTAGATAATATATATTATTATGAATAAAAATATAGAACACATTTTCTCAATTTCCATTAATATAATTGTAAAATTTTAAATTAAAATTAAGCCCACAGTCTCGATGAGAAAGCGGGTTCTCAAAGAGAAAAGTGGTCAAAAGTTTACAAAGTATTATATCAAAATTCAATATGAAAATGATTCAAATTACCTAAATTGTATTAATAGATATATAATTGAAATATTTTTACTTTAAAATCAATTTAAAATATAATTTTACTTTATAAATAATTTAAATGAAAAGGTTGTTTTCTATTAAAATCCAGTATTCTTCACAGTTCATCAAAAATATGAAAATTTTCAGAAAAATCAGAAACAATTTCCCTTAGATAAATTTCATATTAGGATTTAAAATATTAATTTATTTCTTAAAATAAATTTTCTAATTTCTATTATCTAGACAAAAAATAAGATAAATGTTAAAAATTTAATTTAATATATAATATATTAATTTCATAAAAATAATTCACTATAAGTGATTCACTTAATTTATTGAGTTAAAATTCATTTATGTTCATAAAAATTGTTTTTTAGAATATTATTTCCTTTATTTTAAAATAAATTAAAATTTGTATTTATAATTAATTGTTTATTGAACAGTTAATTATATATACATGTGTAAACCATATATTTTAATTATTTATATAATACTATTCATACCCCTCATTCCAACGGTTAGGTGATAACTATAATATTAATTGATAATATTTTAATAGTATGTCACGTTTTGTTTAAACTCGGTGTTGTGTCTAAAGAAATCTAAACACAGTATTATGTCTAACATAATAAAAACTTATTGTTTCATGTAACATAAGATAAACTTAGTGTTACATGTAATGAAAGATAAACTCAATGTTTCATGTAATAAAAAATATCGAAAAGATTAAATTCAATTGAAAAAAGTTTCACAAAACCTCAGGATGATACATTCTACCCCCATTAAAATGCTTTTTTCCCTAAAAGTTCCTTGTGTTCATAAGAGGTTTAACATTTAAAAATTACTTCATTGAAACCCACATCATACAAATGAATAAAACAATTTACCTTAAAAAGGGAATGTTTGAAACATAAAGGATGCCTAAAGTAACTCATATCTATGATTCCACATAGGCGAACATGGGTGGTAAGTTAAGATTTAAACATGGAAGAAAAGAATAAATAATTATAATGAGTGATTGATATAATTGATCATAAGAAATTATATGATCAATGGAAAGTGAAGGCTCTCAAAACCATAAATTTTTAATGATTTAAAATAACATCAGTTCAATAATAATTAAGTTATTAGGATAAGATTTTGTTACAATATTATTTTACTAGAGTTGATGAATTATTTTACTTTCAAAAAATAGAATGAAATATACTTACTTGATATATTTCTATTTAATAAGAACTATTTCTTATTGCGCTTAGAACAATTTCCAATTTATCGCTTACTCCAAGAAATGAATATTCAAAAATGAATTGTTTATACGAGAATAATTAAAATTTACTATTAATGAATTGTAATATCCATAGTATAATGATAATTTATTCTTTATATCTCTAGTTATTATCAAAACAAAATGGTTATCCCAAGTTATGCATTAATATTTATATTGTGAAATAATAAATTAATCTCTAAAACCTTATAAAAATTCAACTTAAACCATTCCATAAATGGTAACCTTATAACCATTACAAAATTCAAAATTTATAAAGAAGGTATATAAATTTCTAAAAAACAAATTATCATTAATCCCCCAAATATCATGAAGTAACTCTCAATTGTCACATACCAAACATGGTAATAACTTCATCATTTATTCTCTTGAAACATGGTAATAACCTGAATTTCCATAAAACATTATTGAAAAATTACATGATTATTTACCCCTTGAATAAAACCATATATTATTGAATATATTCCATAAATCCAATAATGATGTAAACTCTATCAATGATAACATAACCCACTTTTTTCACAAATAATTAATAAGTTCCATGATCATTAATATTATCCAATTTAATTTATTCATATCTATCATCTCTTTATCCCAGAATCATTATCTCAAAATAAAGAACATATTAAGGGTTATGTTTCCCTTAACCATGTGTTATCTATGAATATCACCTTACCATTAAATTATTTTTCTAATTTATCAACATTATTCAACATATTCTTTTAAATCCTTAATGAAAAACTTATGTTAAACAATCCTTATATATCAAATAATTATTGAATCCCAGAACATAAACCTTTAAATCATCACACTTCCTTCTCAAACCATTAACTAGGTTTATTCATATTATTCCTTAATAACTCCTTCCTTTCTTATACCATTCGTTGTCTCTTCATTATTAGTAGTATAACCATTACTCATACTACCTTGCTGATTATCTTTACAAGATTTCCACCTAGGACATTAATTTTAATAGTGTCAATACTTTACACATTTAAAACATTCATCAATTGATAATACTTTAGGGTGACCAATATTCCCATCCATTATGTTAAATGAACTTTTCCTATTTCCTCGATAGTTTCTTTATTTGTTTACTTCTTTTACACACTCAAAAAAATTTCCCATCCTTATGAGACATTCCCTTGATTTTTTATTTTAACATTATCAATATATAGGAAACTAAATCCTCTTTACTCTATGATTTCATTACCTAAACTCTCAATTAACTCTATCCTTCTCGTATTTAGTGGTTCTGAGAGTTGGCTAAGGTGCACATAGTTAATCATTTTTTGGTATAACTGATTAGGAATAAACACAATATCCCTCATTATAGTCATCATCCCAT
The DNA here is from genome assembly GCA_963277665.1 of Viscum album. Classification (NCBI taxonomy): domain Eukaryota; kingdom Viridiplantae; phylum Streptophyta; class Magnoliopsida; order Santalales; family Viscaceae; genus Viscum; species Viscum album. The sequence goes on from OY728125.1 coordinate 600,023,545, forward strand.
TTGTATCCTCATTAGAAAATTTTCCATCACATTCAATGTTAACCCAGTTCCTTTAGGTTCTCTCTATTGACTAAAACCAAAAAACATAGTATAAGCAATGCTAATCATAATAGGAAACCAAATAATCTTGAAAATCACTTATAGGTTGTCTAAATCATAACGCCATCTTTTCAATATATAAAACCTTAGGTTTATCCTAGGTAATTTATAGTCATAATCTATTTAAATCCTTCATAGTGGTTCATACAAATTTTTTAAATTTACAAAGCATATCCCCCATGAGTATCAAACCAGGTGTGCATCAAGGCCTGTTTTCGTGAACCAAGTGATGATAGATTCTAGTTCAATGTACCTTATTTAGAGTTATTAAACCTAGTTACCTCTATTCCATAGCCACGTCCACTTTTAGTATCCAAATAGGGATTTATGTTTTTGGAAATCACTTACTCCAACCTTTACCAAAATTCAAGGAAATTTTCCGAAACTTTAACTAATCCTTAGACATATCCTTAGAGACATCCCTAGACAAATCCTTTGAAATATCCCTAGGTATCTCACTAAAGTTTTATCATCCTCATTTCTAAAGGATAACTAAAAATTCCCTATGATACCAATAATAGCGACCCAACATTAACATACGTGGATATTACAAATTTTTTATGAATATTCATTATATAACACAAACACATTCTCAAAGACTGTAATAGTTTAGTGTTATTGGAAACTTAGAACAAAATATTCTAATATAGTAAAATATCTTCAATGTTTCCCAAAAATATTTTCCCATTTAGTAATCTTCATATACATATCCTATATAAAACCTTAATTCTTAACCTAAGGAAAGGAAACATAAGAAGTTTTGATCTCAGATGTTGATTAAGGGTAAACAAGGGAAAGTCATAAACATAATTTGAGCATAAGATTATGAGAATGTGAGAATAACATATGAAAACCATTCCATTCATATTAAAAATTAAAATCTTGATCCATGAAAAAAATATTGGAATTTCATAAGTCATGAATAATAAATAAATCAAATAACATAATTCAATATAGAAAAACACTGGAATAAAACAAATAATTGTGGAAAGTAAATAAGTATATAAAATTCATTCCTTAGTAGTCAAGGTTCATTTCCAGGACTTATCAGGGCACTCCATGGGTTGCTCCACCTCCTGGGTGGGACACACCACCATCCTCGATGGTATCCCCTTCCTTGTAGTGGAATGGGTTCACTCATCAAAACATCATAGTAGTCAAGGTTCACTCCCAATACCACCATAGCAGACAAAGTCCCTTACTAAACTGGCTTCACTCCCCATTATAGTCATGTCTATCTAATGAGATATAAATCTTCACCCAATGTATTGGAGGTAGATATAGGTCTCACCCAAATTTCATTATAACATAACCACCATCCTTGGTAATAGTGTTACCACTATCCTTGGTTATAACATAACCACCATCACATAATGAAAATCATACATATGTGTTCCATAGGATCATAAATAATTCACTATATCGTAACTCATTAAATGAAATGGGTTTCATAAAAATGTCAACATATCATAAATTATATAAAAGATAAAATTTTCATAATAATTTAAAATTTTCATCATAGCATAACCCAGAAAAATAAAAATGTTTCATAAAACTTTTATCATGTTATAACCCGTGGAAGAGAAACAGTTTTCATAAAAAACATTTCATTATAAACATAAACCATTTATAGAAATAATAAAAATTGTATCCTTGGTTCATATACCTATAAAATCATATGTTATGTCAAAGGATGTCAACTTATATAGATAATGATTTTAAAATATAAATCACTTGGAATATTTCCTGAGGGAGAAAACTTTTCTTTGAAAATCACTTTTTAAAACTAAAAAATAATAAAACATTTTTAAAATTATTTTCTTTTAAAATAAACTTTAAATATAATAAATGGATATTTAAAAAACATTTGAAACATTTCTTGAGGAAAATAAAATTTACACTTTGAAAAACGCTTTTAAAAAAATTTAAAAATCCCTTTTTACTTTGAAATTGTTTATTTAAAATAAATAAAATTCATAAATAATAAAGAAACAAATTTCTTTAAAATAAAATTTGAAAATTTTTAATTTTATCTTAAAATCATTTAGTGGTTGTGACAATAGGAAATACGTTTCATGTTATCCATGTTTAAAAGAATGATTCTTTTCACATTTTTTGGTAAAATACAAATGGGCATTATTTGGAAAACAACATGAATATTCCTTTCAATAGATTTTATAAAAAGTAAAACATGGGTAAAAATTTATTAAATAAACCATTTTAAAAATATAAAAAAATTACAACATTTTAGAAAACATGATTTTGGAAGAAAATATATTTCTGACCGAAGAGATAAATAAAGACAAACAATTTATCTATTATATTAAGAACCAAAGAGTTTAAAAATGGTACTATTACATTAAAATGTAATTAATAAAAAAAAGGATAATAACATTCCTGTGTTTATTGAGTGATGTATCAAAATATTTTATCATCGAAAAAATAATCATAAATAATCCTCATAAATGATGAGATTTTAATATAAAATATTTACTACTTTGGTAACTTTGAATCACATGTCCCATGAATGAATAACATAAAATAATATTTAACATATCATGTAGATAAATAAATTCATGATATTACATGTCAAAGGGTCTGTATATACACCTTGAAACTGAATATAGGTGCATAAAACAACATATGTCTCAAAGAAGGAAAATTGAGACAAAAATCACTTACTGCTTTGGTAACTTTTGAATCGTAAACCCCGTGAAATAGATACACTCAAATGAAAAATTAAATATAAATAATTTTAATTATATGAATCATAAAATATAGTCATGGTTAGTATATACACCATGTAAACGAAATAAGTGGTAAATATGGCATGTGACTCATAGAAGTAAAAAAGTGAGACGAAATCCCTTACCTTAGGTCTTGAATTTCATAGTACATGGTCAATCCTTGTATATATTAAATATAATTTTATTATAAATATATTAAAGAAAAATAATTATTCATATCATACCATATATTAGTTTCTTGTGACCTTTTATTACCCTTTTATTAATAATTCCATGTTAAAGATACATTTTGGGTAATAATCGCTTTAATTTTTGTATGTGTTTTGATTTATTATTTTTGATCTTATTAATTTGATCATTATTTAAAAATAACCAGAATTATAAACATTATATAAATATCTTATATATTCATTATATATGTATTTATATTAATCCATTAAATTTAGTGATAGAAAATGAAATACACCATTCATTGAGATGGTAGGTCATACGTACGCATGAACATTGTTTATATTTTATTTTAATATTGAAAGAAATAAAGATAAATTATATATTATAATTAAAGAATAATTTTATGTTATATATATAAAATATTTTCATTAAACTCATCCATATTACCTTCTATGTAAAGCGGGAATGAATCACATCGTTTCGCGAGGTGGTAGTCCACTATACACGCGAACGACATAATCATATTGCCAAAAAAATAGAGAGTATGAAGGTATATGAGATATAATATTTAAATAAGTATAATAATATCATAAATATCATATATAAATAATAAATCCACCATTATTTCCATCCTTGATAGGTGGTAATGGAAAAATGAGTGACTTTGGTAGCCAAGGTGGTAGTTTGTCGTACACAAGAATGATGGTTTCCTAAACCATTTAATAGAAGTAGATATGGTTTTAGGTCATGATATTAACATAACAACGTATCAATAAATTTAATATAATTAGTTTATTATATCATCATGTTATAATTAGAATTTAATTAGGTGGAAGAATAAATAAAACAAAAATGATCATTAGTGAATGTTGCCTCTTCTTCGGGTATCCTCCTTCATATTTCACAAAAAACCTTCCTAGGTTGTATTTATATAAATAAATAATTCTTCTAGGATGATAGGATGGAATTTTTAGCTGATTTTATAAGGTTTTTTTCGATACAAAGGGCATAATAAGTGTGAATAAGTGAGGAGAGAGAGGGTAGCCTTTTATAATTGAGGAGAAGCATTTTGTAAATACCTTAAAGTATTCAATAATGGGAGATCACCCTCACCTCATGTAGCTTAAAAATTGATAAATAATGGATTTTTTAGATTATATGTGTGAACCACACCTCCAACACAAAAATAATACATATGTTTTAAATATTTCATTCCTTATCCTTTAAGTTTTACTCCCATTTACCATTTCAACTTTCACCATAGTAACTATTTTTTTAACCAAGGTAATTTATAATTTAAGAATAAAAAAAAATTATAAAATAATTTATACCTAATTATAATAAATATTAAATAAAATTTATTAAATAAACCCCATTTCTGTGTGATGTTAATTTTAACACAAGCACATGTGATGCGTAAAACCCCGTTTTAACCTTATTCATGATAATTAATTTTTAACTATTTTTACTAATAATTATGAAGAAAAAGTAATTTAAAATTATTAGATAATATAAATTATTCTTATTCTAAATATTTAATCGATTTTTCTAAATTCAATTAAAATAAGTGGAAAAAATTAATTTAAAATTAATCTCATAGACACGACGAGAAAGGAGGTTCTCAAAAAGAAAATATCCAAACGTTTACAAAGTTTTTATATAAAAATTAAAAATGAAAATTATTAAAATTTCCTAAATTGGATTAATATATATATAATTGATCTAATTTTACTTTAAAGTCAATTTAAAATATAATTTAACTTTTTAAATAATTTAAATGAAAAGGCAGTTTTATATTAAAATTTAGTATTTTTACTTATTCATTATAAAAATGAAACTCTTCATAAAAATCTCATAAAAATTCCCTCATATAATATTGATTTTAATATTTAAAAAATAAATTTTATTTCATAAAATAAATTTTCTTATTTTGGAAAAAAATAATTTTAAAATAAGTGCTCCAAAGGTGACAAATGTTTTCTTAGAAAATACAGTTTTAAGAGTAAAATTGGATTTATTCTTATCTCTTGTCTAGAAAACTAATAAGATAAATTTTAAAAAATTTGTTTAATATATAATATATTAATTTCATTGAAATAATTCAACAAAATTGATTCACTTAATTTATTGAGGTAAAATGCATTTATGTGCATAAAAATAGTTTTTCAAAAAATGATTTCCTTTATTTTTGAAAGGTTTTCTTTATTTTAATTTATAATTAATTTGTCACCAAATAATTAATTATATATACATGTTTAAACCATATATTTTCATAATTTATTTAATCCAATTCATACCCACCATTCCAATAGCTAGGTCATAATTATCTTATTAAATAATAATATTTTAATAGTTTGTCGTGTTTCGTTTAAACTCGGTGTTGTCTGTAACACAAGCTAAACTTTGTATTGTGTGTAACACAGTACACACTTATTATTGTGTGTATCATAATATAAACTCATTGTTATTTGTAATTCAATCTAAAATAAATGTTATGTGTAATGAAAATTTTCAAAAAGATTAAATTCATTTGAAAAAAAATCACAAAACCACAAAGTGTTATACAAACCATGCGGATCAGTTTCTATTTGGATAGAGGAGACCACATGGTTGGATCAAATTTTGTCTAACCATGTATCCAAACCATGAACCTATTTAAAAATTGGAAATTAAATTCTTTTTCATATCCATATTAAATATTTTTTTCATGATTTTAGCCCCCATTATTCTTCCAGTATCCTAGAGTGAAAACCATTTCCCCCCAAGACTTAAAAGGGTGGTTATCCTTTAATTATAGGGAATTAGGAGTTTAATTAGTTGTAATTAAATAACATGGGTAAGTCTCAAACTTTATTTTCTCCTATTTTCTAGAAGATTATTTGTTTGGTTTTTCTTCTTCTTTCAAAGCTCATGAACCCTATTTCTAGGGAGCTCTTAGCCTTAGTAATTGAGGTTATTTTTGCTTGAATCTAGGGTCATGGTTGGATGAGTAGTTGTCTAAAAGAATGAGTTTGGTGGCCTAAAATATTTTAACCATAGTATTAATATTTTTCTTGTGTATGTGTTTGTTCCAATGCACTTCTTTTCTATGTTTTTTGTGCCTAAAAAAGAAGGTAAATTTGGCCTTTAATTATTTTGTGAGGCCCTTCAAAAACCTCATCTAGTCTATTGATGATATGAGACTGGGCCTAGATTTACCCATGGGGTATACCAATCCCTTGAGAGTGGTGTAATTAAATTTTAAATGATGATATAGATAAATCATGATATAAAATTGGTTGTAATTGTTATTTGGTATGTTATCATGGTTAAAGGCATACTTGGTATAATTTGCACATAAGTGTTTATGTCATGTTAAGTGTAAAAATTAAAATTATTTATATTAGAATATTTTTTGAAATACCTATGATTTTTTTTGATGGTTTAAATGGTTTTATTTTAATTTTGATCTGGTTGTTTTTTCAATGAGTGAAAATGATGTTTTAAAGTGAATAATTTTTTAAAATGAGTTTTTGACCTCAAGGTGATTCCAAATGTGTTTTTGATTATGTTGAAAATGTTGATTTGAAATGATGTTGTGGTTACTGTGTTTGGTAAAAATTCCTTATTAGCACTTTTAATTATTTTTAATGGAAATTAAGGTATTCAGTCTTGTTTGGATTTTCAAAATAGGAAGACCCGTGTTTTAAAGGGAGGCTTCAAGGTGTTTTAAAATAGTATTGGTTTTGGTTATAATTCCATGTAAATTGGGAAATGGTAAAAGGGGAGTGTTTATATTATTAATTTTTTGAGGAATATTTAATTTTTAAGTTAAATGAATAATTTTTCAAATGGTTTATGTATAGAATTTGGCCAAATAGGTTGAGCATATTTGACCATGATAATGAATGAAAGTTGGAATGGGTACACCCTTGATAAAAAGGACAAGTATGTTGTACCTTAGAAATATTGAGATGATTAAATGGTTATAGATGATGGACATGATATTTCTAACCCATGAATAAAGATTTGTACATGGTGATTCTTATCCTTGATTTAGGATGGCTCGACATGGCGTTTAACATCCTTGATTTGATATGGTTTACATGGTGCTCCTTATTGTTTTAGGGTTACAGCATGGAGATCCAGGAACTAAGAGCATGTGTTATGGTATTGGTAATTGGTTCAATGCTATTTAGTGCCAATAATTGAAATTATTAACAAATTCCCTCTTTTTATTTCGATTTTATAACCCCTGTAATTTATGATTCAGACTTCCGGCATGGTCAAAGTAGGTTAGGCTGGTCGAGTGACGTAATGTAACCCAAGAGTCCAATTGTCTAATTAATAAATGCTTGTTGGGAAGCACACTTCTTTTCTTTTCTTGTTTATTTTATCCTTCGATTATTTGCAAACATTATTGTTTATATTAGTTATTTCTTTTGAAACTATTAGTGGAGGCCTGAGGAATTGTACTCACACCCTACACGGGATGTAGATTTTGGTTTATTTTTTGGGAAAATAGGTTGGATCATGGGATGTCAGGATTGGGGTTATTCATGAGATTGTGTAGGGTTTTTTCCTTGTTTTGGAATTTTTTATTTTTATTATATGACTTCCTGACATGTAGAGTATACATAACATTGTTATATCATGTCTCACTTGGGTTATTGTTGTAACTTGCAGTATGATGTTCAATTTAAAACTTCTACTGGTTGATGTATCTTTTTTGTATTATTTTTATTATGGATATACTATGATTATAAGGGTATAGTCTCCCAATTTTCCACATTAGACCTTTATTAAAAGTTGGAAACCTCTCACGTACGAGGAGTCATTCTTGAGATCACATAATGAACTAGATCAAGGCATAGGTTTAGTGGATATTGGGATGTCACATTATAATATAATATCTATAGGAGGATTAAGGATAAAGAAACATGAAAATGGTCAATAACAACATATACCTCTCCATTGGGTATCCTCCTTAAATAAAATTTTTAAGGATTCTTGGAGTGGTATTTTATAAATATTGAAACCTCTATGATGAGGGGATTATGGTTGGGATAGTATTTGTGTATATATTTTTAAGCTAAAGTGATAAATTAGTGTGGAGAATAGATGAGAGTAGGTGCCCTTTTATATGTGAGGGGAGTTCTACACTGTTAATTATTCTGAACTTTAAAATAATATAAGGTCATTTCATGGGAAAATGGATTTGGATTAGATTGATTTATAAGGTAGGATGACATAAGGTATAAATACATCTGAACAATATGATTTAGACAAGTTTTTAGGTTACTTTAACCCTTATATATTTATTTTAACACCTCGTTAACCCTTTTAACCCTTACCATGGTAACAAAATACTTAGTCTTTAAGGGTAAATAATGTTATTCTAAAAGGTAAAGTAGATCATACGTGGAAAATTGTTGATATTATAAAAAAACCCATTCAATTAATAAAATATAATATTTTTATTATTTTTAAGACAATTAATTAAATATTCTTTAACATAAAACATCCTTAAAGTCATTTTTAGAACTTTTTATATATTTTGAATTTAAAAACATTAATATTAACATGGATTTAGAATTTTAATATTTAAAACATTACTTATATTTCATTTTGTCCCATTAAAATCATGAAATTATTTAATTTATCTAAAAATCACCAATTTTTGTTATTTTAAATCTATTTACTTTCATTTTTCACCCTCTTACATAAGCATTGCATCAACAATGTGTAATCATTTTCGATAATTATAACAGTACCAAAAAGTAAAAATAAATTAATCTAATAAAAAATTTATTCATTTTCAATATAAAATTTTATAATTTTTTATAAAATCTTTTTATTAAAATAAATTCATATTATAGATATTAAAATAAAGAGAGTGACATTTTCAACTTATTGGTTACTTAAAATAATATAAAGGTCATTATCAAAGGAAAATGGAACTAAATTGTCATATTTTTTAATAAAGGATGATTTTAGTCTAAATAACCCCATCCAATGAAATAAAGACTTGTTTTGAGATATTTTGATACCTTATCAAATATTTTTAACCCAAATTAACTTATTTTACACTTTAACGATGTGATAAACTTTTACCATGGTTACTATTCATTATAACTAAGAATTGAATGTAACTCATTACCAAATTATAGAATTATAATATCTAATGTGGAATAAATATTCTAAGATGAAATTTATATATGTTTTAAAAATTAATTTTAATATAATTTCACAAAATGCAGTGAATATGTATTTTTTGAAAAATGCCCATTTTAAGAATAAAATTATTTTTTTCTCCAAATCATGTTTAATGTTGTTTCACATGGAATTAATTAGTTTATGATTAATAAAAGGATAATAATTTTACTTTAAAATAAATTCAAAATCAAAAGGAACTTTGTAACAATTTTATTAAAATATAAGTATTGAAAATAGATTTTATTTGAATAAAAACATTACGTAGATTTGAAAAATGTCATTCATATATTTTTATTTTTAATATTATAATTTAAAATTAATATTATTAAATATTAAATATTTCTTTTTGATAAAATATGTTTCATAAACATTCAATTAATTCATATATCATGATAATTTCATATAAGTGACATTATTTATTAAATCGATTTTTTCAGTATTCACACAAAAATTGACAATTTTTAAAAAATCTCAATACAAACATTATAATATACTTTTGATATGATTAATACAAAAATGATGTTCATTTTTTAAAATTAATTTTATAAAATTCATAAATTTATCTTTTAAATAAAATATAAAAAATATAAGGAAACCACACTTTTATAAAAAAAATAACCCCTTTAAAAAACAATTATTCTTAACCTTATGTGATTTAATCATTATCATTCAAAATTGGGTAATTTTTTACTAGGAACTAGTCAATAAATTTGAATATGTTAAAATTTGATCATATTTTTCATAATGTAGTTACTCTTATTTATACCCTCAAAACTAAAGGCTGGGTTATAACAGTCATATTTAAATAATAGTATTTCCATAGTATATCGTCGTTCATTTAAGATTAGTGTTGCATGTGGTGAATATTGTAAAACATTGTATTTATATCAAATAAAATTAATTCTAAAATATTGGGGTGTTATATCAAGTGCATTCATTGCTTCCATTTTACATTCCTAAAATCTCTAAGGAATCTTATGAAGTATATGAATTTCCCTCTAACTTATCCTTATAATAGTTCATTATATCAATCTAAACTAACTCTGAAGTTTTATGGTCTACCTTTACTTATAAGATTTATTTTTCTAAAACTTATTGAGTATGTCGATCACACTTAATGGTTTCAACTCCAGTGAGATTAAACACCCTTTTGGTTATATCCTTGAAAAGTAATTTTAGTTTTACTTGATAAATAATTATCTTTCCATGATTGGGTATTAGTCTTATATTTTAAATTCATGATTTATTTTTAGTTTTGATATCCCTAATTCAGGTATTAAGTAAACAATAAAGTATAAATTATCAAGATTAAATTCATTTCATAAGGAGTAATATCTTATTGTGACCAACTATAAACTGAGATAAAGTTTATGGTAACACTTAATACAAAAAAATAGTTTTATAGGAATCAATTAACTTGGAAAACTAAAGTCATGTGATTCTCAAAAATAACATGGGAATCATCATTTCTGAACCTTGGAATAATTCACCTTTATGTTTTAAGTTTCATGATTCTCACTTCTAGCATAAGAATTACCCTTTCTTGGTAACTTTTATAATTCACCTAACTTCATGTGATGTTTCTAAACTTAAATGGTACATGTATTTCAATACAAATATGTATTTAATACTAAATAATTGAAACAAAAAAATCACATGAAATGATGTATATACTCGAAGTAGAATCTACCAATTTCTTCTTATTCAATCCATTTGAATTCCTCTACCAATAACATTTCTTTCCACCTGACAATCAAATGGCCCCATGTTCTCTACACTTCCTCTAAATTTTTTCTATTTGAAATACATTTCAAATTCTCCATAAAAACTGAACTAGTCAAGAGTTTTTTAATATGGTATATAATTTTTTTTACCATAATGATTGAGGAAACATGTTCCCACCAACAATTATATACTTGGAAAAGAATTCTAAAAATATTTTTGATTGGATTCTCCATACTTTTCATCTTATAATTCTTGATGAATTTAGAGAATTTGGAAGGTAAGGATGAAAATATGAGATTAATGGGTAACTGATTATCCATATGGAAGAACAATATTTCTATTACTATCTTGGTAATTTTCATCTAATTTACAATGAATTAATATAGTGAAAATACTATTTAAATTAGTCCCATAATTATCCTTTTTAAGTTATAAGTATGTGTTACCATGATTTATATATCCATGTAACTACTATAAGTATCCTTATCACTGTAACATCCCAAGTAAGTAATGAATAATATATATTTTTATCTATGTATATTAATGATTAATATAGTGTTTTAGAGGCTTAAAATGAAAATAAATACAATCTTATGCACAGAATACACTAATATTCTTAAAAGATTGTTTTACTGCCTTTTGATGGAAAAACCTTTTTAAATCAAACTTTTGACAATTTTATAATCTATATTTGTCAAAATAAACATATTCATTATGATTGGGACATTGAAATTTACATTGGATAAATTTTTGGTATTTTTCTAACAATGTTCATTTTTTAATAGTGAAAAAATACTGCATTTTACATCAAAACTGCTTTTTCATTTAATTTAATTATATGGTTAGATTATACTTTTAATTGGTCTTAAAGTTTAATATGAATATATTTTTACCATTTAATACAATGGTGGTCATTAGGATTAATTTCACTTTGTAATTGGTCATAAACTAATTCCAAACTTTTCAAAGATATTGTTTCAAAAAAACCCGCTATTTGTTTTGACAACGGGAATTATTTTTAAATCAATTATTGCAATTTATGTGTTTAGAATTTGGTAAAATGGATTACATATTTGGAATCATAAGGTCCAAATTATGTAATTAAGACTCTTTTATTTTTGGACATTATGAATAGTAACGATGGTAATTATCTTGATTAATGAGTAATCAGATAGTTAAAGATAATAAAATGATATCATAATAATAAACAAATACCACAACATGCACTACTAGAAAAGGGGGCAGTGGAGCCCCCCAGACTCGGGCGACCGCCATTGGCGGTCGCTATATCTTACCATTAGCGATCGCCAATGGCGGTCGCTAACCTGCATAAAAAAAATTCAGGGGGTTTCTGCGCCCCCCCCCCCCCCCCCCCGCGCCCTCGATCTCGCTCCGCCCTAACCCCCTCCCTCCCTCGCCGCTCTCCCTCGCCGCCCTCCCCTCCCCCGCCGCCCGGCCTCCCCCACCGCCCGGCCTCCCCCGCCGCCCGCCCTCCCCCGCTGCCCGGCCTCCCCCGCCGCCTGCCCTCCCCCGCTGCCTGGCATCAGGGATCCGGCCGCCGCCCTCCGCCCTCGGGCCTCCGGCCGCCGCCCTCGGGCCTCCGGCCTCCGCCCTCCGGCCTTTCGGCCCTCCCCCCCCCCCCCACCCCGGACGACACCCGCACCCCGGACAGCCCCCGGCGCGCACTCCGGACCGCCCCCCGCACCCCGGACGCCTCCCCGCACCCCGGACAGCACCCCCCCCCCCCCCCCCCGCGCGCACTCCGGACCGCCCCCCGCACCCCGGACGCCTCCCCGCACCCCGGACAGCCCCCCCCCCCCCCCCCCCCCGCGCACTCCGGACCACCCCCCGCACCCTGGACGCCTCCCCGCACCCCGGACAGCCCCCCCTGCACTCGGACACCCCCCTCCGAACCCGGACAACCCCCCCGCACCCCGGACACCCCCCCCCCCCCGCACTCGGACACCCCCCCTCTGAACCCGGACAGCCCCCCCGCACCCCGGACAGGCCCCCCGCACCCCGGACACCCCACCCCGCACCCCCGACAGCCCCCCTGCACCCGAGACAGCCCCCCTCCCCCGCACCCCGGACACCCCCGCACCCCGAACACCCCTACCCGCACCCCTGACAGGCCCCCGACACCCCGGACACCCCTCCCCGCACCTCAGACACCCCCCCCCCCGACCCCGGACACCCCCCCCCCCCCCTCGCTGCCCATCCCCCGTCCCCTCACTGCCTCCTCTCCTCCAGCTCCCCGCCGCCGCCGCCCCCCGTCCCCTCCCTTGCCGCACCGCCTTTGGCTCCAGCTCCCCTTCGCTGCCTCCTCTCCCTCGCAGCACCGCCTTCGTCTCCCCTCCCTTTCAGGTTTGTATCTCAATCAGGTAACATGAGCTTTCAGTTACATTATTATTTTATCAATGGTTCATAAACAAATGGTTAATATTTATTTTTAATATAGTTGATTTGAAAAATGTAAATGTAATAAGTATTGTGTAAATGTTTGTTATACAGATATTATTATGGATAAGAGTTGGATTGATCTTCCAAATCGAACGTCTAGAGAATATTTCAATGGCATTATGCAGTTTATTGACTTCACGAGAGGATTTGAAAGTGACTATATTAGTTGTCCATGTAGAAAATGTGCTAACAGATATCAATTCACACGAGATACTGTGAGGGAGCACCTTTTCTTTAATGGATTTCTGAAAAATTATAAGAGTTGGACTCGTCATGGAGAAGAATATGTTCGTTGTCAAAATACAGATGCAACTCAGATGGATGTTGATGCAAGGATGACTGATCCAGTGCATGAAATGCTTACTGAAATGGTACGTGGGTTTGATCCTGAAGGCATTGACATCCAGAATCTTGAGACCGGTGAGATAAATCTTCGCTCTGGTGCAGATCGTGATTCGAGGAGGTTTTATGAAGTACTTGATGATGCGAAAACAGAATTATATCCTGGATGTACTTCTTACAATAAACTTTCGTTTATCGTGGAGTTGTTGCATTTGAAGACTTTGAATAATTGGTCAGACACATCATTCGACATGCTTTTGGTTTTATTGAAAAAAGTTCTTCCTGTCGACGCTAAGATTCCTGAGTCGTATTACTATGCTCGTAAGTTGACAGAGAACTTAGGTTTTACATATGAGACTATAGATGCATGTGCAAACAACTGTATGTTGTTTAGAAATGAAACTGCTCATTTGGATATCTGTACGGTTTGTGGTGCTTCCAGGTGGAAAGAGAACAGGGAAATAAGACTCATCAAAGTCAGATTGCGGTACAGGGGAAACCGATTGCCGTAAAGCAAATGCATTACTTTCCCCTTAAACCGAGGTTGAAAAGATTTTTTATGTCATCTAAAGTTTCTAATTTAATGAGATGGCATGCAGAAAGAGTTCATGAAAGTGACATGTTAACCCACCCGGCAGACTCTCATACATGGAAGGATTTTGATAAGAGACATCCCGACTTTGCTAAAGATGTTCGTAATGTCCGATTGGGATTGGTAGCAGATGGTTTTAATCCATTCAAGTCTATGGTTGGTGCAACTCATAGCACATGGTCCGTGGTGTTGGTTCCATATAATCTTCCTCCGTGGCTTTGTATGAAGCAACAATTTATATTACTTTCCACTCTTATTGATGGACCTAAAAGTCCGGGGGATAAGATTGATGTTTACCTTCAGCCATTGATTGATGAGTTGAATGAATTTTGGGGCGATGGTGTGATGACTTATGACTGCGAAACGAATGAAATGTTCAAACTGCATGCTGCTTTATTGTGTACAATCAATGACTTCCCAGCTTATGCAAATTTATCAGGCTGGAGTACGAAAGGGGAATTTGCTTGCCCTTGTTGCAATAAAAGTAAAAAATCTGTATGGCTTAAACATTCCAAAAAATGGGCATACATGGGTCACAGGCATTTTCTCCCTCCCCAGCACAGGTTCAGAAAGGACAGAGTGGCATTTGATGGTTCTAGAGAGTTCAGCCCAGCACCAAAGATCATGACAGGAGTCGAAATGTTATCGCAGATTGAGGAAGAAAACATCTGCACGGTATATGAAATTCAGGATTTGGTGGCTCCTCCAGTACGTAATATTCGTGCTGCGGGTAGGCAGCGCAGTCACAATTGGAAAAAGAAAAGTATTTTTTATAGTCTTCCGTATTGGAAAACTAACATGTTGAGGCATAATTTGGATGTCATGCACATTGAAAAAAATGTTTGTGATAACATATTGTGGACCATTTTAGGTGTCAGTGGAAAGTCAAAGGACCATGTTAATGCACGCCGTGATTTGGAAGAAATGGGTTTAAGGAAATAGTTGCATTTACAGTTAGCTGAGGGAAACAAGGCATATATGCCTGCTGCACAGTATTCGATGACTACAGAGGAGAAAGAGACATTTCTTTCCATTTTGAAGATGGTCAAGGTGCCTGATGGTTACTCTTCTAATATTTCAAAGTGTGTGAATCTGACGAGCAAGACATTGCAAGGGTTGAAAAGTCATGATAATCACATATTACTTCAGCAGTTGATTCCAATCGCAATTTGTGATTGTTTATCCCCCAATGTTGTTCAGCCCTTGATTGAGATGAGTAATTTTTTTAGACATCTTTGTTTAAGAAATCAACGAATGAGTGATTTAAAAAGTTTGCAGGACCGAATTGTACTTATGCTTTGTCACTTTGAGAAACTTTCCCCCCCCCCCTCATTTTTCGATTTTATGGTCCACTTAACAGTGCACCTAACTAATGAAGTAATGGCTGCTGGTCTAGTGCAATTCAGGTGGATGTATCCTATTGAACGGTATTTGAGTACATTGAAAAGATTTGTACGCAACAGAGCTCTTCCAGAGGCATCAATATCCAATGGTTATTTGATGGACGAGTGTACTACCTTTTGTGCAGAATATCTTACGGATGTTGAAACAAAATTAGATAAGCCCTCTCGGATTCATGATGGTCCAGTTGGAGAAGGAACCACATTTGATATGGACAACATCGAGTGGATACAAGCACATAGATATATCTTGTTCAATACTCCATCAGTTGCACCATTAATGCAGTAAGTATCTTATCAATGTTCTTGTATAACTTTTACATGTTTTCTTTGCATAAGTTGATCTTTTAAACATCGCGTAATCATTTGCAGGAAACACATTAATGAGATAAAAGAAGAGATGCATCGTGTGACTGAGTTGCAAATTCAACAATCTCATTATGCGGCATTTCATGATTGGTTCAAGGATTATGTATGTATAAATTGATTTTCATTATGAGTGAAGTATTAAACTAATTCTTTCTGAATATATCAGTATTGATTTTTATAAATTATGTAGGTTCGTAAGTTGAGGGAGTTAGGGGACCCCACGCTACCTGAAGTATTTATCCAACTGGCTGAGGGTCCATCTATAACGGCTCGTCGTTATAAAGCTATTGATGCTAATGGTTTTCGATTTCGCATTAAAGATGTTGACGACAAACGAGCAACACAAAACAGTGGAATCGTTTGTCCCTTTGTCGATTCTGGTTATTACTATGGTCAATTGATAGACATCATTGAAGTTGTATACACACACAGTTTGAAGTACATATTGTTAAAGTGTAATTGGGTTGATCCAGTGCGTGGATGTAAAGTCGATCAATATCAGTTTTCATTGGTGAATTTTAACTATATGTTATACAGAAATAATGAACGATTTGAGAATGAACCTTTCATCTTGACATCACAAGCGGAACAAGTATTCTTCGTTACTTTGCCTTCGGATCCAAGTTGGCAAGTTGTTGTCAAAATGTCTCGGCGAGGAGTGTTTTTATTTGAAGAAGATGAACCCGAGACTGTTCCGTTTGTTTACCAACAACTTGATCAACATACCATAGTTCAACGTGAAGAAGATATTTATTGGGTCAGAGCGGCTGTTGAAGGAGAAACGGTCGATTTGCATGCTTAATGAAAGGTATAATTGTTTTCCCGCTATTCAGTAGAATGTCCTAGGATATCATAAATTATCTAATCATTTTATAAATCCTTATAAGTTTTAATCCTCACTTTTGTAAGTTAATTCAGTCATAAATATTTAGGTTGATTAACTTTCGGATTTTTTAAAATTCATTCACTACTAATTATTCAATCCATTTTTTTTTTGATTAACAGTTGTACAAGTTTGATTTATTAAGAACAATCCAATTTATATTTTAAACACTTTGGACTCATTACTGATATTTTGTATGATTACAGACATGTCAGGGGAAGAGGCAGAAAATCCACATCATCCATCTGAGGCATCTACGTCTCAGGGTCGAGGAATGTTTGACAGTCATTATCTATATTATTTATGTAATTAACATATATATATATATATATAACATTTGTCAATTTATATATAAAATTGTTTTCAACAGGATCAGACTCGGCTGCTTCTTCCTCTCGCAGGAGAGGCCCTGGTCGTGGCATATTAGCATGGAATTCCGACACGACGATAGATGTTTCATTTGATGAGGTATTTCATCCCGTGGGACCGAATGCCCCGGCATTTATTCATCAGCTGGGTCATATCATACGTGACCCACAACGATTTCCATTGACCACACGTGATTGGGCTTCTATCCCTCAGGACACATTAGATCGTCTATGGAGGGAGGTTCAGGTAAGAAAATAATTTTACTTTATTTTCTATTTATAAATAATACTAATATGTTTGATTATTTTCATTATAGCAAAATTTGAAAGTATGCCCTGAAGAGTTTCGGCCCGTGTGTATGAGCAAATGTCGTAAGCTGTGGAAAGATTATAAAGGCAAAGTGAAGAGGGACCACTGGGTACCAAATGTGGGTGCCCCTGACATTTTGGAAAAAGTCCCGAGAGGTGTCCTCCCGGCTCAGTGGCGTGACTTGGTTGCATATTGGTCTACTGAGGGTGTTTCGGTTTGTATATTAATTATTTTGCTGTATATATATTTTCAAGAATATGTTATTTTTTTGAAATTTGAATGAATTGAATGTAGGAGGTGTCAACACGCCATTCGGAGAATCGAGCGTTGCAGGGACCAGCTCACAGGCTCGGGACTCGTCACGTGTCTCAGATCCGACATGAGGTATATATTATTCATTTTTTAATTTATTAATTAATATGGTTTTGTGTTTATATTCTTTTAATATACAGTTGCGAGGGCAAGGTGCAGCAACTGATAAAATGTCGGTGTGGATAAGGACTCGTGATCGCAATGATCCAGAGGTTGCAGCATTGATAGTAAGTGTCTGTACTTACCAATAATTACATAAATCTTTATATTAACATATATATATTTATATATATTTAAATATTTCACAGGATCAATTTGAAGCTGAGTTAGAACATCTGCCAGAGGACCAGCGACAGCTTCCCATGCGACGGGATGAGATCTTTCATCGCATTATTGGTCGGGACGGGCATGGCTATAGTTTGACCTATGGAGCAGGGATTCCTCGTTCTGTAGTGTCACGCGCTGCGGTTGTCGGTCCTGTTGTTGCTCATATGACACAGCAGATGTCAGATTTTGAGGCACGGTTGCGCGCTTCCGAGGAGACAAATGCGCAATTGACAGCTGAGGTTAGAGCACTGCGGGAATATGTGCGTCGAGCTGATGGTACAGGGGATCATACGACGCAGGTATATACTGTATTTATTTATTTAATTTAAATTATTTTTGTTATTAAAATATTTATAATGTTTATTTGTTGTAGGCACCTGGCCCACCAGAAGGAGGTAGCAGTGATGGCAACGCGTGACGCACCATATATTCACGAGATATGTTTTTTGTTTTTACTGGTAGGGTTGACATTGATGTACTGTATTTATTCATTTAAGTAATGCATTATTACCATCCATGGTGGTCTTTTAAATATTTTATACACATATTGAGTTTTTGATCAGATAATCTTGAATGATTCTACATTTGAAAAAGTCGAACTAATTCCAACAGATCAATAAATCTGATATTATAGATTATGTATTATCCAATATATTTTTTATAAATTTATGTATGGTATCGATAAAAGAAATATGTATTAATTAGATGTTATCACTTTTATTTTTCACTTTTGTAATCAATGGGATGGCCTTTGCACCCCCGGAGAGCCCCCCGCACCCCCGTACAGCCCCCCGCACCCCCGTACAGCCCCCCCCCCCCCCCCCCCGCACCCCCGTACAGCCCCCCCGCACCCCCGTACAGCCCCCCGTACACCCCCCCGCACCCCCGTACAGCCCCCCGCCACCCCCGTACAGCCCACCCCCCCCCCCCCCCCCCCCGCACCCCCGTACAGCCCCCCGCACCCCCGTACAGCCACCCCGCACCCCCGTACAGCCCCCTGCACCCCCGTACACCCCCCGCACCCCCGTACTGCCCCCCGCACCCCCGCACACCCCCCGGAAACGCGTTTCCGGCGCCATTAAACACCAAAACGGCGTGCGGTGGTCCAATTCGGAGCAAACGTGCTCCGAACGACCTGAAACCGCCCGAGAACGATAGAAATATTATTCCTGAGATGCAGGAGGAGGCCGCACGTCCATCGGACGTGCGGTGCGCGCGGCACGTCCGATTGTGTTGTTTTCAGCAGCGCGGCGCGCGCTGAAATGGCGCGTTGGGGGGTCAAAACCACCCGAACGACGTCTGAATGCCACGAAACCGTACGACAACATCCGGGGCGTGAATTGTGAAATGGTCGGCCAGACGGCACATCATTCGGAGGTGCCGTGTGACCGCGGCGGCCGGAAACGCATTTCCGGCGCCATTAAACACCAAAACGGCGTGCGGCGGTCCAATTCGAAGCAAACGTGCTCCGAAGGACCTGAAACCACACGGGAATGATAGAAATATTATTCCTGAGATGCAGGAGGAGGCCGTACATCCATCGGACGTGCGGTGCGCGCGGCACGTCCGATTGTATCGTTTTCAGCAGCGCGGCGCGCGCTGAAATGGCGCGCGCTGGGGGGTCAAAACCACACGAACGATGTCCGAATGCCACGAAACCGTACGACAACATCCGGGGCATGAGTTGTGAAATGGTCGGCCAGACGGCACATCATTCGAAGGTGCCGTGTGACCGCGGCGGCCGGAAACGCGTTTCCGGCGCCATTAAACACCAAAACGGCGTGCGGCGGTCCAATTCGGAGCAAACGTACTCCGAACGACCTGAAACCACACGGGAATGATAGAAATATTATTCCTGAGATGCAGGAGGAGGCCGCACGTCCATCGGACGTGCGGTGCGCACGGCCCATCCGATTGTGTCGTATTCAGCAGCGCGGCGCGCTCTGAAATGGCGCGTTGGGGGGTCAAAACCACCCTAATGACCTCCGAATGCCACGAAACCATACGAAAACATCCGGGGCGTGAATTGTGAAATGGTCGGCCAGACGGCATCTCATTCGGAGGTGCCGTGTGACCGCGGCGGCCGGAAACGCGTTTCTGGCGCCATTAAACACCAAAACGGCGTGCGGAGGTCCAATTCGGAGCAAACGTGCTCCGAACGACCTGAAACCGCACGGGAAGGATAGAAATATTATTCCTGAGATGCAGGAGAAGGCCGCACGTCAATCGGACGTGCGGTGCGCGCAGCACGTCCGATTGTGTCGTTTTCAGCAGCGCGGCGCGCGCTGAAATGGCGCGTTGGGGGGTCAAAACCACCCGAACGACGTCCGAATGCCACGAAACCGTACGACAACATCCGGGGCGTGAATTGTGAAATGGTCGGCTAGACGGCACCTCATTCGGAGGTGCCGTGTGACCGCGGCGGCCGGAAACGCGTTTCCGGCGCCATAAAACACCAAAACGGCGTGCGGCGGTCCCATTCGGAGCAAACGTGCTCCGAACGACCTGAAACCGCACGGGACCGATAGAAATATTATTCCTGAGATGCAGGAGGAGGCCGCACGTCCATCGGACGTGCGGTGCGCGCGGTACGTCCGATTGTGTCGTTTTCAGCAGCGCGGCGCGCGCTGAAATGACGCGTTGGGGGTCAAAACCTCCCGAACGACCTCCGAATGCCACGAAACCGTACGACAACATCCGGGGCGTGAATTGTGAAATGGTCGGCCAGACAGCACCTCATTCGGAGGTGCCGTGTGACCGCGGCGGCCGGAAACGCGTTTCCGGCGCCATTAAACACCAAAACGGCGTGCGGCGGTCCAATTCAGAGCAAATGTGCTCCGAACGACCTGAAACTGCACGGGAACGATAGAAATATTATTCCTGAGATGTAGGAGGAAACCGCACGTCCATCGGACGTGCGGTGCGCGCGGAACGTCCGATTGTGTCGTTTTCAGCAGCGCGGCGCGCGCTGAAATGGCGCGTTGGGGGGTCAAAACCACCCGAACGACGTCCGAATGCCACGAAACCGTACGAAAAAATCCGGGGCGTGAATTGTGAAATGGTCGCCCAGACGGCACCTTATTCGGAGGTGCCGTGTGACCGCGGCGGCCAGAAACGCGTTTCCGGCGCCACAAAACACCAAAACGGCGTGCGGCGGTCCCATTCGGATCAAACGTGCTCCGAACGACCTGAAACCGCACGGGAACGATAGAAATATTATTCCTGAGATGCAGGAGGAGGCCGCACGTCCATCGGACGTGCGGTGCGCGCGGCACGTCCGATTGGGTCGTTTTCAGCAGCGCGGCGCGCGCTGAAATGACGCGTTGGGGGGTCAAAACCACCCGAACGACCTCCGAATGCCACGAAACCGTACGACAACATCCGGGACGTGAATTGTGAAATTTTCGGCCAGACGGCGCCTCATTCAAAGGTGCCGTGTGACCGCGGCGGCCGGAAACGCGTTTCCGGCGCCATAAAACACCAAAACGGCGTGCGGCGGTCCCATTCGGAGCAAACGTGCTCCGAACGACCTGAAACCGCACGGAAACGATAGAAATATTATTCCTGAGATGCAGGAGGAGGCCGCACGTCCATCGGACATGCAGTGCGCGCGGCACGTCTGATTGTGTCGTTTTCAGCAGCGCGGCGCGCGCTGAAATGGCGCGTTGGGGGGTCAAAACCACCCGAACGACCTCCGAATGCCACGAAACCGTATGAAAACATCCGGAGCGTGAATTGTGAAATGGTCGGCCAGACGGCACCTCATTCGGAGGTGCCGTGTGACCGCGACGGCCGGAAACGCGTTTCCGGCGCCATAAAACACCAAAACGGCGTGCGGCGGTCCCATTCGGAGCAAACGTGCTCCGAACAACCTGAAACCGCACAAGAACGATAGAAATATTATTCCTGAGATGCAGGAGGATGCCGCACATCCATAGGACGTGCGGTGCGCGCGGCACGTCCGATTGTGTCGTTTTCAGCAGCGCGGCGCGCGCTGAAATGGCGCGTTGGGGGGTCAAAACCACCCGAACGACCTCCGAATGCCACGAAACCGTACGACAACATCCGGGGCGTGAATTGTGAAATGGTCGGCCAGACGGCACATCATTCGGAGGTGCCGTGTGACCGCGGCGGCCGGAAACGCGTTTCCGGCACCACTAAACACCAAAACGGCGTGTGGCGGTCCAATTCGGAGCAAACGTGCTCCGAACGACCTGAAACCGCACGGGAACGATAGAAATATTATTCCTAAGATGCAGGAGGAGGCCGCACGTCCATCGGACGTGCGGTGCGCGCGGCACGTCCGATTGTGTCGTTTTCAACAGCGCGGCGCGCGCTGAAATGACGCGTTGGGGAGTCAAAACCACCCGAACGACCTCCGAATGCCACGAAACCGTACGACAACATCCGGGGCGTGAATTTTTAAATGGTCGGCCAGACGGAACCTCATTCGGAGGTGCCGTGTGACCGCGGCGGCCGGAAACGCATTTCCAGCGCCATAAAACACCAAAACGGCGTGCGGCGGTCCCATTCGGAGCAAACGTGCTCCGAACGACCTGAAACCGCACGGGAACGATAGAAATATTATTCCTGAGATGCAGGAGGAGGCCGCACGTCCATCGGACGTGCGGTGCGCGCGGCACGTCCGATTGTGTCGTTTTCAGCAGCGCGGCGCGCGCTGAAATGGCGCGTTGGGGGGTCAAAACCACCCGAACGACCTCCGAATGCCACGAAACCGTACGACAACATCCGGGGCGTGAATTGTGAAATGGTCGGCCAGACGGCACCTCATTCGGAGGTGCCGTGTGACCGCGGCGGCCGGAAACGCGTTTTCGGCGCCACAAAACACCAAAACGGCGTGCGGCGGTCCCATTCGGAGCAAACGTGCTCCGAACGACCTGAAACCACACAGGAACGATAGAAATATTATTCTTGAGATGCAGGAGGAGGCCGCACGTCCATCGGACGTGCGGTGCGCGCGGCACGTCCGATTGTGTCGTTTTCAGCAGCGCGGCGCGCGCTGAAATGGCGCGTTGGGGGGTCAAAACCACCCGAACGACCTCCGAATGCCACGAAACCGTACGACAACATCCGGGGCGTGAATTGTGAAATGTTCGTCCAGACAGCACCTCATTCGGAGGTGCCGTGTGACCGCGGCGGCCGGAAACGCGTTTCCGGCGCCATTAAACACCAAAACGGCGTGCGGCGGTCCAATTCGGAGCAAACGTGCTCCGAACGACCTGAAACCGCACGAGAACGATAGAAATATTATTCCTGAGATGCAGGAGGAGGCCGCACGTCCATCGAACGTGCAGTGCGCGCGGGACGTCCGATTGTGTCGTTTTCAGCAGCGCGGCACGCGCTGAAATGACGCGTTGGGGGGTCAAAACCACCCGAACGACCTCCGAATGCCACGAAACCGTACGACAACATCCGAGGCGTAAATTGTGAAATTTTCGGCCAGACGGTACCTCATTCGGAGGTGCCGTGTGACCGCGGCGGCCGGAAACGCGTTTCCGGCGCCATAAAACACCAAAACGGCGTGCGGCGGTCCCATTCGGAGCAAACGTGCTCCGAACGACCTGAAATGAGATTATTTCTTGAATTGAAGTTTTTAAATTATTATAGCACAATGATTTGATATTATATATATATTAAATATATATTAAAACATTTAAAATATATTATATATATATATATATATATTTAAAATATTGTATTTAATAGTATATATATGAATATTTATATATATATATATATATATTTATATTCAATTCAATAAAAAAAATTTAAAAAATTTTTTTTTTTTAGAATAGCGACCGCCATAGGCGGTCGCTACAGGGTGCCCGGCAGAGGGCCTTCAGCGACCGCCTGGCGGTCGCTGAAGGCCGATCTGCCGGCCTTCTTTAGCGACTGCCAATGGCGATCGCTATAGGGTGCCCGGCAGAGGGCCTTCAGCGACCGCCAGGCGGTCGCTAAAGGCCTCTAGCGACGAGGCAACAGCGACCGCCAATGGCGGTCGCTAATATCCTTATTTACAGTAGTGATGTGTCCTAAGGATACTGGTTGTCTAATGGACGACCATGGGATGCCTTGTGCCAAACTTGGGGGCCCCATGGAATCACTTTTGTGAGAAAGTGACTTTTTATCTTTTTATTTTTAAAGAATGTTAAATGTGACAAAGAATGTATCACCTAAGTAAAATATTTTTAATTTTTCTAAATAAATGATATTTTGAACTATAAATATTCATTAGAAAGCTAAAAAGATTTCCTACATCATATTATTTTTTTCATAATTTTTAGACTTTAAATAAATCAAATTATTTATGACATCATGATGATGCAGCGATTACCTCATTAATAAAGGATTTAAATAAAATGAAATGATAATGTACAATCTATGACCTACACATGTCCAAAACCTTTTGGATGGGTGGATTTAGAACCCTTATCACCTTACCCTCGAATTATATCAATGTGGGACCTTTTGAATCTGAAAAGCATTTTCAAATAAAGTAACATTTCTTTACTTTCCAAGAGTGCCCCTCCTCTCCTCTTATAAAAGGCCCCCACCTCTACCTCTTTACCCACACTTCCAAAGCCTTTGGCTCGGACAAACCCTTCCCATTTTGTCTCTCCACATCCCTTTCTTACTCCTTGAAGCCTCACTTTGGGCAGAAGTCTTCCCAAGGAAGCCTTTGAGCTCAAACCAAAGGGAGTTACCCGATTTTAAGGTAATGTCTTCACTTGAGTCCTTTTGTTTTATTTTGCTTCTCCAACCCCCTAAACTCTTTTTATTCATTTATTTTGTAACAACTCCAGTATCTTCAATATACTAGGATGTTTTTATAAGAAGTATTCATGCTACACTTACACACACCTACATCTAATGGTTAAAGGACATACCGTTTCCGTGGATGGTGAATTTATGCCTCCCGAAACGATGATTGTTCAACATTCTTTTAACACCTTCAAAGGTGGACATTAAGATGTCACTATATTTATATATGATATATAATATGTTTATATTTTCCTTAAGCTTATGTATTTTTCATTTTGGGCATACCTTTATGGTTTCCATTATGGGTAAACACGATATCTTCATTTAAGGAAGTGCGGACTACCGCCCCCTCAAAGTGATTTGATTCATTAATACCATATGTGGGACGTATAAAGGATGGAGTTATGATATTATATATAATATTACACTGGAATTATAATATACCTTTATATCATTATGATTCCATTCTATAAAATACGAAATAGAAATGAAAGTAGCGTTCATGCGTACGTACGGCTTACCATCTCCATGAACGGTGCATTTCATTTCTTACCTCTAAATGATTATGTAATATTATAAATGTATGTATATACAAGATATATATGATATATAAATCATGACTATAATTCTGGATATAATGGATACATGAACAACTTGTAATTATAATGGGTTTATTTTTGACTCAAGTACCAATGATCGTTAAAACGACCGTTATTAACTTAAATAATTACATAGTGTTCATGACGTGGAAATAAGTGATATAAAAGGAATAATGAACTTGAAAAAGGTTCTTAAGCAAGTATAAATTAACTCGAGTTTATTATTTAGGACATTAAAGAACGATCGAGTCAAGTCGGACCTGAGGTATGGGACTTTGTCTCAATCTCTTTTCATTGAGGCATATTTTGTTTTATAAAAAACCTTCTTTTATACGGTGTATAAACCCCTTTGACTTTTACGTTTATCTAAAAGGAATATTTTTTATACGAATCATTTTACTAAATGACAAAAGGGATTTTTTTTGTCATACGTATGCAGTGACAACGACTTCTCCGCCGCTGTGACTATTATTTGAGTTTCGGCTTCCTCTACAATCCATACCTTATTTTTAAAATAAAAATAAATACAATGTTTTACTTTTATTTTGTTTTGGTATTGAAAATGGTTTTCATAATGTTTTTATATCAATGTGTTGTATTGATATCTTGTGATTGAAATTTGGAAATGTTATGTTTCCTTTATGCATGTTTTATGTGATACGATTATGTTGAGGTTCTTGGGCATTATTATGAAGACGGGAGGTTATGTGATAAACTAAGGGCGGGTGAGCCCGATATAGCTCTCCAATGCATTGGGTTACATGAAGGAGTGAAACGTTAAGGTTTCTCTGAAGAGATTTAGGGAATATACTGTGATGGGTATTCCGAACGTAACTAAGAGGGTTACTCCCTACGTAAGAATGTTATGAATGCCTCAAGTTACCTTTATGTCTTATGATTTCTATGATTTATTCATGATTTGATGAGGTATGTTAAAGTGCTTATGTTTTATGGGTAAAGTATGATTTCATTCTTATGTATATATGTACCCATGTTTCCTTTCCATATATTTTTATATCCCTTACTGAGCTTTTTATGCTCATCCCAAGTTTTTTTGAAATGTTTTTCACAGGTCAAGGGAAAGGTGCATGATATGATGATAGTGTCAAGGGAGTGTCAAGAAAGAATCCATGTTTTATTTTAAATATGTTTCCATTGATGGGAAAGAAGAATACTATCTTTATGTAACCACTTTGTTTATATGTGGAATGTAATGCAAGTTTTATGATCTAATTCTCTAAAACTCTAAACTCTAAAAGATCCTCAATGTGTAATCTTGTAATAACTCAAGATTAAGTAAGGTTTAAGGCTGGGGCCTTATAATCACCCTCTCCTACTAACTGAGGTAGCTGAATATGGATAGTTATACTAACACATAATATAAATTTTACAGTGGTGGTTTAGTGTATAAACAACAATACCACTCTTGGAAATATGTGTTGGTTTGTTCATGGTATTTATCTTGGAAAATTCATAGTGTTTTCATGGTTTTATTTTCCATTTTCTATATTATGTTAGAATAAGTTTTTAGTACTTTCTCTTTATTACCAAAGTGCTACATAATAAATTTAATTTTTTAGTCTCCCATTATTTTATGAAACCCTAATAGCTCACACCATTAGATTCAAAATGTCCTATTTCATAAACATTCTAGTGTAAGGGATCCATATCTCCCTTCCCATAACCTAAATTAAGGTATGTCAGTATATTCAAAGGTATTTATTTATGAATAACTTTTCAAATGAATTAACTCATAACAATTTAATCTACTGAGTAGAATCCTCAAACCTAAAATCCTAATCTTCTATTTCCTCAAAACATACTTAATAGATTTAAAAAGTATCAAGTATGTGATCATCCCCTGATTCCAACTTGGTTAAGTTAACCAAAAAACTTTTTAATTTTTTTTTTTTTTGATAATTGAAATCACTTTAACGGTGGCTGGTCAAGTAATTTGAACTATTGTTTTATCTTAACTCAAGTAATATAAGGATATATCTAACTTAATATTTTCCATGAGTTATTTTTATACCTTATTCATAAATATAATTTAATTAAACCTTTTACATTCTTGTTAATATTATGTGTATTTTACATAATCAATTAACCATGTCCTAAAAAAATGTTCATCATCAATTTAGTTCTCTTGTCTACTGAATCAAGTTATATTTATCATAACTTTTACTATATGATCAAACTCGCATCTTTAACCATTCATAAATAGAAACGTTCTTCAAGTTATTATTTATTTCTATATTTTCATACTTTTTAACTATTCTGCGTGATCTTACGACATACAC
The DNA here is from genome assembly GCA_963277665.1 of Viscum album. Taxonomy (NCBI): domain Eukaryota; kingdom Viridiplantae; phylum Streptophyta; class Magnoliopsida; order Santalales; family Viscaceae; genus Viscum; species Viscum album. The sequence goes on from OY728125.1 coordinate 600,051,527, forward strand.
ACCTTTATATAATTAACAAGGAAATAAAAAATAATTAATTAATGGCATAATTATGAGTTTTTTTCTATTGGTTGATTCATCAAGTGAGTAATGGATAAACAAAGGCCATATGATAATACCTTTATTCATAACAGGACTCACACTGAAGCACCTATCAAACTTCAAAGTTTTACTCTTGTTTGATTTCATGTTAGTTCTAAACTTGAACTACAATGTTGCTAATGCATTAGATTTTAAATTGTATACTTACTCACATGTAAGGGAAACTCAGGATGAGGGAATTACATTTTATCACGGAAATTTTTTCATAAGGGCTCTTGTATATTTAAATATGGAGTGATGATACACAAATCATAAAAATGAAAAATAATTATTACATTTTAAAAATTAAATTAAATAATGAAATTAAATAAATAATTAGATAAAAATTAACTAGTTGATCTCAACTCGTGATTAGTCAACATGAAATAAAAATAAATAACAAATAATATAATTTCTAAAATTAAAATAAAGGGAGTTTTAATGAATTAAAATCATTATAAAATAATAATAATTAATTATTGATATGTCCCATAGAACCATAACTAATTTTATTAAAATCCATAAAATTAGATTAAATTTTTGAAATCAGTTTACAATTTTTTGGTTGTGTCTACATCGTGAAATATTTCTATATATTTAAAATGAACCCAGGGTGGTCCTGCTCAGCCAAACAGGTTGGGTAATGGATCAACCCATCCCGAACCGAGTCAGATGATCTAGCTAGATGTCTGTTATGGTGCAGGTTGTGTTCCCCTATTTTGGTACCCATGGGATAACAAAGGGTGATCTATAGGGCACCCAATATTTAAAAAAATAAATAAGAAAAAATCACCCATGTGGGGTTCTCCCTCAATCATCTCCACCAAATTAATTTGGGGGATTGTCTACATGGGTGGCTATGAAACTTGCATTATTTTCTGATTTTTTATTCTTTTTTATCTTCCCTAGGTAATTTTATATTACACACAACTCTCACCCACTAGAAACCCTTTCTTTCTAACAAGTTCATTCACCTTCCATCCAGATATCTATGTATTACCACAATGACAAGAAATGCGACTATAGCATATATATATATATATATATATTAGTTATTTTCATAATTTATTTTCAAAAATCTCATTGATATTTTATTAGAAATATCTTGGTCATACAAAATCTAATTGATACTCCATCACTGGATTTGGAACTATATCGAAATCCTCTTTCTAAATCTTATCAAATTTAATTGAAATTTTTAATTAAATAATTGTATGATCATTCTAATACCATTAAAGGAATTGAGAATGTAGTAAAAGTGAAAAATAAAGTGTTATTTTAATTTTTATCATAAAATATATCACAAATAACTTGAGTCGATATAGAAATTCCCATTTCATTCCAAGAATCCCATGTGAATTAATTTAAGTTATAAAAATAAATCAAAATGGTAATTTGTTGGGATGGAGTGATTTTGGTAATATATGATATTCTATAGATTTTTTCATCTCAAAGAAACCAAATTAAATGCCCTATAGATCATCTACACATGTACCAAAGATCTATTAACATTTTTCTTTTTTTATTGGGTGCTATCATGGGTTTTCAAAGGCCTTACAATGCTTGTAGGATATCCAAAAGATCACACCGATGATACTAGAACCTACATCGATCCATTATTGATCTTTATCTCTATATAATCTTAGGAGAAGGGATATGAAGAGAGGAATTCACTCAAATTAATGAAAATTTTATCAAGAAATATTCATGACTCAAAAATGATCTTAAAAGGTAAAGTTTAACATTACAAAATTTCAATTAATCCCTTTGATAAATTAATTCTTTTAAACTGCCTCAAAACACCATGAATAACTAAGTATACATGTTTTACATTTCATGAAAATTCCACCACTAAAATTTTAAAAAATTAAGTGTCATGTGATAAACCATGAGTCATTAACTCATCTTATTTCCCCCATAGTTATTTTACAAACCCCGAACGGTGCAACGTTCATTCGAAAAAATAATACTTTATTGCATTCACTTTTATAATTAAATAAGATTTTGAATACTATGAGAAATAAATTTAATTCTCATTATTATATACCAAAATAATATAATTCAATTAATATATTTTTATTGTTCACTTGGACGCTTGTTTGTCCCCACACATGGGGCCCGCTTCATCATAAACTCCAATTCAACTGAATCGTTGGGTCATATGAATACACTTTTATTCATGACCCTCTAAACACCCATCTTTACAGTAGTGATTCCAACCCATAGACCAAGAACGGTATCCAAAATCACCTCATGGAACCCAAGGAGGCAAGGATAAGTCAAATCTATGACTACCTCCTACAAATGATTACCATGTAATATAATCTATTTGTCCCAATATCTCATTCTAGCTGGTTGAATCACTTGTGTCATCAACCTATATGCTCAAAATATATTTCTTTGAATTTCTAGAAATGAACTCGTCAAAAAAATACCATGGATATGGACTTATCAAATACTTCCATTTCCATTAAAGGGCCTAAGATATCACCCTTCGTTAAAGAAAATAAGGGAAAACCCTTCCTATACTCATTCATTCGTGTCATATCATTTGTGATGTACCCAACAAATACAACATCACTAAAAACATATTTCATCAAGGTTCATGGAATACATCAAATTATTTGGATCATGATATGTATTAATAATATTATTAAATTATAAGGATCCTTACACATGTTCGGATATGGAAACATTCGAAGACACATAAAACATGTGAATTTATTACTGGAGGTTCAGTTATCACAATCATCCTCTCTTATATATTTCCAAGGGAAAAATCATGAGAATGTGTCTCGATATCTAATGATCCCTCTACCCCAAATAGCCTATATCATCTTTGTTCAGTCAGAAAATTTCATCCATCTATATGACATATATATTTAAGAATATCATCATTAAACTTTAATGTTCTCATCATTATGGGGAATTATTATGACCTTTCAGTGTAATAGATACATAAAGAACATTATCACATTGAATTAATGTATGATAAAAATAATCATGTGATAAGATATCAATTAATAATAAACTCTTTGAATATATTGGAAATCATAATGTACAAAGTCATTTAGTTCTAGGTCACTAGTACCAAGGGACTATGCCTCCTCCCATTTTTGTTCCTATTTAGAGGGATGTTGATGGGAATGTGACACTAATTATTTTGGGATCTCTAAACTTTTTATCAGGTTGTGATTTATTTTGAGAATAATTCAAATGAGTTTTGGTGATATTTCTTACTCCTTTATTTTTTTTCTTTTTCCTTTCTAACCACTTATTGATGTATGCCATTAATCTATGGAATAAAATTTGGAAATTATTAAGATTTTATTCCCTTTTAGAGGATTGTGTGATATTTGTTAGATGTATTGGTTGTGTTTTTTTAGATTTATATTTATACACTTTTGATTGAAGCTTGGTTCATGCCTCATAGTGGTACTCTGTTGATCCCCTCATCTTATAGATCCACCATGCAAGTAAATTTTTAAATGGTGGGGAGACACATTATAGGTCTTTATCTCATAATATCCTCATTATAGTGGTAAGGTGAAAGTTTTTAATAGGATATGATTGTATTTATATTGGTTTTAGATGTTTTTTATGGGATTTGGAAACCAGATTAAAGGTGTCTTCTTATTTTAACCAGAGTGCCTATCTTGTCTTTCTGGCTTCTAGAACACAATGACTTTGGGGGGCTAATATGGTGGGGAGAATTTTTGCACCTAGACCTTTGTTTTACCATTTATTTATTTATATATTTTTCTTTAATATAGTCCTTGAGTTTCAGGTCAACCCTAATCTAAATTTTGGAAAATTCTATAAGTTTTCTCTTGTCCCATGGTTTTATTTCACAATAACTATATAGTTTACAAAACAATGTGTATAAAACTTTAATATCTCTCTTTAGGAACATTTTTAAGTATACACAATTTAGGATAAACCCTTTCGGTTACCCTTATTTAAGTACTTCTTGGATCATTTTTGAATTTGCACAATTAGTCTACATGTATAGTGCATATTTAGAGGCAAACAACATAGGGTTACCCTTCCATGGGAACATTATGGAACATGGATTTCACATGATAAGGAGAAATCACACTTCAACCATGTGAAGGCATATAGATTTTAACATGTGGTTTTTTATGGTTAGAAAATGGTATGGTAAACCATGCGTACGAACCATGCATCCTTCCTATAACCTAAAAATTTGTAAATTGAGTATCTAACCCTCTTTATATTAAACCCCTAAAACCTTTATTCTTCCCTCATTCATCTCACACAACCTATGGACACATACCTTTCAGTTCTCTGCCTATCATAGTGATTTTGTGGGATTTATTCAAGTTTCAATCTCAATTACTCAATGTAATCATCACTAGACCTCTTCTTCGCCTCTTTTACTTCTTCTTTCTCTCTTTTTTCCTTAGAGAGGTCATATAGACCTAGTAAATCCACTAGATCGATTTTCATTTAGGTTTTTCTTATGTTTAGGATTTTTTTTTTAAGTTCTTTATTTCCTCCTATAGTTGGATTAGTACCTCATTATTGGAAAGTGACGATTCAAGGTAGATTTTCCACATGTATTGATCTTTAATTGGAGAACCATTAATTAAATATGTTTCTAAATTCTTATTTTAGGTATATTATGACAGTATGAAATGTGATTTTGGATTTTTTAAATAATAAAATAAGTTTCCACTTGGTTTTCATGAAATATAAAGGTGTTTTAATTTTTAAATGTTTAGTTCAAATCATTTTTACTCAACTCTATACACTGATTGTTTAATAAAGTGAATAAATGTATATTATTAATGATTTTTGATGCTTTAAGATATCCTTTTTGTTTCAATTTAGTTTCCAAATTTTTATTTGAATTATTAAAGTGTTATTAGATCTTTGAAAATGGTATTTTGGTAAATTAGTTTTTAAATATTTTCTTTTTGAGTCCTAATTGGCACTTTGAATGTGGAATTTTGATGAAGACACTCCATTGGAACATGACCCCTTTTTTAAAAAAAATCTTTTATATGTCTCTAGAATAGAATACATATTTATAATTCTATTCTTGTGAGTGGGGGGTTGTTTCTATGAAGGGTGCTTGGGGTGAGGGTATATTATGATTCTTTAATGGTGTATTGGTTTTCATATTATTGTTTGTTATTATTATTAACTCACCCACATTTTATAAATCATGTGATACTGAGAATAGATAGTGAAACTTCAAAGAACACAGTTTCCACAAGTTTAGGATCATTCTCTGACTAGTGGATCATAGTATGTTGTTCTACTTTCTTTTTGAATGTTCCCCTCGATTATGATAGTTTGGGAAATACTAAGTTTTAGGGTTATTCAATCACATCAGGCACATCGATTTAGATAAATCATGTTTTAATATGTTTAATATTTTCCACTGATCTCATCGGTTACCATAATCCCTAGTACTTGGTTATGTGATATTGGTTATGAATTTTTATTTCATTGATAATATACTATTCATTGTTTGACATTGCCCTTATCTTTCATTTTTACATTATTATTATTTTTTTCCTTACTGACATTATACTTTTATTTTAAAATAAACTCATGGTTTAATGTTTTTAAAAAAGGTTTAGAACATTTTTTTAAATATAAAAATGATCTCATATTTTAAAAAAATTACCTATATGTTTTAAAAGGAATGGTTTTAAATAAAAAGGGGAAATGAACTGTTTTTTGGTTTTTAAAACTATGAGTAAAAATACCTATGTTTCAAAATTTTATTTCAAACTAGCTTGAAAGGGAAATTTTATTTAAAATTGATACATGGTGTATGGTTTCATTTAGAATACAAACTGATCTTTCATGCTCACACCAATCATTATTTTAGTTTTAGGTTTATAATTTACTCGCTCATGGAATTTTTGTGGTATTGGGATTGGAGAGTGACCTGTGGAGTTACATGGTGATACAAATGGGTATTTTTAGTTTGTTTTGTTTCTATTGTATTTTTCTTGACCATGTTTTCTATTCATGTATTAGATATTCCTTTTATATTTATTTAAAAATTCCTATATTAGCTCATTATTTTTTTTTGAATGATTTTTGGATATTGTTATATATTTATATTTATTTTTCACATGGATCTATGATATATGAAATTTACATGTTTGATTATAAATGGGAAGCATCATGTTTATCAATTTTATTTGGTGGAATCATTCCCAGAGTATGCACTTGGACATTATAGCACTAGTTTCTAGCCTATGGTGATTGGGAACGTACCTTCAGTATATCACAGGATGACTTGGGTTCCATGTGCAAGGGTGGCTTGGAATTGGTTAATGGAACATGAATAGTCTAATAAATATAATGGGGGGATAAGAAGGTGCCAACTAATACACCACCCATACTTCAATAATTCCAATACAAGGAGTTTGGGAATTATAAAAACCAATGCCCCAATCCATTGGACAAAAAAAGATAATAGGCATTGGTAATATCTAAAAGCAAGAGAACAAGGAAGATCATATGAAATCACTACTACTAAAGTTGACCTGGATAATGAAGTGATTTATTGTGTAATTATTATACACTTTAGATATATTAATATCTTATTTAATTATAGTTATACTCATTATTTCATATCATGTAATATTTCTAAGGATATCGATTCACCACCACAAGCATTAGATATTGAATTATCAAAAAAATCACAGGAAGTGTGTTGATTGTATCTAAAGTATAAAACTCTTCTCCAATCAAAGTTTTCAGGAAGATAATTTCTACAAATATAGTTATTATTACTTTGTTATAATTTTATAAGATATTGGGAATGGATTGGATCTCTCTATATAGATATAATATTAATTTTTGGGATAATGAAGTCTCATTTTATATCCCAAATCATCTCATTATTAGGTATCAATGAAAGGATGATTATGAACTCTCTTTGGATGAAAATTTTATAATTTGTGTCATGATACTCAATAGTGAGGGACTCTTGTATCAAATGTTTTAGAATGAACTCAAAATTGGAGACATTCCAATTGAGTGGGAGTATGTCGATGTATTCCCTAATGAACTGTCTAGTATTCTTATTGAACATGAGGTTAAGTTTTTAATTGAACTAATACTACGATCTATTTACATATCAAAGACTCCTTAGAGATTGGCTAAGATTGAGTTTTAGTAATTGAAAAATAAACTCTGTAGAATCTATACAAGGGATTAATATGCCCAAGTTCTTCAATATGGGGTTCACCAATCCAATTTTTTATGAATAAGGATGTATAAATGCATATTTACATTGATTATTATGAACTTAATAAAATCATGATCAAGAAAAAGTATCTTATACCTCATATTAATGATTTGTTTGACCAACTTATTGGGGATGAATACTTCTTTAAGGGGGAATTTAGATCTCAATACCATCAATTATGTTTAAAGAGAGAATATATACCCAAGAAATATTTCCTCACAACATGAAGACATTATAAATTAATTTTAATTCATTTTAGACTTACAAATTCCCCTAAAATGTTCTTGGATTTGATTATCCTAGTCATTAGATATTATCTTGATAAATTAGTGGTAGTCAATATTGATGATATTATTATATATAATAAGAGCAAGTAAGATCTTGAATAAAATTAAAGGATTATTCTAAATACCTTATAAAAGGAGATATTTTATACCAAGAACAAAAAGTATTAATTTTGGCTAGAAAAAGTATCCTTCTTGGGTCATATGATTAAAAATTAGGGTCTATCTGTTGATCCTTCAAAAATAGGGGTGATTAAAAAGCGTATCAAACCAACCACTATGATAGAGATCTATAGTTTTTTTAGTTTAGTTGGATAATAAGGAAACTTTTTGAGAAATTTATCATGAATGTAAAATATTATAACCAAATTAACATAGAAAGGTCAAGGTTCCTCTAGATAGAGGAATTTGAAGAAATATTATAGGAACTTAAGAAGATGTTGGTTACCACACCTTTACTTATATTAACCTACAGTGGGGAAGGGTATATCATATATGGTGATTTTTTGAAGAATGTATTGGGATGTGTCCTTATATAGAATCATAAGGTAATTTATTATGTATCACATCAATTAAAGACTCTACAGAAAAATTTCATGATGCAATATTTGGATCTAGTATTAGTCATATTTTTGTTAATGATCTGATGAAGTTATATCTATAGTAAAATTTATGATACATATATATATTGATCAAAAGATTTTAAAGTATGTATTCACATAGAAATAGTTAAACATGAATTAAAGTATATGTTTGTAATTAATCAAAGAATATTATTTCTCCATCCAATACCATACAGTAAAAGCAAACAAGTTGGTTAATGTTATGATTAGAAAGGATCATATTACCTTATCCATGATTAGTTGTGAATTACATCCAATACTAATGGATATTTAAAGGATATATATGGAGATCATAAAGTAAGGGATAAAATCCTACCTTTAACAATTTATTTCCCAATCATCCATCTATATAAACATCAAGGAGGACTAAAAAGTTTATTTGAAACTATAAAATAATGTTGGAATTATCTTGGAGTTAAAATTTGATGATGGGGGTTATAAGATTTTGAAAATTAATTTGTGTCACTTTAAAATTGGAATTGAAGACGGATATTCTAGATTATGCACATATATCATCCTTCTCTATTCATCTAGTAAGAATGAAAATTTATAAACATATTAAGAAACACTTCTAGTTGGACAATATGAAATAGGAGATCATGGAGTATGTGATGTGACCCAAACATTAGATTCATAAATATTACATCTTATTAGATGAATATTAATTCCATAATATTATGATCCATGTCAAAACCATAAAGTTTTAGTGTATTTGGAAACTTGGATACATGAAAAACTTGTACATAATGACTACATAATCTATCACTTAGTTCTCCACAACCAATACCCATCTTATATATATCATACAAAAAACCTTTCTTAATATCATAGGGAAAAAGAAATATAATAAATGGTTAGCTCAAATACTCAGTAATGGTAAACCAGGGGGTCATAACATGAGAATAAGTATATGAGAACATGATATTAACATTTAAAACCCATATCTAGAAATTCATAGATTATAATCCTGAGTCATGGAATAAATATTGGCATTTCATAAGACCTGAATCATAAAGGAATCAAAGAACATAAACCATGAGAGCATAACATTAGCATAAAGTCATATAATAAAGGAGTAGCATAAAGTGTATAATAATAATAAAACATATAAATCTTTTGTCAATTCCACACTCCAATGCATTAATCCAATATAATCAGGGGATAATCACCTATGTACCTACTTTTGTCTTAGGATAACCTATTGTGTACCATTGTTGTGATTGGGATAACCACATGTGTACCATGTTATATGCTTGGTATAAACTCTCATGTACCCTTTGAGCTCATAAACCATTAATATATACCCAATTAATTGGATGTATATAGTGGATCCACCCATCACATTATCATAATCCATTCATATATATGCCACAAGATCATAAAAACATTTATCATTTCATCAGAGATTAGCATGTGTAAAAAAAATATTTCATCAAGATTTCATCATCATAACTAACAAATATCCAGATAAAGAATAAGGAAGGTATCATATAATCATATCCCTATTGAATCGTAATTAAAATCAAAGGATATTATCATAGAAAAATAATGCCTTTAAAATATAACTAGAATATTTCATGAGGAAAATAACATTTCCATTTTGAAATAAATTATTTCAAATATAAAAAATTTCAAAATAATAAGGAAAATATTTTCTCTAAAAATAAACAAGAAAAATTTTAATTTAATCTTTAAAAACATAATATTCATGAAGGTGGGAAGAGTTGTTCATGTAGTGTATGTTAAAAAAATATTATGTTCACACCTTTGGTAAAAAGTAACTCATTTAGAAAATGAAAATAAGATTCATTTTAAACTTTTTTATAGAAATTAAAACATTGTTAAATATTTTGAGATTAGTAAAAACATTCTTGAAAATATTTTAAATAAAATATAGACATGTAATAAAATATTCCCGGCCGAATAGAAAAACAAAGTCGGTTTTCAATAAAAATGATCTTTCAAATTTTTGATTACATAGATAGAGGAATATAAAAGAAGAAATTTAATATCTATAAATAAAAATAAAACAGTAAAATTAAATATATATATATATATATATCATATATTTTTCTCATCAAATATTTAATCATAAACAATCCTAGGAAAAAGTGATATTGTAGCATAAAACCCTTACCCCAATACTTTATTTCTTCATAAGAATTGTAACCTCCTATATAATAAATTTAAAATTATTATAATTATATAATATAATCATATTACAACCTACACTACCATATATGTCCCACTTATAACATTTCAATACCCATTTATTAATAATTTTTTATTAAAATAATCTTTTTCAAATGTTAACTATTTCTTTTTTCATGTATGATTTGATTTGAATCTTATAATACATGCATATTGATCATGATTAAATCATATATATAATATTAATAATGAAATAAATACCATATATATTCATATATAAATATTTATGACCATCCATAAAATGTAGATATAGAAAAATTAATTACATCGTTCATAGAGATGGTAGTCTGTACGTGTGCATGAATGCTATTTTAATTTTATAATGAAAGGAATTGAGAAATATAAAGAATATATATAATTAAAGAATTATAATTATATCATATATATCATATATATTTATTAAATGGGTCATTATACATCAATGATATGTGATGATGAAAAATGTATCATATCACTACACGGAGGTGGCAGTCAAAACGTACGCGTGAGTGCTACTTTCATTTCCCATTTGATAAAAAAGAGGTGTAAATGGTTATTCAATAATCAGAATTAAATATCAATATATTTATGATATTATATTCATAATTTTATTGATTCATTAATAGGTTTAGATAAGGTTTAAAAATAAATAAAATTGAAAGAGACTGGTTAAGATTTATAGCTCTTCATTAATAGGCCTCAGTTGTCTTACATATTAATCCTTGAAATATTGGTCTTAGGAGAAGACATAGGTATTTATCATGAAGGTATGTAATATAGGAAGGTATTAGAGTTGGGATTCACTAATCTAGTATGACAACCCATATTTTAATACACCTTAATTCATGATTTATTACATAATGATACACTTAATACAACCCCATAAGATCATGAGGCCTAGTGTATTTGTGTAATTAGGTACATAACATAACAAAATTCAGTAAAAGAATATAATTATTTAAAAATCCTTTAAAATTCTCTTAAAAAATCATTTCTCTTATAAATCTACATGGTATAACCTAGGTACATATAAAATAAACAGGTGAGCTATAAATCCTACAAAGGTAATAATCAAAGCATGGAATAAGGTAAAGTAGTACATGTGAGACAAGAGTCTTCATTAAGGTAACATAAGAGGGGTAAAAATCATAAACTTGAACATTTAATCATGATATTAGATGATAACATAAGGGTTACATGAGAATGTGGAAACAACATAAAACATGACATCATAAGCATAAGTCAAGGATCATTGTTGCGACATCATAACATATTGTTCTTGATATAACCTCCCATGAACCATAAATATCATCTCATGAGATAAAAACATTACCTAATGCATTGTAGGTATATATAATTTTGATCCCTCCCATCACATTCATATTATGTACATGCATAAGTATGCCACATAGATCATTAAACATAAGATCATATTTCATCAAGTTTAATCCCATGATTAAGGAGTGTGAGTTAAATACATGGAAGTACTCAATAAATTAAGTATAGTTACATCTAGGTGAATACCATTGAGTGTAAATGGGGATGGGTATTCACTACAAAAATGTTTTTCATGGTAAAAACAAAGGATAATTTCTACAGCATAATGGGGTTAAATAAACATTCATGGAATACTTTAAAAATGGTAAAATGAATCTATAAAATCATTGAAACAATAATTAAAGTACGAGTGGTAGGTAAAAAAATATCCCATAATTAATAATTTGGAAACAAAAGGCATAATAAAATGAAGGTGCTTGAACAAATAGGAGAATGAGAGGATTCTTTAACTTGATATGGTTCTTCTTAAATCTTGATAAGAGATTATTAAGATCATGGGTACACCTTGAGAAGGATATAGAGAAGTAATAGAAGATTAAATTTATGATGTGAGGGTTTTTAGTGAATCGGAAAGGGAGGTTGGGTGGGATTTTATAGAAAAAGAGAGGATAATTCTTTATTAATATCCAAACTTAGGTTTTGGACTCCATACGATAAAGTAATCAAATCCACAAAACTTCATGTTGGTTGGAGTGAGTATCTCAAGAGGGTGGTGAATTGAGAACCTAATAAAAATTTATATTAAAAGATATTTAAATAAAATCCACCAATTATTTTAAATATGGTCGAGTCAACCAAAACAGCAGATCATTATAAGTTTTAATATTTTAAAATATTTCTCAAAATATTTTTTAGGTATCAGTTAAAATAATTATGAAAATAACTTTCACTTTTGAAATCAGTTTACTTAATTAAAATATTATAAAAATAATAATTAAGGATAACTATCAAAGTAGTGGTCTTATTTACAATTTAAAGTATATTTAGTTTTAAAACAAAAAGATAAATTAAAACAAAAAAACACATAGAGGAATTAAATACAAGATGTTCAGTATCAAGTAGAGACTTAGTCCTATCCACTTTTCAAGCATCTATTTCCAAGTAGTTAATATAATTAAACTTCAATCCAAAACATGGATCAGGTATTATAATAGTATGACAACTATCCAGGCCACATAGAGACCTATTCCATAGTTTTCTTGGGAATACAAATAAAAACATGCCACAATCGGACCTCTACAACAACATTGTTAGCCGGAGAAAGAAAGGAAGTGATGGCAAGAGGGGGGGTGAATTGCCTTTTAAAAAATGATTAACAATTTAAAAATCAAAGTGAAAGTGCAGCGTAAATAAATAGGCAAGACACAAGAATTGATAACGGAGTTCGGCCAAAAACCCGGCCTACGTCTCCGCTCCCAACTCAACCGTTGAGAGATTTACTAATGCTTGCTTTTCAATGGTTGTAGCAAGAAACCCACTAGCCTTTTTACAGGTGAAGGCTAGCTCACCTATTACAGCTTGCTTTTTAATGGTTTGAGCAAGAAACCCACTAGCCTTTTTACGGGTGAAGGCTAGCTCACCTTTGACTCAAGCCTTTTAAAAGGAAAGGCTTGACTAACCTCTTCACACCTTGAAGGTGGTGTGAAAACCCAAGAGAGAGGATGAGAGAAAGAGTTGGGGGTTTGTAGGCACAAACCCAATTTGAAGCTCAAAATGATAAAGTAAGAAAAAACGTATTTGGAGAAGCCTTGGGCGCCAATGGATGATTGGAGTTGAAGACGTGCACTCCCAAGCTTCTTTGGTGATGCTCCTTGGATGTGGAATTGAGTTGGAGCGATTGGGGTTCCTTAAAGGAAGTCCGCCGGAGGTTCGCCAAATGATGAGAAATGTGTCTGTTGGCTTCACAATTGTTCCGGCTATGTTCCTTTTTCTTCCGAGGGTTCCTAGTCCTTTATTTATAGAGGGGGAACCCTCATATGGCCGTTGGAGGTCTTCGGAGCCGTTGGAAAGGGCTTCGGAGCCATTGGAGGCCAAGTGGACAGGCTGGTCAAAAGCCCAACGGCTAGTTTGACTGCCTCCACCGGCTGAACGGTACAGGGCCACCGGTTGGCCGGTGCCTTGGAGATGGGTGGATGCTTCGGTCCAGGCTCCACCGGCTGACCGGTGAGGAGACCACCGATTGGCCGGTGCTGAGGCAGTAGCAACCACTGTGCTGGCTAGGTGCCACCGGCTGGCCGGTGCTGAGGCCACCGGTTGGCCGGTGAGGAGGTAGTAGCAACCTCTTCTTTCTGGGTGCCACCGGCTGGCCGCTGGTGTGACACCGGTTGGCCGGTGGTCTGGACAGAGGGATGCCTTCTGTCCAGGCCCCCATCGGCTGGCCGGTGCTCTTCCTTCGGTTGGCCGGTGGACTGAAAATCAGTCCACTTTGGCTTTTTTCCTTCTTGGCCCAATTCCTTGGACACCTGAAATGATTCCTATCATCCAAAAACACTTGAAAGAGGATTAGATAAAAAGAAAAGTGATTGTGATCATGAAAATTAAACCACGAGGGGTACGAGAGGTACAACAATCTCCCCCTATTTTGATGATCACAATCACCAAAACAAACAATGTAAAATACTGAAATGAAAAGTATGCTTTAAAAGATTTCTCCCCCAATCAACCAAGAATTTCTCCCCCTTTGTGATTATCAAAATAGCACGGGGCATAAAACTTGATTGAGGGAAGCGTTGAAAAACAAGATGTAGATTTTAAACCAATTGAAATTTTTGAAAATTGAATTGAAAGTTTTGAATCAAAAATTTGAAATGAAAGTTTTGAATGAAAAATTAAAATGAAAAATTTGAATTGAATAATTTGATACCAAGTGTTGAAATTGAAAGTTTGAATAGAAAGAATTGAATAAGAATTTGAATACACAAAAAGGCTTAAACGATCTTAACTCCCCCTAAATAAAAACAACAAATCACCGGGGAGAGGTGTTTGAAACCGAGACAAATTTCGGTCCGGTGAGACTCGCTAAGAGGGATTTTTCAATCCATACTTGTCTAGTGGCGGGTCTTCTCCTATAAAATTCATCGTTAAGGAAAATGCTTTTGGGGCGGCCATACCGGGCATTTTTGCAATCACATTCATAAATCATGTGCCCGGGTTTTTTACAATAATTGCAAAATTTGTTTTGAGAGCTCCCCCTTACAAAAATAGTTGGTGCATGGGAAGAGGAAGCTTGCTTGGAATAGACAAGCCCTTGGGTGGTCCTAGATACACGTTGGGAACCTAGCAAATTGTTCAAATTTTGTTCCCCTTGGGTGAACTTGGCTAGAGTCTCCCTTAGATCTTTGATTGTTGAATTCAAAGAATCAACATCGGGAAGGTTTTGGATTTTGAGGGTCAACTCTTCCTTCTCTTTGAGAAGTTGTTCTTTTTCGGAAGAGAGTTTTTTGAAATTCTATTTTAAAGCAACAAATTTGGAAGAAAGTTCGTGAAAACCTTCCTCCAATTGATCTCTAGCGTGTTGGAGATCCTCATAAGATAAATGATTTAAAGAATTTGAATTTGAAGAACAAGAGGAAGAGGAGTCGGAAGATGTTACCTCGTGAAATGCCATTAGGCATTTTTTACCATAGTCGCTCGAGGAGGAGGAGGAGGAAGATGTGGAGCTATCACTCCAAGTGGCCTTGAATGCCTTCCTCTTTTCCTTTTTCTTGGCCTTTTTCTTGCGGGATGGGCAATCGGGCTTGTCATCGCCTTTAGTACCTTCATGGGTTACTTCTAAAAGATTCCAAATATCATGAGAAGATGAGCAAGAAGAAATACGATTAAATTCATTACGGTCTAGCCCACAATGAAGAGCATTCATGGCTTTGCCATCAAGCTCGAAATTTGCAATGTCTTCAGGGGTCCATTTGGATTCATCGGGAGAAGAAAGTGAATAACCATGCATGACAATTCTAAAAATAGGATAACCAATGCTTTTAAGAAATGTGGTCATGCGGGTTTTCCAAAAAGAATAGTCGGTTCCATCAAAAAATGGAGCACGACCCAAAGAAAAGCCTTCGGGGGAGAAAGAGGTTGAAGCCATCACAATGGATCTTGAATTTGAAACCGGTTAAGGTATTACTCAAATTTTTCCTCTGATACCAATTGTTAGGCGGAGAAAGAAAGGAAGTGATGGCAAGAGGGGGGGTGAATTGCCTTTTAAAAAATGATTAACAATTTAAAAATCAAAGTGAAAGTGCAGCGGAAATAAATAGGCAAGACACAAGAATTGATAACGGAGATCGGCCAAAAACCCGGCCTACGTCTCCACTCCCAACTCAACCATTGAGAGATTTACTACCACTTGATTTTCAATGGTTGTAGCAAGAAACCCACTAGCCTTTTTACAGGTGAAGGCTAGCTCACCTATTACAGCTTTCTTTTTAATGGTTTGAGCAAGAAACCCACTATCCTTTTTACGAGTGAAGGCTAGCTCACCTTTGAATCAAGCCTTTTAAAAGTAAAGGCTTGACTAACCTCTTCACACCTTGAAGGTGGTGTGAAAACCCAAGAGAGAGGATGAGAGAAAGAGTTGGGGGTTTGTAGGCACAAACCTAATTTGAAGCTCAAAATGATAAAGCAAGAAAAACCGTATTTGGAGAAGCCTTGGGCGCCAATGGATGATTGGAGTTGAATACGTGCACTCCCAAGCTTCTTTGGTGATGCTCCTTGGATGTGGAATTGAGTTGGAGCGATTGGGGTTCCTTGGAGGAAGTCCGCCGGAGGTTCGCCAAATGATGAGAAATGTGTCTGTTGGCTTCACAATTGTTCCGGCTATGTTCCTTTTTCTTCCGGGGGTTCCTAGTCCTTTATTTATAGAGGGGGAACCCTCATATGGCCGTTGGAGGTCTTCGGAGCCGTTGGAAAGGGCTTCGGAGCCGTTGGAGGCCAAGTGGACAGGCTGGTCAAAAGCCCAACGGCTAGTTTGACTGCCTCCACCGGCTGACCGGTACAGGGCCACCGGTTGGCCGGTGCCTTGGAGATGGGTGGATGCTTCTGTCCAGGCTCCACCGGCTGACCGGTGAGGAGACCACCGGTTGGCCGGTGCTGAGGCAGTAGCAACCACTGTGCTGGCTGGGTGCCACCGGCTGGCCGGTGCTGAGGCCACCGGTTGGCCGGTGAGGAGGCAGTAGCAACCTCTTATTTCTGGGTGCCACCGGCTGGCCGCTGGTGTGACACCGGTTGGCTGGTGGTCTGGACAGAGGGATGCCTTCTGTCCAGGCCCCCATCGGCTGGCCGGTGCTCTTCCTTCGGTTGGCCGGTGGACTGAAAATCAGTCCACTTTGGCTTTTTTCCTTCTTGGCCCAATTCCTTGGACACCTGAAATGATTCCTATCATCCAAAAACACTTGAAAGAGGATTAGATAAAAAGAAAATTGATTGTGATCATGAAAATTAAACCACGAGGGGTACGAGAGGTACAACAATCTCCCCCTATTTTGATGATCACAATCACCAAAACAAACAATGTAAAATACTGAAATGAAAAGTATGATTTAAAATATTTCTCCCCCAATCAACCAAGAATTTCTCCCCCTTTGTGATTATCAAAATAGCACGGGGCATAAAACTTGATTGAGGGAAGCGTTGAAAAACAAGATGGAGATTTTAAACCAATTGAAATTTTTGAAAATTGAATTGAAAGTTTTGAATCAAAAATTTGAAATGAACGTTTTGAATGAAAAATTGAAATGAAAAATTTGAATTGAATAATTTGATACCAAGTGTTGAAATTGAAAGTTTGAATAGAAAGAATTGAATAAGAATTTGAATACACAAAAAGGCTAAAATGATCTTAACTCCCCCTAAATAAAAACAACAAATCACCGGGGAGAGGTGTTTGAAACCGAGACAAATTTCGGTCCGGTGAGACTCGCTAAGAGGGATTTTTCAATCCATACTTGTCTAGTGGCGGGTCTTCTCCTATAAAATTCATCGTTAAGGAAAATGCTTTTGGGGCGGCCATACTGGGCATTTTTGCAATCACATTCATAAATCATGTGCCCGGGTTTTTTACAATAATTGCAAAATTTGTTTTGAGAGCTCCCCCTTACAAAAATAGTTGGTGCATGGGAATAGGAAGCTTTCTTGGAATAGCCAAGCCCTTGGGTGGTCCTAGATACACGTTGGGAACCTAGCAAATTGTTCAAATTTTGTTCCCCTTGGGTGAACTTGGCTAGAGTCTCCCTTAGATCTTTGATTGTTGAATTCAAAGAATCAACATAGGGAAGGTTTTGGATTTTGAGGGTCAACTCTTCCTTCTCTTTGAGAAGTTTTTCTTTTTCGGAAGAGAGTTTTTTGAAATTCTTTTTTAAAGCAACAAATTTGGAAGAAAGTTCGTGAAAACCTTCCTCCAATTGATCTCTAGCGTGTTGGAGATCCTCATAAGATAAATGATTTAAAGAATTTGAATTTGAAGAACAAGAGGAAGAGGAGTCGGAAGATGTTACCTCGTGAAATGCCATTAGGCATTTTTTACCGTTGTCGCTCGAGGAGGAGGAGGAGGAAGATGTGGAGCTATCACTCCAAGTGGCCTTGAATGCCTTCCTCTTTTCCTTTTTCTTGGCCTTTTTCTTGCGGGATGGGCAATCGGGCTTGTCATCGCCTTTAGTACCTTCATGGGTTACTTCTAAAAGATTCCAAATATCATGAGAAGATGAGCAAGAAGAAATACGATTAAATTCATTACGGTCTAGCCCACAATGAAGAGCATTCATGGCTTTGCCATCAAGCTCGAAATTTGCAATGTCTTCAGGGGTCCATTTGGATTCATCGGGAGATAAAAGTGAATAACCATGCATGAAAATTCTAAAAATAGGATAACCAATGCTTTTAAGAAATGTGGTCATGCGGGTTTTCCAAAAAGAATAGTCGGTTCCATCAAAAAATGGAGCACGACCCAAAGAAAAGCCTTCGGGGGCGAAAGAGGTTGAAGCCATCACAATGGATCTTGAATTTGAAACCGGTTAAGGTATTACTCAAATTTTTCCTCTGATACCAATTGTTAGGCGGAGAAAGAAAGGAAGTGATGGCAAGAGGGGGGGTGAATTGCCTTTTAAAAAATGATTAACAATTTAAAAATCAAAGTGAAAGTGCAGCGGAAATAAATAGGCAAGACACAAGAATTGATAACGGAGTTCGGCCAAAAACCCGGCCTACGTCTCCGCTCCCAACTAAACCGTTGAGAGATTTACTACCGCTTGCTTTTCAATGGTTGTAGCAAGAAACCCACTAGCCTTTTTACAGGTGAAGGCTAGCTCACCTATTACAGCTTGCTTTTTAATGGTTTGAGCAAGAAACCCACTAGCCTTTTTACGGGTGAAGGCTATCTCACCTTTGAATCAAGCCTTTTAAAAGGAAAGGCTTGACTAACCTCTTCACACCTTGAAGGTGGTGTGAAAACCCAAGAGAGAGGATGAGAGAAAGAGTTGGGGGTTTGTAGGCACAAACCCAATTTGAAGCTCAAAATGATAAAGCAAGAAAACCGTATTTGGAGAAGCCTTGGGCGCCAATGGATGATTGGAGTTGAAGACGTGCACTCCCAAGCTTCTTTGGTGATGCTCCTTGGATGTGGAATTGAGTTGGAGCGATTGGGGTTCCTTGGAGGAAGTCCGCCGGAGGTTCGCCAAATGATGAGAAATGTGTCTGTTGGCTTCACAATTGTTCCGGCTATGTTCCTTTTTCTTTCGGGGGTTCCTAGTCCTTTATTTATAGAGGGGGAACCCTCATATGGCCGTTGGAGGTCTTCGGAGCCGTTGGAAAGGGCTTCGGAGCCGTTGGAGGCCAAGTGGACAGGCTGGTCAAAAGCCCAACGGCTAGTTTGACTGCCTCCACCGGCTGACCGGTACAGGGCCACCGGTTGGCCGGTGCCTTGGAGATGGGTGGATGCTTCTGTCCAGGCTCCACCGGCTGACTGGTGAGGAGACCACCGGTTGGCCGGTGCTGAGGCAGTAGCAACCACTGTGCTGGCTGGGTGCCACCGGCTGGCCGGTGCTGAGGCCACCGGTTGGCCGGTGAGGAGGCAGTAGCAACCTCTTATTTCTGGGTGCCACCGGCTGGCTGCTGGTGTGACACCGGTTGGCCGGTGGTCTGGACAGAGGGATGCCTTCTGTCCAGGCCCCCATCGGCTGGCCGGTGCTCTTCCTTCGGTTGGCCGGTGGACTGAAAATCAGTCCACTTTGGCTTTTTGCCTTCTTGGCCCAATTCCTTGGACACCTGAAATGATTCCTATCATCCAAAAACACTTGAAAGAGGATTAGATAAAAAGAAAAGTGATTGTGATCATGAAAATTAAACCACGAGGGGTACGAGAGGTACAACAAACATGTGGTAAATTAGGTAAATTGTCTATTGATAAGATATCCAAGTATCTTCCTTTCTAAATTTGGAGACAGTGTGCATTTAATAAACTGATTATACACACACTACTCATAAAATAAAATAAATAATAAACAAAATTAGAAATATAAATAATGTAAAGTGATAAAGTTTCTTGGTCAGATATGCTCTGTAGCTCATGACTCTTTGAATGTAATTTGAATGGAGGATCAAGTAGGGTATTAGAATTTTTTATAGAAAATAGCTTCATAAAATCGTTTTCTTGGATACATGAAGGAAATGGATGTATGTTGTGCTTCATCTTCCTCAGTCGAGTGTAAGTAAGATACATCATTAAAGATATTCTTGTTCTTGTAATTAGGTTCATCTCACTTTACATGTGAAGATCTGACTATGTATATATGTTCCATCTTTACACTTATATATATCTCACATTCATTGCACGAGGGAGTCTTCTCGATCGTTTTATCAATAGTAGAAGAAAATAGAATCCACCGGATCTTCTGCTCCTCATATTGCATGATCTAACATATACTTAAATGAATCTATGTAAAGTAATTAAGAACAATCATTATAATAATTTTTAGCATTAAATTTTATAAACTAGACTTTATAAATATTAAATGAAAAAATAAATTGAAACAATAGCGGTGAGTCTTTTAAATGATGACATTATTTGGAAGTGTCTAAGTCAAGCAGTGACTCTTCTAGCAGTGACTATTTAGAATGGTGACACTTTATTGGAAGTGTATTTATCTGGTGATAAGTAATTCTAATAGTGACTTAGTCTAGTGGTAATACATTCAAACACTTGTCCAAATTTTCTGTTCTAGCGGTGAGTCACCCTTGGTGGTGATAATTTTTGGCGATGAGACTTCTTGGCAGTGAGACTTATATGTGGTGAGACTTATTGGTGGTCATACTTCTTGGTGGTTATACTTCTTGGTGGTGACTCAACCTAAATGGTGAGTCTTTCCAAACTTAACCATATTTATTCCAATCTTTTTTATAATTTAAAATGCTAATAGAAAACATAAATTTCATTAATATCATAAGAAACATGATTTTGTTATCACTACAATATGGAGGTCGAAAATCTCCCCCCTTTATGATGATCAAAAATCATTTCATTTTATATACATGGCATAAAAATTAAATCAAAACATTGTATTGATATAGTATTAAAGATAAATAAATATAACATGGTATTAAAATAAATAACTAGATAGGAAACAATATTAAAGGAAGAAAAATTGAAAAAGAATATATTTTCATATATATGGAAAAGAATATCAATATGGATCATAGGAATAGATATAGTATCAATGGAATTATATAAAAATATATAAATAAATTCCATATAATTTCTCCACCTTTTTGGATTATCGAAAAGTGCACAATAAGAAAGTAGGAAATTCATAGAGAAAAAAAAGGATAGTGATCTGATAATTGTCATTGAAAAAAATTCATTGAAGGTACAACCAAAATGGTCCAAAAAAGGTGACAAAAAAACATTACCATCAAAAACAAAAAGTATAATCATTAAGGATTCCTCTCAATATAGGTATAAGGAAACATAGAATCATTTCCCTTGACCTTTTCTAAGGCAGAAGGAACGACATGATCTGAGGGAACACGAGGGACAGCTATAGGAACACAAGTGATAACAAAATGAGGTTGAGGATATCGAATGATGATCGGCCTGATGTGTTTCATAGATTCTCTAGGAGATAGGGAAAAATTCTATACTCTATATAGAATAGGTGCATGAGGTTTTCTGGTTACACTAGATCTGAAAAAATCAGGATCAATGGCTGGAGGATTCAAATGTGTTTTCACTAGTATAGCCTCATGAGCTAAAAATATTGTCCCATGAACATGAAGAAATGGTTTCACAAAATTGAAAAATTATATTATGATGTTCCCACATCTCTCCATATAACATAAAAAATATTTCTTATCTTCCATAAAAATCTTTAGTAGAGGATTCATAACTTTCATCTAGTTGACTTGTTCCTTAAAGGCCTCAGTCACTGGAGGCATTCTAAAATTTTCTTTCAGAAACTTGAAGTCGGAATTCAGATCATGCTTGGTATAAATTTTAGATAGATATTACTTGATAGATTTTTTATAGTCTCCCTATCATTCTTCATGTCCTTCTGATATTATTTAACTAACATGAGTAAATGATCGCAGTGATGTTAAAACTTACTCAAACTTTCCTGAGGTATGGAGGGTTCACCACCTGAAGCAGCTCTAAATTCTTTCTGTATAATTGATCTGAGAATATAAAAATAAAAAATAGTAGGTGGTGGAGTAGTAGAACTAGAATCCACCACATAAATACTATAAAACCTTTCCAACACTTCTACTAAGGAATCAGTGAATGAAGACTGCACCTCCTCCATGATAGATTTTTAAGAATCTAAAACATTTTCCAAACTTTGGTTTTCTATTTCAACTTCATGGATATGGTGTATAATTTTAGATTTAATATGGTGTATCACAAATTCAAATAGATATCGATCATCCCTTTCACTTAATTTAGTAACCAAATAAGGTTGATTCCTCGACTTCACCTCAAAATCAGATAAAATATTTTCACCAAAATCAACTAGATCCCCTATGGAGATTACATAAATAGGGATAGGTGGGAAAATAGGAGTAGGAAAAGATGCAGTTGTCTGTGAATAAAACCTCTAAAACTATATATAATCATTAATGCAATCAATAAAATTTCCCTTAGGATCCTTTTCTCCTTGAATATCAAGTCCACCATTCTTTGGTGGACTTCTAATCCTGCTAGAAAAATTGTCTTATTCTTCATACATAGGGTCATTACAACTACATAAAGGCTTAAGAAGAAAATATACCACTGAAATAGAAACAATTGTATATGCCAATATAGTAGGTACATCAATAGAGGTCTCAACAATCTTTTATTCAGCAAAATTTTTCTCAATATGCTCAACATCCATCTATTCAGCCACAAACTTCTCAACAGCAGCAACTACTCTCATCTGTTAAACAACAAATTGATATGCCACTATCTGATCATCATTAATATACACATAGTTTCTATCAACAATATCATCAACAACTTGGTGACTCTCCAAACATGGGGATTGCTCCCCCTCAACAGATTCTTCCTTTTCTTCTTGAACATATTTTTCAACAAATTTGACTTCCCTCGTATTTAGAACCAGATGCATGTGGAGAAGCAACAAGGACTGAAGGCATTTCCATATACTTATATTTAATTCTACCACTAGGATCATTAAGTTATGATCCTTTTTCATCATCATCATCTTCATCATCATTATAATCTCCATTTACATCCTCATTTCCATTCTCTTCTTCATCTTCATCTTCTTTATCAAAATCATCACTATTCTCATCATCATATTTAGAACTAAACTTGAACTATTGTTCTCCAAAGACTCCAGTGTCATCCTCATCTCTTCCTTCTTTTAGAAATTTATCTCTTTTAGGGTTCATCCTAATAGGGATGGGAGCACTATAAGAAATAGAAGGAGACCTTGGAGGAATTTCGGGGTCACTACCTCCATCCATAAAAAACTCTTTCTCCACTTCATCCTTAGAGACTTCACCCTCTACTTTCTCACCACTATCAGAGTACTCAATAATCTCATTAGGTTCTAAACTAGGATCAACAAGATCTCTCAGTCTATATGGGTGGTCAATTGTATTAACCTCGTCATATAATTGTTTTATAATCTACCCATTTCTTTTTCCATGGATTCAAAATGATTTTCATTCTTCAATAAATTATTCTAGTGATGTAGAAAACATCACAATCAACAATTGACTCTTCATCTTCAACAACTAAACCTTTTTCTTTTAACATTGTAGAAATAATTTTGGGATAGATTAAATAATTTGACATTGAAGTTGGCTTACACATTTCAATCATGTGAAGCATGGGATATCTAAAAAGGTTTATTTTCTATCCTCGTTTCATAACACAAAACAACTAGACATCATGATGTCTTAAAGTAGAAAAGTATCCCTTCCTTGGGAACAACATGTACTGAATAAACTGAAAAAGAAACCTACATTATCCATATAATTTAGAGGCAATTGGTCTTCTTAAAATTCCACCAATTATTAACTCAAACAGGATATCTTTATAAAAAAAAGGAGTCGCTAGACTCTAGTATAGTGCCTTTATAATCATTAAAAACACATTCCTGTGGAAATTTTAGACAATAATCCCAATGCTTCAAACAAAAGCCATTTATGTGAACATTAATCTTATTTCTCACCCAGTATTCTTCTACTTCAAAAAAATTCTACGTACTAATAAAACTGATATAATAAACTAGGATAAAAAAGGTCTCTCTTTTGAACAAAACTATTCCATTCATCCTTAGTTATATATAACTTTCATCACTAACAAATTACTCAAAATAATCCTTTCATCTGTTACTTCCTTCTCAGGTACAACTACTCTCTTCAAAATCTTAGGATTATTAAGCTCAATTGTAGCAGGATGACTCAGTTCTCCTATTTTCTTCTTTTTAGGATGTGACTTTTCTAGTGAAGA
Organism: Viscum album; assembly: GCA_963277665.1. Classification (NCBI taxonomy): domain Eukaryota; kingdom Viridiplantae; phylum Streptophyta; class Magnoliopsida; order Santalales; family Viscaceae; genus Viscum; species Viscum album. The sequence goes on from OY728125.1 coordinate 600,076,226, forward strand.
CTCATAAGGATGATTCACTCTGTCCATGGAGGTCAGATCAATTCAGTCTAAGGTGAAAGGAACGTCGAAATGTTGGGAGAGAAAGTTCTCATCGGGCTTAAGAGAAAAAGCTGTGAGGAAATATGTGTATTGAAATTAGAAAATGTACCACATTTATTATAATTTGGGATTCTTGGGATTTAGAAAATCAAATTTGAAAATAAGGAAAAATATCGAATTGATTCATTAAATAAATTGTGAATAAAATAAAACATGTGGTTTAAAACTTAGAGGAGAAACAAAGAAATTTAAAAATTCATGAGAACTATAATGGTGAGACAAAATAATAGTGATAAGTTTCAATGGTGAGACATCCACAATGGTGATAAATCATCAATAGTAAGAAATAAAAATGGTGAGAAATCATAAGGGAGAGAAATCAAAATGGTGAGAAATCACAACGGTGAGAAATCAAAATGGTGAGAAATCACAATAGTGAGTCCCAAAAAAGTAAACTTAACCAAAATTTATCATACCTAATTCATTTGTGATGTAATTAATTAACTCATAATTCAATGTTTTAGTAAATATATCAGCATGCTGATTTTTTGTACCATTGTATTCAAGAGTGATATCACCTTTTTGAAAACGGTCTCTCAAAAAGTGATGTCTTACATAAATATGTTTTGTTCTATAATGTGATACAGGATTCTTAGAAATTTTTAGAGCACTTTTATTGTCACAATTTATAGGGAAATGTTGAAATTTATATCCATCGTCTACTAATGTGTGTTCCATCCACAAAATGTGTGCACATCATCTACCTACAACTATGTACTCAGCTTCAGTAGTTGACAATGAAACATAGTTTTGTTTCTTACTACACTAAGATACTAGTGACATAGATAAAATTTGACATGTTCCATAGGTTATTTTTATATCAAACTTACATCCACCAAAATCTAGGTCCGAATAACTAACCATCTCAAATGATTATCCTCTTGGATAAAACATTCCTAAATTGGTAGTATATTGTAGGTATTTCAAAATTATTTTTACAACAACCAAGTGTGACTCTTTTGTGTTTTCATGAAAGAGAGTACACATAAAGACATTGAACATGATATCATGTTAGTTAGCAGTGAGATAGAGAATACTTCCAATCATACCTCTGAAATTATATTGATCCACTGGTTTCTTAGATTTATCAAGATCCAATTTATAGTTGGTACTCATAGGATTATCACTACTCTTAGTGTTATCTAACTTAAAATGTTTTAAAATATAGCTAGTACATTTAATTTGATTTAAAATGATTCCTTCCTTATTTTAAAAAATTTGAAAACCAAGAAAGAACTTTAGTTTCCCCATTAAACTCATTTCAAATTCATTTTACATCATTTTTGAAAACTTAGTAGATAAATAATTTCTTGAATATCCAAAAATAATATCATCTATATAAATTTGTGCAACTAAAACATCTTTATAAATTCACTTTATAAAAAGTTTAAGATCAGTTATAATATTTAAAAAACCTTCTGAAATAAGATGTGATCTAAGCCTATCATACTAATCTCTAGAAGATTTTTTGAAACCATATAAAGCTTTTGACAATTTGAAAACACGATTTGGTAAATGGGGGTTTTAAAAACTAGCAGGTTTTTCTATAGAAAATTCTCAATTATATACTCATTTAATAATGCACTCTTGAAATCCATTTGATAATTTTTGAAATCTAGATGAGCTGCATAGGATAACAGTATTCAAATGGATTCAAGTATGGCTACTGGGGCAAAGGTATCTTCATAGTATAATCTTTCTTATTGACTATATCCTTGTTCAAGTAGCCTATCCTTGTTTATTTATATTTTTCTTGATTCATCTACTTTATTTCTAAACACCCATTTAGTTCCTATAGTTAAGGTGTCCTTGGGTCTATCAAAAAATTTACACACTTTATTTCGTTAAATTGATTGATTTTTTATTACATTTCCATTACCCAAAGTTCATCATTAATTGCATCCTTAATGTTATTTGGTTCTTTCTGTGATAGGAAGTCTTGATGTTTAGCCTGATTTATTAGAGAAGCTCTAGTGTTTGTACCTATATCAAATTCTCCAACTACATAATATAAAGGATGGTACTTAAGGTTCCAAATATCTCTATAAAAATAGGGTTTGGTCACCTTAGGGCTATCTACATGTTTGGGTTCAAGTTATGGAAGTTCCTCAGAACTAGATGATTTTTATTCTATCTTTTCAATAGAATCAGTGGGTTTGGAATTTAATTTTAGAGAAGTTAAATCATCCTTAAGGTTTTATAAAGAGGTATTGGGATCATGTGGATTTGTCTCATAAAATTTTACATGAACACACTCTTCCACAATCTTGGTCAATTTATTAAAAACTCTATAAGATTTACTAGAGGTTGACTAACCTAGGAAAATTCCTTCGTTACTTTTAGAGGAAAATTCTTCAAATTATCCTTAGTGTTAATAATAAATACTTTGCAACCACAAACTCTAAATTAATTAACCTTGGCCTTTCTACTGTTACAAATATCGTAGGGGGTATTCTTTAAGATATGTATAATTAAAACTCTATTTATTATATAATAGGTTGTGTTCACATCCTCTTACTAAAAGTAAACAGGTAATTCTTATTCATTTAGCATAGTCTAGGCTATCTCTTGAAATTTTCTATTCCTTCTTTCTACAACTCCATTCTACTAAGGGGTCCTAGGAACAGAGAAGTTATGACTATATCCATTTTTTGAGAAAAAATATTCAAATTATTGATTTTTAGACTCATGACCATGGTCACTTTTTAGGGTCTTAATTCTAATTCCACATAAGTTTTCTATATATATATCATACTTGATGAAGTAAGAATAGGCTTCACACTTCTGAGCTTAAAACAATACCCAAGTATACCTAGAAAATTCATCTACTAGTATACAAACATAGTGCTTCCCATTTAGACTAGAAAATATAGATGTTCCAAATAAATATATATAAACCAACTCAAGATGTTGAGAAGTTGAGACTTATTTATTTGAATTAAAATAATTCTTGTGTTGTTTCACTTTTTGATAGGGGTTACAAACTTTGTCATTTAGAAACTCTAGTTTTGGTATATCCTTGACTAAAACTTTCCTATTAAGCATCCTGAGTGAGTGAATATTACAGTGGCCTAGTGTCCTATTCCAAATCCATGATTATTTTTGAAAATCACTCAAGCAGGAAACATTTTGAGAAATTAAAGAATTAAGATCAACAGTATAAACATTATCATTCCTTAAAGTATTAAAAACTAAATCATCTATAGAATCAAAAACATTACATGCATAATTTTAAAATTTAACATGAAAACCACCATCACATAATTGTGAGATTCTAAGGAAATTATACTTCAACCCATCAAAAAATATTACTTTAGAAATATAAACTGAATTAATGTTACCAATTTGGATAATACCAATGATTTTCCATTTATCATTATCACCATTGGTCACATAACATCATAAAATTTTATTAGGATCTTGAAACATGAGTAGTCTCCAGTCATATTCCTTGAACATCAATTGTCCAAGTAACATATACTTTTATAGGAGGTCTTCAATAATATTTCCTAAAAACAATTATACAATAAATTATTTTGGTACCCAGATTTTCTTAGGTCCAAATGTGTTAGTAATCTAGGATTTAGGAACCCATATTTTTATAATAGGCTTCTTATAAATATACTGTAATCTTTTTGAAATAAAAACTTTGTTAGGTCCTTTAGAAAAATAACTATCAGCATAAATTTTAGGTTTAGAGTTAGAAAAACAAATTTCTCTTAACTATTCTTCACTATCTAGGTTGGTATCCTAGACCTATATCATATTTTGGAAAAATGTATTTACCTAAAATTTGTGTAATCGTTTATCTTTCATTGGTAAACTTTTATAGATCCTTATTCAGTTGTTCATTAGACAATTTAAGTTTAGTATTTTCTTTTTAAAAATGATCATTATTTTCTTTTTTTACAGTAAGTTCAGTTTTAATACTGTAAAATAAATCATGTTATCTCTTAATAAATTTATATTTATCCTTAAGTTCATTAAATGTGTCTTCTGTAATTCTAAAATATTCAAACATATTTTCATGATACATATCATCTTCATTACGTTCACTTTTAGAATGATCATAAATAAGTATAGATGATAAAGTAGGTAACTCAGAGACATTAGTCATGAAGTGGATTTTGGATCTATCATACTTATATTCCGGAGTATATTCAGAGTCACTAGAGTTTTCTTTATATGCACTCTAAGTTTCATTCATGAATTTCTTGATCTTTTAGTCCTTGTACCCATTTTTTTTGTATTTAATTTTTGAATAGTCTTTCTTGACATGTCCTTTGAATTTTAACTCATAACAAGTTATCTCATTTGTATTTTCATCCCTTATCCAATATTTATTCTAGTTTCCTTTTCCATCATGCTTTCCTTTATAAGTAGGTTTTCTAAAAAAAATTCTTCTTCCTATAGAACTTTTTGAATCTTCTATCCAGGTGGTCCATTTCTTCATCATTGTTAGATGGTGACCCACTGTCACTTCGAATTCTAGCTAGTATCTTTTATGATTCCTTTTCCTTTTTTTTTGGATGAAGTAGACTTGAAATATACTAAATTTATTTTAGGTTTATCATATTCTTCTCTATTGACTACCAATTCTTATCCATAAATCATTAACTTACTGATTAATTCCTTAAATAGAAATTTTCTAATATCGTGGTACTCTATAATTTACACTAATGTCCCTCTCCATCTTCCAAGAAGACATCTTAGCAGGCTTGGGATTTGATCCTTGTCAAACACTGGATTTCCTAGGGATCTCATGGTGTTCACAACTTCATTTAACTTGAGATACATGTTAGAAGTCAATTCATTAGACTTTATCTTAAAAGTATCATACCTAATAGTATATGTATTCAATATAATCTCTTTAACATTGGTTGTTCATTCATGTGAAATAGCTAGTGTATCTCAAATTTCAAAGGATGTTTTACAAGCATAAATTCTATTAAATTCCTCATCTCCTAAAGCAAAATAAAGGGTATTCGTGGATTTACAAATATTATTATAGGAAAGATTAGTATCATCAAACCAATATTTCCTAGGGGATTTAGTTAAATAATATTTATCCTCAATAGAATTCCAAATTTCAAATCCAATACTTTCTATATGAATTTTCATCTTGATCTTACACTGAGCATAATTATTACCACTGAAAAAGGGATGTTTGTTTATAGCAGAACCTTTTGGCGTATTATCCATTTAAAAAATTAAATTTAGAACTAATATAAATTTAAGATCTTTAAAGAACAACTAAAATCACAGTTTGAAAAGTTATCAAAAACTTTGATACCAAAACTAAGTCCTTGGATACGAAATGTTGGTTAGAGTGAGCATCTCATGAGGGGGTGAATTGAAAACCAAATAAAAAAATTTGTTAAAAAGGATTTAAATAAAATCCCCTAGTTATTTTAAATGTGGAGTATTCAACCAAAATAGTATATCGTTATAAGTCTTAATATTTTATAAGATTTATCAAAATATTTATTAGGTCTCAGTTAAAATAATTATAAAAATAACTCTTAATTTTGAAATCAATTTAATTAATTAAAATATTATTAAAATACTAATTAAGGATAACTATCAAAGTAGTGTTTTTGTTTACATTTTAAAATAGATTTAGTTTTAAAGATTAAAGAAAAACTAAAACAAAAACAAAACATACTATGTAATTAAATACAATAGGTTAAATATCAAGTAGAGACTTAGTCCTCTCCACTTGGAAATCACATGTTATCAAGAATTTTATATAAAATAAACTTTGATCCACAAATTGGATCGAGTATTAAAATAGTATGATAACTATCCATGCCACACAAGGACCACTTCTATAGTTTTAATGGGAATACAAATAAAAATAGGCCACAACCATACCTCTACCACAACACATGGGAAAGAAATTAAAGAGTGAGTTGAGAAGATATAAAATTATCTTCTAGTTTAAATTTGGAGATAGTGTGTATGTAATAAACAGAGTATACACACACTACTCATAATGTAAAATAAATAATAAATAGAATAAGAAATATAAACAATGTAAAGAGATATAGTTTCTTAGTATGATATTCTCTGAAGCTCATGCCTATTTGAATATGATTTGAAATGTGGCTCGAGTCAGGTTTTATAATTTTATTTAGAACAAAATATCATAAACTCTTTTTTCTTGACTGTAGGAAGGCACTGGATGTATGTTGTTATTTGGATTCCTCAATTGAGTGTAAGAAATATATATCATGAAATATCTTCTTGTTCTTGTAATGATGTTCATCTAAATTCATGTGTTCATCTCTAAGTGGGTATGTATGTTCCATCTTTATACTTTTGTATATCTCGCATGCATCGAATGAGGGAGTCTACTCGATCTTTTTATCATTAGCAGCAGTAAAGAGAATCCAACGGATCTTCTACTCCTCGTACTGCATGATCTGACACAAAATTTAATTAATTAATACATAGAAATTTAGAACAATCAATATAATAAGTTTGACCATTAAATTCAATAAACCAGCAGTTATAAATATTAAATTCAAAAATAAATTGAAACAATAGCAGTGATTCTTTTTAATGGTGACATTGTCTGGCGATGTCTAAGTATGGAGGTGACTCTTCTAGTGGTAACTCTTTGGAATTATGACACTCTTTTGGAGGTTTCTTGATCTTGTGTTTATTCATGCTAATGGTGAATTTGGCTGGTAATAATATATTCTAACACTTAGCCAAATTTTTTGTTCTGGCGGTGACTCATCCTTGGTGGTGAATCATCCTTTGGGATGAGACTTTTTGGTGGTGAGACTTCTTGGCAGTGAGACTTCATGGCTATGATACTTCTAGGTAATGAGACTCCTTAGTAGTGAATCAACCTTAATGGTGAGTCTTTCCAGACTTAACCATGTTTTAGTTAATTGAATTTATAATGTAAAATGCTAATAGAAAACATAAAGCTCATTGATATCATAATAAAAATTATTTTGTGATAATTAAATCAAGGAGGTCAATACTTCCTACAATTTTTCCCATGATATCTCCCAACGAGAATTTTTATTGATTATTTTATAAGGATGGTGATTTATCTCATTAAACTAATACTCTTAGTGATGTGATGGACATTTTTGTTTATAAAGAATTGATTTTCAAGCCTTAAAATATAATATAAGTTTTAGAGGATTCATTAAACGTTAATGAAATAAATAAAATTAATCAAAAAATTCATTATTTTAAATGTTAAATATAACTTTGTTCATGGATACTATTTATAGTATTTACTACATAACTTTTGGGATTTTATGATTTCATATTACATATTGTATAATTATATCGTATTTGATTTTTACCCAAAAATTAGATTGTCTTGTAAAATTATGAAAAAATCACCATTAAATAATTTCAATGTTTTTATTTCAAAAATAATAATTATTTTATCAAAATAATTCTCTAAATATGATAATTTACACTAAAATCAAAAATCCCCATTTATTGAAAAACATATTGTTTTTTACAATAATAGTTTTATGACCCTTATAAGAATTATATTTGTCTTTATAAAATTATCTTATCATTTATATTTAGTAAAAATTATTTAATAATAATATTTTATTAAAATATCAATTTTTTCAAAAGTTCTTGAATTCAAAAAATAGAGTGTCTTGATTGAAACTATACATATTCCAAAAATACAATTTGTGTTTCATCGTATCATAATTTAATTTTTATTAAAATTGTTATTTAATCATTATAAATGAATAATAAAATATATATAAAATCATTAATTTATATAGAAAAATATAAAAATTCATACAATTAGGGTCGTGATATATATCCTTGTATTACACTAGTGAATTCCCTAAGGGTAAGTTTTGCGATGGTGATATTTTCTTGGGGTGGTTTGGTGAACATGTTTTTGGCCGTGATCCTTATTAGCTTTAACTTCACCCATAAAAAAAATTTCTCATGGTTTGGTTGTTTAATATTGGCTTGGTATTAGCCAAGGGAAATTCCCAATGATGCCATCTCCCTTAGAAACTCTAATAAATGGGATCCATAAGGTACAATTCTATTGTTCAAGGCCATCACTTACTTTGTCTTTGTCAATTGGATTTATCATAACCCTATATATATATATATATATATATATATATATATTAATGATATGATCACTATATAGTTTCAATAATATCAATGGTTATGGTTCTTAATTATATTTTAAATCTGATATGATGTGACTTATAACAGTCCAAAATAATCAAAGTAGTGTATGTTTTTTCTATAATTTCATTTCTTGATAATTAATTTATCATTTAAAAATGGTATTTCATTTATAAATGTTTGTTCCATTATATTATTTAATACTTTATAAATTTCACCCTCAAAATTTCATTCATGCACTAAAATAGTTTAGGGTACTTATGTTTTATCACCTCATCTAGTTCCCAAGTCACTTCCTAAAACTTGTGTTTTTCTTACAGAACTTTGACCAGGTGAGTTGTATTATTTCATATAATATTATCTCTACAATATAAGATCTTTATTAGCTATTCCTTGCATGAAATATCATTCTATAATGGTATATCTACAAGATTCAGTACATGTGATGGTTCTGGTATGTACTTCATCAAGAGGGATTTATTAAACACATCATCTAATTAAGATGGGTCTGGTGGGAGTTCTAGTTTATAGGCCACCACTCGGATGTGATCCATGAATGAAAATTTTATCTCTAACCTCAAACTCCATGTCTCATTGAATATTTTATTTATCAATTTTCTATCAACTTTGTGTGGATTTCATATGAATATGAATGGTTTAAACCTTCTATTTCATCTCATTGATAAGATCAAGTCCCATTATCTTCCACTATCCAACTTCATCCCATCATGTTAGATACTAAAACCTCTTCCTATACAGATCCTCATAAGGTTCCATTTGAATTATAGAATTGAAACTATTATTATATGAGAACTCCATTTGGGGAAGGTGTTGACCCTAACATACTTGGAAATCCATTGAAAATTATCCTAGAATATCCTCTATATTTTGAATGGTTCTTTCAGACTTACCATCCATATGAGGGTGATAAATAGTGTTGAATCTTAGTTATCTATCCAACACTTGCTAAAGGGTTCTCCAAAACCTCAAGGTAAACCTTGGATCTTAATCAGATACAATAGAGAGTATAACCCTATGTATTATACCACTTCCCATATGTATATCTCAGTGATTTGTTAAAGAGATAAATCTTCCTTGATATCAATGAAATGTTTTGAATTTTTAAGGTGGTTGACTACCAACCAGATAGCATTATTCACTTTAAGTGTCCTAGAGAGTCATAAGATGAAATATGTGGTTATTTTTTTCCATTTACATACTATAATGGGTAATGGTTTCATCATACCCTTGTACTTTTATCATTATTCCTTGACTTGTTTCATACCAAGCATCATGATACAAATTATTCAATCTCACTCTCCATGTTATCCTACTATAAGTTTTTATTCAAATCTATAGACAGCTTAGTGATTCTTAGATTAGTAGTGAAGGATGAGATATTCACATCATCTAGATATTCCCTCTTCAGTTATGGTTTTTATGGGACACATATCTGGGTTCCAAAACATATAACTTTATCTTTATCAAATTTAAACTCTATAATATTCACTAATTTTTCTATAGTACCTCATCATCCTTCTCATCCTCATTGATCCTCACAAGAATGTATGGTTGATTAGTTATTTAATAAAGGTAGGATGAATATCCTTTTATTATTCCCATGTACATCCTTTTCATGTCCAAGAATATTTGATCCCTTGCCATCCTCATCATTGATAGAGTTATAGGATACTTTCTACTAAAAGTGTCTTCCACTTTGATCACCTTCACAAGATGGTAATGAATTGAATAATCATAATCCTTGATAAAATATAACCACATTAATTTGTTCATATTTAGATTATTTTGTGTTAATACATACTTGAGGCTTTTATAATTTTTATATATATAACACTTCTCCCCATAGAGATATTATCTTCATATCTTCAACGTAAAGATAACTACAGCCAATTCTATATCATGTGTTGGGTAATTATTTGAATATTTAATTAGTGTGAGAAATAAGCTATAAATTTTCCATCTTTCATGAATACACAACCCAATCCATTTTTGGATGCATCGCTATATATCAAAAATCCGTCCCCACTGGTGGGTAATGTGAATACAGGTGTTGTGGTTAGCCTCTTCTTCAGCTCTTTAAATATTTCTTCACATTAATTATTATAGACTAGAATTACCTAGTTCTAAGTTATCTTGGTTAGTGGGTTTGAAAATCATGATAATTTTCCCATAAATTGATGATATTACCTAAATAATCTAAGGAAACTACAAATTTCCATCACTGAGTTTATTCAGTTCCATCTTTTGATTACCTATGTTTTTTAAGGACTCGCATATATCCCTTTTTTAGTGATAACATTCCCAATTAATGTTATGTTCTCTATCAAAAAACTCACATTTAATATACTTTTCATATATATTCCTCATGGTTTTTGGTAAAGTATTAAAATTATCCTCATGATCCTTCTTTATTTTGGAGTGAATAGGAATATTTTTTATAAATAATACTAAATTTTTTTCAAGATAATCCCTAAAGACTATCTTCATTAAGTCCATAAAGATCACTGGATAATTAGTGAGTCAAAATAGAATCACTAAGAACTCATAGTTCTCATACCTTGTATGAAAAATAGTCTTGAGTATATCTTTCTTATTCACCTTCACTTGATAATATCCTAACCGAAGATCCACCTTATAGAAGTATTGTGGTACACATAGCTTATCGAATAATTTATCAATTCATGGAAGTGGATACTTGTTCTTTATCATAATCTTATTGAGATTGTGATAATAAATGAAGATTCACATTTAACCATCCTTCTTCTTGATGAAGAGGACTAGTACACCTCAGGGTGAATCACTTGATTGTATAAATCCTTTATCCAGATTCTCCAATAATTACTTCTTCAGCTCCTCATGTTAAATAATGGAAATTATATATTGAGTATTGGATATTGAAAAATCTATAGGTATGATATTTACTGAGAACTCAACCTCACATCTAGGAGGAAGACTAAGTAATTCTTTAAGAAACACATTAGTGGATTCCCTTACAATGGGAATGTCGTTAAGGATGATCTTTTCTTTATCCTTAATCATTTGACCAAGATACACTTTCTCACAAGGTAATAATATCCATTCTTGATTTGATGATACCAAAGAATTTTCATCCTCCTCCTTGCACTTATATAAAATCATATTATGATTAGTGATATAGTGGGTGATTTCCTTCTCTAGAAAATTTATATTAGATCTATATAAAGAAAGTCAATCCATGCCTAGAATATCTTCAAATTCTACTAAATGGAGTATCATAAGGTTTTTTTGGTAAATTAATCCCAGAAATTTTTTACATAGGAGGATTTATATACTTGGTATAAAATAATTACCCCATTTTTTTCCACTACTATCTCCACTTCCATGTTTTGTAGTGGTGTTTGAATAGTTCTATTAAACTTGTGTGATATGAAATAATTCATAGAACCATAGATAATAAGTAAATATTTCACAATTTGGTTTTGGTTCTAATCATTTTATTCATCCAAAATAGAATTAGACATGGGAATTTTCAAACCATTAAACATATAAAAGTGAAACTATAAACATTGAATGGATAACTCATAAATGACATATATTCATTAAATTTTAAATTTCTAGGTTTCAATATAAGTTATCCATGATATATTTCCAAAAATAAATTTATGTGTGCATTCTTGTTCCATTCATAATGGTTCATAAAGAAAATGTGAATTTACAAAATAATATCAACCTGGAGTGTCAAATCAGGTGTGTATCAAGGCCTGTTATAGTGCATCGGGTGATGATCAAGTCCATATCAATGCACCCTTTTCTAGTTTATTACCCCTATGTATAATTATTCCATATCCACATCCACTTGTAGTGTCTAGATAGGGATGTGTTTACTTGGAAACCACTAACTCTATACTTTACCAAAATTTAGTTATTTTTTCCTATGTTTAGTCTTATACCTAAGTCTTTCTCTTGATTTTTCTAATCCTAATCCCCAAAAATAACAAGTCTTCTCTATGACACTAATTACAACAAGCCATATTTTAATACACCTTAATTCATAATTTATCACATAAAGATACACTTAATACAAACTGATAAGATCACGAGACCTAGGGTATTTGGGTAATTATGTACATAACATAAAAACTTGCAATATATTAACAACATCATTATTTAAAAATCCTTTATCATGCTCTTAAAAAATTATGTTTCTCTTTTAAAACTGCATGAGATAACTTGGGGATATAAAAAATAAAGTGTTGATCTATAAATCCCAGTAATGGAAAATTCAAAGCATGGCATGAGGAAAATTATTACATAAGATAAAAGAGGCATATCAAGTTAACATAATATGGGTGAGAATCATAAACTTTAACATTAAAGAGTGATATAATATGATGACATAAAAGAAACATGAGAATGTGACAAAAAAATAAAATATGACATCATAAGAATAAGTTAAGGCTAATCACTGAGAAATCATAACAAAAAACAAGTGCTTAGGATAAACTACAATACATCATACATAGCATATCATGAGATAAAAACATTATCCAATGCATTAGAGACTATATAATTATGGTCCCACCCATCACATTCAAATTATGTACATATATAATTGTGCCACATATATCATTCAACATAGGATAATATTTTATCACATTAAATCACAATATTAAGAAGTTTGGGTTAAATGCATGGAAGTACCCAATCAGGGAATGATATGTACATCTAGGTGAATACCATTGAGAGGAAATGAGGATGGGTATTAACTATAAAAAAGTTAGGAATAGAAAAAACGCAGGATTATTTTGGTAGCATAACGGATGTATATAAATATTTTTGGAAGGGTTTAATAAGAGTGAAATGGACATATAATCACTTGTATATCATAAGGATAGTAGGATAGATGTGTAAAAACATATCCCAACATGAAACTTTTGGAATCAAATGGCATAATATAAATAGCGTTATTGAATAAAGTGGAGAATGATAGGATCCCTTACCATAAGAGGGTGCTTCTTAAAGATTGCGAGGAGCTTCTTAAGAGATTGGCGAAACCTTGGGAGGAATATAGAGAGAGAATGGAAGAGTAAAAAAATATAAGGGTTTTAAGTGAATATGAATTATAGGTTGGTTGGTTTTTTATATCAAAAGAGAGGGGAATTCTTTATGAATTTTCAAACTTAGGTTTTAGAATCTATATGATAAATTGATAAAATTCACAAACCATCAATGGTTTTTTACTATGATTTCTTCCAAATATGATTTTTTTCGTTATTTTATAAGGATAATAATTGATCTCATTAAAATAATATCCATGGTGATGTATAGGTGAGTCATGTTTATAAAGAATTAATTTTAAAACCTTAAAATATAACATTGGTTTGGCAGGATTCGTTAAGGGTTTATAAAATTAATAAAACAACTTCAAAAACATATTGTTTTAAAAGGTAAACATAATTTTTATCATAGATTATTTTTATAGTATTTATTAAATAATATTTAGTATTTTATGTTCTTTTAAAACATATCATATAACAATAACGTATTTAATTTTTACCCAAAAATTTAACTATCTTGGAAAATTATGAACAATTAGACCTTAGAAAATTTTTATGTGATGATTTAAAAATAATATTTATTTTATCAAAAAATTATCTAAATATGGTAATTTAAACTTTACTTCAAAAAACTAATATTTATTGAAAAATAATGTTTTTTATAATAACATTTTTATGACCCTTATATAATTTATATTTGAATTAATAAAATTATCATATCATTTATATTTAATAAATATTATTTTATATTAATATTTTGTTATAATATCATTTTTTTTTCAAAAGTTCTTGAATTCATCAAAAATAGTTCCTTGATTGAAACTATACATATCCCCAAAAAATATATCTTTATGTTTCAACCTATAAAAAATCTAATTTTTATCAAAATTATTATTTATTCATTATAAATTAACAATAAAAGATAAATATAGTCAATAAATTATATAAAAAATATAAAAAAAAATCATATTCTTTGGGTATTGATACATATTCTTTGATTACAGTAGTGAATTCCCTAAGGGTAAGGTGTGCGATTGTGAGATTTTATTAGGGTGCTTCAGTAAATATGGTTTGGGTCATTATCTCGATAATATTGAAATTCACCCATAAATTGTTTTTTTCATACTTTAATTATTTAATCTTAGTTTTGGATTATTCAAGAAAAAATCCTATTTATGTCATCTCCCTCAAAATCTTTGATAAATTGGCTCTATAGGTTAAGATCCTACAGTTCAAGGAAATCTTTTCCTTTCTCTATGTTAATTAGATTTATCATAACCCTATATATATTAATCATATTATTGTTGTATAACGGCTATACAATCAATGATTTTTCTATTTAACAATATTTTAAATCTGGGAGGATATAGCTTATAATGATCTAAAATAAATAAATTAGTGCATGTGTTTTTTATAATTTCATTCATTAAGAAGTAATTTACTTACTTAAAAAGGGGATTTGATTTATAAATTTTTGATTTGTTTCATTATTCACCCCTTCAGAAATATCTCCCTTGAAATTTCATTTATACACTAAAAAAGATGAGGGTACTTCTATTAGATCACCTCTTCTAGTTCCTAAGTCACTTTCTCAAACTTGTGGTTCCACTGCCTAACTTTGACCAGGTGAGTTGTCTTGTTTCATAGAACATTATCTCAATTATCTAATACATTCACCAACTACTCCTTGTATTAAATATAATTGTCTAATGGTACCACCTATGAATTTAGTTCATGTAAGGGGTTTGGTATGTACTTCCTTAAGAGGGATACATGGAACATGTCATGTACTTGAGATAGGTTAGGTGGGAGTATTATTCAATAGGATGGAACTCTGATGTGATCAAGGATATCAAAGGGAATAATGTATCTTGTAATAAGATTTCCATTCTTCCCAAACCTCACAACTTTCTTCAATGATGACATATAAAGGAACACTTTATCTCTTACCTCAAACTTTAGGTCTTGTCAATGATTGTTTGCATATATTTTATATCTAATTTGTGCAGATTTCAAATGATATTGAATGGTTTGAACCTTCTATGTCATATCTTGAAAAATATTTGGTCTCGTCATCTTATGATCTCTAAATTAATCTCATCATGTTGGGGTATAACACCTCTTCCCATATAGAGCCTCATGAGGTTCCATTTTAATTCTATAATGGATTTTTTTTAAATGAGAACTCTAGGTAAAGGTGTTAGTCCAAAAATAATTTTAAATTCATTGAACATGATCTGAGTATATACTCTAGAGTTTGAATGGTTCTTTCAGACTAACCACCCATATGAGGTTAATAAGTAGCATTGAAGCTCAGTTTTGTATCCAAAACTTGCTAAAGGATTCTCTAAAACCTCAAGGTAAACCTTGGATCTAAATAAGATTAAATAGAGAGTGTAACCCCATGATATCTTACCACTTATCTTATGTATGTATTAGTGAGTTAGTTGAGAAACAAATCTTCCTTGATAATAATGGAATACACTGACTTGGTAAGAAAATAAACTAACACCAAGATGGAATTATTACCTTTGGGTTCCCTAGGGAGTCCTAAGATTAAATCCATGGTTATTTTTTCCCATTTCCATATCATTATGGGTAATGATTTCACCATATCCTTGTACTTATTTTGTTAGGTGTTGACTTGTTGTCATACCATGCATAATGATACAAATTATACAATCTTACTCTTCATGTTATCCCACCATAAGTTTTACTTAAAATATATATACATTATAGTGATTCCTTGATGAATAGAAAAAGATGAGTTATGTACATCATTTAGAAGTTATCTCTTCAGTTCTAGTTTTGATGGGATGCATATTTGGGTTCCAACCCATATAACTTCATCTTTAGAAAATTTGAAATATAGAATATTCTATACCTTTTACTATACCACCTCATCATCCTTATATGCCTTCTTGATCCTCTTGTGAATGGATAGTTTATAAGTTATTAAGTAAGTTAGGATAAATATCCTTTTATTATTACCATGTTCATCCTTTACATGTATAGAAATATTGGGTCCCTTATAATCCTCATCATGGATAGAGTTTTAGGATCATTTATTCTTGGATCATCTAAAAATTTATTCACCTACACATGATGATAATAGATTAAAAAATAATAATCATTGATCATATGTAACCACCTTCATTGGAACCTATTGAGCTATTTTTATGTGAATATATACTTGAGACTTTTCGGATCTGTATATATGTCACACTTATCCCCATAGAGATAATGTTGCAAAATATTCAACACGAAGATCACTAAAACTAATTCTAGATCATGTTTTTGGTATTTATACTCATGAATATTTAACTGATCATAGGCATAGGCTATCATTATTTTATATTGCATGAATACACAATCCAATCCCTTTTTAGACACATTTTTGTAGATCACAAACCCTTCCCCACTTGTGGGTAATTTCAACACAGGTGTAGTTATTAGCCTCTTATTTATCTCTTTAAAGTTTTATTCATATACCCCCTTACAAGTTAACTTATTGGTGTTTAAAATTGTGAGAAGTTTTTCACAAATCGATGATAGTACCCTGCTAATCCAAGGAAACTATGGAGTTCTGTTACTGAGGTTAGTTAAAGTTATCCTTCAATTACCTCTATTTTTTAGTGATCCATAGATATCATGTTTATGGTCATAACATATGCAAATAATATTACATAATACATACCAAACTCACAATTTTGGTGATTTTTAAACATTTTCAATTTTTGAATGGTATTCATCACAGTATTCAAATTCCCCTTATATTCCTCCTTTTATTTGGAGTAGATAAGAATATCATCTATAAAGTCTACCACGAGTTTATCAAGGTAATCCATAAAGACTCTATCAATTAATTATATGAGGATTTTTTAGCATTATTGGGTCCAAATGGAATCACTATGAACTCATAGTGACCATACCTTGTACAAAAATAGGTCTTGTGGATATCCACCTTCTTCACCTTCACTCAATAATATCCTGACTAAAGATCTTCCTTAGAGAAGTATTGGGCTCCACTTAGTTGATCAAATAGGTCATAAATTTTTGAAAAATGATAATTTTTATTTATCGTGAACTTTTTAAGCATGTGTTAATCAATTCATATTCATATTGAACTATATTTATTCTTGATTAAGAGGACTGATGCACCCCAGTTTGAAGCATTG
This sequence comes from Viscum album, assembly GCA_963277665.1. Taxonomy (NCBI): domain Eukaryota; kingdom Viridiplantae; phylum Streptophyta; class Magnoliopsida; order Santalales; family Viscaceae; genus Viscum; species Viscum album. Next base: position 600,093,702 of record OY728125.1, read on the forward strand.
GGGCATATAATGTAACGCCCTGAGATTTTGTGAAGTATTTTTTTCAAATAAATTTAATCTTTTTGATATCTTGTGTTACATGAAACACTGAGATTATATTGCATTACATGAAACACTATTTTTTTATTTCATTACATGCAACACTAAGTTTTTCTTGTGTTACACGCAATACTGAGTATATCTTGTGTTACATGCAACACCAATTTTAAATAAAACATGATATACTATTAAAATATTACTATTTAATATGAAAGTTATCACATAGCCATTAGAATGGAGGGTATGGATAATATTAACTAAATTATGAAAATATATTCTTTACAAAAGTATTTAAATGAATTCATTGGTGACTAATTAATTCGAAATGAAAATAAGAACCCTTTGAAAATAAAGGAAATATTTTTCTGAAAAAAATATTTTTATGTACACAAGTGTGTTTTACATAAATAAATTAAAATACATTTTTTTGATTGATTTTAATAAAATTTATATATTATATATTCAATAAAAAAATTTAACATTCATCTTATGCGTTTTCTAGTCAATAGATAAGAATAGATCCAATTTTATACTTAAAACTGTATTTTTTTAAAAGTAGTTTGGCTCCTTTTGAGCAATTTTTTTAAAATTAATTTTTTAAAGTTAGAAAATTTATTTTAAAACAGAAATTTGATTTTTTAAATCATAATTTCAAAATTAACCTTGGGTGAATTTATGATAATTTTCTAAAAAGATAATTTTTTGATGAATAGTGAAAAATACTGGTTTTTATTAAGAATTTTCATTTCTTTTAAAGAATTTATAAACATAAAAATTATATTAATACGGTTTTAAAGATAAAATTTGTCTAATTATATATCTATTAATAAAATTTATTTCACTTAAATAAATTTCATATTGAATTTTTATATAAAAATGTTTTAAACTTTTGAACTTTTTTCTTTGGAAAACAGCTTTCTCGTCACAACTATGGGATTAATTGAAATTAAATTTATAAAATTATGTGAATATAATTTTTAAAAATGGATTCCATATTTATAATCATAATAATTTAAATTATCTATAAGTTTAAATTAATTTTTTAAAATAATAAATAGTAGTAATAGTAAAAATTATTTATCATGGTTAAGGTTAAAATGGGTCTACCTGGGGTTAAACTAAAAATGTAATAGTTAAAAAGGACCCAAAACTTTTAAAAACCCAATTTTATAGCCATATTTATAATTTAACTCTTCTATTATAGATAATGGTCTATTTTGGAGGTCTTTAATATGCGAAAAACATAGTTACAAGTTTTTCTTTTTAAAAATTACAAGTATACCACTCACCTTGCTTATAAAAGGCCACCACCTCTCCACTACTCTTCACACTTCCAAAAACCTTTGTTCAGTAAATACCTAAAAAATTAATTTCCTTAATTCCCTAATCACATCCTATAATAATTATTTTTGTGATAAATCCAACCTAATAATCCTTTTGGTGCAAACCAAAATAAGTTGTCCAAAGAAGAGGTAACACCCCTAACCGAGCATTTTATTTTTTTATTTCTACACCTCATTCAATTATCCTTAAAACATGATGATATAAAAACATAATTATCATATATATACTAATATTTTTTTATTTTAAGCTTATGACCAACAACCATATCCTCTTCCATCAAATGGGATATGAAATCACCATTCATGTGTAAAGAGGACTATCGCCTCGCAAACCGGTGTTCTTTATTTTCCATAACCACCTATCACAGTTATATATAATGATGGATTAGATATTTATATATGATATTTATAATATTATTATACTTATTTAATTATTATTTCACATGTATCATGATAATTTTCATTTTGTGGGAATGCAATAACGTTGCTCAGGTGTACATTGAATTACCGTCCGAAGCAATGTGATTTGTTCATGCTTTACTTAGAAGGTAATAAGGATAGTTTTAATGAAAATATGTGATATATATAAAATAAAAATGATTATATAATGTTAATTTATTATTTACCTTTGTATCTTTCATTTTATACATCAATATAATGGAAACAGCATTCATGCATATGTACAACTTACCGTCTCCATGAACAGTGTATTTCATTTTCTCTCTCTAAAGGTTATGGACTACTATAAATACATAAATAATGAATATATATTATATTTATATCATGGATAAAATTATAGATATTATTGAACCATGATCAAATTAATAGGACCAAAAAAATAATAAATCAAAACATACACAAAAAACAAAGCAGTTATTACCTGAAACATGATTTTAACAAGGAATTGGTGATAAATGGGTAACAAAATTTCATAAGTAAATAAAATATGGTATGATAAATATTATTATTTTAATGAAATATATTTATTATAAAATTATATTTATTATACATGATCTTCAATCGTGTACAAAGAAATTTGAGACTTAAGGTAAGAGATTTTCGTCTCACTTTTTACTTCTATGAGACACATGTCATATTCACCACCAATTTATTTTATGTGGTGTATATTATTCACATTAATTTATTTTATTATAATTATCCTAAAAATTATGAGTATTTAAATAAAAATTTAAGGATATATCTTTCACGGGGTTTGCAGTTCAAAAGCTACCAAATAGGTAAGGGATTTTTGTCTCAATTTTATTTCTTTGAGACATATATTAAGTTATGAACATATCTTCTTTTATGAGATGTATATACATCCCCTTTTACATTTAATATTATGAATTTATTTATAATCTTGATATTATAAGTTTTATTAAATTTTATTCTTTCATGGTTCTTACAATTCAACGTTACCAAAGTGGTAATAGTTTTATAGTACAATCTCAATGTTTATCGGGGTTGTTTATGTTTATGATTCTAATGATGAAATATTAAGATCCATATCTTAATAAACTCATGAAATTTATTATAATATTGTTTTTTCATGATAATTCATGTTTCCATTCATTTTCCTCTATTTATGTATTCAAGAGTTTAAAATAATGTTTTTAAGAAAAATCATCTTTATTTCTCTCTTCGGAGAAAAACCCTTTTTCTTTCAAAACCATGTTTTATAAAAGTGTTTTCAAAAATGTTTTTAAAATTATTAAAATCATTTATCAAAGACATTTTTATCCATGTTTTACTTTTTTACAAAAAAAATTGAAATAATCTTCATAACATTTTCCAAATAATGCTCATTTGGATTTTACCGAAAATGCGAAAGGAATGTTTTCTAACAAATAGGGAATGAATAGAATTTCCCTACATCATGAAAATTTCTTGATTGGATGCATAATTTATAAGTTTTTAAGGTTAATTTTAAATAAAATGATTTTCAAAATTGTAGAGACCCGTTTTTTCCATGTAAGAGTTTGGAATATTTCTATATATATATTTCAAATGCTATGCGCTAAGACAGTGTGTGATTATGAGGTCCAGTGTATCAGAAATTAATTTTATATAAATATTAAATATATTTTTTAATATTCACATGAAGGACACATAATAACTATAAAACGATTGATCATATCATAAATCTGAGTCCATGGTTGAGTCTAAACTGTGCCATTTACCCTAGGCAGGACATAACTTTTTTTGATGCAGGTCATCTATAGAAAAAGTTATCGATAATGTAATCATAAATAAAATTATTAAATAAATTATTTTATCTCAAATTTTAATTCAAATAACTTCTGAACATGGACTCGAATTAGAAATCAAAGACCACTATTGAATTTTTAATGTGGTGTTTTACCTAAAAATGACATAATATGAGAGGGAGCGGGGTGTTAGGATCATGCGACTGTTGGTGGGAGACCTATTAAATTATATAAATAAGTCATTAAGGAAATGAACTATGGTTTGGATCATTCCTCCCATGGCCAGCGGAAGCTCTCCTCTTCTTCCTTTGGAAAATCAATTTCGGATCTTTGACAGATCGTGATGGTGCTACAGATCAGAGTGCAAAAAAAGCAACGAAAAATATGAATCCAAGTAGAAATTTTTTTTGGATTCTACATCCCCAAATAAAATTATTGTTTCATAAATTTTATTTTTTGTCGATTCTACTACTTTGAGCATCAAAAATGATGGTCGAACTAACACAGACATCAATCGGTCAATCTTTGGATCCCATAATTTTGTGTTCTTAATCCATTCTTCGCCATTATTCATCGTTAAATTTTTTCCACATCGAAACAAAGATGAATCCTGAAGAAAATCATAGATATGTGTGGGTTAGGATCCAAGGATTCTAGATCTACGACCATTTCATGTTTCAGGAAACGGAGGAGGCTTGGTGGTCCGCGGAAGGGACCACCTACTTTTTGTTACAAAGAAATAGATATGGATCTTCAAGAAAAACATGGGTCTGTGTAGATCGGGACCCAAGTATTCCATATCTGGTTTCATTTCATGTTTTGGAGCATTAGAAAAATCTTGGGGGTCCACGTAAGGGACCACCGGCACGTGAGGGCGAGCCGCGAGTGGTGGTGGATGCTGGAGCCGTGGTGGGCGGCGGCGGAGCTGCGGGGCAGCGACAGCTGCGGGAGTCGCTGTGGGCAGCGGCCACGGGACGGTAGTGTAGAGCATAGAGCGCAAACGATTTTGTGGTATAGGGATAGTTGGGCAGTAAGACAGGCCGCCCAGTTGAGTGATCTAGGTCGGGCTAAGCGGGCCAGGCGGGTCTTTTGGTCGTGGTTTCAAACTGTCATATCTTTTAAATGGTGTGTCCTTTTTATGTGTCATCTGCATAAACATGATCCAACTATTGAGACAGACCTTTCGAGTCTAGTTTGGAAATTTTAATATTTGGGCTTGTGGATTGGTTACACGAAATTTATCAATATAATAATCATGATATAATTATTATTATTGATTAATTTTTAGTATAGGACATTACTCCTATTGATGACGTCCAATTGATGTGATGTCAGTGGCGTCTCGACCTTGTATTTTAAGCGGAAGTTTCAAGACCAATTTTTGGTGTTTAAATTAAAATCTAAGTGTGGGCCACATGAAGCCTGATTCGGTGGTGTTGTAGTGAAATGCAATTTTTTCACTGGGTGTCCATTTTAGACGAATGAATAGTCGATCCCCTACGTTTTCCATGAATATTGCAATGGTGTGATATGTATAATTTATTTTTGGGATTAAGGCATTGTCCCCCAAAGCATTGTTAATGTACGATGCTAAGAGATGCATCTTCTTCATCTGATGTCCAATTTGGGAGAATAAATAGTTGACCCTGTGTGATTTTCCACAAGGACCACAACATTGTGATCTGTTTGGTTTTCTAAGGCTTTTTGAGGATGCATGTCAGTAAAATACTCTTTTTCCCCTTCAGACAAATGATGAGTCTCGTGCACTCATCAACCCTTTTCCTAGAGGTTCCATTTACTCTTATAGTACACTAACACGCCTAGGGGTACTTGTTTGGGTTTAAGTACCCAAGAATGTTATAAGAACACGATTATTATTTTGAGGTATGAATCCTTTATTTTCATTTCATATAAGGGTAAAATAGTTAAAGGGATTAAATACTAGCTTCAGGACTTACACGACTAAACTTGGTGGTTACACGCTGTGTACTTATTAGTACACATCGTCTAACTTACCCGTGTATGGTTGAACATGGAGTGTAAGAGGGGTCGGTAGAGGGGGCGTTTAGTACTTACATGATGTGTAGCCTATTATTACATGACATGTAGTTTTTTTTTGCTAAAATGGGTAGTAGAATATTTTTTCTTTCATTTGGATAGAGGGCTCAATGGGTATTGTGAGCAGCACCACCGGAGCTCATTTTGGCTCTCGATTGTTTGTCTGAACTCTATTTCGATCGCCGTCAGATGAGTTTGAACCAAATCAGTAAGCTCGTGATTCTTCTTGATCTTTTCTTCATGATTTTTTCTCTCAACGAAGTTATTGGATCTTAATCATTTTACCTTATTTTTTAGATCTACTTTATTCTAGCCTAAATTATAGGTTAACGTTGGATGAGGAGAGTCACACGAGGACAAGCTAGGTGTTCATGTGCCTTTTGTTAATTTTCAAGATGAGTATATGTTATGAAGTTCCATGATCCCATTTTTTGGTGTCACTTTGATTTATTTTCGACCTGTGTTATTTCCAAATGATGTTTAGGTTATTGAATATGTCTTATTATTCATGTGTAATGTTTATTGCCTTGAATTAGGGCCACTCCATGGGTGGGTTTCCCTTGAATTGTCATTTATGTCTGTTTTTCCTATGTTTCCTATGATTCAAGCCTTCTTTTTCCCTTTTTTGTTATTAAAAATGAATTTAATTATAATGGGATTTCAATTGGGTTAAATTGTAATTCAATGGATTAAGGGCTTGGGATTAGTTTTTTCCCCTTTTCCAGGTTATTCCTATTATTGTTTAATCCTTGTGATAGTTTAATTCAATTATTTATATTTATGTATGATTCCCACATGAGTTGTTATTATGCTAACCATCTAATAGTGTAATTTACATGTGTTTTCTATTATGATGAAATGTTAATATACCGGGCTCGACCCTGTTTGACTATTATGCTTATGAGCGAGGATTTGTTATGGCTGCGGGAAAGGATTTTTTATGCCTGTGGATGAGGATTAGTTATACCTATGGTGGGGTTTTTCTATGCCTATGGATGAGGTGTTGAATTGAACATTTAAATGGAATGACTTATGATGCATCTATCAAGCCAAATCATAATCTTGGATTCGGTCTTCATTTGACTTGTTATATAGTTTTCTAAGGTATCTGTTAAGCATCCTTTATATGGGGAATTGATCGGCTTATATTAGATCTCAAGACTTATATAATTCAATTTAATTGAATGGTTTAATTGAACATAATTAATGAAAATGTAAAACTTGACGTGTAGGATTGATTACTTTTGGGTACTCCCTAGTTTACTAAATTTATTTTCTTGTACATTACCTATTGAATATACTCACTGATGGATAGTCATAGTTATTGGGTGGTTGACTGCTGGGATTTTTTTATCACACCCAAATTAGGTCATGATTTTGGGCTCAAACAGATTATATTTTTTCAGGTTTCGATAAGGGAAAGATCCATTTTATAGGTACTTGATTTTCTATTTAGGAGAAAGAGAGCATGCGACCAAGCTAAGGCTTGAGATGCTTCTGAGTTTTATTTTGTATTTATGTATCTTGTATCTGACTACAGTGTATCCTGTTTTAGATACTTTCCCAGAACATGTGACATGTTGCATCATATTTTGTATGGAATGATGCCTGATTATTTATCTTATCAGTCTTCTGTTGTTTATTTCATTTGTATGTTGTTTACTATTCTGCTATTGTATTATTATTGTTTCCATTATGTTACACTCTACCAATGAGGGAATATTTTCCCCACTATCACACCCTATGCCCCCATTACTAGTTGAAAGCCTCTAGAATTTGGAGAAATGCACTTGAGGCCATGTGGCCAACCGGGTACAGGGCACCAGTTGAGTGGCATCCAAATCTGGGACGTTACAAAGTGGTATCAGAGGCGGTTTTTCTTTTTTAGTTTGTCTTACTATTTGGATATATTATAAAGGAATAGGAAGGAAATGGATTTTCTTAATTATATGTGCTCAGGAGTAGCTACCCCATGTATAGGGAAAATCCAAATTTCCTCAAATTGAATTGTGATTTTTGGATTTTGAGTTGTTACAGTTGATTTGATTTCACCGTTGGGTGATGCCCTTGTTTTGTGTTGTTATTATTGAGATTATTGAGGTTCTATTTTATTGAAACCTGATGATATGAGTGTATTACATCTCATGTATCATATATGAACTTGTTATAAATCACATTCCTGGCATTCTTTCCATGCCATTTATGGGGAATTACTAATTTCAGGTTGTTGTGATAGATTTTGTGCTAAATATACATGCTCTTGTGATAGGTGTATTGATACATGTTAGGGTTCAAATTGTATGGATTACAAGATTTGATCCCTGAGGTGTATGGGCCCTCTTGGATCAGAATTTTGTGGATTATGTTTCTGCCTTTTGTATAGAATTGCATTGTGATATGGTATGCTTGGGTTCCAAACTTTGATTCGCGAGGATTATGGTCCCTCATGTATCAGAATTTGGCATACTAATGGTTAGTTATTTTGCAGAACAAGGGTTTTCTGGGAAATCTAGAGTTTCTTTCCTGAAAAAATCCAGTTTACATGGTGTGTAGTTATCCTAACATGACATGTGTTCTTCCTATTCGGGGAAGGAAGATTTCTTTTAATGGTTACACACCATGTACTCATAGTATATTTTGTATGGTAAGTGACTGTGTGTCTATCCATGTGAGAAGGAACATGAGATGGTGGTTTTATCAAGAACACAGATGTGTACATTCGGTACACACCATGTGGGATTACTCAGATAGACCCCATGTGAATCCGGTTGTGTACAAGTACATGGATAGGAGGGGGGACTTGTGTAAACACCATGTACCCAACTAACACACAGTGTACCTAGGGTGTTTACATGACCATGATGGAAGAAGTACACAACCATGTAATATCTTAACTATACACATCATGTATGGTCCCTATATGATGTGTACTCATATTTTTTTTAACTTTTTTGGGTTTTTTACTCATGTTTAGTTCTTTCACTCTTGAACTGCGAACCTTGATCACAACTTGAACTGTGGTGTGTTCTTGACCATGCAGACCCATTCCACCATGATGGCCTCAAGCTATACACTAGGAGAGTGGTGATGATCATACCCTAGAGGTGGTGGGGCATGGGATACCAGATGATCCTCCAGTCATTCCAATTGCAGCACCAACTGTTATACTGAATTTAGGTGCTTATGCACAGTTCTGTGAAGGCTTTATGAGCTTTATGCAGACCTTCTAGGGAGTACCTCAGTCTGCCATGTCTATGGAAGAAATAATGTGAGTATTCCAGTAGAAACATCCACCTACATTTTTTGGGGATGGTGGACCATAGGTTTTAGAGTCATGGCTGGTGATTCTCGCTCAAATTTACCCAAGAGAATAAGGTAATACGGTCCTTGTAGTTTAGCTTGGGTTATCGAATCCACAGAGACCTAAGAAGAAACCTATAGATACGTACATTCTATGGACTGTTTTCGGCTATGAAGTGGCCAACTTGGATTGATTTTGGATGGGTTTTAAAGATATCTAATTGATTTAAGTGAATTCAATTTAAAAAAATGAGTTGATCCTAGGTTATCGCTCGGGGTGGATTGGACGTATTTCCTTTTTAATGATTTCAATTTCTTAAATTTGAGATGGGTTCATTTAAGGAGATAAAACAACATCATCACTTACTGGTTTAATGCCTACACCCTTTAATACTAATCACCTATACACTTGAAGGATCATATTTTTGATCACTTCAAGGTAAAGGTTTGTATTAGTACTTGAAGTGTGTGGCCTTAAATTCAACAAGGACGATGGAGTTTAAAAATCATCAAATAAAAATCCCAATTAATGAAGTGATTATACATTAATTAGGTGATAAATAACATCCAATCCAGCCCCTTTCTACTCCCTTGGATCAACCCATAAGTGGGTTATCCCTCCATTGATCTCATGGTTTCAATGGAAGCGGAAAGTAGACTCATGAGGGAGGAAATGGAGAATTAAAGAAAACAACAAAAATAAAATGATCACTCCACCGTTGTGTGAATAATTTCACAAGGGTTGGTGTGAATAAATTCACACCTTGATCTAACGGTATCAAAGTGATATGAAGAACAATAGAATAAGAGTAGAATAAGAACTTTTATTAAGAAACTAAAGTGAATTGAATAACTTACATGTGAAAGACAAATTTGAGGCAACAAAAATGCAGCATAACATTACAATTGAACAAAGCATCCAAGATTTCAAACTCCTTCACCACCACTGCCTTAAATAGGCATTTTGGGAGCCTTGGGTAGAGCCTCAAACAGTACAAAGCATCTCAATAAATTTTGGTAGGCCATAGGTGGTGGAAAGCTTGTGGAATTTGAACTTTTCCACATTTGACCCGAGGTGGCATCCATCTTTCCTTCACCGAACAGATGCGTCTGGACGACCTTCTAGAAGGCCGAATCAGAGTGGTCCATAGAAGAAGAAAATGGAGATCCCGATGTCTTATAACCGCCTGTAAAATTGGGGCCCATTTGGAGTTACGGATTCCGAGATATGATAAAATTAGTGGACTGTTTTTCTGGGCCGCAGAATCTGGCCCAGAATTGTATCTCTAACTTGGGCCGCTTTAATGACCACCATGGAGGCCAACTTAGAATTAGCTCCTGAAGCGTTATTTGTTTATATAAATATCTTATATCATCCCACGAAATTTGGGATTAATTGGGATTTTATGTTGGGCCCCACAGTCTCGTCAGTGGGCTGATGTCCAATCTGCCTTCTCCAGAATTGCTTCCTTTCATTTCCAAATATCTCCATCATCCTCCATAAATTCTCTACTGATCCATGAATCAAACATGTTCATATTTAAGTGTATATCAATTTCCAAAAATATAAAATTAAAATATGTATAATTCAATTCCTTAAAATCATATGAATCATTCGGTACTTTAAATGATGTTCAAAAATGTACCACATAATAGTGCATTTTAAGAAGGTATTACAATCATAATGTGAAATGATGTTCAAAGTGTAAAATGAACTAAAATGGTGTTTATGAATAACAAATAACATGAATATTATGTATATTAACAATGAATATTTGACTCATTTAGTGGCTAATCACACCCCCAACTTGAGTTTTTCTAGTCCCGAGCAAAATATATCTCAACAATATGAAATTCGAATTCCCTTTTCCAAAAACATTTTAATACACAATGATCACCAAAAAAACTTATACCAAACAATCATGAAACCCATCAAAATATTTTAATACAAGATAGTTTCATAAGAAGATCCCAATCCCAAGCCCATTCCTTTGTTCAAATTCGTTGCCATATTTCATCCAATATCAATTAAGTATGAGGATGTGTTGTGCATCACAATAGACATGGGGGTTTATCTTTATTTAAGAGGGAAATTACGAAAGCTCTAGGTGGAATCTCATTTCAATATTAAGATGAGTATTCATTTTTTTTATAATTTTTTTTTGTTTTTGTTTTTGTTGTTGTTGTTTTTTTGCAATTTTTCCATGGTAATTGAAGTTGCACTCAAAAGAGTCAACCCCTGTAGCAAGACTTTTCTGATGACTCCCAGGCTCAAAGACCTTAGGGAACCAAGTGAAGCCCACATACTTGGGAATCATCTCGAGTTAACTCAGTCAAAAACAAATTCAAATTACCAAAAATAGAGATAAAATTACTAACTCTGGGCTAGACAACTATGGAGTCACGATCCCCAAGTGCTGAAAGCCACGCATTAGGTCATTTCATTGTTCTACGCGCAAATCTTTATTTTTTATTTTTTTTTGAATACTCATATTAAATGAAAATGATCACCAAACATATGCTATTTATTTAGGGGACCCCATGAACTTAAACTAATACCCCACTATCCAAATGACGTGCATTGTGATTTTTTTATTTAGATGAAAATATAAATGATGAAATATCACATTGGACAGCCACACTTTCCAAAATCTATGCTCATGAAATTATACAAGGATTAAAATCAGAATCAGGGTATACTAAATTATTTGATATTCAGTTTCAAAGTGTGCAATGTGTATTACCATGTTTAAAGTTAAAGGAATTTTTCCTTCCATTTAATTATTTTTTCAAATCATTCATTTTTTTTTGACACAAAATCATTTTTTTTATTTTATCTCCCCCCCCAACTTAAAATAACACTGTCCCCAGTGTTTAAATAAAAGAAAATTTAGAAGGGGGTATAGGTAGAGAATGAATTTTCAACAAGGAAATTGAAAATAAGGGTCATGGAATGAAGTCACCTGGTGGTTGAAGTTTGAAGTTCTTGCTGCTCCAACTTATTCCTTTGATATCCATGTCACTTGCAAAGTTCCCTAGTGGAAATAGGAAAAACAAAACAAACAAAAAAAACAAAAAAAAAACAATATATATATATATAATAAAGGAAGTAAAATATAAGTCTATATATAAAAATTATAGAATAAGGAAGCACAAGAAGTCGCAGGTCAGTGGTAAGCGCGCGCCCCTATCTCCCTTCGGTCCTGGGTTCGAGTCCCCGCGGCTTCGCCGGTTGTGACAGGGTTTTCCCCACAGCCTATGGCGTGCACTTTTTTTTATTATTATATTTTTATTTTTTGTTTTTTAATTTTTTAACCTAAAAGCACATCAAAAAAAACAAACTGATGATACATTGTCTTCTTTTTAAATTTCTGGGTAAGGTATTACTCAAGGATCACACCACGTGACACGGATGAATATGGTGCTCCCCTTTCGTACCCATCCATACTCATTATAGAAGAACATGTCAACAGTTTATTTTTTTTCAAAATATCAAAATGTCTCATTAACCCTATTTAAAATATAAAGTTGATTAAAACAACGAAATTATTGGAAACTTGAAAACCATGGGTTGCCTCCCATCAGCGCTTTTTTTAACGTCGTTATCCCGACAGGGACCCTAAATCTATTAATTTGTTCCTGGTTCATAGGTTGGATCAGTTAACTCAACCTCTATTTCCTGTTTATTGAATGATTCAATGAATGGTTTTAACCTTTGACCGTTGACCTTGAAAATGTGACCACTTATGGGATCTTGAATCTCTACTGCCCCATGGGGGTATACATGATGCACTATGAAAGGACCTGACCATCTAGACCTTAACTTTCCCGGGTGTAAATAAAGTTTTGAACTATACAAGAGCACATGTTTTCCCGATTCAAAATGTTTTACCTTGATATTCCTAGATTGGTAGGCTTGAACTCTAGATTTATTGATCCTTGAATTTTCATAAGCCTCCATCCTTAATTCCTCCAGTTCATTGAGATCAAATTTCCTTTTTGTTCCGGCCAATGAGAGGTCATAATCCATTTTCTTAATTGCCCAAAAGGCCTTATGTTCAATCTCCACTGGCAAATGGCATGCTTTACCATAAACCAACCTATATGGGGAAATTCCTAAAATGGTTTTATATGCAGTTCTATAGGCCCAAAGAGCATCTAAGAGTTTCTCAGACCAATCTTTCCTAGAGGGGTTGACAGTTTTTTCAAGAATTTTCTTAATCTCCCTATTCGCTAACTCAGCTTGACCATTGGTTTGAGGATGGTATGTAGTGGACACTTTATGAGAAATACCATACTTAGACATGAGTTAAGCGAATGGGCGGTTGCAGAAATGGGTTCCTCGATCACTGATTATAGCCCTAGGAATTCCAAATCTTGAAAATATGTTCTCTTTTAGAAATAAAATCCCAACTTGATGATCATTGGAATTAGTGGGAATGGCCTCAACCCATTTTGAGACATAATCAACAGCTAAGAGTATGTAGAGGTATCCCCGAGAGTTTGGGAAGGGACCCATGAAGTCAATTCCCCAACAGTCAAATATTTCAACCACTAAGATGGGAGTGAGTGGCATTTGATTCCTTTTTGTGATGGACCCTACTTGTTGAAACCTAGGACAACTTTGAAAAAATGTGTAGGATTCCCTTGAGAGGGTGGGCAAGAAAAGACCACATTAAAGAATCTTAGCAGATGTTTTCTTAGAGGAAAAGTGACCTCCACATGCCTCACTGTGATAGAATTTAAGGATGGACTCTTGTTCAGATCCTGGAACACACCTCCTAATGACTTGGTCAGGGCAGAACTTATAGAGGTATGGATCATCAAATGCATAGTGTCTAACATCAGAAAGAAATTTCCTTCGAGCTTGAGTCCCTATGAATTTTGGAATGACTCCTGTCACTAAGAAATTTGCTATGTCAGCATACCAATGGCAGTCACTCATAGAGTATAGGTGTTCATCAGGGAACGAATCAGACACAGAAAGGTGATTTGAGTTGTCTTTGAATTCCATCCTAGAGAGGTGATCAGCTACAACATTTTCAACACCCTTTTTATCCTTGATTGTGAGGTCAAATTCTTGTAAGAGAAGGACCCACCTAATCAGTCTAGCCTTGGAATCTTGTTTTTGGAAGAGGTATTTTAGTTCAGAATGGTCAGTGAACACAGTGATGGGGGATCCTAAAAGGTAGGACCTAAACTTCTCTAAAGAAAACACAATATCAAGTAACTCATTTTCAGTAGTGGTGTAGTTTATTTGGGAATCATTTAAGGATTTTCTTGCATAAGCAATGACATAAGGAGTTTTATCAAAACATTTTCCTAACACAGCTCCAACAGCAAAGTCACTGGCATCACACATAAGTTCAAAAGGAAGGTTCCAATTTGGAGATTTCATAATGGGAGGAGAGGTGAGAGAGGATTTGAGGGTTGAGAATGAACCCTCACAGCTTTTTGTCCAAACAAATGGAGCATCCTTTACTAAGAGAGAACAAAGGGGACGGGATATTGAACTAAAGTCCTTGATGAATCTTCTATAGAAACCAGCATGTCCTAAGAAAGACCTCACTTCCTTGACAGTTTTGGGTGATGGAAGGTGACGAATGAGGTCAACCTTTGCTTTATCAACTTCAATCCCCCTACTCGAGACCAGATGTCCTAGAACAAGTCCCTCTTTAACCATGAAATGGCATTTTCCCCAGTTTAGGACCAGATTTTTTTATTCACATCTTGACAAGACTCTCTCCACATTCTGCAGACATCCCTCAAAAGTATCCCCAAACACAGAGAAGTCATCCATGAAGACCTCTAGAAAATCCCCTACCATGTCTGAGAAGATTCCCATCATACACCGTTGGAAGGTTCCAGGGGCATTTCATAACCCGAAGGGCATGCGTTTGAAAGCAAAGGTTCTGAAAGGACATGTGAATGTAGTCTTCCCTTGATCCTCTAGGGAGACCTCAATTTGATTTTACCCTGAGTACCCATCTAAGAAATAGTAGAAGGCATGACCTGCCACTCTCTCAAGGACTTGGTCAATGAATGGTAAGGGGAAATGATCCTTCTTGGTTAATGAGTTTAGTTTCCTATAGTCAATGCAGACCCTCCATCCACTACTCACCCTTGTTGGAAGAATCTCTCCATCCTCATTTGTTATCACTGTGATTCCAGCCTTTTTGGAACCACTTGGATTGGGCTCACCCATTCACTCTTAGCTGTGGGATATATGATACCAGCTTTCAATAATTTCAGAAGTTCTTTCCTTACTACCTCCATGAGATTAGGATTGAGTCGCTGTTGAGGTTGACTACATGGCTTTGAATCAGATTCCAGAACAATCCTATGAGTCCCGATAAGTGGGATAATCCCAGGAATATCAGAAAGGGTCCAACCAATAGCTTTCTTATGCTTCTTAAGGATATCTAAAAGAATCCTCTCATGATTGGATTCAAGAGAAGAAGAAATGACAATAGGATGTGTTTGATTTTCCCCTATGAAGGCATACTTTAGTGCAGCAGGAAGTTCCTTCAATTCAAGATCAGGTTGGTTCAGAATTTTAGCAGAAGATTGGGACATTGGGTCAAGATCAATTTCTTTTTTTAGAGTTTCAGATAGGATTGATTCCCCACATGTAGAAGTTTCAGCTACTAGATTGGCTTGATCATATTTAGGGAAGGAATTTGGAGTGGTCTCCATGAAAGTGGTTTCTTGAAAGGTTTCACTGCTTGTTGGACCTAAGACTTCATCATAAGAGAAATTTGAAAATGATTCAATCCAAGGAGATAAACTTCCTTCATATGAACAAAGGAAATCAATCTCATCCTAACTTAAACATTCATCAAATATTCCTTGATGTTCCATGGATTCATTATCAATGCTTCCTATCATGTTTACTTCATGAATGTCCTCGTCATCCCCTATTTGTGAGCTTTCATTATAGATGTTCAAGTCTAGACTCATGTTCCCAAAGGTGATGGTCATGTTCCCATTTCGAACTCGGATAACAGAGTTGATTGTTGCAAGAAAAGGACGACCAAGGATGATTGGGGTTTGTTCCTTATTTCCTAAGTTTGGATGGTTGTCAAGGACAATGAAGTTAGCAGGGTAGATAAAGTTTTCATCCTTTACCATAACGTCCTTTAAAATCCCCTTTGGAACCCTAATGCTACGATCAGCAACCTGAAGTGTGACAGATGTGGGTTGGAGCTCTTCTAGGCCTAACTGGCAGTACACAGCATATGGGGTGAGATTGACACTAGAACCTAGGTCACACAAGGCCTTGACAACTTTGCTCTCTCCTAGTTCAACATTGATGTAAGGGCAACCCGGGTCTTTCAACTTAGGAGGAATGGTCCCTTGAATGGTGGTACTCACATTAGCAGCCAAAAGGACTTGGTTTTTATGTGAAAATTTTCTTTTAAAAGTGCACAAGTCCTTAAGGTACTTTGAGTAGGAAGGTATGGTTTGGATTGCATCGAGAAGAGGAATGTTCAACTTGACTTGTGAGAAGATTTCCCTCAATGTTTCACTCAGTTCAGGATTGGGTTTCCCCCTCATGCGTTGAGGAAATGGTGCAGGTTGGGGGGTTGTTTGTTGAGGATTTTTTTCCTTGAAAATGTTATCAGTTTCCTCAGTTTGATCTTGTGGTTCATTTGAATTTTCATCCAAGTTTGAATCTTCAGGTGGGTTCTGAATTAGTTGTTCAGGTTTCTCAATTGATTTCCCACTTCTTAAAACAGTCACAGCCTTTAGTTGTTCATGAGGTTTTTGAGCACAAATTGACTCTCCCCTTGAAGTTGAGGATGGCACTGCCTGGGTAGGCATGGGTGTCTTTCCAGTTTTGATGGTTTGAAGTTCTTGTTTTAGGTAAGATACTTCTGAGTTCATCCTCTCCATTTGTTTTCACAGTTGTTCTAGTAGGCTTTGTGGAACAGTTTGGGTTGGTTCTTGAGTAGATTGGTTTATCCCAGGGGGATATTTTGGAGGTGGGATGGTTTGTTGAAAATGGACCGGTGGCTGTTGGTATTGGATAGGTTGGGTTTGGAACTGGTTATGGGTTTGGTAGTTCTGATGGGGGTAAGGATTTTGTCCCTGTGGTTGGCTAGGTTGTTGGTTATCTTTCCAGCGGAAGCCTGGGTGGTCGTTATACCTTGGGTTGAAGGTGTTTTGGTATTGAGGCTTTTGAAAGTTCAAATCATTTACTTCCGCTGGGGGTCCTCCTAAGAGAACATCCTTGATGGATGGAATGGTTGGGCAGTTGTCTATCTTATGGTCATGTTTGTCACAAATTGTGCAAATAGGGTCAACGGTTTGGATTTCATGGACTTTCCGAAGGTCTATCTCTTCAACCTTCCTAGAGAGTGCTGCGAGTTTAGCCCTAAGGCTTTCCTCTTCTCTAAGTGTATGAATTCCAGTATTTCTTTGTGGCTTTTCAGAATAAGGTGAAGTTCCCCATGTTTGGTTTTGTTCAGAAAGGCTTTCTAGATACTCGTAAGCATCATTTGGGGCTTTGTTTTTAAAGGTTCCATTACACATCATGTCAATGAATTGTTTGTTCCCCGGACCCAAACCTTCATAGAAAATTCTCAATTGTTCAGGAATAGAAAAACCATGGTGTGGAACCATGTTTAGAGTGTCTTTGAACCTCTCCCATGTTTCATAGAATGACTCTCCCTCTTTTTCAAAAAATTTTTGGATACTCTTTTTAAGTGCAATTGTTTTGTGGTGGGGAAAGTATTTTTTGTAGAATTCTCTTTGTAGTTGGTCCCAAGAGTTTATGGATGATGGTCTCAAATTTTTTAGCCAATTTTTAGCTCGATCCTTTAAATAAAAAGGAAATATCCTCATCTTATCTGATTCTAGTTGATGTGGGGGACACATGGTTTCTACAATGTCATTGAACTCCTTAATGTGAAGGTATGGCATCTCGGACTCCATTCCATGGAATGTGGGAAGGTGGTTTAGGACATGGGGTTTAAAGACGTAGTTGGTATCTCCTAGGGAATTGTGTCTAATGCATGAGGGGGCATTGGTCTAGGAAGGTGTGATGTATTCATTCATGGTTTGATCAATTGCATTCCCCAAGTTTGGGGCTGCCTCATTTGGGTTTCCATTTTGGTTCCCACACGGGTTTATGAGTTGGTTTCTTTGAAGAACTTCCATTGAAATGGGCTCAATTTTTGACTCAGGGGCGTTTGGAATATTAGGATCTAATTGAAAGAGTTCTCTTGGTGTACTTGACTCCCCAACCCCAGGACTATCCACCCTAACTAGACGGTTTGATTGATCGCGGGTGTAGGCGGACATGCGCCAAAAGATAAAAAAACGAGAAAGGGAAAAGATAAGAGAATTTGGATGAGAAAAGAAGAAATAGGGGAGAATAGAATGGGTGTTTATATGACTTACTTGGGTCCCCAGCAATGGCGCCAAAATTTGATTCTCGCTCAAATTTACCCAAGAGAAGAAGGTAAGACAGTCCTTGTAGTTTAGCTTGGGTTATCGAATCCACAGAGACCTAAGAAGAAACCTATAGACACGTACATTCTATGGACTATTTTCAGATATGAAGTGGCCAACTTGGATTTATTTTGGATGGGTTTTAAAGATATCTAACTGATTTAATTGAATTCAATTTAAAATAATGAGTTGATCCTAGGTTATCGCTCGTGGTGGATTGGACGTATTTCCTTTTTAATGATTTCAATTTCTTAAATTTGAGATGGGATCATTTAAGGAGATAAAACAACATCATAACTTACTGGTTTAATACCTAAACCCTTTAAAACTAATCACCTATACACTTGAAGGATCAAAGTTTTGAGCACTTCAAGGTAAAGGTTCATATTAGTACTTGAAGTGTGTGGCCTTAAATTCAACAAGGACGATGGAGTTTAAAAATCATCAAATAAAAATCCCAATTAAAGAAGTGATTATACATTAATTAGGTGATAAATAACATCCAATCCATCCCCTTTCTAATCCCTTGGATCAACCCATAGGTTGGTTAGCCCTCCATTGATCCCATGGTTTCAATGGAAGCTGAAAGTAGACTCATGAGGGAGGAAATGGAGAAGTAAAGAAAACAACAAAAATAAAATGATCACTCCACCGTTGTGTGAATAATTTCACAAGGGTTGGTGTGAATAAATTCACACCTTGATCCAAAAGTATCAAATTGATATGAAGAACAACAGAATAAGAGTAGAAGAAGAACTTTTATTAAGAAACTAAAGTGAATTGAACAACTTACATGTGAAAGACAAATTTGAGGCAACAAAAATGCAGCATAACATTACAATTGAACAAAGCATCCAAGATTTCAAACTCCTTCACCACCACTGCCTTAAATAGGCATTTTGGGAGCCTTGGGTCGATCCTCAAATAGTACAAAGCATCTCAATTAATTTTGGTAGGCCATAGGTGGTGGAAAGCTTGTGGAATTTGAACTTTTCCACATTTGACCCGAGGTGGCAGCCAGCTTTCCTTCACCGAACAGACACATCTGGAAGACCTTCTAGAAGGACGAATCAGAGTGGTCCATAGAAGAAGAAAATGGAGCTCCGGATAGATTCTAACAGCCTGTAAAATTTGGTCTCATTTGGAGTTACGGATTCCTAGATATGATAAAATTAGTGGACTGTTTTTCTGGTCCGCAGAATCTGTCCCAGAATTGTATCTCTAACTTGGTCCACTTTAATGAACACCATGGAGGCCGAATTAGCATTATCTCTTGAATAGTTATTTGTTTCTATAACTGTATTCTATCATCCCACGAAATGTGGGATTAATTGAGCTTTTATGTTGGGCCCCACAGTCTCATCAGTGGGCTGGTGTCCAATCTGCCTTCTCCAGAATTGCTTCCTTTCATTTCCAAATATCTCCATCATCCTCCATGAATTATCCAATGATCCCTGAATAAAACATGTTCATATTTAAGTTTATATCAATTTCCAAAAATATAAAATTAAAATATGTATAATTCAATTCTTAAAATCAGATGAATCATTGGGTACTTGAAATGATGTTCAAAAATGTACCACATAATAGTGCATTTTAAGAAGGTATTACAATCATAATGTGAAATGATGTTCAAAGTGTAAAATGCACTAAAATGGTGTTTATGAATAACAAAGAACATGAATATTATGTATATTAACAATGAATATTTGCCTCATTTAGTGGCTAATCAGCTGGATTTCAAGATTATGATCTTCGAGCCTCTGTAGATACCTCCTGAGAGGAGGGTCAAGCTCACAACTTATATGATGTGTGATTCAGACAAGAGGTGGTGGGATGTTACCACTCAGATGGAGTATCATTGGGACATGGAATGGGGATATTTTCAGATGGTCTTCTATGACTACTATTTTCTCGATATGTTGAGGGTCGATAGAGCTTGAGAGTTCATGTATCTGGAGAAAGGTGTTATGTCAGTGATGGACTACTCTACACATTTCACTAAGATTTAGATATTGGAACCTATTCTGATGGGTGACGAGAAATCAAGGTCTAGGTGATTCGAGGATGGTCTCAGGTACGACATCTGATCGTATGTGAATGTTTTTAGGTTTCCTTATATATATGAAATCATGAATAAGGTGATGATTACCGAGCGTAATCTAGGGGAATATGGAGGTGAGAACCAGGCCGGTTCGGCACCGAGATCCAGTATTGTCTCGATCAGTAGAAAGAAGCTTCATATTGAGCTTTCTCATGGTGATATGAGTATTCATAATGTTTCTTCCAGTAGCTATATGAGGTGATACTAGTGTGGCAGATCTAGGAATATGAGACTACAATGTCTGATGAACCATGTCAAGTGCCTATTTTGTGGAAAAATGGGACATTTACATAACTTATGTAGGGAATTTCCACTATAATCTAGTGATATAGGTTCTACACAGACTCCACATTCAGGAATAGGGACAACAACTTCTCACCAATCAAGGAAATAGAATATGTCGGGTCACTCAAGTTGTGGTAGTGGTCATGGTCGTTGTAGCCAGACCCCAAGATCTCAGCAACAGCAGGGTGGGTTAGCTTAGGGTAGCTAGGTAGTATCTCAAGGCCATGGTACAGGCCAAAATTATATAGTTCAACAGACCCAGTAGGAGTAGGATACCATACCCTCTACTATCAAGGGTACTATTCTAGTCACTTCCATTTTATCTTCTACACTCTTTGATACAGGGTATTCATATAGTTTTATATCTATGCATGTTGTTAAGATCCTTAGGCTCTGTGTTTTCTCTTATGATAATGTTATGATTCTAGACACTCCGTTAGGGATAAAAACGGTATGTGTTCATCAATGTAAGGAGTTACCCCTTGATGTTGGGGGTATCACTTCTTATGGGATCTATATGTCCTATAGATGATAGACTTTGATATAATTATCATAATGGATTGGTTGGTTCCTTTTTGAGCCTTTGTCTATTTCTATAATTGTAGGGTGAGTTTCACATCACCAGAGGGTAGATCATTTATGCACAAAGGTGAATGGGATGTTCAGGTAGGCAGATATGGACCCCAACATCATGGGTTGGGTAGAGTGATAGCCCAGATTGCGAGTATATATCTGGATGAACAAGGGACATGTCAGACAGTTTTCCCTCCGGTGGTTGATCGTTTTAGGGACGTCTTCCTAGATGACTTTTTAGGCCTACTTTTGATGAGTGAGGGAGAGTTTTCTATCAAGCTATTACCAAGAGTTTCACCAATATCCATTCCTCCTTATAGGATGTCTATGATGGAGTTTCAAGAGATCAAGAGGCATCTAGAGTATTTAGAGGCAAAGGGGTTTATCTGACCTAGTACTTCACTGTGGGGTTCTCTGGTCCTTTTTTTGAAAAAAATAGATGGTACCCTCATGTTATGCATGGATTATAGAAAATTTATCCAGTTAATGTTTAAGAATAGGTATCCTCTACTTTGAACAGATGATCTCTTCGATTAGCTCTGAGGAGCTTGGGTATTCTCTAAGATTGATTTGAGATCTGGTTTTCACTAGGTATGTGTTCGACCTGTAGACATACCTCATACCAAATTTTGTAGAAGGTACAGTCTATATGAGTATTTGGTTATGTCGTTCGGTCTCACGAACATGCCAGTAGTTTTCATTGTGATGATAAACCGAGTGTTCGGTCCTTACTTGGATTCTTTTGTGGTGGTTTTCGTGGATGATATCTTTATGTATTCCCATAATCGATATGGCCATTCCAACCATCTTGAGATCATTTTGAATCCACTGAGAGAGAATTAGATATATTCTAATCTCACAAAGAAAAACTTTTGGATGGACAGGATTCACTTCCTGGGTCACATTATCTCAGAGACAAGAGTGTCAGTTGACCCAGAGAAGGTGAGGGAAGTAGTTTCTTGAGAACATCCCAAGAACGTGTTTTATATATGGAAATTATTAGAGATATATGGGTACTATATGTGCCTTATAAAGGACTTATCACACTTAGAATCACCATTGATGGTTTTTACTAAGAAGGGTGTGAATTTTGTGTTGTCGTATGCTTATGATATAGCCTTGTAGGAGATGAAGGGGAGACTGATATCAGCACCAGTACTGATACTTCCAGAGAAGGGAAAGAGTTATATATTCTATTGTGATGATTTAGTTATCGGGATGGGGTAGTGCTAATGTATGGAGATCGAGTCATGGCGTACGGGTCTTGGAAGTTGAGGCCTCATGAGAGGAATTACCCTATGAACGAATTGTATTTACTAGTTGTTGTACATGTGTTTCATTGTTGGAGACACTATTAACTTATGGAGAATTTTGTGGTGTGAACAGACCAAAAATCCTCAAATAGATCTTTAATCTATGTGACTTGAACTTGAGACAGTGGAGTTGGGTGGAATACCTTCAGTCTTTCAATTTGGAGCTTGCCTATAAACCTGGGAAGGGCAATGAAGTGGCTAATGATTTGAGTAGGGGGACTCAGATTCAAATGGTGCAAGAGGCCAATGGTGAGTGGAAGATTATGTCCTTGTTCTCTGACATGAATTTAGAGGTGCACGATAGTCAAGGATAAACTTTTCTTTCTTCTTTAGTTGTGTCTTCTACCCTCCTGGATAGAGTGAGTATGAGGCAGCTATTAGTTTCTGTGGGCCTAGTCCTATAGGATAGTTTAGCAAGTGAGGATCCACCTCCTGGTTGGATGGTAGGTGATGATGAGATCTTTCATATCCATGGTTGTGTCTGGGTTCCAGTGGAAATACGTGAGAAGTTAATGCGAGAGTTTCATGCTTCATCTTGGGCAGTGAATCCAAGTGTTTCCAAGATGTATTGTAACTTGCACTGTCAGTACTAGTGGATGGGTATGAAGAGAGAAGTGTATAGTTTTGTTACGAGGTGTTCCACAAATTAGTAGGTGAAGGCATAACATTAACAGTCAGTTGGTCTTTTATAGCAGTAACCTATTCTGATGTGGAAATGTGATGATGTCTTGATGGATTTAGTGACTGGGTTACCGAGGTCACCCAGAGCTAACGATGTTGTGTGGGTGGTGGTTGGCAGACTTACAAAGATCTCTCACTTCTTGCCAATCAAGTATACCTTCAGTGTTGATGAGATTGGGAATCTGTATATTCATGAGGTGGTAAAAATTCATGGGGTCCCTCATTTTATAGTTTTAGATAGGGATTCCCTCTTTATGTATCGTTTCTAGTAGAGTTTTTATAGGGCACTGGGTATACGGGTGCTTCTGAGTACAGCATACCACCCTCAGACTGATGGCCAGTCAGAGCATACAATACAAGTGTTGGAGGAAATGCTGCAAGCATGCATCCTAGACATTGAGGACTCTTGGAAGAAATATATTCCCCTATTTTAATTTTCCTACAACAAAATTTTCTAGGTGATCATAGAGATGGCACATTTTGAGCCTTTGTATGGTAGTCTGTGCCAATCACCCCTGGGCTGGTTGGAGGCAAGTGAGACAGCTTTACTGGGACTATGTCTTGTGCAGAAGAATTATGAGTAGGTCTAGTTGATTCAGAAGTGGATGGATAATTTTAATTCTCATCATAAATATCATGTTGATCATTATAGATGACCTCTGGAGTTAAAGGATGGGGATCGGGTTTTCTTGCGTGTTTCATCGAGGTTGGGACACCAATAGATCACGAGACAGGGTAAAATTTCACCGTGATATATCAGGCCATTTGAGAATCTAGAAAGTGTTGGTCCAGTTACCTGCCATTTTCAGTTACCTCAAAGGTACTGATCCGTACATGACGTCTTCTGTGTATCTTAATTGTGCCACTATCACTCAGACTCGTCTCAAATTTTTCAGCCCGATGAGGTTGAGCATCAGGTTGATGCGTCCTTTGAGGAGCATATAATTCGTATTGTGGATCGTACTGAGGCCAGTAATTTCCTATAGTACAGGCTTTATGGTAGTATGTCTAAGTTTAGGATGAGACCTGGGAGTGGGAGGTTGACATACGTACTCAGTGTCCAGATTTATTCTCTGATATTCCTTTATCACCCTTGGAAGGGCAATTCGGGGATGAATTTTTTTAAGGGGGAAAGTTTGTAAGAACCTGGTTCTTTTTTTGAGGTATGAATCTTTTATTTTTTGTTCATATAAGAGGAAAAAGAGTTAAATGGGTTAAATTATGGCTTTGGTCCTTACACGGACAAACTTGGTGGTTACACGCCATGTACTTATTAGTACACACCGTGTAACTTACCCGTGTATGGTTGAACATGAGTGTAATGGGAGTTAATAGAGGGGGAAAGTTTTAGTAATTACATGGTGTGTATCCTATTAGTACATGTTGTGTAGTTTTTTTGGATAAAATAGGCAGTAGTATTATTTTTCTTCATTTGGACAGAGGGCTCACCGGGTATCGCAAGCAACACCGTCAGAGCTCATTTTGGATCCTGATTTTCTGTCTGAACTCCATTTTGGTCACCGTCAGATGCGTTTGAACCCAATCAGTAATATATATATTCCTATTGAGCCATTATTTGTGATTTTTTCTCACAAAGAAGTTATAGGACCTTAAGTATTTTACCTTGTTTTATAGATCTACTTTGTTCTATCCTGAATTAGAGGTTGTCACTGAATGAGGAGAGTCACACGAGGACAAGGTAGGTAGTATTGTACCTCTCATTAATTATCAAGATGATTATATGTGATGAAGTGTCATGTGAACATTTTTTGGTGTCACTTTTATTTATTTTCGACTCGTGTTATTTACCATTTATGTTTAGGTAAATTAATATGTGTTATTATGCATGAATAATGTTTATTTCCTTGAATTAGGTCCACACCATGGGTTTGTTTCTCATGAATTTTCATTTATGGACATTTGGCCTAGGTTTTCTATAACTAAATCCTTTTTTTTCCTTTTGGGTTGTTAAAAATGAATTGAATTATAATGGGATTACAATTGGTTTAAATTTTAATTGGATGAATTAAGGGCTTGTGATTAGTGTTTTTCCCCTTTTCCATGTTATGACTATTACTGTTTAAGCCTTTTGATTATTTAATTCACTTGTTGCTTGTTATGTATGATGCCCACATGAGTTGTTATTATGTTAACCATGTAATAGTGTAATTTACATGTGTTGTCTATTATAATGAAATGTTGATATACCGAGTTTGACCCAATTTTAATTCCAGGCCTACGGGAGAGGATTTGTTATACCAATGGGTGAGGATTTGTTATGCCTATGGGAGAGGATTGGTTATGCCTGTGAGCGGGGTTTTTCTATTCCTACGAGAAAGGTGTTGAATTGAACATGGAAATGGAATTACTTATGACACGTCTTCCAAGACAAAGCACATTATTGGATTTGGTTTTCACTTTACTTGTTTAGATAGATTTCTATGGTATCTACTGAGAATCATTTATATGGGGGATTGATGAGCTTAGGTTGGATCTCGAGACTTATATAATTCAATGTAATTGAATGTTTTAACTGAAAACGATGAATGAAAATAGAAAAAATGACTTGTAGGATTGTTTACTTTTGAGTACTCCCTAGTTTACTGATTTTCTTTTTTTTACACTACCTGTTGCATATACTCACTGACATATTGGCATAGATCTTGGGTGGTTTCCTACTGAGATTTATTTCTCACACCCTTAGAGCATGGTACCAAGTCGATGCTTGTGATGCTTATAAGTTTTATTTTGTATTTATATATCTTGGTATTGTATCTTGTATCTAACTACAACGTATCCTATTTTAGATGATTTCTTAGAACATGTGACATACTACATCATCTTTTGTATTGAATGATTCCTGTTTATTTATCTTATAAGTCTTATAATGTTTATTTCAATTGTATGTTTTTTACTATTCCTCTATTGTATTATTATTGTTTCTGATGTGTTACACTCTACCAATGAAGACATAATTTCCTCAATATCACACCCTAGTCCCTCACTGCTAGTCGGCAGCCTCTGGCATTTGGGGAAATTCACTTGAGTCCATGTGGCCAACTGGGTACGGGGAACCAGTTGAGTGGCATCCAGATCCAGGATGTTACAAATGTCTAGGTACAGTACCAAGTGATTAAGTGGGGTCACACATTGTGTGGTACCTATACACATCGTGTACCACTTAATAAATCTTCTATCTCTCATATATCATTCTTTTGGACATAGATTTTGGCCTGTGAGTGGTCTATCCTGAGTGTTTTTCCTACATAGAACACAATGGTGACCTCTAAAGTGACATTCGAGATATATTGTGAGATTTTCCAGGAGTTAAGCCTATCTGAGGTGACACTTTATGTTCTAGGCATAACGCCTATACGAGGAGATTCTCAATGTTATAAGTGTGAATCTTATCTAAGGTGAGTCTCAATAACGGTTGTGGCCAATAAAAATCACCAAAGGCTTATTTCTAGGTGATGATCCCCCTAACGTAAAAGGGAACAAATCGCCGATGACCCGAGTTTTAACCCCCCATTAGCATGGGTGCGAGTCCTCTACACCTGCTTCCAGGTGTTGACCCCCCTAATATACTAGGGTGCAGATCCCCAATGACCAGAGTGTTGAACCCCCATCGACATGGGTGTGGGTCCTCTATAGCTACTAGAAGAGCAGTACCCTCTAGAGTATACCCTTCAGCAGGTCTAGGCAGTGGGTCCTTGTCAACTTTTGGGTGTTTAACCCCCTGACATATTAGGTTGTTGATCCCCAATGACTAGAGTGGAACCCTCCAGCTGGACTAGGAATGGGTCCTTGACAACACTAGATTGGAACCCTCTAGTTGGGCTGGGCATGGGTCCTCAAAAACACTAAAGTGACACCCTCCAGCTGGTCTAGGCATGGTTCCTCAACCTTGATACATGACCTCTTGGATATGTGGATCAATAACGAGACATGGTTTGATGTACCTTTAGACTCACAAGTAATATGGGTTCTTTCCCCATCAAGATGTGTCCTTGTGACGCGACCTAATATTGTGCAGGTGAGATAGAGCTTCCCAAAGTAGATATTATCGTGGTGTGTTGGTTGAGTCCCTTTGACTTTCGTGTTTAGGGAAGACATGTGGGGTGCTGGGCATCTTTGGTGGATACTTCTAGAATTTTTGGCGACTCTCCTTCTTAAGTTGAGCACTGAGATGGATATCCCCTTACTCTCTTATTTGGGATTCTTTGACTGAGCATGTATATATATATATATATATATATATCATATTTCAGTATCCACTACTTGGGTTTTGGTTACTATCCTTCAAAGAGAGGAAAAGACATGAGGGGTATGCTTCATGTTTCCTGTGTCTAGCTACAAGCTGGTTGGATGAGTCTACTCCACTACTATAGGTAGTAAATTCATGAAAATAAGTTCATATTCTCACCAGTTCTACCTCCTTGTGTTTGGATGAGTTTAATTCACTCTCTTATTGGGTTGAGTTGTACTCTTTTACCGTGCCTTGTTCTATCTACTATTTTCCTCTTCAGGATATATCTTACTGCTTCCCCTTTTCGTTTTGGGGGCATAATGTTGAGTTTTTTTATACTCATCCTTATATGGGATTTTCCTGCATGTGTCATGCCTTATGAAGAAGAAGAAAAGGTTGATCATGACTTCAGAGGAGATTAGGGATACGGGTGCTTGGACCGCGTATGGTGGTCATATCTTGGGATCCAAGAGAAGGACTCCCTCAGCTGTTTTACTTTTTCAGTTACTATCAAGTTGTGGCACTTTTCTAGTTGGTCTTGTATTTTTCCCCATTTTCTTTCGGTTTACACTACCGTACTTGTACTATTTAGAGATCCAAGAATTTTTTTTATTTACAGAATTCTATAATCTTTTACTTCTTTAACTCTTCACTTTCACATTGTGTTTGATATTTACGAGTGTATAAGTACTTAGGAAAAGTCATCCCCAAGTTTATTGTGGCTTCGGTGCTTGTCTCTACCCCCTGGCCTATGCAGGAAATCTTGGGGTAGTTGCGACTCAATACTCGGCATGGGTCGGGTTGTGACAAAGTGGTATTAGATAAAGTTCATTCCTTGGGATGTTGTTCGGGAATTTACCCTTAAAAGTATGGGTTGGATTTATGGAAACAATGTCAATATGTCTTGAGTGTGTATATTAGGATAGGGAGTCCAATGATGGTGTAGCGGGTGACGTATCCAATCTCCAGGACCCCAATTACCTGTTTTTCAACTCAGAATTCTGATACATTTGTTACAGGGATCAATAGTACATTCATCATATAGGATTGATTCCTTGATTTTCCTTCTTGATTCATCTCCCCATTGTTGTTTTTATATATACATACATATATATATATTCTTATTTGAATGTGGTACTCCTTGATAACTTTAAAGATGCCTATGCGATGACAACCATCCATGATACCATCTCTGGTTTGTGAAGATGACCTTGTGAGCTATGGGGACTCATTTCAGAGTCCATCATATGATATCCCTATTCCATGTGGGAAGGTAGCATCACCTCCACCTGTTGAGCAACAAATAGTCCCAGTAGAGCTGGCTGAGGATGTGAACAAGTTGAGCACACTCCGTGAGTTCCAGCATTAGAGACTGCTAAGGTTCTGTGGTGATCTATATACACAGTCAGCGGAGGAATGGATAGAGTCAGTGGTCTAAATCTTCAGGCTTGTTTGGACACTGATGGATTAGATGATGGATCTAGAATCCATTATTTTCCATAGAGAATTTGGGATTTGGTGAATCTTAGTTACTCAGATGCACGAGGAGTATGCACTCTCATAGGATGACTTCCAAAAATTGTTCCTTGAAGAGTAATCCCCCTACTCCTTATGCACTGTTTGGATTCAAGAGATTCTAGAGCTTCATTAGGGGGGATGACGGTGGTAGAGTACGCAGATGGGTTCAAATACCTGACTCAGTACTTTATGGACATGATCCATGATGGATACTTTAGAGTATGGAAGTTTGAGGAGGGACTCCACAGAGAGATTCATGCCAGCATAGTACCCTTGTGCATCCCCACATATACTGGGGTGTTGGAGCAGGCACTGTTGATAGAGATATCTCTATTAGAGGGATTCCAAACAGCCAGTTTTGGCAGTGAGATCAATAGAGCTGAGATGTCTGTGGAAACAAGAAGATGGTAGTTGGTAGGGCCTTGATATAAGAGGCCTCCCCATGATCATTCTCAGACACATGGTTAGGGACAACACAGAGCACTGGGACAACCCGGTGAGTGTCAATGTTATGCTTGTGGCGGGTGAGGTCACATGGCACGAGATTACCTGACCAGGCGTACTAAGCATCCTTGGTAGGTAGCAGATGGACCGCCACGGCAGTGATAGCGTCGTGATCAGGGATCCACTAGGTGGGGATAGGGTGATCCCCAGTGAGGTAGTGATAGTAGAGGAGAAGGAGTATTTGTGTGTGCTAGATAACGCTATGAGGTCCTTCCACAAATGCCATCGGGCATCCCACATCATGCGGAGATGGCAGTTGGGGCCACAGATAGCAGCAAGATTTTCATGTCTATAATATTTTAGTGCATGATATGGTAAGAGGTACACCCTGTGTCTTTTATAATTTTTAAATTAGAACTTGTTAGACACTGTGTGAGGTACTCTTCCCTCCCTGCTTCTTTCTTGATGTTTTACCAAGGTGACTCAGGGCATCGTTGTAACCCTGTTTTAGTGTTGTTTTACGTAGCTTTGAATGCAAGAGTAAGAGGGGTCCTTCCCCCACAGAGACATGTTTTTGTGACATGAGAAAAACTATGACGAAAATTTAGTTTTTCCCAGAGTGGATAGTATCGAGGTGTGGTGGATGAGTCCCTATGAATTTTGTGTTCGTGGTGGGGTTGTGCAGTGGATAGTTAGAGCAGGTCCTAGAATTTCAAGTGGATTTTTTCTACTTGACCTCATTTTTCATGGGATTCCACTAGTGGGTGTGGAAGATTTTCTAGTTTAGGGTTAATATTCTTCCAAGAGAGGAAAAGACACGTGGGTTATTCCCAGTCTTTTTGGATCTAGCTTCTTGCAGTTGTATAAGTTTACTCACCTACCTTGTTTGTGGGTACCTTTGGGTTCTCAACATTGAAATATAGGTCATGGTTATTGAGACCCCATGAACAGAACTTTGCGACTCGCTAATTGGTGCTGGAAGTAGTAGTCTTCTCCCTGAGGATGTAGAGATTCTTCCTTCAAGGAGAACACTTTGTGTTTTACTCAGACCACCATGGTTGCAAGTACGTCTTCACTCAGGGATACCTAAACTTGAGACAACAGTGTTGGTTGGAATTCCTACAGGACTATGATTTTGAGATAGTTTATACTCCAAGAAAAGGAAATGATGTAGTATATTCCCTTAGCAAGAATTCCTAGGCTCGCTTAGTGAGAAATGTTTCAAAACAGTTAGCTTCCTTACAGTTGACCTTGGTGGAGTAGGAGGGTGTAGTTTTTATTTGGTCTAGGTGTTGACTTCTTCACCTCTCGAGCGAGTGAGAGAGTCCCAGTTGTGAGACACCAGCTGTGAGATCTTATGTGATCAGATATCCATAGGTGATACACCAAATGGATATTATGAAGGATAGAATCATGAGATCTTATTCCAGTTATAAATAATGGTTTCAGTTGTGATACAGGAGGAGGTGATGTGAGAGTTCCACACTCCTCACTTGGTTGTACATCCTAGTGTCATGAAGATGTATGTGGATCTTCGTTGGCTGTTTTTTTGGTCCAGAATGAGATGAATAATGGTTGAGTTCATCTCATGATGCCTCATCTGTTGGTAGGTGGAGGCTGAGTACCAAGTTCTGATATGTTTGTTGCAACCTATTGAGATCCTAGGGTGGAAATGAGCTAGATTATCCATGGACTTTCTCGCAGGGCTTCCAAATCTAGAAAAGGGCCAGGATTCCATCTAGGTAATAGTAGACTGACTCACAAAGTCGGTGCACTTCCTTTCGATCAGGGAGCAGAGTTCGGTGGACATTTTGGGGTAGTTGTATGTATGGGAGATCGTCTGTCTTCATGGGGTACCCTCGACTATTATCTCTGATCGTGATTCATGGTTTATTTAATGATTGTGGAGAGGACTATAGGAGTAATTAAGGACCTTTATACTTGTGATTATAGCCTTTCACCCCCAGACTGATGGGAAGACTAAGCACACAATCCAAGTGTTGGGGGATATGTTGAGGGCTTGTGTGTAGGTTTTATTCTAGGGAGGCGAGCTATCCTCAAAGTTCACTATGCCATTTGAGATCATGAAAAGGGTTGGAAAGGTTTCCTATAGCCTTTACCAACCCCTAAATCTAGATTGAGTGCACGATCTTTTCCATGTGTTTTAGTTGGGGAGATATGTCCATGATTCTACATGCGTCATCAACAAGAGAAGACCATGTGTGGACTGATCATCCCTTTGGTTTACATGTTGTGGTAGCATGGAAATGTGTTGGAGTTTCCCTAGGAGTGTGAGAGCTAGGTGTGGACTCAGTATCTCGATTTGTTTCCATATTTTACTTTCCAAGGATTAAAATATTAAAGTAGGGAATGATGTAGAGACCCGGTTTTTTCCTTGTAAGACTTTGGAATATTACTATATATATTTACAAAGATAGGTGTTGAGATGACATACAATTCCAAGAACCAGTGTGCTCGGAATTAATTTTATAAAAATAATACGTATATTTTATACTATGTATGGGAAGGAAATGGGATAACTCTCAAATGGTTTATTGTATCAAAAATATGAGTCCACGGTTGAGTCTGAAGCATGGTGTTTACCCTAGGTGGGATATAACTTTTCTCGGTAGAGGTCATATGTAGAAAACGTTATCGAGGACATAACCGTAAATATAATAATTAAATAAAATTATTTTATCTAGGACGTTAATTCAAATAACTTCTAAAAAGGGACTCGGATTGGAAATTTGAGACCACCATTTCATTTGTAATATTGTTTTTTACATAAGTGTGACATAAAGTGAGAGGGAAAGGGATGTGCAGATCCCATGACTGTTGGAGAAAGACCTATTAAATTCTATAAATAGTTTATTAAGAAAATAACCTAGGGTTTGGCTCATTCCTCCCATGGATAGCAGAAGCTCTCCTCATATCCTTCCTTTTGAAAATCGACGTCGGATCTTTGATGGATCACGATGGTGCTGCAAATCCAAGCAAATCAGAGCGAAGAAAATGAAACGATGGATCTGAATCCAAGTAGGACTTTTATTTTGGATTCCGCATCCCCAATTGAAATTTGTGTTTCATAAATTTCATTTGTTGCCGATTTTGCTGCTTTGAGCATCAATGAAGATGGTCTAACTAACATTTCCATCAATAGATCTATCATTGGAGGCCACAATTTCATTTTCTTCATCTGTTATTTTTCATTCTTCATCGTTAAATTTTTTTCACATTGAAAAAATGATGAATCATGGAGTGAAGCATTGATCTGTGTAGGTCATGATCCAAGGATTCCAGATCTATGACTATTTCAAGTTTTGGGCACCAGAGGAGGCCTAGTGATCCACGGAAGTGACGGCCTACATTTTTTACAATGAAACAGTGATGTATATTCATGAATAGCATAGGTATGTGTAGATCGGGACCCGAGGATTCCAGATTTTCTTTTGTTTCATGTTTTGGAGCATTGTAGGAAAACTTTTGATTTACGGAAGGGACCACTAGTGCACGACATCCAATGGCGGTGGTCCATGAGGTGGCGGAATCCACGAGGCAATAGTTCCTGCAAGAGCTATGAGGTGGCGGACCACCAGTGGTAGTCTGCAAGGTGGCGATAGCCATGAGACAGCGATGGTCATGAGAGCCGCGGTGGGTAGCAGCAGAACCAGGGGCAAGGTAGCTGCTGGAGCTGCAGGACGATAGTGCAGAGTGTGGGGTGTGACGGGGTGTGAATTGGAGGTCCATCAATCTAGTGGGGAGATCTTCCTAGGTTATTGGGTTGGTCTAGAGAGGTTCGGGCTGGAGTAGGTCGGGTCGGGCCGATTGGGCCAGGCAAGTCTTCGGGTTGCGGGTTCAAACATCCATATCTCCTAAATGGAGAATCCTTTTTATGTGTCATCTACAATGACATGATCCTACTATCGAGACAGACCATTTGAGTCTAGTTTAAAAATTTAAAGATTCAGGCTCAATGCTTGGTTTCACGAAATGCCTCAATATAATTATTATTTTTGAGGAATTTTTTGTATCGGACATAACTCCTAATGAAGACATCCAATTAACACTCTATTATTGGTATCTCGACCATATATTTTAAGAGGAAGTTTCAAAACCAATTTTGGGTATTTAAATTGAAATTTGTGTGTGTGCCCCACGAAGCCCGTTTCAGTCCTGTTGTGGTGAAATGCATCATTTTCACCAAGTGTCTGTTTTGGATGAATGAATAGTCAATCCCATGCATTTTTTCATGAGTATTGTAATGGTCCCATCCATATAATTTATTTTGATATTAAGGTGTAAGCCCCAGGAATCATCGTTCATATAAGATACTAATAGATTCAGCTTCTTCACCGAGTGTCAGATTCGGGCGAATGAATAGTTGATAATGTGTGCTTTTCCGCAAGGAGCGCAATGGTATGATATGTTCGGTTATCTAGGGATGTTTGAGAAGTAATTTCAGTAAAACTATGTTTTTCCCCTTTAGAAAAATGATGATCCCCATGAACTTTTCAGACCTTTGGCTAGAGGTGTCATGTACTCTTGGAGTACACTGGCATGCCT
The DNA here is from genome assembly GCA_963277665.1 of Viscum album. Classification (NCBI taxonomy): domain Eukaryota; kingdom Viridiplantae; phylum Streptophyta; class Magnoliopsida; order Santalales; family Viscaceae; genus Viscum; species Viscum album. The sequence goes on from OY728125.1 coordinate 600,127,838, forward strand.
AGGGGTACTTGTTTGCAGTTGATTACCTAAGAATGGCTAGGTACATGGCTAGGAAATGAGGTAGGTTCACACATTGTGTGGTCCCTATACACATTGTGTACCAATTAATAAATCTTTTATCTCTCTTATATCCTTATTTTGGACTCAAATATTTATCCAGTGATTAGCCTATCCTAAGTGTTTTCTCTGCGTAGAACACGATGGTGCCCTTTAAATTGGCTTTTGAGATATTTTATGAGATGTTCTGGGTATGATGCCTATCTGAGGTGATTCTCAATGTTATGGGCATGATGCCTATCTTAGGTGACACTCTATGTTCCGGGTGTGATGCCTATCTGAGGTGACACTTGATGATGGTTGTGACCAGGAAGAATCACAAAGGCTTCCTTCTAAGTGATGATCCCCCAGACATACTAGGGCATGAATCCCCAATAAATAGAGTGTTGACCCCCATCAGCATGGGAACGGGTCCTCTATAGCTACTTCTGGGTGTTAATCCCCCTGAAGTATAAGGTCATAGATCCCTGATGACCAAAGTGTTGACCCCCTATCGGCATGGGTGCAGGTCTGTTTTAGCTACTTGACGAGAAGTACCCTCTCGGGTATACCCTTCAGTGATTTTGGGTAGTGGGTCCCTGTCAAATTCTGGGTGTTGATCCCCCTAAAGTACTAGGGTGCAGATCCCTGATGACTAGAGTGGAACCCTCCAGCTAGGATGGGCATGGGTCCTCAACCTATTCTGAGTGGTACCCTCCAGATGAGCTAGGAATGGATCATTGATGACACTAGAGTGGCACCCTCTAGTTGGGCTGGGGTTGGTTCCTCAAACATGAGACACAACCTCTTTCCTATGCGGACCAGTGATAAGAGATGGTTTGACGTACCTTTGGACTCACAAATAAGAGGGGCACTTTCCCCACCAAGACACATCCTTGTGACATGACCTAAAACTATCCATGCGAGACAGAGCTACCCAAAGAAGATAGTATCAAGGTGTGGTGATTGAGTCCCTTTGACTTGCATGTTTAGGTCAAATGTGTGGGATGTTGGGAATCATTAGTGGATACTTCTATAACTGTTGGTGACTCTTATTATTAGGCTGATATGTGATATGGATTTTCACTTACTCTTTTGTTTGGTATTATTTAACTGATCGTATATATATATATATATATATATATATATATATCATGTTTTAGTACCCACTCCTTGGGTTTTGGTTACTCTCCTTATAAGAGATGTGAAGACGTGCGGGGTATGCCACATGATTTCTTTGTCTTTCCTCACACCGGTTGGATGAGTCTATTATCCTATTATAGATAGTGAAGACTCAACAAGAATTTCATCTTCTCACTATTTCTAGATCCTTGTGTTTGGATGATTTTACTTCACTCTCTTGTTGGGTTGAGTTATGCTATTTTACCATACCTTGTTCTATTTGTTTTTTTCCTCTTCAAGGTATCTCTTACTGCTCCCCCTTCACCTTTTTGGGGTGTCTTACTAAGTATTTTTATACTCACCCCGGCATGGGATTTGCCCACATGTGTCATTCTTTATGTAGATGATGGACAGGTTGATCGTGACTTCAATAGAACTTAGGGATATGGGTGATTGAACCACGTATGGTGGTCATATAATGGGATCCATAAGCAGGACTCCCTCATTTATTTTACTTTTTTAGTTACTACCAGGTTGTGGCACTTTTCTGGTTAGGTGTGTATTTTTACCCTTTTCCTTTTTATTTACACTACCATACTTGTACTATTTAGAGGTTCATGCATATTTGGTTTATTTATCGTACTGTATAATATTTTACTTCTTTCCCTCTATAATTTTGAATTGAGTTGGTTTTGTGCATGTGTACAGGTACTTAGGCAAAGTCATCCCATAGTTTGTTGTGCCTTCAGAACTTGTCGCCACCCCCTGGCCTATGAAGGTGGGCTTGGTGTAGTTGCAGCTCGAGCCCTGTCATGGGTCGAGTTGTAAAAAAAATTATGTTTTAAAACGTTTTTTTCATAGCAGAAAGGATATTTTCCTCAAGAAATGTTTTAAATGGTTTTTAAAGATTCCTTTATGAGTTTTCAAAGAATATTTTCAAATAAAAGGATTTCAAAAATGTTTTATGAATTTTTAGTTTTAAAAAATGATTTTAAAAGAAAAGTTATTTTCCTCATGGAATGTTCTAATTGTGTTTTCTAAATCATTTTCCATCTAAGATTATATTCCTTGATGTTTCCTATGCCTTACTGGGGATATGATCTAAGGATACCATTTTTATTCTTTATATGAATGGTTTATGATTATGATGGAATTATGTTTATGAAACTCACTTCTTTTCATGGGTTATAATATGATAAAATGATTAAATAATTATGAAACTTGTCTCTTTTCCATGAGTTATGATATAATTAAATTTTTATGAAACTCATTTCATTTCATGGGTTATGATATGATGAATTTATGATTTCTGGCATACATACATATTATTTTAATTATGTGATGGGTGGTACCTATATCTCCCTCAAATAAATTATGTAAATATTTATATCTCATGAGATAGATAGGAATGGAATGGAGAGTGAACCTGGTTTAGTAAGATACTTTTTCCACTATGATTTTCTTAGGAGTGAACCTTGACTACTATGATGGTTTGGAGAGTGAACTCATTCTAATATTATAACCTTGGTAGTGATACTTTACTACTATGGAAATGATTTTCTATATTTATATGTATTCCACAATTCCATGTCTTATGCCAATGTAATTCTCTCATGGATCATGTTCTTTTATTTCTATAAGATTAATGTATTATGAACTGCCAATATTTATGTCATGACTCGGGATTTTTATCTTTGATATATAGGGTATGGTTTTCAAATGTTATGTTAATTTTTTGGTACCCTTATCCTCATGTAATTATTATGTGATCATTGATACCTCACTTTATTACCCTTACTAAGCATCTGATCTCACCCTTTCTTATGTTTCATTTCCCCAAGTTATGAAGAAAGGTTTTAAGTAGGGTATGTTTGTAAAGAATTCTAAATGGGGAGATCTTTATGGGATATGTTGAAGATATTTCACTAAATTATAATATTATATACCTAGTCTCAAAAATCAGTAAAATATTGTGGTCCCCGGGTGTGTGTTTGTGTAATGTAATGAATTTTCATAAAAAAAAGATGTGATGTCGATGTATGAGAAGTCTATGTCTCTACAGTTGGTATCAAAGGATGTGTTTATTTAACCTTTGAAAACTAGGATGAGAAAATTTTAGCAATATCCCTAGGGATATTTATAAGGATATTTCTAGGGATACATCTAAGGATATGTCTAAGGATGAGTAGTATAAGAAAATGTCTTGGAATTTTGGTAAAGGATATAGCAAGTGGTTTCTAAGAAATTACATCCCTACATGGATATTACAAGTGGATGTGGCTATGGCACAAAGGTTCTAGGGGTACTAAATCTTAAAAGAGAATATTGAGCTAGACTTGATCATAACATGGTTCATGAAAATAGGCCTAGTTGTACACTTTATTTGACACTCTTGATGGATATTATTTTGAAATTCAAAAACTCTATTTAAACCATCATGATGGATTTAAATATATGATGACAATGAATAACCTATGATAAACCTAATGTTTCATAGATTAAAAATAAGGATTTGTGATTTAGACATCCTATAAGTGATTTTTCATGATTATATAGTTTCCTTTTATGATTATTATTGCTCAAACTATGATTTTTGGTTTTAGACAATGGTAGGAACTAGAAGAAACTGGATTAATATTGATTGTGATAGACATTGTGTTGATGATAAACAAAATGGGATGATTACTGGAGTGAAATATATTATTATTATTCCTAATAAATTATCACTATATATGATTAACAACTTTCACCTTAACCAACTCTCAGACTCACCAAAGAAGAAAATGATGGATTTTATTGAGAGTTTAGGTGGTGGAGACCATAGAGGAAAGAAGATTCTATTTCCTATATATCTAGACTGTGGGAAGAAGCACCCAAGTGAATATCTTAGAGGAATGGGAAGATATTTTGAGTGTGGAATAGAAGGAAAAAAACAAGTAATTTCCAAGTAAAAATGAAAATTTTGGTTAATGTAATAGATGAGAATAATGGCCTCCCTAAGGTATCATCAATGGTTGAATTTTTTAAATGTGGTAATTATGGGCATTATGAAAATTGATGTCCTAAGGGGGAAATATCATGAATATAATTAGAAAGGTGGTACGAGAAATATTTATACTACTGATGATAAAGATACCATGAATAACATATGAAAGGTATGTGTTGTTCTAATAATAATTTTTATGTTAAATATGAGAATCATGATTAAATTGAGGTTGATAAATGTTAATACAAGATTTATATTTCATATTGTAGGAAAGTGGTATTAAGGAATAAGATGAGGAAGTCTGGTTAATAGTTTAAGAATGAAAGGGGATGATTGGAGTGTCTATGTATTAGAATTCAAGAATTTTGAATCATGAAATATATAAGGATTGTTCAGTAGAAGTTTTCTTTAAGGATTCTTAATAATATATTGATCATTACTGATGATATAGAAAAGTTATTTATTAGAAAGGTGATATTTTATGGAAAATATATGATTAAGGGTGGATAACCCATAATATTTTTCGGGTGTTGAGATAATGATGTTGGGATAAAGAGATGTTGGGTATCAATAAAGTAAATTGGATAGTATTGATGGGCTTGAAAATGATTAATGATTTTTTGAAAAAGTGATCAATGCTATCATTTTTGGATTTTATAGCATTATTGAATTTATGGAATATATTTAATAATATAAGGTTTTATTCAATTAATGGAGATGTATTTATGTTTTCATTAAGGTTTTATGGTAATTTTGGTTATTAACATATTTCAAGAAAATATATCATCAATGTATTAAAATATTTTTCTATGACATTAATATCTAATTCATGTTCTTTGGGGGTTAGTTTTGGAAATTTGGTGACCTTCATTCCAATTTTTTTGGATTTCAATTTTTTTCAAACATTGAGGACCCTTAATGTTAACTATTCATTGAATAAATTAAGTTAAACTTTGGATATTATTGGATAATCTATACTAAAAATTTTATTTTTGATAATAACTAGATAAAGAAGGAATAAATTATCATTATTTTATGGATATTATAATCCACTAGTGCTTCAGGAAAAAAAATCTTCATCCTTTCTTGGAGAAAGATATGAAGTGGAAATTAATTGAAGTATAACCAAAGGATGAGATTCTGCTTGTAAAATGGAATGAAATCAAGTAACTGTATCTTCTCATGAAAATTCACCAACTTTAAAAAATACTCTTGAAATAAAATGTTAAACATTTACCTTCATTTATAATGAATGAATAGCATTTTCACCTCTTAAAAATTTATGGATTTGTGGTTGTTATATTTATCTTGACCATGTTATCTATCACTCCCCATTATTATTTGGGTTTTATTTGTTTCTTCTATGTCCATGTTTTCACTTACCACCAATGTTATCCTGCATAGAAACCAAATTATGTGTTATCTTATATGGCCTTTTCACATCCTTTTCTCTATTTTTAAAAGGAATTTTTATTAAAAAAATTAAAATAGGGGTTTCCCACAAAGGTATTTTCATATTTTAAATCCTTGTTTACTGAGTACAAGTTCATATTGTGAGGATGAAATTTATTTAAGGGAGTATAATATAACACCCTAATATTTTGTGAAATGATTTTTTTAAATAAATTTAATCTTTACAATATCTTATGTTACATACAACACTCTGTTTAGATTTAATTACACATAATGCTAATTTTGGATTTCAATACACAAAACACTAATTTTGGCTTGAGTTACACACAATACCAAGTTTACCTTTCATTACACACAACATCGAGTTTAAACAAAACATTATATATAGTTAAAATATTATTATTTAATATTAAAGTTATCACATAGAAATTAGAATAGAACGTATGAATATGACTAACTAAATTATAAAAATATATAATTTAAATATTTATATAAAACTAATTTTTTGGTGACCAATTAATTATAAATACAAATAAGAACAATTTAAAAATAAAGGAAATATTTTTTTGAAAAAAAATTATGTGCACAAGTGTATTTTACATCAATAAATTAAAAAACACACTTTTGGAGAATTATTTTAATGATATTTAAATATTATATATTCAACCAAATTTTTAATATTTATATTATATTTTTTTAGAGAATATAAAATAATAAATCAACTTTTACGCTAAAAATGTATTTTTATAAAAAGTAGTTTTGTCACCTTTTGCACTGTTTTTTTATAATTAATTTTTTCCAATTTTAGAAACTTTATTTAAAAAAATTACTTTATTTTTGAAAATAAAAAAATAAAATTTATCTTAGGGTTTATTTTTGTGAATTTTCTAAGAAGATAAATTTTTTAATGAATAGTGAAAAATACTGGTTTTTTTAAGAATTTTCATTTACTTTAATGCATTTAGAAACATAAAAATTATTTTAAGATGATTTTAAAGGTAAAATTGGTTCAATTAGATATCTATTAATCCAATTTATGTCATTGTAATCATTTTTATATTAAATTTTGATATAAATATTTTTTAAAATTTTGAACATTTTCTCTTTGGAAAACTACTTTCTCATCGTAACTACGGGATTAATTTAAATTAACTTCCTCCAATTATATAAATTTAATTTTTAAAAATGTATTGAATACTTTTAATAAGGATAATTTATTTTTTATAATATTATTAACTTAATCTTTTACCATAATAAATAGTAAAAATAGTAAAAATTATCTACTATAATTAAGGTAAAAATAGATTTATGATGGGGTTAAACTAAATATATAAGGGTTAAAAATGATCCAAAACTTATAAATACCACATTGGATGGAAATATTTATAGATTAACTATTCTATTATCTATATTTTTTCATTTTATAGTCTTTTTTTATGACTAAAATGTGGGTACAACTTTTTTTTCAAACATTACAAGTGTGTCACTCACCTCACTTATAAAAGGACACCCACTATCCTCTCCTATTCACACTTGAAAAACTATTATTTTACATAGATACCTACCCAAATAAATTAATTATTTTCCTAATCCCATAATATAATCCTTATTTTTTTCATAAATTCAACCTAGGATTCCTTTTTTGTAAACCAAAAGAAGTTTTCTGAAGAAGAGGTAACACCCCTAACAAAGTGTTTTATTTTATTTCTTCATCCACCTCCTCCAATTATTATTAAAAAAATTACATAAAAATATAAATATATTAAATGTACTTATATGTTTATATATTAAGGTAATTACCTACAACTATCTCATCTTCCATCAAATTGGACATGAAATCATCATTCGTGTGTATAGCGGACTACCGCCTCTTGAACTGATGTTATTCATTTTCCATTACCACCTCTCACAGAGGGATATAATGATGTATTAAATGTTTATTTATTATATTTATGATATTATTATACTCACATAATTATTATATCAGATATACCTTCATACTTCCCATTTTGTGAGAATATGATAACGTCGCTCGTGTGTACGGGGGACTACCACCTCGCAAAGCGATGTGATTCGTTTTTTGCTTTATATTTAAGGTAATAAGGATAATTTTAATGAAAATGTGTGATATATATGAAATAAAAAATTATTATTTAAGTTCAATATATTATTTACCTTTATTTATTTCATTTCATACGTCAATAAAATGGAAACAATGTTCATACATATGTACGGCCTACCATCTCCATGAACGGTTTATTTCATTTTCTATATCTAACTTTTATGAACTTATCTAACTAAATATATAATTTATATATATGATATTTATTTCGTGGTAAAAATTATTGATATTATGGAACCATTATCAAATTAAGAGGAACAAAAAATAACAAATCAAAACATACATGAAAAATAAAGCATTTATTACCTAAAATGTGATTTTAACAACGAATTATTGATAAACAGGTAATAAAGTTCATAAGTAAATATTTTATGGTAAGATACATATGATTATGGTTTTTTAATATATGTATAATATAATTATATTTATTATACAGGAGGTTCAATCATGTATGAAGGAATTTGAGACTTAAGGTAAGGGATTTCCATCTCACTTTTCACTTCTATGAGACACATGCCATATTCACCAACAATTTCTTTTATGTGGTGTATATAATATCCAAGAATAAATTTTATGATACTTATCCTAAAAAATATGGGGATTTACACATCCATTTTAAGATTTATCCTTCATGGGGTTTATGGTTCAAAATTTAACAAAGTGGTAAGGGATTTTTGTCTCAATTTTCCTTCTTTGAGACATATGTTATGTTATGCACTTATCTTATTTTATGAGGTGTATATATATCCCCTTTTAAATTTAATATAAATAATTTATGTATTATCATGATATTATAAGTTTTACTTAATTTTATTATTTCATGGGGCTTACAATTCAATGTTACCAAAGTAGTAATAGTTTTATCATACAATCTCATCATTTATTAGGATTATTTATGTTTATGAATAAAATGATGAAATATTATAATATATATCTCAATAAAATCATTAATTTTATTATCCTATGATTATTTCATGGGAATACATGTTTTACCTTAATTTTCCTCTTTTTATATACTCAAGATTTCAAAACAATGTTTTTAAGAAAAATTATATTTATTTATATTTTCAGTCAAAAACCCTTTTTCTTTCAAAAACATGTTATATAAAAATGTTTTCAAAAAAATTAACATTATGAAAAATATTTATTAAATAATTTTTACCCATGTTTCAATTTTTTACAATTTTTTGTCAAATGAATCCTCATGTATTTTCTCAGCAATTCTCATTTGTTTTTTACCGAAAATATGAAAGGAATCTATATTTTAACATGTAAAGAATGAAGGAATTCTATAATGTCATGACCATTATTTTTAAAACTTTCTTTATAAGTTTTCAAAATTTATTTTCAAATAAAAGGATTTCCATAATTTTTTATTAATTTTTAGTTTTAAAAATTGATTTTCAAACAAAATTATTTTATTTATGAAATGTTATAATTGTATTTTAAAAATAATTTTCCATATAAGCTGACATTCATTGATGTTACCTATGACTTACTGAGGATACGATCCAAGGATACCATTATTATTATTTATTTGAATGGTTTATGTTTATGATGGAATTATTTTTATGAAACCAGCTTCTTTCGAAATATTATTATATGATGGAATGATTAAATGATTATGAAACCTATCTCTTTTCCACATGTTATGATAATATGAAATGTTTATAAAACCCATTTCATTTCATGGGTTATTATATGATGAATGTTTTATGATCTTGTGGCATATATAGATATGATTTTCATTATGTGGATGGTGGTACCTATATATTCCTCCAATGAATTGGTACATCTCATGATATAGATAGGTATCGAACTGGGAGTAAACCTAGTTCAGTAAGCGACTTTGTCCACTATGATGGTCTTCGGAGTGAACCTTGACTACTATGATGGTTTTGGGGGTCAACTCATTCCACTGTGATATCCTTGTAAGTGAGACTTAAATACTATGGAAATTATTTTCTATACTTATTTTTATTTTAAAATTCCATGTGTTATGCCAATTTTAAGATCTCATGGCTCATGTTATTTGATTTCCTTATGATTTATGTCTTATGAACTGTCTATATTTATGCAATGACTCAAGATTTTAATATTTTATATGAAAGGTATGGTTTTCAAATGTTATTTTAATGTTATCATACCCTTGTGCTCGTTTCATTCTTATGATCATTGATATCTCATTTTATTACACTTATTGAGCATCTGATCTCACCCTTTCTTATGTTTCCTTTCCACGGGTTATGAATAAAGGTTTGAAGTATGGTATGTTTTTGAAGAGTACTAAAGGGTAAGATATTTATAGGAGATATTGAAGATATTTCACCAAGTTAGAATATTTTTTACCTAGTATCTAAAGACACTAAACTATTATGGTCATCATTAATGTGTTTGTGTAATGTAATGAATTTTCATCAAAAAAAAGATGTAATGTTGATGTATGAGAATATTGGGTCACTACATTTAAAACCTTTATGCAGATTCCCCTATAGTTTCTTCTTTAACTCTTAATGTTCAATAATGGCCATTTTATAAGGAGTCTTGGATATTGTAAAAGATCTTGGTATCATCTCAATTGAGAACTCAACGTCATGACTATGAGGAATACCAAACAATTCTTTGGTAAACACATCATTGAATTCCCTTATAATGTGCATATCATCAAGGATGATCTTTTATTTAACCTAAATCATTTGATCTAGATACTATTTCTTTTAAGGTAATAATATCTATTCTTGGTATGGTGATACCAAATAATATTCATCCTTCTATATAAACTTTTATAGAATCAGAGGATGATTAGTGATAAGAAGGGTGATTTCATTCTCTTTGAAATTTATATTGTCTCTATATAACAAAAGTCCATCCATACCTAGAATAGCATCAAATTATGATAAAGGGAGTATCATTAGTTTTTTTGGTAAATTCATTCGACATATTTTGATAGGGGAGGATTTATATACTTGGGATGAAATAATTACCCCATTTAATGTTTTCATTGATAGTTATGCTTCTATGTTTTGTGGTGGTGTTTGAATAGTTCTACTATACATTCATCATATTAAATAATGTATAGAACAATAGATTATAATTCTAACTTTCATTATTTAATTCTGGTTCTAATAATTTTATTCATCCAAAACAGACTTAGGGATAGGAATTTTTTCAAAACATTAAATATATAAAATGCAAACTATGAACATTAAAGTGATAACTCATAAATGAAATATATTCCTTAACTTATGAATTTATTGATTCCAATATATGTTATCCATGATTTATTTACTAATATAAAGTCTTATGGTAATTTGTGTTCCCTTCATAATTTTTTATAAAGAGGATGTGAATTTACCAAATCATATACCCCAGTAGCGTCAAACTAGGTGTGAAGTAAGGCCTATTATTGTACACCAGGTGATGATCAATTCCATCTCAATGTGCCCTTTTCGAGGTTATTTCCCTTTGGTATAACTATTCTAAAGAAACATCAACTTATAGTATCCATACAAGGATTTATTTGATTGGAAATAAATTACTCTATAATTTACCAAAATTTGGGTATTTTTTTTTCTGCTTAGTCTTATACATAAGGATTTCAAAAAAAATTTCTAAGTCTAATCCCCAAAAATAACTATATTTTTCTATGATACCAACTACAAAAACCCATATTTTAATAAACCTTAATTCATCATTTATTATATAAAGATACAATTAATATATCCCCATAAGACCATGAGGCCTAGTGTATTTGGTTAATTAGGTACATAACATAACAAATTGTAATAGAAAAACAATATCATTATTTAAATCTCCTTTAATTTACTCTTAAAAAATTTTGTTTCTTTTAAAACTGCATGGGATAACCTAGGGACATGCATAAGAAAGGGTTGAGATATAAAGACTAGTAATGGAATAATAAAATCATGGCATAAGGTAAAGTATTAATTGTTAGAAAATAGTCATACCAATGTGCATTATTGGAGTGGAAATGATAAACTTGAACATAAAATAATGATACAATATGATAACATAAGGGAAACATGGGAATGTGGTGACAACATAAAACATGAAATCATAAGAATAATTCAAGTATAACCACAAATAAATCATAACCTAGTGTTCTTAGGATAACTTAAATTTCATCTTACATTGAATCTCATGAGATAAAAACATTACCCAATGCATTGGAGGGCTATATAATCCCGAGCCCACCCATCGCATTCATATTATGTACATGCATAAGTGTGCCACATAGATCATTCAATATAGGATAATATTTCGTAACATTTAATCCCATGATTAATGATAATAGGTAACAAAAATTTAAGTACAAAATAAATAAAGGATAGAAATATCTAGGTGAATGCTATTGAGTGGAAAAGGGGATGGGTATTTTCTACACAAATGTTTGGCATGGAAAAATGCAGGATAATTTCGGCAGTATAACAAAGATATATAAATATTCATGTAAGGGTTTAATGAGATTTAAATGGATCTATAATAACTTATAAATAATAATTATATTAATATGGATGTGTAAAAAAATATCCCAACATGAACAATTGGGAATCAAAAGGCATAATATAAAGAAGGTTCTCGAATAAAGAGGAGGAGAGGATCCCTTACCTTGAGAGGGTGCTTCTTAAAGATTTGGTGGATCTTCTTAAGATCTTGGAGACACCTTGGGATGGATCTAAATATATAAGGGTAGAATAAATTCATGATAAAATGGTTTTTAGTAAAGATTAATGGGAGGGTGGGTGTGTTTTTATAGAAAAGGAGAGGGGAATTCTTTATTAATTTCAAAACATAGGTTTTCAAATCTATGTGATAAAGTAATCAAATCCAAAAACCATACCATGGTTTTTTACCATGGTTTCTACCAAATAGGATAAATTTTCATTATTTTATAAGGCTAATAACTGATATCATTAAAATAATACTCTTGGTGATGTGGAGGTGAGTCATGTTTATAAAGAATTGATTTTAAAACCTTAAAATATAATATAGGTTTTGGAGGATTCATTAAGGGTTTATAAAATTAATCAAATAACTTAAAAAAATATTTTAAATTTTAAACATAATTTTTATCAATGATAAGATTTATAGTATTTATTACTACACTTTTGGTCTTTTATGATGTCCTAATACATATCCTATAATTATACCATATTTAATTCTTACACAAAAATTCAACTGCCTCATAAAATTATAAAAATTACACCATTGAATAATTTCAATATTATAATTTAAAAAATAATATTTATTTTATCAAAATAACACTATAATGATAATTTATACTTTAAAATGAAAAATCCCCTTTTATTGAAAATAATGGGTTTTTTGAAAATAATAGTTTTTTGACCCTTATAAAAAATATATTTTACTTAGTAAAATTATATTATATTTAATAAATAACATTTAATAATAATTTTTTATTAAAATATAATTTTTTCAAAAGTTCTTGAATTCATCAAAAAGAGTGTCTTGATTGAAATTATACATATCCCAAAAATACATTTTGTGTTTCTGTGTATCAAAATATAAATTTTATTAAAATTATTATTTAATAATTATAATGTAATAATAAAAGACATATATAATCAATATTTTATATAAAAAATATGAAAATTCATACTGTTAATTTCTAGATACACATCCTTTTATTACACTAGTGAATTCCCTAAGGGTAAGGTGTGTGATTATGAGATTTTATTGGGATAGTTCGGCAAACATGGTTTGGAACATGATCTCAATGAGCTTGAACTTCACTAGTAAACTGTTTTGATAGTGCTTTATTTGTTGAATCTCATCTTGGTCTTGGTCAAGGGAAAATCTTAGAGATTCCATCTCCTTTGAAATCTCTGATAAATAGACTTTATAGGGTACGGTCCTACTACTCAAGGTCATCACTTACTTTATTTGTGTTAATTAGATTTATCATAACTATATATATATATCATATGATCATTGTATAATTGATATAATATCAATGGTTATAATTCTTAATAGTCTTTTAAATTGAACAAAATATAACCTATAACGGTCCAGAATAATCAAATTAGTGCATATGTTTCCTATAATTTCATTTCCTAATAAGAAATTTACTCACTTAAGAAGGAAATTTCATTTATAAATTTTCAGTTCATTATATATATAAAGAATAAACCTTTTGAATAAATTATGAGAGGAGGTTCCATTTTATAAGAGAGAGAGAGGACACACATGGAATTAATTAAAATAGTTAAATAATATAATGTAACTTTCTTGTGAAATTGGATCCAAATGGAAAATTATTAAAATTTGGGATAATATAGGATCTAAATATATAAAACCAATATTAAATATACTCATTTATGTGGAAATTTTACCCTTATATCTTAGTTTAACCTCCCAGTAAACCTGTTTTAACCATAACTGTTGTAACAAACTTTTACTGTTTTTACTATTCATTATGACCAAAAATGAAAGTGGAATCATTAAAAAATTTATTAATTATGATTTAAAATATGAAATAAATATTATAAAATTAAATTTTAATAAGTGGTTGAATTTAATTTTTAAATAATCATACAAATATGTAATGAAAACCTGTTTTTTGAAAAATTCATTTTTAAACATAGAGCTAAATTTACTTTAATTACATGCCTAGTAATATATAACATATAGAGAATATATTTATTTGAAAATTTGGTTTTTTAACCATTAAATGATTTTATTAAAAATTTAAAGATTATTTCTTAGTATTTAATCAATACATTTGAATTTATGAAAACATTTTCATATTTATTTTATAATTTTTCTAATATTATTTATTCCTTCCAATATAACAGCTAGGTTATAAACGTATACTATATCACGGATTTTTTTAGACTTGGTGTTGTGTGTAAATCATGTTATAGAATACTTTAAGCTTATTTTAAATAAAATACATATAAAATATTAGGGTGTTACATTCGACCCCACATTAAAATGAATTTCACCCTATAAATTCTTTCACTCTGATATAAACAAATTAGGATTCATTTACTTTATCACATCCTTGGGTTCCAATGTAGCTTCCTTGAATTTTTTATTCCTCTAGAGAACTTTAATTGGGTGAGTAGTCTTATTCTATATCATTTTATCTCTATGATCCAAGATTTTTACCAATTATTATTAATAGGAAATATCATGCTCTAAAGGTATAGAATATAAGTTAAATACATGTGAATGATCAAGTATGTATTTCCTCGTGAGATATATATGGAACACATCATGAACATTATAGATGTTCAGTGAAAGCACCAAGTAATGAACTATAGTCCATACTTGATCAAGAATCCTGAAGAGAGTAATATACCTAGGGTTTAGCTTTACCTTTTCTATGAATCTCATAACCATATTCCATGGAAAAATTATACTATTGAATTTATCTATCTTTATCAACCATTTCTTGAACTAAATTAGGTCCCAATAGCTTTCTTTCTAAAACTTCATCCCAACACGTTGAAGTTCTTCACTTCCTTCCATATAGGTCTTCATGAGGATCCATAATAATTCTTTAGTGAAATATATTATTATAATATAATTTAAAAATATGAAGGTATTGATCATAAAAACATCTAAAATCTAGAGAATAGTCTCTTAAAATATCCTATAGGTTTTGAATGGTTCTTTCAGACTGACCATCTGTTTGAGGATGATAGGCAATACTGAAACACTACTATATATCCAAATCTTGTTGAATACTTCTCTAGAACTTCATAGTAAACCATGGATCTCGATCAAATAAAATACAATGTGGTACTTCATGAAACCATATCACTTCCTTAATTTATATCTTGGAAAGTTTATCATGATATAAATATTCTCTGATATAAATGAAATTTGATGACTTCGTAAGGTGGTTGACTATAACCCAAATAGAATTGTTTCCTTTAAATGTTTTGTGGATTCCATTGATGTAATCCATGGTGATGTTTTCCTATTTCCATTATGGTATGGGTATTGGTCATAGAACCCCCTAGTATTTTGTCTCTCCACCTTAACTTTATGGCATACTAAGCATCAAGATACATACTCTGTAATATCTCTATTTATGTTTCCCCACTATAAATACTCTTTTAGATCTCTATACATCTTCATACTCCCATGATGAATAGATAATGATGAGCTATGATCATCTTCAAATATCTCCTTCTTCCAGTATGGTATTTATGGGATACATACCCAATTCTTTAATATTATTATTCCACCATAATCATGGTTTAACTTAGGAACATTTCTTACCTTAATTTATAGCTCTATATCTTCATTTTATGCCTCTTTAATCTTCATATGGATATATGGTTGAACACTCACTTAAGAAATATAATATTTCACCCCTTACTTCAAGATTTAAAGTTATATCCTTTTAAATTCCAAAAAATTGTATCTTTTGTGATCCTAGTCATACATAAGGTAGCATAATCCTTTCGACTCCAAGAATCAACCACCTTGTTCTCTTTCCTAGGTCAGTAATATATTGAACAATCATAATCTTTAATCAACTACAACTATATTCTCTGAAGAATATTAAAATATTTATAGTTTAATATATAATTTAATGTTTTATGATAATTCTGTATTTCACAAATTTCCTCATAAATATAATTCCTATATATCTTTAATGCAAAGATTACTGCTACAAACTCCAAATCATGAGTCAATTAATTTTTCTCATGAACATTCAATTGGTATGAGGCATTAGATATTACCATATCATTCTATATAAAAACACATCCCAAAACCTTCTTTTATTAATCATTGTAAATAAAAAACCCTACTCCACTACATGGTAGTGTAAGAACTTGTGCAATTACCAACCTTCTCTTTAGTTCCTTGAAATTTTCTTCACATTCATCATCCCAAAGGAACTTTACTTGAGTTTAATTAGTGATTGGAATATCAATATATGAAATATTATTCACAAATAATTTATAATATCAATATAATCTAATAAAACTATGGATATTATACATAGTGGTTGGTTTGGTCCAATGTTCAGTAACTTCCATCCTTGAAGGATCTGCCGATATATCCTCTCTTGAGATTATATAACCCAAAAAATTAATTTTTTTATCACCAAAATTCACACTTGGTAAGTTTTTCATTTAGATTATTCTTATTTAGGGTCTTTAGTACAATCCTAAAGTGACCTTCATTCTATTCCTTTCTCTTATAATATATAATAATATCTTCTCTAAATACTATGAAAAACTGATTAAGGTAACCCCTAATGAATCTATTCATTAAATACCTAAATATGGTGGGGAAATTATTGAGACCAAATTAAATCACTATAAATTCATAATTTCCATAACTTATATGGAAGGTTTTCTTGGGTATGTATTCATGTTTGACCCTTAATTGATAGTATCCATATCAAAGATCAGTCTTGGAAAAATATTGATCTCCTAGTAATTGATCAAAAAATCATCAATACGGGCTAGAGGATACTTACTCTTGATTTTGATCTTGTTAAGTTCCTGATAATAAATGTAGAGTCACATTGATCCATATTTCTTCTTAACAAAAATAAAATGTGCACCCCATGGTTACGCACTGATCGCGTTGTCGAGCACGTCAAATTAGTTGTTTAATTTTGACTAGAATTTCTGTAGTATAGCAGCAACCCTAGGTCATCTCTCGACGGAGCCTTAGACCATTAATTTAAAAAGAGGGTTTTGATTATAGAAGTAGAAGGTGAATTAGGTTTGGTAAAACTTGTGGGTTTTATGATTAATGATGAAAATAGGAAATGAAAGCGATAAAACAAAGTATAAATGAAAAAGATTGATTAAACGTGATCAACCCAGGGAAGTCTTGTGATGCTCATCCTTCATCGCTTCAAGGGATGGGGTTATGATATTTTAATAACTGGTTAGTAACACATATTAAAATAATGTTACAGATTTTATTATAGGATACCTCCTAGGGTTCAGTCGAAAACACACAATGTTTCACCGGACACTACCGATGATTGAGTGATTTGTGTTCGACATCATAACTGAAACTCACCAAGGCAACACATGAAGAACTCGATGTGCTGTTCAGGTTTGTATGTTACTTCTTTGTGATACCATGACATAAATTTTCATGATCTTGACAGTGATTATGTGAGTTCAATTGACCAATATGAACCACACAAACACCACAATTGAATGAGGGGAGAAAAGGGATGAACGGTGTGTGAAAAATCACATGAAAGGGTACCCCCAAACATGATCATTTGAGTTGAGTATAACATACCAGTATATAACTCAATTAAATAAAAATATAGGATGATGAAAAACAACATACAACCTGGAATTAAAAAGATCATTCAAAATAATACAACTTTGAAGCTCGGGATTACATTACATTCCTCCCCGAGTGATCACAAGGGGTTTAGAAACCCATGGGAGAGGAAGAAGAAGAAGATGTTGAAGTATCAATTCCCATAGCCTCCAGAACTACTAGGTATGTTGAGAACACTCATTGAGGACTCCAAAATGGCAGCACCTTGCCTCCTGGCCGAACTTCCAAATGGGGTGCCCAAGGTGTCTTTTTATATCCAAAATGAGAAGTGGTTTTGGGAACCTAGATTTTGATAAACCACTTGGGGAAAGGTTTTCGGATATTAAAAAGTCGAATATCCCTTTTCACAAAACTATAAAGTTATATACCCACGTCTTTTCTATCACCACCGAAATTTTTCCACCATTTGGACCACTATATCTCGAGATATTGATAAAATACAGAATGCCACTTTTGACTTTGTGCAAATTTGGTGGCTTGGACAGATCACTTCGGATGGGCCCCATAGAAGCCGAATCAGGATTGGGTTGCTTGATATTAAATGTAGAATATTAAATTATGGATCGGGCTACAAAATATAAGCCCATTTTTATGCATGTAGTTTTTTTACTATACAAAATAGTGGACAGATGTCCATGGATCCATGCAATTTTGGCCCATTTTTCTTCCACTTCATCAAGGGCCCTCCAAATCATCTCCACATACATTGAAATAATAAAAACAAGTAACATTTCCCAATCTAATATTTATTAATATTAATTTATTGATTCAAAAATAAAGTGAAATTTTTTATTATATTTGGAATATTCATTACAAAACTAGTTTAAAACAGCGATGTAAGGGTGGAATAAAACAATGAATTGTGGTATGATCACACCCCCACACCTAAACATTTGCACTCCTGGGCAAAGCCACATATCCAAATAAAATGATGCGTATATATATATTTCCAACATCATGAAGATTTAATATTTGAGGAAATTTTATTTAAAGTAATGTGATCAATGCACGAACCACACCAAGGAGTTTTTTTCTAGTGAAAATAGAAAAAGATGTCTCATAAATCATATCATAGCGAAATTCAAAAAGATTCATGATACCAAATTGAGAAAGGAATTTATAAGTAAACCATGACAATAACTCTCCATTTATGTGTGTGAAAACCATTCCATGCTATTATTTCCACTTGTTATCCAATAAATATAGGTTGTTTTAACATTTTTCAGCTTAAATGATTTTGTCCACCAAACCTACCCTACATCCTTTGCAATCATATTTCAAGACCCACTCATTTAAGAATTCCCAGAAGTCAAAACATAAGCTCCCGACCTAGATATCCCCATATGTTTCACATTTCATCACTCCCCTCATTTATTATTTCTTTTTTTTTAAGTTTCAATTGGAACAAATCTCACACTCATCTCTCAACCCTTGTTTGATCTCCTCACGACACTAATTGCAATAGTTATAATAATATCAAAGGTTGAGGAGTAGTGGTTTTTGACCTGCCTAAGAAACAAAAAAAAATTTTGAGGGTGTACAACAGTCGGACATTAGTTACACACACATAGGTCAATCTGGTACAGTAATGAAACAGATTGGATAAGGAACGAACATGTGGAAATATCATTTAAAGCTAAAAAATATTAACCCAACATATATTTACATTATATTAAGTAATAAATAATCACACTTTGTGATTTAGTGCATTTGTTTTGGAGATATTAGTGACACAGTTTTCCCAAAAACTACTCACACAAAGGGCATCAATCATCTAAAAGGTTTCACATAGATACGACCATTTATATCATTGACATAAAACCAATTCTCTAAAGAAAATAACTCCCTGATGTTAAATTCATACAAATATTCTTTTTATCCTTCGTTATGGTATTTTTACTTTCCCCCCTTTATGGTCACCAAATCATCGAACTTCGAAATTATTGATGGGGAAAAATGAAAATACCATAAAAAGGCTAAAAAGATAATAAAAGAGAAAACAATAAAAATTACTAACTAACCTAGGAATATATCCACCCCCCCCCCCCCACACACACACCTATAATGTGTAGTTTCCTCACTGAAATAATTGAGAATGTGAGAAGGAAGGATAAAACCTGGTTTGTTTTATTGGTATGATGCATCGAGAAGGTGGATTTCCTCCACAGGATTCTTCAGAAAATCCTCATAGAAATGTTTAAGTCATTGCCCATTGATGGTAAGACTTCATCCACTCTTCTCATGAAAAACATGTATTGCACCAAAAGGGTAAACATTAGTAACAGTGTAAGGACCTAGCCATTGGGAATGAAGCTTACCTGGGTGGAGCTTAAGCCTGGAATTGTACATGAGGACCTTCTCACCAATATGGAACTTCCGCTGGTGAATCATGCTATCATGAATAGCCTTTGTCTTCTCTTTATAGATCCGGGATTTCTCAAATGCATCACGTCAAATTTCTTCCAACTCTTGAATATACAGCTTTCTTTACTCACCTGCATCTGAAAGGTTCATATTTCATTGTTTAATAGCCCAATATGCACAGTGTTCTACCTCCACTAGGAGGTGAAAAGCCATTCCAAACACAATTCTGTATGGTGACATTCCAATTTGGGTTTTAAAAGCAGTATGGTATGCCCAAAGTGCATCATCCAAATGCAAACTCAAATCTTTCCTATTGGGTTGTACCGTTTTTTCCAAGATTCATTTAACTTACCAATTTGATATTTCTGCTTGTCCATTAGTTTGGGGGTGATATGCAGTGGAGACTTTATGATCAACCCCATACTTACGAAGAAAATTTTTCATGTTGCGATTGCAAAAATGTGAACCCTGATCACTAATGATGAATCTTGGTAAACCAAACCTACTGAAAATATGGGACCTCACAAAATCAACAACAACTTGAGAGTCATCGGTCCTAATAGCCTTTTCTTCCACCCATTTAGAAACATAGTCAACAGCTAGTAAGATGTACACAAATCCAAATGAATTTGGAAAAGGCCCCATGAAGTCAATGCCCCATGCATCAAAGATCTCACAAAATAACATGGGCTATTGGGGCATTTCATTCCTCTTGGAGATATTCCCTGTGAATTGACAACGACTACATGACTTGCAAAATCTATGGGAATCCCTATACAATGTTGGACAATAAAGTCCTGATTCAATAACCTTTAGAGCTGTACGTTGAGAGCCAAAGTGGCCCCCATAGGCCAAAGTGTGGCATAAGGTCAAAACAGAGGTGAACTCATGGTTAGGGACACACCGACGAACTACTTGGTCACTAAAAATTCTCTACAAGTATGGGTCATCCCAAATGTACCAACGAGACTCATGATTAAATCTCTGGGATTGTGCAATGCTAAAATCAGTGGGGACCCTAGATGTTGCTAGAAAATTCACAATGTCCGCATACCATGGGGTAAGGTCCACAAAATCACAAAGGTTCTCATGAGGGAAGAATTATCCAATGGGAAGGGGTGAGTCAACACGATGGTCCAATGGTGGGTAAATCATACTAATGTGGTCAGCTACCACATTCTCCACTCCTCTCTTATCTCTAATCTCAAGGAAAAACTCTTGGAGGAAGAGCATCCACCGAATGAGGCGGGGCTTGGCTTCAGGTTTCTTTAGGAGGAAATGAAGGGCAGCATGATCAGAGAAGACGATGATTTTTGACCCGAGAAGATATGAACAGAATTTTTCCAAGGAAAAACCAATAGAAAGAAGTTCTTTTTCAGTGGTTGTGTAGTTCACCTGGGTAGGGTCAAGGGTATGTGAGGCATATGCAATGATATGAGGGGACTTCTCAACCCTTTGTGATAAAACTGCCCCAACTGCAAAGTTAGAGGCATCACACATAAGTTTGAAGGGCAGATCCCACCTTGGTGGTTGGATTATGGGAGGTGATGTGAGACTCATTTTTAGTGAATTAAAAGCATACTCACAATTTTTATCAAACACAAACTCAGAATATTTTTGTAATAACTGAGATAAGGTAAGTGCAATCTTACTAAAGTCTTTAATGAATCGGCGGTAAAAACCAGCATGACCCAAGAAATATCGCACTTCACAAACACATTTTGGAAATGGATGGGATGAAATTAATTCAATTTTAGATTTATCAACCTGAATTTCCTTATTTGAAATGATGTTCCCAAGAAATATCCCCTGCTCAACCATGAAATGACATTTTTCATAATTTAAAACAAGATCTTTTTCAATGTAGTGAGGGAGGACAGAACCTAGGTTTTCCAAAAAATCATCAAAAGAAGAACCGTAAACCATGAAATCACCCATAAAAACTTCCATACAACTCTCAAGGTACTCAGAAAAAATAATCAACATACATCACTGAAAAGTACCTGGAGCATTACATAGATCGAATGGAATCCTTCTGTATGAAAATGTGCCAAATTGACAGGTAAATGTTGTCTTTTCTTGATCCTCACGGGCTATATAGATTTGGAAATAACCCGAATAGCCATCAAGGAAACAATAATGGGACTTACCATCCAATCGTTCTAACATTTGGTCAATGAAAGGTAATGGAAAGTGGTCCTTCCGCGTGGCTTGATTCAGTCAACGGTAGTCAATACAGACTCGCCAACTGTTTTTCACATGTGTTGGAACCAATTCATTCCTTTCATTTGACACAACTGTTATTCCTGTTTTTTTAGGCACAATTTGCACTGGGCTAACCCATTTACTATCAGATATAGGATAAATGATCCCTGTAGCAAGTAATTTACCGACTTACAATTTTACCACTTCAAGGAGAGTGGGATTCAACCGGCATTGAGATTGTCTTACGGGTTTAGCCTCATCATCCAAAAGTATATGGTGCATACAAATAGATGGGCTAATCCTGGGAATATCATCCAATTTCCATCCTATTGCCTTTTTACACTCTCTCAAAAGTTTGAGCAGTTTCAATTCGTGTTGTGGAGAGAGGTTATTGTCAACAATAAGAGGCAATTGGTCAATACCATCAAGATATGCATATTTTAAATTAGAAGGAAGTTGTTTAAGTTCCAACACCAGTTGTTTTTGGATTGAGGGAGTGGATTTAGAGGGAGTGATGTCCATGAAACTATCTATCTGCTCATGTTTATTCTCAAAGGAAAGAGAACCTATTGAAATGAGATGTGCAGAATCATTGATAGTCATGGGTACCTCCGAATAAACACACTCATTAATTAAAGCACAAAATTTACATTTTTCTGAACCCACACAACATTCAAAATAATAACCAAAACTCAAATCATCCATGGGTGAATAAGAGGAAAATAAATCAGAGGATGGGTTGAGGATAGAATTTTGTGTGTGTGTGTCGTTATAGAGAACTTCCATCGAATAGATAGGAAGAGTGGAGTGCTCTTCAACAGGGTGTTTCATAGCCTCAAGGATGTTAAAACTTACCTTTTCTCCACCAAACTCCATGGAAAACGTACCATTGTGAACGTTGATGATTGTATTTATTGTTTTGAGGAATGTCCTCCCAAGTATGAGAGGGCCATGTCCTTGGGTTCAGGTATCTTCCATCTCAAGAATGTAAAAGTATGCAGGGAAGATGAGATTCTTCACTCTAACAAGGACATCCTCAATCACTCCTTTTGGATGCATTGTACTCCAGTTGGCAAGTTTCACGACAATGCATGTTGGTTGAAGCTCTCCAACCTGTAGAGAAGTATACACGGAGTGAGGCATTACATTAATCGAAGCACCTAAATCTAGCATAGCATCAGAAAAGAAGGTCTCCCCTATGGTACACGGTATCGTGAATGTTCTTGGATCCTTGAATTTGGTTGGAATTTCTAGTTGAATCAAGGACGAGATATTCCTACCCAATTTGACTCTCTCATTCCCCTTCAGCCTTTGTCTATGGGTGAAAAGTTCCTTAAGAAATTTGGCATAACGGGGAATTTGCTTAACTGCATCCAATAAAGGAATATTAACTTGAAATTTTTAAAATGTATCCATTATCTCATTATCAATATCATTATCAAAAAATTTCTTATGTTTAGAGAGTCTTTGTGGGAAAATAATAGGAATGGATTGTTCATTTGAATCATCAACGATAATTTGATTTCCCTTTTTATTTTGTTTTTCATTACATGAAATTTTTGAGGGTTGGGAAGGAGTGTTTTGAAGAGGGGGATGGGGTTATGATCTTTTAATACCTGGTTTGTAACACATATTAACATATTGTTACTAATTTTATTCTAGGATACCTCCTAGGGTTCAGTCGAAAACACACAATGTTTCACCGGACACCGCCGATGATTGAGTGATTTGTGTTCGACATCATAACCAAAACTCACCAAGGTAACACACGAAGAACTCGATGTGTTGTTCAGGTTTGTATGTAACTTCTTTGTGATACCATGAAATAAATTTTCATGAACTTTAAAGTGCTTATGTGAGTTCAATTGACCAATATGAACCACACAAACACCGCAATTGAATGAGGGGAGAAAAGGGGATGAACAGTGTGTGAAACATCACATGAAAGGGTACCCCCAAACATGATCATTTGAGTTGAGTATAACATACCAGTATATAACTCAATTAAATAAAAATATAGGATTAGGAAAAACAACATAAAACCTGGAATTAAAAAGATCATTCAAAATAATACAACTTTGAAGCTCGGGATTACATCACATTCCTCCCCAAGTGATCACAAGGGGTTTAGAAACCCATAGGAGAGGAAGAAGAAGAAGATGTTGAAGTAGCAATTCCCATAGCCTCTAGAAATGTTAGATATGTTGAGAAGACTCCTTGGGGAATCCAAAATGTCAGTACCTTGCCTCCTGACCGAACTTCCAAATTGAGTGCCCAAGGTGTCTTTTTATAGCCAAAATGAGAAGTGGTTTTGGGCACCCATATTTTGATAAACCACTTGGAGAAAGGTTTTAGAATATTAGATAGTAGAATCTCTCTTTCTACAAAACTATACAGTTGTAGCACCACGTATTTTCTATCACCACTGAAATTTTGGAACCATTTGGACCACTAAAGCTCGATATATTGGTAAAATACATAACGCCACTTTTGACTTTGTGCAAATTCGGTGGCTTGGACTGATCACTTTGGATGGGCCCAATAGATTCCGACTCAAGATTGGGTTTCTTGATATGAAATGTATAATATTAAATTTTGTATTGGATCAAAAAATATCAGCCCATTTTGATGCACATATTTTTTGTACTATACAAAACAGTGGACAGATGTCCATGGATCCATCCAATTTTGGCCCATTTTTCTTCCACTTCATCAAGGGCCCTCCAAATCATCTCCACCTACATTGAAATAATAAAAACAAGTAACATTTACCATTATAATATTGATTAACATTAATTAATTTATTCAAACATAAAGTGAAATTTTTTATTATATTTGGAATATTCATTACAAAACTAGTTTAAAACAGCGGTGTAAGGGTGGAATAAAACAGTGAATCGTGGTACGATTATGCACTTTTCCAGATGAATACCTTATCAATATTCTCCTGAAATTGATTCTTTAATTCCCACAACTCAGTCATGGCCATTCTATATGGATTTTTTAAAATAGGTGTAACACCAGGTATAAGTTCTATTGAAAACTCAACTTCATGATTTAGAGGAAGAGTAGGAAAATTTTTAAGAAATACATTAAAAAACACCCAAAATATGGGAATATATTTGATGTTGAGTTTATCTAAAACCATATGATACAAATACCCAATTTTAATAGGAATCATGACCCATAAAATGGATCTGATATCCATTAGAATTTCATATTTATCCTTACACTAATAGACAGACATATGTTTATTTGGAATATCAAATTTAACTTCCATTACTCAAAAATTGATATGGGATTTATATAAATAAGTCTAATACATGCCCAAAATAACATCAAATTAAACTAGAGGAAGAATAACGAGATTTTCAGGTAGCACTTTAGATATAAAATAGTGGGTAGATCAAGAATCAAATAAGATATTAGTAGTTATAGAGTGGGTGGTAAGTATACCTTTTACCACTTAATTATCATAACCTACATTATAAATAGTGATCATAATATATTTACATTTATTTCTAGGATTAAGAGGTTACTGGCATTGATCATATTCATTAACGCTTGGATTTAAACATTGGTTAGAATAATTCCTATAATTCTTGTATTTTAAACTCTAGAGTGTTGGCAGCGCATTCTATGGAACTTTCTCTCTATTTGATTCATTAACTATCTTTTTTCCATAACTCTGACATTAGATTTCCCAATGAACTTCCTT
Source organism: Viscum album (assembly GCA_963277665.1). Taxonomy (NCBI): domain Eukaryota; kingdom Viridiplantae; phylum Streptophyta; class Magnoliopsida; order Santalales; family Viscaceae; genus Viscum; species Viscum album. The sequence continues at coordinate 600,154,127 of OY728125.1, forward strand.
TCCACACTTAAATAATTTACTAGTCCCATTAATATAATTTCCTCTAATATTCTTTCCAAGTTTATGGAATAAAGGAATACTTGTCTTCTTCCCACCATGGATTTTATTATTATAATTATCTTTTAATTCCATAATTATTTTCTTATAAAAACCATGAGATTAATGGGTGACTCCAATCTCTATTTATAACTTGAGAGCACATAAAAATATTTATAACTACTAAAGTATCTTAGGTATAATTCCCTTAGGAGACTTGGTTTAAGATACTGAAGAATCAATCAATCTTACTTTCATTTTGGATGATAATACCAAAATCATACCTCGCAAGTCTTGAAAATTTTCCCCATTTGAACTAATAGATTAATCATCCTTTTATTTTAGATCAATAAATTCCTTCTTCATTTTCATATGAATAATATGAGGAAATTACTTGTTTTAAAATAACCTACTAAACTCATCCCACCCCATAGATTCAATTTCTTCCTATTTCCTTATGTTCTTGATAGGATTCCATGATTGATATGCTTCACCTTCTAAATGATTAATAGCAAAAATAATTTTTTCATTCTCCATGAACTAGAGAATATAAAATATATTTTTAGTTGTGTTGATCCATTTCTCATAAGTTAGTGGATCAACTCACTTGATAAAATAAGGACTATGTTTTCTCATGAAGGAATCAATAAAACATTGTTCCCTCCTTTTCTTGTTTGGAAGCTCATCATGATTTTTGGATTGATAAATTTGTATAAGTATAGTAATGTAATTTTTCATTCTAACTCCCAAAACATTTGGTTTCTCAGGAGTAAAATCATTTCATTTTGTATCACATTCAGTGTTAACATGATTGATTCTGGTTCTATCAATTGACTATAACCAAAAATAGAGTTTGATCAACAATAATCATAGTGAGAAATAATATAATCATAAAAATAATTTATAGGATGTATAAATCATGAAACCACTTTTTTGATCTATAACACCTTAGTTTTAATCTAGGTCATACATAATCATCATCTATTCAAATCCTTCATAATTATACATAAGTAAAATATGAATTAACCCAATAATATCCCTCTAAAGTGTTTATTGTAGTGTGAAGTCTTATGCCCACTCATCATGTATTCATGAATATTAAGGTAATACCCAATCTAATAGTTTCAAAGCGGTTACTCCTTGGTGCATCTATGACATAGCTGCATCCACTTTTTAGTGTCCATAAAGGGATATATTTTCTAGGACAACCGCACTTTTTGTTTTAACATAACTTAGTATGATCTCTTATACTTAGACTTATCCTAATGGTTCTCACTAAATTTTATTTATTCTAATTTCTAAAAATAAATAAACCTTGCTCAGATACCAAATTAGGTGACCCAAATATTACATACATAAATATTACATCTTATTAAATTAATATTCAATATATATGATTAAAATCCATGATAAACCCATAAAGGTCAAGTGTCTTTGGAAACATGGATACATAAAAAATTGGTATATAAAAGAGCTACATCATCACCCACTAATTTTTTCACAGCTATCACCCTTCTTAGACATATCCTAATTAAAACTCTTCTTCATAGCTTAGGGAAAATGAAACATAATAAAGGTTGAGATAACATTACCAATAAGGGTAAATAAGGGAGATATTAATGATCATTTAATCATAACATGAGCTGATTAGACACTATAAGAGGATAATATTCATTGCTAATATATGTAGTTTTAATGTGCCTTTCTATTCATAAATACCATTTTAGTGCATTTTACATTTTGAGCACCCATTCTCATCATTTGTGCACTTCATGCCTAATGTGCACCAATTTAGGACCAATGTTTCATCTGATTTTAAAGAATGTAAATATCCATATTTTAATTTGATATTTTTGGAAATGGATATTCAGTTAATTATGAACATTTTTTATTCAGGGATAAAGGGATTATTAATAAAGGATGATGGAGATATTTGGCGATTAAAGGAAACAATTCTGGAGAAGGAAGATTGGATATCATCCCACTGATCGGACTATGGGGACCACAATACAAGCCCAAGGAAGCCCAAAATTTATGTAAGGATAGAATAAATATAGGGGAACAAATAGGTCTTTTGAATCCAGTGCTAATTAGTTTTCAATGGTGGTGATTATGGCGGCCCAAGTTGAAGATTTAATTTTGGGCCAGAGTCTGCGGCCCAGAAAAACAGCCCACTATTTCAATCATATCTCCCGAAACACAACGTATTTTGGGCTGAAATTTTACATTATGTTAGGGGACATCCGGCGCTTCATTTAATTCTTCCAGGGACCACTCCAATTCGGCCTTCTAGAAGGTCCTTTAGGCGCTTCTTTCCGGTGGATGCAAGATGGCTGCAACTTCGGGGCAAGAAGTGGAAAAGTTTATCATCATTAATGTTCCACCCACCTTTCCCCAACATAATTAATTAAAGGCACATGGGATGTTGGGGGCTCGGCCAAGGATTCATTTTTTCCTATTTAAGGCAGGATTGGTGGTGAATTTAGGGATTTTGGATGCTTTCTTTTCATTGTAATTTTATTATGCCAATTTGCCTTTGTAATGTTCTTCCTTCTCATGTAAGTTGTTCGAATCACCTTAGTCTTCAATAAAAGTTCTTATTATTCTCTTGTTCTGTTCTTCTCCTTATCACCTTGATACCGTTGCCTCAAGGGGTGAATTTATTCACACCAAACTTTGTGATTTTGTTCACACAATGGTGGAGTGATCGTTATTTTTGTTGTTTTTACTTCTTCAATTCCACCCTCATAAGTCTATTTTCTGCTTCCGTTGAGAACTTGTCATCAATGGAGGGCTAGCTCTTTTATGGGTTGATCCAAGGGAGTAGCAAGGGGCTGGATTGAATGTTATTTCTCATGCCCTAAATGTTATTAATTTCTTTTAATTTATTTTCTTTTATTCAATGATTTTTATTCTTCCTCTTCCTTATTGAATTTATTCACCCCACTTTCATGTGCTAATTACATCCTTTACCTTGGAGTGCTCATGAAAATGATCCTACAAGTGTATAGGTGATTATCATATGTTTTTAAGGTGTTTAATCAGTAAGTGATGAGGTTAGTTTAAATTCATTGCATGAATCCTTCTCGAGTTAACGAAATTAAAATCGTAAAAAAAAGGAATTCATTCAATCCACCCCGAGCAATAACCTAGGATCAACTCATTTTCTCATAATTTGAATTCACATATATCTTTTAGTGCTCTTTCAAAACAATCTAAAATCAACCCAAGTTGGCCACTTCATAGCCAAAAATCCATCTCTTTTTATTGAGTGTCCAAAGGTTCTTCTTAGGTCTATGAGGATTCGACAAACCAAGCTACACTACAAGCGACCGCTTAACCCTTAAAACTTGGGTAAATTTGGGCGAGACCAAATTTTGGTGCCATTGCCGGGGACGAAGTAAGTTCCTTAGACAAAAACCTTCTTTCCTCACCCCCATTCTTCTATTCTCACCCAAGATCTCTTATCTTTTCCCTTTCTCGCTTTTTTTTTCGCATGTCCGCCTTCACACGCGATAACTCAAACAGACTAGTTAGGGTGCAAAGTCACAGGATAGGGGAGTCAAGTACACAATTGGATCCTAACCTTCCTAATACCCCAGAGTTAAAGATTGAGTCAATTTCAATGGAGGGTCTTCAAAGAAGCCAACTCATAAACCCGGGCGGGAACCAAAATGGAAATCCAAATGTGGCAGCCCCAAATTTGGGGAATGCAGTCGATCAAACCATGAATGACTACCTTACACCTACCTGGAACAATGCACCCTCTTGCATTAGGCATGCTGCCCTAGGAGATTCCCACTATGTCTTTAAACCTCATGTCCTAAACCACCTTCCAACCTTCCATGGGATGGAGTCAGAAATGCCTTACCTTCATGTCAAGGAGTTCAATGACATTGTTGAAACCATGTGCTCACCACATCAACTTGAGTCAGCTAAGATGAGGCTCTTTCCTTTCTCACTTAAGGATCAAGCAAAGAACTAGTTAAATAATCTGAGACCTTCATCAATACACACTTGGAACCAACTACAAAGAGAATTTTACAAAAAATACTTCCCCCATCACAAAACCATTGCACTAAAAAAGAGCATCCAAAATTTTTTTGAAAAAGAGGGAGAGTCATTTTATGAAACATGGGAGAGGTTCAAAGACACCCTAAACATGGTTCCACACCATGGTTTTTCTATTCCTTAACAAGTAAGAATTTTCTATGAAGGTTTGGGCCCGGGGAACAAACAATTCATTGGCATGATGTGTAATGGGACCTTTAAAAACAAATCCCCAAATGATGCTTACGAGTATCTAGAAATCCTTGCTGAACAAAAACAAACATGGGGAACATCACATTATTCTGAAAAGCCTCAAAGAACTACTGGAATGCATGAACTTAGGGAAGAGGAAATCCTTAGGGAAAAACTTGAAGCACTCTCTAGGAAGGTTGAAGAGATAGACCATAGGAAAATCAATGAAATCCAAACTGTAGACCTTGTTTGCACAATATGTGACAAACATGACCACAAAACAGACAACTGCCCAACCATTCCATCCACCAAGGATGTTCTTTTAGGAGGACCACCTGCTGAAGTCAATTCCCTAAACTTTCAAAAGACTCAATACCCAAACACATTCAACCCAAGGTATAATGACCACCCGGGCTTCCGATGGAAAGATAACCAACAACCTAGCCAACCACAAGGACCAAACCCCTACCCTACACAAAATTTTCAAAACCATAACCAATTACAACTAAAACCAGTCCAATACCAACATCCTCCAGTCCAATACCAACAACCCATCCAACAACCAAAGTATCCCCCTGGGATAACCCAACCAACACAAACCCCTTCCCAATCTGTCCCTCTCCCAATCCTTGAACAACTGTGCAAACAAATGGAAAGGATGAACTCAGAAGTCTCTTCCCTTAAACAAGAACTTCAAACCATAAAAAATGGAAAGGCACCCATGCCCACACAGGCCATTCCACAACAAACATCAAGGGGGGAGACAATTTTCACTCAAACAACTCATGAACAACTAAAGGCTGTGACAGTTTTGAGAAGTGGGAAATCAATTGAGAAACCTGAACAAATAGTTCAAAACCCACCTGAAGATTCAAACTCTAATAAAAATTCAAATGAAATACATGAACAAACTGAAGATACTAATAAAAATTTGAAAGAAACAACTCTTCAAAAAACAACCCCACAACCTGCCCCATTTCCTCAACGTGTGAGGGGGAAAACCAAGCCTGAATTGAGTGAAACATTGAGGGAAATATTATCACAAGTCAAGTTGAACATTCCACTCCTTGATTCCATTCAAACCATTCCTGCATACTCAAAATAACTTAAGTACCTCTGTACATTTAAACGGAATTTCTCACATAAGAACCAAGTCCTTCTAGAAGCAAATGTTAGCACAACAATCCAAGGAACCCTTCCTCCAAAGATGAAAGACCCGGGATGCCCTTACATAAATGTTGAACTAGGAGAGAACAAAGTTGTCAAAGCCTTGTGTAATCTAGGAGCCAGTGTGAACCTCATTCCTTATGCTATGTATTTTCAGTTAGGGCTTGAAGAACTCCAACCCACATCTGTCACTCTTCAACTTGCTGATCGTAGTATTCGAGTTCCAAAGGGGATCTTAAAGGATGTTTTGGTGAAAGTTGAAAATTTCATTTACCCAGCTGACTTCATTGTTCTAGACAATCACCCAAGCTTAGGTCCTAGGGAGAAAACCCCAATCATACTTGGTTGTCCCTTCCTTGCAACAATCAACTCTGTTATCCGAGTCTGAAATGGGAACATGACCATCACCTTTTGAAACATGAGTCTAGACTTGAACATCTACAATGAAAACTCTCAAATTGGGGATGATGAAGAGATCCATGAGGTTAATTGGATAGGTAGTGTTGATAGTGAACTCAAGGAACATCAAGGAATTACCGAAGGATGTTTAAGTAAAGAAGAGATTGATTTTCTTTGTTCACATGAAGGAAATTTGTCTCCTTGGCTTGAATCTCTTTCAGATTGCTCTATTGATGATTTTATAGAATCACCAATCAATGATACCATGGGTGAAATCAATAACATCGATTCCATACCCATTCATGAAACTACTCTAGCTAATTTAGTGGATGAAAATTCTCTTCACAAGGAACCAATTTTGTCAAGAAATGTGAACAAAGAAACTGAGTTCAATACAAAGTCTCATCCTTTCTTGGAAAGTGATGACCACTCTGATCTTGAGTTTAAGGTTTTACCTTCATCACTCAAGTATGTGTTCTTAGGGGACAATCAATCCTTTCCTGTTGTCATTTCTTCCTCTCTTGAATCCAATCATGAGAGGATGCTTCTAGATGTACTTAGGAGACACAAGAAAGCCATTGGATGGACCCTATCAGATATTCCTGGGATTAGCCCACTTATCGGGACTCATAGAATTGTTCTAGAATTCGATTCAAAGCCATGTCGTCAACCTCAGTGGCGAATCAATCCTAATCTCATGGAAGTAGTGAGAAAAGAACTTTTGAAATTGTTAAAAGCTGGTATCATCTATCCTATAGCCGAGAGTGAGTGGGTTAGCCCAATCCATGTGGTTCCAAAGAAGGCCGGAATCACAGTAATAACCAATAATGATGGAGAGATGCTTCCAACATGGGTTAGTAGTGGATGGAGAGTCTGTATTGACTATAGGAAGCTCAACTCTTGTACCAAGAAAGACCATTTCCCCTTGCCCTTTATAGATCAAGTCCTCGAGCGAGTGGCGGGTCATCAATTCTACTGCTTCCTAGATGGATTCTCAGGGTATAATCAAATCGAAGTCTCTTTAGAGGATCAAGGAAAAACTACCTTCACTTGTCCATTCGGCACTTTTTCCTTCAAGTGCATGCCCTTTGGGTTATATAATTCCCCTGGTACCTTCCAGCGGTGCATGATGGGAATCTTCTCGGACATGGTGGGGGATTGTTTAGAGGTCTTCATGAATGATTTCTCCATCTTTGGGGATACTTTTGAGGGATGCCTTCTAAATGTTGAAAAGGTTTTGTCAAGGTGTGAGGATAAGAATCTCATACTAAATTGGGAAAAATGCCATTTCATGGTAAGGGAAGGACATGTTCTAGGTCATTTGGTATCCGGTAGAGGGATTCAAGTTGATAAAGCTAAGGTTGACATCATTTGTCACCTTCCCTCTCCTAAAACTGTTAAGGAAGTAAGGTCCTTCTTAGGACATGCTGGTTTTTATAGAAGGTTCATTAGGAATTTCAGCTCTATTTCTCGACCACTTTGTGCTCTATTGGTAAAAGATGCTCCATTTTTATGGACAGAAAGCTGTGAGGAATCATTCTCTACACTCAAGTCAACTATTATATCTCCACCTATCATGCAATCTCCAAATTGGAAACTTCCTTTAGAGCTCATGTGTGATGCAAGTGACTTCGATGTAGGAGTAGTCTTAGGACAACGGTGTGAGAAAACTCCATGTGTCATTGCTTATGTAAGAAAATCTTTAAATGATGCACAAATAAACTACACCACCACTGAGAAAGAGTTGCTTGCTGTTATCTTTTCTTTAGAGAAATTCAGGTCTTATCTCTTAGGATCACCCATCATTGTCTTCACTGACCATTCAGCCCTAAAATACCTTTTCCAAAAACAAGATGCCAAGGCTAGATTGATTAGGTGGGTCATTCTTCTTAAAGAGTTTGATTTAACCATTAAGGATAAAAAGGGTGTTGAAAATGTTGTATCTGATCACCTCTCTAGGATGGAATTCAAAGACAACTCACACCACCTCTCTGTGTCTGATTCATTTCCCGATCAGCACCTCTATTCAGTGAGTGATTGCCCTTGGTATGCTGACATAGCAAACCATTTGGTGACGGGTGACATTCCAAAATTCCTGGGGACCCAAGCTAAGAGGAAATTCCTTTCTGATGTCAAACACTACGTGTTTGATGATCCTTACCTCTTCAAGTTCTGTCCTTATCAAATCATCAGGAGATGTGTTCCCGAGTCTGAGCAAGAGTCCATTCTAAAATTTTGTCATGGAGAGGCATGTGGAGGCCACTTTTCTACAAAGAAAACCACTGCAAAGGTCCTCCAAAGTGGTTTATATTGGCCGAACCTCAATAAGGATTCCTTCCAATACTGCAAAAGTTGTCCTCAGTGTCAGCAATTAGGATCCATTTCCAAAATAAATCAAATGCCCCTCACTCCCATTCTAGTCATTGAAATCTTTGATTGTTGGGGAATTGATTTCATGGGACCCTTTCCAAACTCTAAGGGATACCTCTACATCCTCTTAGCTGTTGATTACGTCTCAAAATGGGTTGAGGCCATTCCCACCAAGACTAATGATCATCAAGTTGTGATCTGATTCCTAAAAGAGCATATCTTTTCTAGATTTGGAATTCCGAGGGCTATAATCAGTGATCGTGGAACCCATTTCTATAATCGCCCATTCTCTTCACTCATGTCTAGTATGGAATTTCTCATAAAGTTTCCACTGCGTACTATCCTCAAACCAATGGTCAAGCTGAGTTAGAAAATAGGGAGATTAAGCAAATTCTTGAAAAAACTGTGAACCCCTCTAGGAAAGATTGGTCTGAGAAACTCTTGGATGCTCTTTGGGCATATCGTACAGCATTCAAAACCATCCTAGAAATGTCACCATATAGGTTGGTTTATGGAAAATCATGCCATTTACCTGTTGAAATTGAGCATAAGGCATTTTGGGCAATCAAGAAAATGAATTTTGACATTTATTTAGCCGAAGAAAAGAGGAAGTTATATCTTAATGAAATTGAGGAACTTAGGATGGAGGCGTATGAAAATTCAAGTATAAATAAAGCTAGAGTTCAAGCCTACCAATCTAGGAATGTCAAAGTCAAACAATTTGAACTAGGAAAACATGTTCTCTTGTATAGTTCAAAACTTCATTTACACCCAGGAAAGTTAAGGTCTAGATGGTCAGGTCCTTTCATAGTGCATCATGTGTACCCCCATGGGGCAGTAGAGATTCAGGATCCCGCAAGTGGTAACATTTTTAAGGTCAATGGTCATAGGTTAAAACCATTCATTGAATCATTCAATAAACAAGAAATAGAGGTAGAGTTAACCGAGCCAACCTATGAACCAGGAAAAAATTGATAGATTTAGGATCCATGTCGGGCTAACGACGTTAAACAAAAGCGCTGCACGGGAGGCAACCCGTGGTCTTCATGTTTCTAATCTTTTTGAATCATTTTTTTTCTTCTTTATTTCCTTCTTCTTCATTTTGTTATTTAAAATATATATATATATATAGACTGTTTGTAATGCCCCGACCCCAGTTACCCAGATTCTGTGCATTAGTTACATAACATTGGCATGATCACGAGAAAGATCAAGTCTCGAAAGGCCGATTAGTTTAGTAGACTTGGAATAACTAGATACATCCATAAATTTTTACATTACATCATAAAAAAACATCTTGTCTTCATATCCCCTCATACTATCCCTGCAGGTCATTCATAAATTACTTCTTCATAATCCTGGGAAAAATATAAAACATTGAAAGGGGTGAGCTCAGATGATCAGTAAGGATAACATTATAGAAGAAGCTTTCATAAATAAGCATAAACACTTAAGGCAATTTATAACTAAAACAAAAGCCTTTTAAACTTGAACTTCAGCATAAAATGGCAAAGGTAAAATGAAATAATGCCATTTACTTACTCACATGGATATTCTACTAGTCGAATGATCACATGCAATATCAATATCCACTTTCATAATGATGGAATGCATAATGTCAGACTATTATAACCACATAGCCAAGGCCTCGTGCCAAGACTACAAATAAGATTTTGCCAAGGCCTTGTGCCAAGACACTAGTTTGTCTCATGAGACCTACCGATGCATCGAGGAGCTATAGAGGGCTCCACCCATCACTTATTAAGTCCAATGCATTCCTCATATGAATAGGTTTAAGCATAAAATAAACATTCGTATTAAAACTAGCATACGAAATGTCAATACTTTAACCACAAACCATGAATGGTATAAAAATAGAACATCCACAGTCAAACATAACTCATTTGATACAATATGGAAGATTTTATTGTATCACATTAACCTCAATCATGAATAATGAAGGATGTTGACATAGATGAAAATAATCATCAAAACTATTTGAGGGAAATATCCCCCTTTTCTTGAAATCATTTAAAAGTCACACTATTTGTCAAGAAGCCATTTAAAAGTAGATTTTTGAATCAAAGTGTCCCATACCACTTTGAAACTTTTAAAAGGAGTTTTAATTTTAAAACTTTAATGTCCACATAAATAAATCCTTAAAACCATTTTTTAAAACATGGACATTAATGAGCAAGATTTATAAGAATAAGTCTTTAAAACATTTTAAAATGGTATTTTGGTTAGAGATTCTAACCAAAAGAGAGACACTTGAGTACAAATAATTGAGGTAATCAAAACTTTGTAATATCATGAGAATAAAGGTATTCATGATATACTATGTCAAAGTACATTATATACACCACATAAAAGTGATTTGGTGTATATCAACAAAGAAGTCCCAATTGAATGTAAATTGAGATGAAATCTCTCATAAAGGTCGTATCCTTAGGTTAAGGATAAATCAATGACATAATTATGTGTGAAAATATAAATACACTATATAAGATTGAATATTCAGTGTAAAACAATCAAAGGATATTCACACATATTCTTGTAGAAACAACACCAACGAATTGGATGTTTAACTCAACAAATGGTGAAAGAGTTAAAATTACTCTTATCAAATTCATATTAATGACTTGAGAATTATCAATAGAGTGATTATGTGTATCAAAAGTATATCCACAGGAAGGGGAGTGGAAATTATGACATAATCAAATGAATAGTGATTCCACACATAATCTTGGAGTAATATAATAAATGAAATATGCGTAAAGCAGAATGAGTGGAAATTGAAATGTCAAATTCCCTTATCGATTTGGTAACTTACGAAACATACAACTATGAAAGAAGGATCATACCATGACTATGTAAGTACCCATAAATTAATTTATATTACACAATTAATACAATCATGGGCAGTACACATACACCACATGTAATAATTAAGTGGTGAACAATGGAATTCTCACGAAATTAAGAGTGAGATAAGAAACTCCTTACCACGTTAATCAACTGAGTCGTATGGAAAAAAGTTAATAACCACCAAAATGATTTACAGAATAACATGAATATAAAGAGAATCATGATAATATATATCAAATGGCCGTACACAATACACCACTTTCAATAATTTAGTGGCGAACAATGGAAATCTCACGGAGTTGAAAGCGAGATAAGAAAATCCCTTACCTTGAACTTTTCCTTAGTCGATGGTATGTTAACCTCCTGTATAATAATTAAAACATTGTTATTAAATTATACAATAATCATATACATCAATATAATATCATATATGATCTTTTAACATTGCTTTATTAATAATATCTTAGTATTATCGTCATTTCGGGTGATAATCGATTCGTTCTTCTTAAATGTTTGGTTACGTAAGACATGTTTGTAATGGATAGATTATATCTTATTCATAATCAGAATGATATTAACATTATTTTTAACCCTAAAATGAGAATAAGACTTGAATGGATACGATGGAGGATGGATCTCACCGTGTTCGTGGAGACGGTAGTCCGTACGTACGCACGAACGCTACTTCCATTTAATTTTTCATTTTAAAAGAATTGAATCCAAATGATACATAGGTATATTATTATTCCAGTATAATATAATATTTTATATATGTTACTTATGTTCATTAACACCATTCTTTATACGTTCCATGTGTGGTATGAACGAGTCATATCATTTTAAGGGGGCGGTAGTCCGCACTTCCTCAAATGAAATTATCGTATGTATATACAACATGAAACGAATAATGGAATGAAATAAAATGGAATTACATAAGCTTATATATAAAATATGTATCATTAATATCACACTTAATTACAGTGCCATCATAATGTCCACCATGAGAGGCGGTAAGATGTATTTGAACAATCATCGTTTCGTGAGGCGTTAGTTTGCCATTCACAGAAACATTATGTTCATCATCCATTAGATGGAGGTGTGTGTATGTGTAGTTTTAATCCTTATTATAAAAACATCTTAGTATATTGAGGATACTTTTTTTGTTACAAAAGAAAGGAAAAAAAAGAGTTTGGGGGTTGGAGAAGCAAAATAAATGAAAATAATTTAAGAGAAATCGTTACCTTTAATTTAGGTAACTCACTTTGGTTGGAACCAAAGGACTTCTTGAAATGCTTTCTGCCTAAGGGGAAGCTTCAAGGAGGAGGAGAGGGATGTGGGGAGCTTATTTGGGCAGAGTTTGGACGATCCATGTGGCTTGAGAGATGTGAGGAATGAGTAGAAGTGGTCTCCTTTTATAAGGGAGAGGAGGGGCTCTTTAGGAAAGAGTGAAAGTATTACTTTATAATATAATTAAATTCGGTTTATAATGGTCCAAAAATAATTGAGGTCGAAGATAAGATGACTCATATTCTAAATAACATCAACCAATAAGAATTGGACAGGTTTTAGATAACATTGTAATCATTATAATCTTATTTATTTAAATGATTTATTAATGAGGTAAACATTGCATCATTATTGTGTCATTAATAATTTAAATTATTTGATGTCTAAAAATTATAAATAAAATATCATTATGTAGAAAATAGTTTTAGCTTTCTAATTAATATTTATAATCTAAAATCCAACTTGTATAAACCTATGTAAAAATTGTTCTTCTAAAAGATGTAAGCTTATTCCATTTTTATTTTTATTTTAACTTTATTAATATAATGTGTCCCTACCACATACAAGTGGCTCCAAGGGGTCCCCAAATCGACCCAAGGATGCCAATGGTCGGTTATGTGTCCACCAATAAGGTTAGGACACGTTTTAGGGTAATTTTGTATTATTATAATATTATTTTTTAACCCTTATTTACCGGATTTACCCTTAACCATGGTAAATAAAATATTTACCACAGTAATTATTCAAAATGTCTAAAAATAAAAGTTACCTATTTACACAATTTGTACATCCTGATTCCAAATATGGAATCCATTTTTCTAAATTCAAAACAAAGAAGTGGCATAAATTAATTTAAAATTAATTCCCGCTGTCAAAACAAAAAGCGTGTTTTTAAGAGGTAATAACTATCAAAAGATTGACACTTGTTTATGTTCGGTTTAATTGTAAAATTATGTCCAATGACCAAAATTATATTAAATGGTAAAAATATATTCTAAATATACTTTAAAACCAATCAAATTCACAATTTATCACTATTAATTATTTTGATTAAAAAAGTTGTTTTTAATTAAAATTTAGTAATTTTCACTATTCATCAAAATATGAAAGTTATCCGAAAAGTACCAAAATTTCACCTGAGGCTAAATTCGATATTCCGAATCCAAAAATGAAGTCCATTTTAAAATATAAAATATATATAATTTCAAAATTTAGGTATTACTATTCATAACGGCTAGTTTGATTGGTTGTGGCGTGTGTTAAAACTCAAGGTTGCGTACAACACACGCTGCTTTTTTATTCAAAGGAAAGCGTACCGTGGAAGCTTGGGATGTTTCATTTTAAATTTTTTGATGTCCCAATTTATTCAGATAGTTTAAAATATTTTATTTAAAAAGGTTTCACTATTAAAAGTTGATAAAAGTGCAATACTGAAAATGAAACTGTTCTTGCATTATGACTAAGAAACTCATAATAGGGATTCTAAAATTATAAGGATTATATAAAGTTCAAAATGTAGTTAATACTATTCATGAACTCTTTTAATGGATTTTTTTTTGTACGTCATGGTGTGATTGAACTCGGTGTTGCGTGTAGTGCAAGTTATTGAATTATTTTTAAGAAATAACACACTATGAAATCCTGGGGTGTTACATTCTCCCCTCCTTCAATAAATTGCATCCTCGCAATTTGAAATTGTTCTTCGAAAATAAAAGGTTGAAAGTAGAAAATATATTTGTGGGAAAACCCACATCGGAAATTGGGTTACTAAAATTTAGTCTTAATATAAGGAAAAGAGAAATGAAAGGGTCACCACCAAATTATGATCTTGATTAGGAGAACATTGGTGGCAATTAGAGACATATATTTGGAGGAAAAATGTAAATATTTATAGGTAGTGATTGAGGTCATCAATCACAAACAAGTATAAAATTGAGGTCCTTAAACTCATCAATCTATGATGATTTGAAATACCATTGGTCCAAGAAAACATAGGGTATTGGGATAACACATTTTTGACGTTTCAAAATATCTTAGTTGAAATCCCACATCGAAAAATGAATTAATGATGCCTCTATTTAAAATAAAGAGTGGAAAGTATGAAGATTACCGAAAATAACACATACTAGGGTTCCATGTAGGAAAATATGGATATGGAAGAGAAATCTAACCATCAATTATCTGATGGAGAGTGGTAGAGAACATGGCTATGAAAAGGCCAACAATCCCAAAGCCATAAATTAGTGATGATTTAATGTACCATCTAGGAAAAAAAAAATTTTTAAAGTTACATTACATAAGGAAGAGGAATTCATTTATGATATTGACTAAGAACATTATGAGATATACTTAAATTTTAAGTAGATTTTCATTCTTTAATAAATTTCCACCACTAACTCAATTTTTTTTTAAACGATGAGTATTCAAGAAGACTTGGTCACACTGGAAGAACTAGAATAAACTTATATAGAATCACATGATCCATGTAGGATAAACCATATATTTACATTTTCTTTGAAGATTAATCAAAACCAAAATGGTTAGTTAATGATCTAATGATCCCCCAAAAGGATATTCATTGAGATAAATATGCACTAATCTTAATTTCTAAAATTAAACCAACAATACCCCAAAGTTAAATAGATACCATTCAATAATGAATTGTCCTTACAATCCTTTAATATAATCCAAACTAATATTGAAACCCAAAACATAGAAGAATTTGATTATGTAGTCTCCCATGTTACATTGTATCTCCAAATGACATCAAATACTCTTAAATTCACATACTTAAAAGTAATTAACATCATCACATATTCTCTGTTATAGGTTAATCATTTCCATAAATAACCCAAATCACTATAAATCAACAATAAAAACGTAGATAAAAATCCACCATTACTCAACAAATGAAACCTCATTGTATTCTATTTTCCTTGGGCATATAGTGTTCCTAACAAAACGAACATCTTCCAAAATAACATTTATCATTTAATCACCAAATCATTTTCATATACCAAGGGTATTCATTTGATAAGACATAAGAACCCAAATCATCTTATTATTGATCAATAAAATCATTTAACAAAAAAAATAGTCACACTAACCAGGGACTTCACGTAGTCCAGTGGTAGGCGATAAATCCCAATCGCACTTTGGTTGTGGGTTCGATTCCCACAGCTTTGTCCGACGCGATGGGTTGTCACACGGTCTACGTGTTGTCCTTTTTCAAAAACTATATTTTATAATATTACCAAAATGAGATAAATTCTTCAAAATAACATAATTTAACCACAAATGTTATATCATACTTTTCATTTTCATCCCAAATTATAATAACTTATCATTTTCTCAAATCCCAATGATCATATAAAACCAAATGGTTATTTATACCTATATCCACAAGAGAAGAGACAATTCTTCCTCAAATATCATTCTCACATGGCAAAATGCAGGGTTACAAATACAAGAGAAAATTATTCCAAAGTAAACCCATCAACAAGGAGTGCTAATACTTTTTAAATTTTTCTCCAATCATTTATTTCCACATAGCTTCTTCTTTGACCAAGAAAATATCCTATAGAATAGGACATTCACTCGGGTAATGGCCAGGTCCCCTACATTTACGGAAAATGACTGTAAATGGATTCTTGGGACCATTTTTATCTTCTTCCATAGTACTCTTCATTTTTCTTCGGCAATTCTTCACTTTATGTCCTTCCTTCCCGCACGTAAAACATTTCATTGTCCCATTGAGACACTTTCCTGGGTGTCTCTTTCCACATTTCCTGCATGATGAAAATTGAGGTTTCTTTTCTCCATGGTCTCCATTGCTGGAGATCTTATCATTCATCACCTTTCTCTTCCTTGTTGAGTCTGGGAGTTGGTTAATATATATGTTGTTGATCATATTTTTGGAAAACTGATGTGGCATAAAGATGATATCTTTTACGCCTATCAACATTCCATTTTGTTGCTCATCGCCACCACCGTTCCCACCTTGTACATCATTCTCAAAGTCACTATGACTTCCTTGGAATCCAGCCATTGACTAAAACCAAAAAGCATTGTGTGAGTAATAGTAGTCGTAAAATCATTTAGAGATTAAAATGTCACCATATTCTCAATTTGAAACATATTAGGATTAACCAAGGTCATTTACTCTCATCTTATGTATATATTACTTAAATCGGTTTGTAAAGAAAATGTAAATTATCCTAAGCATATCCCCCGGGAGTGTCGTAACCGAGAGTGCAGCAAGGCCCGTTGTCGTGCACCAGTTCCCGTTCGAGTCTAGCTCAAAGCGGTGTTTTCGGGTTTTACCCCTAGGTACATCTGTGCCAGAGCCGCCTCTACCTGCTCGTATCCAGACAGGGATGTATTGCTCGGAAAACTCACAAAATCTCTACAATACCAAAATTCTAGGAAGTTCTTTTATACTAATCCTCAAAGTTCATCTTAGGTCTACGTGCTCTAATCAGAGTTTATCTAAATCTAGCTACCAAGGTTTGTACTAAACTTCCTCTGATACCAACTGTAATGCCCCGACCCCAGTTACCCAGAGTCGGTGCATTAGTTACATAACATTGGCATGATCACGAGAAAGATCAAGTCTCGAAAGACTGATTAGTTTAGTAGCCTTGGAATAACTAGATACATCCATAAATTTTTACATTACATCATAAAAAAAACATCTTGTCTTCATATCCCCTCATACTATCCCTGCAGGTCATTCATAAATTACTTCTTCATAATCCTGGGAAAAATATAAAACATTGAAAGGGGTGACCTCAGATGCTCAGTAAGGATAACATTATAGCAGAAGCTTTCATAAATAAGCATAAACACTTAAGGCAGTTTATAACTAAAACAAAAGACTTTTAAACTTGAACTTCAGTATAAAATGGCAAAGGTAAAATGAAATAATGCCATTTACTTACTCACATGGATATTCTACTAGTCGAATGATCACATGCAATATCAATATCCACTTTCATAATGATGGAATGCATAATGCCAGACTATTATAACCACATAGCCAAGGCCTCGTGCCAAGACTACAAATAAGATTTTGCCAAGGCCTTGTGCCAAGACACTAGTTTGTCTCATGAGACCTACCGATGCATCGAGGAGCTATAGCGGGCTCCACCCGTCACTTATTAAGTCCAATCCATTCCTCATATGAATAGGTTTAAGCATAAAATAAACATTCGTATTAAAACTAGCATACGAAATGTCAATACTTTAACCAC
Source organism: Viscum album (assembly GCA_963277665.1). Taxonomy (NCBI): domain Eukaryota; kingdom Viridiplantae; phylum Streptophyta; class Magnoliopsida; order Santalales; family Viscaceae; genus Viscum; species Viscum album. The sequence continues at coordinate 600,171,748 of OY728125.1, forward strand.
AAACCATGAATGGTATAAAAATAGAACATCCACATTCAAACATAACTCATTTGATACAATATGGAAGATTGTATTGTATCACATTAACCTCAATCATGAATAATGAAGGATGTTGACATAGATGAAAATAATCATCAAAACTATTTGAGGGAAATATCCCCCTTTTCTTGAAATCATTTAAAAGTCACACTATTTGTCAAGAAGCCATTTAAAAGTAGATTTTTGAATCAAAGTGTCCCATACCACTTTGAAACTTTTAAAAGGAGTTTTAATTTTAAAACTTTAATGTCCATATAAATAAATCCTTAAAACCATTTTTTAAAACATGTACATTAATGAGCAAGATTTAGAAGAATAAGTCTTTAAAACATTTTAAAATGGTATTTTGGTTAGAGATTCTAACCAAAAGAGAGACACTTGAGTACAAATAATTGAGGTAATCAAAACTTTGTAATATCATAAGAATAAAGGGATTCATGATATACTATGTCAAAGTACATTATATACACCACATAAAAGTTATTTGGTGTATATCAACAAAGAAGTCCCAATTGAATGTAAATTGAGATGAAATCTCTCATAAAGGTCGTATCCTTAGGTTAAGGATAAATCAATGACATAATTATGTGTGAAAATATAAATACACTATATAAGATTGAATATTCAGTGTAAAACAATCAAAGGATATTCACACATATTCTTTTAGAAACAACACCAACGAATTGGATGTTTAACTCAACAAATGGTGAAAGAGTTAAAATTACTCTTATCAAATTCATATTAATGACTTGAGAATTATGAATAGTGTGATTATGTGTATCAAAAGTATATCCATAGGAAGTGGAGTGGAAATTATGACATAATCAAATGAATAGTGATTCCACACATAATCTTGGAGTAATATAATCAATGAAATATGCGTAAAGTCGAATGAGTGGAAATTGAAATGTCAAATTCCCTTATCGATTTGGTAACTTACGAAACATACAAATATGAAAGAAGGATCATACCATGACTATGTAAGTACCCATAAATTAATGTATATTACACAATGAATACAATCATGGGCAGTACACATACACCACATGTAATAATTAAGTGGTGAACAATGGAATTCTCACGAAATTAAGAGTGAGATAAGAAACTCCTTACCACGTTAATCAACTGAGTCGTATGGACAAAAGTTAATAACCACCAAAATGATTTACAGAATAACATGAATATAAAGAGAATCATGATAATATATATCAAATGGCCGTACACAATACACCACTTTCAATAATTTAGTGGCGAACAATGGAAATCTCACGGAGTTGAAAGTGAGATAAGAAAATCCCTTACCTTGAACATTCCCTTAGTCGATGGTATGTTAACCTCCTGTATAATAATTAAAACATTGTTATTAAATTATAAAATAATCATATACATCAATATGATATCATATATGATCTTTTAACATTGCTTTATTAATAATATCTTAGTATTATCGTCATTTCGGGTGATAATCGATTCGTTCTTCTTAAATGTTTGGTTACGTAAGACATGTTTGTAATGGATAGATTATATCTTATTCATAATAAGAATGATATTAACATTATTTTTAACCCTAAAATGAGAATAATACTTGAATGGATACGATGGAGGATGGATCTCACCGTGTTCGTGGAGACGGTAGTCCGTACGTACGCACGAACACTACTTCCATTTAATTTTTCATTTTAAAAGAATTGAATACAAATGATACATAGGTATATTATTATTCCAGTATAATATAATATTTTATATATGTTACTTATTTTCATTAACACCATTCTTTATACGTTCCATGTGTGTTATGAACGAGTCATATCATTTTAAGGGGGCGGTAGTCCGCACTTCCTCAAATGAAATTATCGTATGTATATACAACATGAAACGAATAATGGTATGAAATAAAATGGAATTACAGAAGCTTATATATAAAATATGTATCATTAATATCACACTTAATTACAGTTCCATCATAATGGCCACCATGAGATGCGGTAAGATGTATTTGAACAATCATCGTTTCGTGAGGCGTTAGTTTTCCATTCACAGAAACATTATGTTCATCATCCATTAGATGGAGGTGTGTGTATGTGTAGTTCGAATCCTTCTTATAAACAAATATTAGTATATTGAGGATACTTTTGTTATTACAAAAGAAAGGAAATAAAAAGAGTTTAGGGGTTGGAGAAGCAAAATAAATGAAAATAATTTAAGAGAAATCGTTACCTTTAATTTAGATAACTCACTTTGGTTGGAACCAAAGGACTTCTTGAAATGCTTTCTGCCTAAGGGGAAGCTTCAAGGAGGATGAGAGGGATGTGGGGAGCTTATTTGGGTAGATTTTGGACGATCCATGTGGCTTGAGAGGTGTGAGGAATGAGTAGAAGTGGTCTCCTTTTATAAGGGAGAGGAGGGGCTCTTTAGGAAAGAGTGAAAGTATTACTTTATAATATAATTAAATTCGGTTTATAATGGTCCAAAAATAATTGAGGTCGAAGATAGGATGACTCATATTCTAAATAACATCAACCAATAAGAATTGGACAGGTTTTAGATAATATTTTAATCATTATAATCTTATTTATTTAAATGATTTATTAATGAGGTAAACATTTCATCATTATTGTGTCATTAATAATTTAAATTATTTGATGTCTAAAAATTATAAATAAAATATCATTATGTAGGAAATCTTTTTAAATTTCTAATGAATATTTATAATCGAAAATCCAACATGTATAAACCTATGTAAAAATTGTTCTTCTAAAAGATGTAAGCTTATTTCATTTTTATTTTTATTTTAACTTTATTAATATAATGTGTCCCTACCACATACAAGTGGCTCCAAGGGGTCCCCAAATCGACCCAAGGATGCCCATGGTCGGTTATGTGTCCACCAATAAGGTTAGGACACGTTTTAGGGTAATTTTGTATTATTATAATATTATTTTTTAACCCTTATTTACCGGATTTACCCTTAACCATGGTAAATAAAATATTTACCACAGTAATTATTCAAAATGTCTAAAAATAAAAGTTACATATTTACACAATTTGGACATCCTGATTCCAAATATGGAATCCATTTTTCTAAATTCAAAACACAGAAGTGGCATAAATTAATTTAAAATTAATTCCCGTTGTCAAAACAAAAAGCATGTTTTTAAGAGGTAATAACTATCAAAAGATTGACACTTGTTTATGTTCGGTTTAATTGTAAAATTATGTCCAATGACCAAAATTATATTAAATGGTAAAAATATATTCTAAATATACTTTAAAACCACTCAAATTCACAATTTATCACTATTAATTATTTTGATTAAAAAAGTTGTTTTTAATTAAAATTTAGTAATTTTCACTATTCATCAAAATATGAAAGTTATCCGAAAAGTACCAAAATTTCACCTGAGGCTAAATTCGATATTCCGAATCCAAAAATGAATTCCATTTTAAAATATAAAATATATATAATTTCAAAATTTAGGTATTACTATTCATAACGGCTAGTTTGATTGGTTGTGGCGTGTGTTAAAACTCAAGGTTGCGTACAACACACGCTACTATTTTATTCAAAGGAAAGCGTACCGTGGAAGCTTGGGATGTTTCATTTTAAATTTTTTGATGTCCCAATTTATTCAGATAGTTTAAAATATTTTATTTAAAAAGGTTTCACTATTAAAAGTTGATAAAAGTGCAATACTGAAAATGAATCTGTTCTTGCATTATGACTAAGAAACTCATAATAGGGATTCTAAAATTATAAGGATTATATAAAGTTCAAAATGTAGTTAATACTATTCATGAACTCTTTTAATGGCTTTTTTTTGTACGTCATGGTGTGATTGAACTCGGTGTTGTGTGTAGTGCAAGTTATTGAATTATTTTTAAGAAATAACACACTATGAAATCCTGGGGTGTTACACTGTTGACCTGTTCTTCTTTTATGAGTAAGGATGGGTACGAAAGGGGAGCACCATATTCATCTGTGTCACACGGTGTGATCCCTGAGTAATACCTTACCCAGAAAATATAAAGAAGACAATGTATCATCAGTTTATTTTATTTTATTTTATATTTTTTTGGTATTTAAAAAAAATAGATTGTTAACTTGTTCTTCTTTTATGAGTAAGGATGGGTATGAAAGGGGAGCACCGTATTCATCTGTGTCACACGGTGTGATCCCTGAGTAATACCTTACCCAGAAAATATAAAGAAGACAATGTATCATCAGTTTATGTTATTTATACTTTTTTTAGGTTAAAAAAAATACAATATATATATATATATTAAAAAAAATTAAGGCATTTCATAGGTCATTGGGAAAAGCTGGTCACAACCGTCCAAGCCATTGGGAGATAAACCAGAACTGAAGGGATACATGGGAATGCATTTTCAACATCAACCACCAGGTGACTTCATTCCATAATTTTCATTTTCAATGTCTTCGTTGAACCTCTATCCTGCCACTTCTATGTTTCAATTCTTTAAACACTGGGGATAGTGTATTCCAAGTTGGGGGGGAGATGAAAATGTGTGGAAGGAAAAATGCCATAAACCTTGAACATTATAACACACATTCCAAACTCTGAAATTGGATATCAAATAATTTTGCATGCCTTGATTCTGATTTTAATGAAATTTTATGTTCATGTGCATAGATATTGGAAAGTGCGGTTGTCTGATGTGATTTTTCACTGTTATATTTTCATCCATTTAATAAAAAAACACAATGCACGTCCTCTAGATTGTGGGGTTTTAGTTTGAGTTTTTGGGGACCCATAATAAATAGCATAGGATTGGCGATCATTTTAATTTTAACATGAGTATTCAAAAAAAATCAATTGCGCATAGAGCAATGAATTGGCCTAATGTGTGGCTTTCGGCACTTGGGGATCGTGACTACATAGTTTTCTAGCCCAGAGTTGGGTATTTTATCTCTATTTGTGGTAATTTTAATTCGTTTTTCATTGAGTTAACTTGAGATGATGCCCGAGTATGTGAGCTTCACTTGGTGCCCTAAGGTCTTTGAGCCTGGGAGTCATCGACAAAGTCTTGCTACATGGGTTGACTCGATTGAGTTCAATTTCAATTACCATGGAAAAATTGAAAAAAAAGAGAGAAAATAAAAAAATGAGTAGTCATCTTATTATTAAAATTTGATTGCTCATAGCGCTTCCATCTTTTCTCCCTCTAATGTAAATAAACCCCCATGTCTATTGTGACGCACAACACTTCATCATGCTTAATTCAATTTGGATGAAATATGGCAATGAATTTGAACAAAGGAATGGGATTGGGCTTGAGATATGCCTGTGGACATAGCTTGATTTAAATGATTTTGATGGGTTTGATAATTGTTTGGTATGTGATCTTTGGGTGAGAAATGTGTATTAAAATGTTTTTGGAAAAGGTCATTTGAATTTCATTTTTGTGAGATATATTTTGCTCGGGACTAGCAAAACTCAAGTTGGGGGGTGTGATTAGCCACTGTAATAGGATAATATTCATTACTAATATATGTAGTTTTCATGTTCCTTTCTATTCAAAAATACCATTTTAGTTCATTTTACATTTTGAACACCCATTCTCATCATTTGTGCACTTCATGCCTAATGTGAACCAATTTAGGCCCAATGTTTCATCTTATTTTAAAGAATGTAAATATCCATATTTTAATTTGATATTTTTGGAAATGGATATTCACTTAATTATGAACATTTTTTATTCAGGGATCAATGGATTATTAATAAAGGATGATGGAGATATTTGGCGATAAAGGAAACAATTCTGGAGAAGGAAGATTGGATATCATCCCACTGATCGGACAATGGGGACCACAATACAAGCCCAATGAAGCCCCAAATTTTTTTAAGGATAGAATACATATAGGGGAACAAATAATTATTCTGGATCCAGTGCTAATTCGTCCTCAGTGGTGGTGATTATGGCGGCCCAAGTTGAAGATTTAATTTTGGGCCAGAGTCTGCGGCCCAGAAAAACAGCCCACTATTTCAATCATGTCTCCAGAAAAACAAAGTATTTTGGGCTGAAATTTTACATTCTGTTAGGGGACATCCGGGGATTCATTTAAGTCTCATAGGGCCCACTCAAATTCGGCCGTCTAGAAGGTCCTTTAGGCGCGTCTTTTCGGTGGATGCAAGCTGGCTGCAACTTCGGGGCAAGAAGTGGAAAAGTATCTCATCATTAATGTTCCACCCACCTTTCCCCAACATAATTAATTAAAGGCACATGGGATGTTGGGGGCTCGGCCAAGGATTCATTTTTTCCTATTTAAGGCAGGAGTGGTGGTGAATTTAGGGATTTTGGGTGCTTTCTTTTCATTGTAATGTTATTATGCCAATTTGCCTTTGTAATGTTCTTCCTTCTCGTGTAAGTTGTTCGAATCACCTTAGTCTTCAATAAAAGTTCTTATTCTTCTCTTGTTCTATTCTTCTCCTTATCACCTTGATACCGTTGCCTCAAGGTGTGAATTTATTCACACCAAACTTTGTGATTTTGTTCACACAACGGTGGAGTGATCGTTATTTTTGTTGTTTTTACTTCTTCAATTCCACCCTCATAAGTCTATTTTCTGCTTCCGTTGAGAACTTGTCATCAATGGAGGGCTAGCTATTTTATGGGTTGATCCAAGGGAGTATCAAGGGGCTGGATTGAATTTTATTTCTCATGCCCTAAATGTTATTAATTTCTTTTAATTGAGTTTCTTTCATTCAATGATTTTTATTCTTCCTCTTCCTTATTGAATTTATTCACCCCACTTTCATGTGCTAATTACATCCTTTACATTGGAGTGCTCATGAAAATGATCCTACAAGTGTATAGGTGATTATCATATGTTTTTAAGGTGTTTAATCAGTAATTGATGAGGTTAGTTTTAATTCATTGCATGAATCCTTCTCGAGTTAACGAAATTAAAATCGTAAAAAAAAGGAATTCATTCAATCCACCTCGAGCAATAACCTAGGATCAACTCATTTTCTCATAATTTGAATTCACATAGATCTTTTAGTGCTCTTTCAAAACAATCTAAAATCAACCCAAGTTGGCCACTTCATATCCAAAAATCCATCTCTTTTTATTGAGTGTCTAAAGGTTCTTCTTAGGTCTCTGAGGATTCGACAACCCAAGCTACACTACAAGCGACCGCTTGACCCTTAAAACTTGGGTAAATTTGGGTGAGACCATGAGCATAAGAGTATGAAAAGATGATATTAACATTTGGAAACTATACATAGTAAATCATAGATCATAATCATGAGTCATTTCATAAAGCTTGTAATTTCATAATACATAAATCGTAATGTAATCAAAGAACATAATCCATGTGTTCATAAAATTGGAATAATATCATGTCATAAAAGAGTGTAATTAAGTTTTAAATAATCATAATCATAGAAATATTATGTTAAGGCTACCCACCAAGATATTCATCACATGTTAGGCTTGGTCTAACCACTTGTATGCCTACTTTGGGATTGGTAAACCTTCAGTGTACCCTTATTTGGATTGGTATAAAAACCAATAAACCATGTTTTGGGATTGGGATAACCTTATATGTAACTTTTTATCTCATAAAACATTAATCTTTATCCAATGAATTTGAGCTCTATAACAGACCCACCCATCACATAATTATAATCCATTCATATTTATTTCACAAGATCATAAAAACATTTATCATTTCATCATATCTTATCCTATAGAAAATAAAATATGTTTCATAAATATTTTATCATCATAATGAATAACCATATAGGGAAATAATAAATATGGTATCATGGAATCATATCCTCAGTGAAGCTTAAGTAACATCAAATGATGTTATCATAGATAAAAAATTCATTTAAAAGATCACTAGAATATTTTTTGGAGAAAACACCCTTTATAATTTGAAATAACTTATTCAAAATATAAAAATTTCCAATATATTAATAAAAAAAATTATTTGAAAATAACTAGGGACAATTTTAAAGAAACCTTCAGATAAAATAATAGTAATGATAGTGGGAAAATTCATTCATGTAATGTATATTAAAATAAATGTTCCATTCACACCTTTAGTAAAAATACATTATTCAAAAAGTTAAAAGAAGATCGCTTTTAAACATTTTTATAGAAATTAAAACATGGTTAAATATTTTAAGAGTAGTAAAAATATTCTTGAAAACATTTTAAATAAATTATGGACATGGAATAAAATATTCCCAACTGAATAGAAAAACAAATTTTGTTTTCCTTAAAAACATTCCTTAAGAATTTTGAGTGCCTAGAGAGGGGAATGTGAAAGGAAAACTTGTAATATATTAAATAAATATATAATAATAAAAGTCATAATATTTTTGAGACATGGATAATATAATTTCATCATCATAAATTTAATCATAAACAATCCTGATAAAACGTGAGATTATAACATAAAACCCTTACCTCAAGTCTATCTTGCTTCATAAGAAATATAAACTCCTATATAATAAATTTTAATTTATGATAATTCTATAAAATAACCATATTTGTACCTATAATAACATATATGGTCCAATTATAACATTTCAACACTCATTTATTAATAATTTTTTATTAAAATCATCATTTTCAAGTGTTAATTGTTTTATTTTTCATGTATGTTGTGATTTGGATGTTTTGGTTCTTGCATATTGATCATGGTTCAATCATATACAAAATGTTATTAATGATATAAGTATAATATATATTTATTATGTACATATTTATATACATCTATAAAAGTTAGATATAGAAAATGAATTACACTATCCATGGAGATGGTAGTATGTACATACGCATGAACATGGTTTTAATTTTACAAATAAAAAAAGTAAAGAAAGAGAAGTAAATAAAGATAAATAATATTTTATCATTAAAGAACCATAATTATGTCTTATATATCGTATATATTTATTAAATCCATCATTATATCCATCAATGTGAGGCGGTTATGTAAAATGAATCATATCTCTATGTGGAAGCGGTAGTCCACACGTACACAGGAGCAATACTTTTATTTCCCATTTGATGAAAAAGAGGTAGAAAATAGTTGTTAAATAGTCATAATAAAATCTAATTATATTGATTATATTAGATTCATAATTTTATCATGTATATAATAGATTTATAAAATGTTGAAGAAGAAATAAAATTGAAAGATCTTGGTTAAGATTTATACCACTTCTTTGAGAGACCTCCTTTGGATTACACCTTAAGCCTTGAAATATTAGTCTTAGGAGAAGAAAAAGGGCTCTATTATGAATGTAATTAATAAATTAAAAGATTATGGTAGTTATTTTATAATCCATAGGGCACAAAATTTTTGAATAAGGGAGGCGAGGAGGTTCCCTTTTATAAGTGATGGAGAGGACACACATGGAATTGCTTAAAATAACTAAATAATATAAGGCCACTTTAACATGAAAGTGGATCAAAATGTCCAATAATTAAAATTTAGGATAATATAGGGTTTAAATATCTCCAAAAAATAATAGTTAAACAAGATTATATGGTAATATTACCATTATCTCTTAGTTTAACCCCCCCCCCCAGTAAACCTTTTTTAACCTTAACCATAGTGACAAATTTTTACTGTTTTTACTATTAATTATGAAAAAAATTGAAAGTAAACTCATTAGAAAATTTAAAACTTTTAATTCCAAATAAGTAATACATTTTATCAAATTCAATTTCTATAATTTTTATAATTTAATTTTAAAATAATCTCTCAAAAGTAATGAAAACATAATTCTAGAAAAATGCATTTTTAAGCAAAAATGAATTTAGTTCCATTACTTTGATATTAAAAAATATCAAAATAATGATGAAATATTTTATTAACTATATAATCTATAAATTTAATTAAAATCATTAATAAATATTTATTTACTTAATTTATTATGATAAAAACACATTGCGCACATAAAAAAAATTTCTAAAAAATAACTCTTTTTACCTTTAAATGGTTTTATATTCATTCTAAATGTAAGAACCCAGTTCTTCTCTTTGGGGTACGGGCTTCTTCTTTTCTCTTTTCCTTAGTGTTTTTAATAAAATATGGAAAATGGGGAAAATCCTAAATTTTGGAACTACATGCTGTGTACTTTTCCACACGCCATGTACTTCTGGCCATGTTGGGATGAGTACACAGGGCGTGTATCCATGTCGGTAAAAAAGGGTGTAGGAACTGACTACACACAGTGTAGTGGTCCTTTACATGTCGTGTAGTCAGTCGGTAGGCCTAAACAGTAAGGTGGTGGGGCAGCCGCCAACTGGGCGACTGTACACACCGTGTACTCAGGAGTACATGTCGTGTACTCATGTCGGCAAGTGAATAGTGCCACGCAGGTGGGAAGCCGCCAGGTGAACAGTTAAATGAAAGGAGTACACGCCGTTTACTTGTAAGTAAACACCGTGTACTTTGTTTTATCGGCTTAATTCGGGCAGTAGCCTCCTCATTTGGCAAAGGAGGCATTTGAGCCGTTTTGGAGCCAAGGGAGGAGGAATGACCTTTGAAGATCCGTCAGGTGTTCATCTAGAATCAGTTTCCCCCTCAGACGATCTTGTTGGAACCGCGCGGGTAAGCCCTCTCTTCTCCTAGCATGTTTCTTACCAATTCTTCTCCTAACGTATGTTATTTAAGTTTGAATGGGTTTTTTTCTTCATCAGATCTACGTCATGCTTGGGCGTTTCTGGAGTCAGCGTTCGGGTATAACATTTGTTGGCGTATAATGTAGGTGGCTTGGTGTTTAGATTTCCAACTTTTGTGTGTTTTGTGCGTTTTTGTGCCACGAACCCATGTTGGGGTGTCTTGTGGCTGAGGTCGTGGCTATATTGACTACCTAGAACTGTAAAGGTAATTGAATAATTTGTAAAATTGGTGTTTGGGATCGTTTCTCGGATCCGAAACCACCCCAGGGGGTGTGTTCCACTGTTTAGTCGTTTGGCTAGGATACCTGCGGGTATTCCTTTAAAGTAGTAATTGTAGAATTTCTTTGAGAGGAATTGCTTGTTACTTCTTGTTTACATGTTGGGAATGGCCCGGTTACCTGTTTGGCCTGAGGGCGTTGTTGTGATTAGCCTGTGGGAACTGTACTGTATTAGCCTGAGGGCGTGACTGTTTTAGCCTTAGGGCGACGCTCTATTTCGCCTGAGGCCAACCTTTAGTACCTGAGGACTTGACTTCTGTGCCGGAGGGCAACACTTCGTATGCCTGAGGGAGAGAATTCTGTTACAATGCCTGAGGGCGAGATTCTGTATAGCCTGACGGTGTGGTTCACTATATTAGCCTGAGGGCGAGATAATGGTTGTCCTGAGGGATTGGTGCTGTTGAGCACAAAATGTTACTAAATTAAATGGATTAAATGAATAATTAAATGGAAATATAACTGGTAGGTTAGTTACTTTTGAGTACTGCTTAGTTTATTGCTTTTTACTACTACACACTTGTTGCATGCTTTACACACAGTTGAGCACGAGCCTTTGGTGGGTGCCTACTGAGATATATTTCTCACACCCTGTTTGGGTCATGCTTTTCGGCCCAAACAGATTTTGTTTTTGCAAGTGTGGATAGGGGCAAGAGTCCCTATACAGGTACTTGACTGTTGCTGAGGTGTAGGAGGGCATGGGACCGAGCCTAGGCCCGCGATGCTGCTACTAGCTGTTTGTCTTGTTTTGTTGTACTCTGCTTTTGGTTGTACTGTATTGATGTATAACATGTTCTGAATATTTTCTTAGAACTTGAGACATGTAGCATTATCATTTACATATTGTCGGTTATATTCACTGTTGTTGGTTATTTTAGTTGTGTATAGTTTACTGCTTCCGCTGTTGATGTATGTTTTATTCTGTATTCCACTCCACTACACTTTGACAAATGAGATCAAGTTTCCCCACTATCAGACCTGGGCCCTCACTGCTAGTCGGCAGCCTCTGGTGTTTGGGGAAATGTGCTTGAGGTCATGTGGCGAACCGGGTTCGGGGCACCCATAGAGTGGCACCCGGAGTCGGGACGTTACAAAGTGGTATCAGAGGGGTTATTTTCTTTGACTTACTATTTGGAGTCGTAGTTAGGGATATGATGGACCGGTAGTTGGTAATAAGTTGTACCCAGGCGTAGCTAACCCGTGTACAGGGAAAAGCCAGTCTACCTCGTATTTTGTAATTTTCTAATTTTGCAAACTTTACAGTTGATATGATTTCACCGTTGGGTGACGCACTTGTATTGTGCTGTTTATATTTTATCTATGGGTTCTATTTAGTTGCAACCTGATGAGATGAGGGTATGCCATCTCATGCATCATTTAGTCACATTCTAGAATCACATGCCATGCATAGTTTCCATGCCATGTAGGTGAATTAGAAAATTGCATGTTGTTGTGATAGTTGTTGTGCTAGAAAAGCATGTTGTTGTGATTGCTACACGGATAAAATACTTGTTATTTGATAGGGTAATTTTTGTGTGAGTTGTTCATAGAATGGATTCCAAACTTTGGTTTTTGGAGAGTATGGGCCCTCATTGACCGGAATTTGGTGGATCATTTACTGTTTATCAGTTATAACACAGATAAGATGTCAAACTTTGATTCGTGGGGAGTATGGGCCCTCACGAGTCGGAATTTGACACTTAGGTGTTGTTTTTCGGTATTTTCTGGGTTCCGGGGAAGTTTCTGAGGCATACTGTCCGGAAACCCATTATACACACCATGTAGTATTTTAAACACGCCGTGTATGGCCTTCTGTTCGGGAAGAAAAATGAACATTTTAAGTACACGTCGTGTACTCTGAGTACATGCCGTGTAGTCTCTTCCTGTGTCATAAACCGTGTGGGCGGCGACACGGGGTAGGGATGTGCTTGGGTAAAACACGTTGTGTACCAGATATACACGACGTGTAGTATTGACCCAGAGTTCGATCGTGTAACTAACAACACGGGTTGGTGAACTCCTCACAGAACACGTCGTGTCAATAATGAACACTCCGTGTAGTGTGACCTGGGGACTCGGCCGTGTGACTAACAACACAGGTCGATGTCACCGTTCCTTGAACACACCGTGTACCTTTGAGGACATGCTGTGTAGTCTTGTCCGAGGATAGACCGTGTGGAATTAGCCTGGTGGCTGGGGAAATGGGGTGAAGTACACGCCGTGTGTGGGTGTAACACGCCGTGTAGTTTCAAGCCGAGTAGTCGGCCATGTCACAAGTGACATGGGCAGTTGGAAAATAACACCATACACTCCGTGTAGATTAAGTACACGCCGTGTAGTTTTGTTTAACAAGAGTTGTGTGGCTTAGTCGTGTCGAAGAACCCAGGCAGGGGAAGGAAGTCAAGTACACGTCGTGTAGTCAGTGTACACGCCTTGTAGTCTTGTTCTGTAAATTTTGAGATGCCTTCTTTCTCTTGTTCCCTTGATGGTTTCTTCGTTTTAGCCTTAATAATCTTGAATCTAAGGTGTTTTTTTGACCTTTTAGTGTCATGCTGCCTAGAAAACCGTGCGTTGTTCGCCAGGAGATCGGTGATGACTTTACTCCGGAGATGGTGGGCCATGGGCTACCAGTTGATCCTCCGACAGGGCCAGATGTGGCACTCGCTGCTATACCAGACACAGGAGAGGAGGCGCAGTTCCATGAAGGCTTATTGTGGTTCATACATACCTTTCAGGGAGAACCTCAGGCTGCCACATCTATGGTCGAGCTTACACGTATCTTTCAACAGCAGCATCTGCCTAGATTCTCAGGGTATGGCGGACCACAGGCTGTGGAGTCTTGGCTGGGGTCGATGTAGACTATTTTTGAGCATCTTGAGACGCCTCCAGGGCAGAGGGTCAAGCTCGCGATATACATGCTGTGTGATTTCGCCAAGAGGTGGTGGGATGTTACCACCCAGTCAGACCATCACAGGGACATGGAGTGGGAGGATTTTCAGGCAGTCTTCTATGACTTTTTCTTTCCTGAGATGATGAGGACAGATAGAGCTCGAGAGTTCATGAATCTGTAGCAGGGTGCTATGTCAGTGATGGACTATTCTGCTCATTTTACGGAGCTTCAGCGCTTTGCACCCATGCTGGTGGGTGAAGAGATGCTGAGAGCCAGACGTTTTGAGGATGATCTTCAGTATGACATCTGAGCGCTGGTGAATGTCTTCAGGTTGCCTACTGTACATGCTATTGTGAACCAGACACTGATTACAGAGATAAACCTGAGGGAATATGGTGGTGTGGGCCAAGGCGGTTCAGCACCAGTTACTGGTACTATTTCTACTGGCAAGAGAAAGAGACAGATGGACTTCTCTTAGAGTGGTAGTACCAGCCAGGCAGCTTCTTCAAGTGGCCCGATCAGGTGCTACCAGTGCGGTAGAGAGGGGCACAAGAGACCGCAGTGTCCACGATACCCAGTAGAGTGTCGAGCTTGCGGCAAGATGGGTCATCTGCAATGCTTATGTAGGGCGTATCCACCAGTGGCTAGTGAGAGGGGTTCTATACAGACTCCACGTTCGGGGTCAAGACCAGTGGCTTCTTACCAGTCAGGGAACTGGAATACGTCAGGGCGTTCAGGCAGAGATGGTGGTCATGGCTGTGGTATCCAGACACTAGGATCTCAGAGGCAGTAGGGCGGGACAACTCAGGGTAGCCAGGCTGTGTCGCAGGTCCGTAGCACTGGGCAGGCATATGCAGTGCAACAGACCCAGCAGGAGCAGGATCCTGGACCTTCTACAGTCAGAGGTACTATTTTAGTATCTTCTGTCTTATCTTCAGTACTTTTTTATATAGGTGCTATGCATAATTTCATATCTGTACCCATTGTGGAGAGCCTTGGGCTCTGTGTTTCTACTTCTTCTGATATCATGACGCTAGACACTCCGTTGGGGACTAGAACGGCTGGTGTGCGTCGGTGCAAGGAGTGCCCCCTTGAGGTTGTTGGGTGTCACTTTCTTTGGTACCTCCATGTCTTAGATATGATAGATTATGATGTCATTCTTGGGATGGACTGGTTGGTTCCCTTTCGAGCCTTTGTAGACTGCTATCGTCGCAGGGTGCATTTCACGTCACCAGAGGGCGGAGAGTTTTTATACAAGGAAGAATGGGATGTTCAGGCAAGTCGAGATGGATCAGAGCATCGTGGGCGAGGTGGACTCATAGCCCAGATTACGAGCTTATATCTGGATGACCAGGGGACTTGTCATATGGATTTCCCTCCAGTGGTTGATCGTTTCCGGGATGTCTTCCCAGACGACTTTTTAGGTCTACCTCCGGAGCGTGAGGTGGATTTCTCCATTGAGCTTGTGCCAAGGGCAGCATCGGTGTCCATTCCTCCTTATAGGATGGCTACACCTGAGTTGCAGGAGCTGAAGAGGCAGTTAGAGGAGTTACAAGAAAAGGTCTTTATCTGACCCAGTACTTATCCTTGGGGTTCGCCGGTCCTTTTTGCGAAGAAGTCGGACGGTACCCTTAGACTTTGCGTGGATTATCGGAAGCTGAACCAGTTGACGGTTAAGAACTGATATCCCTTACCAAGGATTGATGATCTTTTTGATCAGCTTCGTGGAGAACGAGTGTCCTCGGAGATTTACCTGAGATCAGGAAATCATCAGATGCGCATTAGACCATCTGATATACCTATCACAGATTTCAGGAGTAGTTATGGTCTATACGAGTATACGGTTATGCCGTTCGAACTCACGAACGCTCCAGCAATTTTCATGGCTCTGATGAATCGTGTGTTCCATCCGTATCTTGATTCTTTTTTGGTATTATTTGTGGATGACATCTTGTTGTACTCTCACACTCGACACGAACATTCCACCCATCTTGAGATAGTATTGAATACACTGAGAGAGCATCAGCTATATGCTAATCTCTCAAAGTGCCACTTTTGGATGGACTAGATTCACTTCCTGGGTCATATCATCTCAGAGGCAGGAGTTTCAGTAGACCTAGAGAAGGTGAGAGTAGTAGTTTCCTGTGAGCATCCTAAGAATGTGTTTGAGATATGGATTTTATTAGGGTTGTCTGGTTACTACAGGCATTTCATACAGGACTTATCCCGCTTAGCAGCGTCATTAACGGTCTTGACTAAGAAGGGTGTGAAGTTCGTATGGTCATAATCTTGCGAGATAGATTTTCAGGACCTGAAGGGAAGGTTGACATCAACACCGATCCTGATACTCCCAGAGTAGGGTAATAGCTATACATTTTACTGTGATGCATCATGTATTGGGCTGGGAGCAGTGTTGATGCAGGGCGACCAAGTTGTGTCGTACGGATCTCGGCAGTTGAGGACATATGAGAGGAATTACCCAATGCATGATCTCTAGTTAGCTGCAGTTGTGCATGCGTTGTGCTATTGGAGACACTATCTGTTGGGAGAGCATTTTGTGTTTTTCACTGACCACAAAAGCCTCAAGTATATCTTTACTCAGCGTGACTTGAATCTGAGATAGCGAAGGTGGGTCAAGTACCTACAGTTCTTCGATTTTGAGCTTGCCTATACACCTGGTAAAGGTAATACAGTAGCTGATGCACTGAGCAGGAAGACTCAGATACAGGCAGTGCAGGAGGCCAGTGGTGAGTGGAATCTCATGGCTTTCTTCTCTGAGATGCATTTTTAGGTGCATGACAGTCAGGGGCAGACTTATCTTTCATATTTAGCTGTGACTTCTACCCTCCTGGATAGAGTGGGGATGAGACAGCTATCTGATTCAGATGGCTTAGTTCTATGGGAGTCGGTGGAAAGTGAGGACCCTCCTCCTGGTTGGACGATAGGTGATGATGATGTTTTGTGTTTCCATGGATGAGTATGGGTTCCAGGGGATATACGCGAGGAGCTGATGCGGGAGTTTCATGCTTCAGCTTGGGCAATTCATCTCGGGGTTACCAAGATGTATCGTGACCTGAGAAGTAAGTACTGGTGGTCGGGTATGAAGAAAGATGTAGCTGGTTTTGTTACGCGGTGTTCCACCTGTCAGCGGGTGAAGGTAGAGCATCAGAGACCAGCTGGGCTGTTACAGCAGTTACCCATTCCGGAGTGGAAATGGGATGATGTCGCAATGGATTCATGACAGGATTGCCAAGGTCACCTCGTGGAAATGATGTCGTGTGGGTTGTTGTGGACAGACTCACGAAGGTAGCTCACTTCTTACCGATCAAGGAGACCTTCGGTGTTGACGAGCTCGGAAGGCTGTATATCCGAGAGATCGTACATATTCATGGGGTCCCTTGTTCTATCATTTCTGATAGGGACGCCCGCTTCACGTCCCATTTCTGGAAGAGTTTTCAAAGGGCACTCGGTACACAGGTGCTTCTGAGCACAGCATACCACCCTCAGACCGATGGCCAGTTAGAGCGTACAATACAGGTGCTAGAGGACATGTTGCATGCATGCATCCTAGACTTTGGGGGATCTTGGGAGAATCATATACCCTTAGTCTAGTTTTCCTATAACAATAGCTTCCAGGCGACTATTTAGATGGCACCATACGAGAATTTATACAGTAGGTCGTGCCGATCACCTTTGTGCTGGATAGAGGCAGGTGAGGCAGCCTTGCTGGGACCACGTCTCGTACAGGAGACATCTGAGCAGGTCCAGTTGATTCAGTTGTGGATGGCTACCGCGCAGTCTTATCAGAAGTCTTATACTGATCGCCGCAGACAACCTTTGGAGTTCGTGGTCAGGGATCAGGTTCTTCTACGTGTTTCGCCGAGGCTGGGACACAAGCTGATTAGGAGATAGGGTAAACTTTCATCGCGTTATGTGGGTCCATTTGAGATTCTAGAGAGAGTCAAGCTAGTTGCTTACCAGTTCCGGTTACCGCAGTGGTACCAAGTCATTCACGACGTCTTCCACGTGTCTCAGTTGCGCCACTATCATTCAGACCCGTCTCACGCCTTTCAGCCTGAGAAGGTTGAGCTGGAGGTAGATGCATCCTTTGAGGAGCATCTGATTCATATCATTGACAGGATCACCAAGGTTCTCTGAGGCCGGTCAGTTCCTTTCGTACGGGTGTTATGGAATCATGGACGAGTGCAGGACGAGACCTGGGAGCGGGAGGCCGACATACGTGCTCAGTGGCCATAGTTGTTCACGGCTATATCTTATCCACCCTTGGAAAGGAAATTCGGGGACGAATTGCTATAAGGGGGGAAGTTTGTAAGAACCCGGTTCTTCTTTTTGAGTTATGGGATTCTTCTTTTCTATTTTCCTTAAGTGTTTTTAATAAAATATGGAAAATGGGGAAAAATCCTAAATTTTGGAACTACATTCCATGTACTTTTCCACATGTCATGTACTTTTGGCCGTGTTGGGATGAGTACACAGGGTGTGTAGTCATGTCGGAAACAAAGGGTGTAGTAACCGACTACATGCCGTGTAGTGGTCCTTTACATGTCGTGTAGTCAGTCGGCAGGCCTATATAGTAAGGCGGTGGGGCAGCCGCCAGCTGGGTGACTGTACACGCCATGTAATTAGGAGTACATGTCGTGTACTCATGTCGGCAAGTGAACAGTGTCATGCTGGTAGGAAGCCGCCAGGTGAACAGTTAAATAAAAGGATTACACGCCATGTACTTTGTTTTTTCGGCTTAAAACAGGCAGTAGCCTCCTCATTTGGCAGAGGAGGCATTTGAGCTGTTTTGGAGCCAAGGGAGGATGCCAGACCATTGGAGATCCGTCGGGTGTTCGTTTGGAATCGGTTTCCACCTCGGATGATCTCGTTGGAACCGCACAGGTAAGCCCTCTATTCTCCTAGCGTGTTGCTTACCAATTCTTCTCCTAACGTAAGTTATTTAAGTTTGAATGGGTTTTGTTCTTTGTCAGATCCATGCCGTTCTTGGGCGTTTCTGGATTCGGTGTTCGGGTATAACGTTTGTTGGCGTATAAGGTAGGTGTCTTGGTGTTTAGATTTCCAACTGTTGTGTGTTTTGTGCATTTTTGTGCCACAAACCCATGTTGTGGTGTCATGTGGCTGTGGTCGTGGCTATATTGACTACCTAGAACTATAAAGGTAATTGAATAATTTTTAAAATTTCTGTTTGGGATCGTTTCTTGGATCTGGAACCACCCCGGGGGGGTGTGTTCCACTGTTTAGCCGTCTGGCCAGGATACCTGCGGGTATGCCTTTAAAGTAGTAATTGTAGAATTTCCTTGAGAGGAATTGCTTGTTACTGCTTGTTTACATGTTGGGCATGGCCCGGTTACCTATTTGGCCTGAGGGCGTTGTTGTGATTAGCATGTGGGCACTTTACTGTGTTAGCCTGAGGGCGTGACTGTTTTAGCCTAAGGGCGACGCTCTATTTCACCTGAGGGAAACCTTTCGTGCCTGAGGGATTGACTTATGTGCCTGACGGAGACACTTCGTATGCCTGAGGGCAAGAATTCTGTTACAATGCCTGAGGGATAGATTCTATATAGCCTGAGGGCGTGGTTCACTATATTAGCTTGAGGGCGAGATACTGGTTGGCCTGAGGGCTTGGTGCTGTTGAGAAAAACAATTTACTAAATTAAATGGATTAAATGAATAATTAAATGGAAATATAACTGGTATGTTAGTTACTTTTTAGTACTTCTTAGTTTATTGATTTTTACTATTGTACACTTGTTGCATGCTTTATACACAGTTGAGCACGGGCCTTTGGTGGGTGCCTACTGATATATATTTCTCACACCCTGTTTGGGTCATGCTTTTCGGCCCAAACAGATTACGTTTCTGCAGGTGTGGATAGGGGTAAGAGTCCCTATACAGGTACTTGACTATTGATGAGGTGTAGGAGGGCATGGGACCAAGCCTAGGCTCACGATGCCACTGCCAGTTGTTTGCCTTGTTTTGTTGAACTCTGCTTTTGGTTGTACTGTATTGATGTATAACATGTTCTGGCTGTTTTCTTAGAACTTGAGACATGTAGCATCATCATTTACATATTGTCGGTTATATTCACTATTGTTGGTTATTTTAGTTGTGTATGGTTTACTGCTTCCAGTGTTGATGTATGTTTTATTCTGTATTCCGCTGCTCTACACTTTGACAAATGAGGGCATAGTTTCCCCACTATCAGACCTGGGCCCTCACTGCTAGTTGGAAACCTCTGGCGTTTGGGGAAATGCACTTGAGGTCATGTGGCGAATCGGGTTTGGGGCACCCGTTGAGTGGCACCCGAAGCCGGGACGTTACACTAAATCATTAGATAACTAATATATGGATATTTATTAATATATTACAAATAAATTTAATAAAATAAATTTTTAATAGTGATCAATATAATAATAAAAATAACTTTTTAATAGTCATCAATATAATAATACATGACATGTAGAAAAATACATTTCTTCAAAAAAAGGTCTTTTAATCATTAAATGGTTTTAATAAAAATGTATTGATTATTTCTTAGGTTTTTATCAATAGATTTTAATTGAGGAAAACATTTCCATATATATTTCATAAATTGGTTAATCCTATCTATACCCACTAATCCAATGTCTATGTTATAATGGTATATTATATCATGGGTTTATTTAGACTTGGGGTAACATGTAAAGAAAGCTATCGAATACTTTAAGTTTATTTCAAAGGAAATACATATAAAATATTAGGGTTCTATAGTATGTATATCAATGTCTAGTATTTCATAAAGTAAAGTTAAAATGTTATAAATATAAAGGTATGATTAAACTATTTTGTATACTAGTGTAGAAATAGGAAAATGTCACCATGGAATTTATCATTAGCCTTCCTAAGACACCTAAAAAAATTCATATAGGTAGTGGTGGATGGACTTTAAAAGTTAGTGTAATTAATTTATATTTTAAAATATTTCTCACTTATTTAACTTGTTAGGTTATACATAAATGAAGTGGTAAGGCTATATGAAGTACCACTTTCAATTGCATCTAATTAAGATCTAAGGTCCATATAAAAATTATAGTGGTGTCTTTAATGGGAATTAGATATAGAGCTGAGTTTTTAGTATGATGTATCATCCTCAAATATATGGTCAATATGAAATTAATATCCAAAAATTATAGGATATTCTAATATCCTATTAAATGTAAATTAAAGGAAGTTGGAATAAACATCTTCCTCTAGTCTAATTCTCACATAATAACAGTTTCCTATCTAGCATCAAAATGGAACCATGTGAGGTTCTATAAGGGAAGAGATATAGAACTTTGACACACTGGAATGAAGTTAGAGAAAGGAATCTTCTAGGACCTGATATTGTCTAAAAATTATGGAGAATGTTCAAACTATTCAATGAAAAATGAAAGCATCACAAAGTCGATTGAAAATATATGTTGATATTATTCGATGAGATTTGGAGTTTAAAGTGGGTGATAAAGTACTCCTTTGAATATATCCTTGTAAAATGTTTTTTAGGTTTATAAATATGGGAAATTATATCCCTATATACATTTTTTCCATTGATATTCTTGATCATATAGGGACAGTAGTGCATCACTTAGCACTTCCACCAACACTCTCTCACGTAAATGATATATTCCATATATAACTTTAAGGGAGTAAATACTAAATCCTTCACATTTAATAAACTCATAATATATGAAATTTTAACATGATCTCTCTTATGAGGGGTAATAAGTGTAGATCTTGGATCAAATGGTTAAATTGTTGCAGAACTTGACCACTCATCTAGTCAAAGTTTTGTCACAAAATCATAAGTTTGAGGAAGCTATGTGGGAATCTAGGGAAGAAATGAGACAAAATTACCCTTGCCTATTTTCATCTAATTAAGATAATTTTAAGGTATAACATATTTTTAAAGTGTGCTAGAATGTAACAACTCATGATTTTCATATATATATATATATCCATAAATAAATATTGTTTAATTGCTTGTTTCACATGCATTACTGAAAGAAAATGAGTCACGACATATTATTTGAACATTTTTAAGAAAATTATAATATTAATAAATCATCTATTAAATAAAAATATTGTAATAAATTAAAAATTATTACATTTAAAGGATAGATAATTAATATAATTTAATGTTAAAAAGAATTATTTTTTAATAACTATTTTTTAAGTGTTGTTTATTTTATTGATCACTTTTAAAATATGAGTATGATAACATGTATCATTTTAATGTATGAAAAAAATATAATAACATTAATTTAATTATTATTTTTATATGAAATAATATTAAGAACACTTAAACTTTAAATGGTTATTTTTTTATAAAATCATTTTTTATATTTTGTATTTTTATTTAAAATATAAATATTAGAATATTAGAATTTAAATTTGATGAAATTAAAATAATTTTTCAATTAATCCTATCAAAATTATCTTAGAGTGTATTTTTTGAATTTTTCTAAAATGGTTACTTTTTGGGTGAATAGTGAAAAATATAGTTTTTACAAATACTATCACTTTCATGAAATCATCATGATAAAAGAATGAATTTAAAGTATACAAAACCATTTAATTAGAAAAAATATATGTTTAAGGGATAAAATAAAACATTTAAAAATATTATATTTAATTTTAAAACCTATGTTTGACATTTTAGAACCTAAGTGGTGTTTTATTTTAATAAAATAACTATTTTTGATCCTTTTCATTAATTAATTAT
The DNA here is from genome assembly GCA_963277665.1 of Viscum album. Lineage (NCBI taxonomy): Eukaryota > Viridiplantae > Streptophyta > Magnoliopsida > Santalales > Viscaceae > Viscum > Viscum album. Next base: position 600,194,387 of record OY728125.1, read on the forward strand.
TTAAAAGGTTAATTTGGTTTTGGATTGGTTTTAAAGTCATGTAACTCTCATTTTTTTAAACATAAACTAATAAATTTTATGGTAATCAATATTATTCTTGATTTTTTTTCGATTCATTTTTTTGATTAAAATGTCATTTTTCTAAAAACAGTTTTTCATTGTGTTTTGTGTACTTATATTAAAATTAATTTTTACCCAACTATAGAGGTTTAATATTATAAAATGTTTTTAATATTTTTAATTATAAGGTTTAAATTATATAATAAGTTATATTTTATTTTTAGATGTGAAATTAAGTTACCATGGAAAAATTTTATCTTAAGATAAAAGTTAAAATTTGTTAAAAAGGAGTAAAACTAAAGGTTAGGGCCACAAATATCTCCAAATAATAGCTATAATTTGATTTTATGAGTTTATTTAGACCTATAATATTATATATGTTAATTTTAGTTGTCTTGGTTCCACTTTACATTGATAAATAAATTTATTTTATTTTAAATTTAAGAGTATTTATAAAGGTGTCACTCCTCTCACCTATAAAAGGATCCCTTTACCCCTTCACATATCCACCCACATTGAGCAGTTTAGATCAACTAATATCTAAAATAAATAAATTTTCAACACCATTATACATGAATTATATTTTATTTTGTCACCAGAAGGCCGACCTAAGAAGGATTAAGAAGAGATGCAAAGGAGGATACCCAAGGAAGAGGTAATCATGTTAACCAAGATCATTCAAGTTTATTTATTAATTAAAATACTCTAAATATTATATAAATATATTATAATAATAAAATTATTATAATTATTTTACATAAATGTTGTTATATTTATGGAAAAACCATCATCTACCTCCTTTTCATCCATTGGAAAATAAAAATGTCACACATGTGTATGTGATGACTACCACCTCCATGAACGATGTATTTCATTTTCCAATGCCTTAAATTTATAGTTATAAAATATGTATTTAATGAATAAATTTTATATTTATTACATAATTATTATTCTTGAAATATAAACAATTTTTTACTTTCCCTTCCAATCATTAAAAAATAAAACATTGCTCATGTGTACGTGTTGACTACCACCACCACGCATAACGTATTTCATTTTCCATCACCACCTAATATTAATAGTTATAAAAACAAATTTAATGGAGATATATGATATTTATATCACTATTAAGTTTTTTTAAAGATATTTTTTCAATTATATTAATAAAATTATTAATAAATGGTTATCATAAAATTTAATCTCTTAAAAAATCAAACATAGACAATTTTCTTAATTTAAATTTATTTTTTATAAATAATTAAACTAATAAAATTTTTTGAAACTAGTTTGATAAATAAAAAAATATATCTACAATTATATATATTATAAAACTATTTCATAAAACCTTTAACCATGGTCAACTTACTGAACCGGATTGGGAAAAATTAACCGAACAACCTCAAGTGGTCAACATATAAAAAAATTATATAATAAATAAATGACATATGATAATAAATATACCCTAAAAATAAAATATAGATGAAGATATTTCTTAATAAATTATTTCATATATTTAATTTTATTAATCTGAAGTTTATAAACACACTCTAATCAAGTTCATATTTGAGGTAAGGGTTTCCTATCTCAAATTTCCTTCTTTGAGACATGTTTTGAATTATACATAAATATTCATTTATATTGTGTATTTACTAACTATTTGAAATATTATATCATTAATATCTTTATACTCATGGTATTTTAAGTTCCTTATCATGTTTTTTTTCAAGGTTTTTATTTTAAAATCACTATATAAATTTTTAAGTCTTTTTCCCAACTCGTTTTCTTCCATATCTATATTATTTATGTTGATTAAAAAAGTTTCTTCTATAATGATTTTTTAATATAATTTTAAAATATATTTTATGATTTAAGATTTTTTAAAATGAATTTATTAAAAACATTTTACATACATGAATTTTTTTATTTTGTTTACAAATGTCAAAAAAATATTTTTTGACGTTTACCGCTTGATCTCATTTTCCTGAAACTATATCATTTATTCATTATCAAAATTCCTATACAAGATTCCATGGTTTTTAAAATAAAATAATATTCCAATTATTCTATTAATTTTCCATTTTTTATATTACCAAAAGAAAAGGATATTTCTTCTTATTTTTTAAAGCATATTTTTAATTATTTTATAAAATCAATTTTCATTTGTGACAACATAATTTAATTATTATTATGCTTAAATGAGGATATTTCACCATAAAATTAATATATATGTGGATTATGATGATATTTTAATAAATTTTCTTAAAACCCATTTCCTGCCATGGAATAACTAAGTTATGATGAAATTATGATTGTTTCCAAGTTATTGTGGTACTGACATGTATGGATATTGACGTGTGGGTCCTATATCACACATAAATAAATTATTTAGGGTTTTATATCCCATGATATAATTATAGGAAATTATTACATATGTAAGTTCCATTATTGGAATCAGGTAGTGATTTCTACGCCACTATATTATGGGAAATGTAACACTCGAGACTTTTATGTTATATAAATCATCAAAGGAATCTTTTTCTACACACAACACTTTCTTGGCTTGCTTTACACGAAATCGCGACCTTCCTCGATAGCTTGTGTTGTACGCAATACCGAGTTTCACTAAACAACGATATACTATTAAAATATTATTAAAACTAGCCGTTATGAATAGTAATAACCACTTTTTGAAATTTTATAAATTTTTATTTTTCAAAATGAACTTCATTTTTGGATTCGGAATATCGAAATTAGCCTAGGGTGAAATTTTGGTATTTTTCTGAAAACTTTCAATTTTTGACGAATAGTGAAACCACTAAGTGGTAGTTAAAAAAACTGAATTTTTTATAAAACTTAATTTTACCGCTTCTGTGAGTGGAATTTCAAAAATCCGAGAGACACGGTTAATATCAAGTACTAAAATGTGGTTCAATGAGATAAAAATAATTTTTGGTGAATAGTAACTTTTTACTTTTATTTACCACGGTTAAAAGTAAATAGGGTAATTAAGGGTAAAAATAATAATATTATTACCCTAACACATGTCCTAATTATATTGGACAAGTGTAATTCGACCAAAAACAACCTTAGGAATAAAATATGACCATTTAGGCCCACTTGGATTAGATTAGGACATTTATTATTAATTTATTTAAAGAAGGGTTAAATAGTTAAAATCAAAGTTTAATAAGTAAATCATTTTTAATATGGGGTTATACATAAGATAAATTCGAATATAAATATTAATTAGAAAGCTAAAAATATTTCCAACATAATGGTATTTTATTTTTAATTTTTAGACATTAAATAATTTAATTTATTTATGACACAACGATGATGCAGTAATTATCTTATTAATGAAATATTGACATAATTGATGTTATAAATACCCAAATAAATGTAATTCGAGAATTTTTATGAATTACATTAATTTTATAGGTTAATATGACATGTTAGTATTGATTTAATTAACTTGGTTTGAACTAATCATTCTGTTATGATTTTCACAAAAATCAATTACTAAATAGTGTCAAAATTGACATAAAATAGTTTTTAAAACAAATATTATATTATTAATTGTTATTTTATTCCTAAAAATCTAAGGTTCAGCAAAATGACTTAGATAAGGTTATATATATTAATAATATACAACTTGGGGTTCGTTTGAATTGATATAGTAAGTTTGTTAACCTTATAGTATAAGAAAACAAGAAGACACGGTAAAAGTTAAATTATCTAACTTAAAGTTAAATCTAAATGATAAGGTTAAAATTGATACCTAAACTTGTCTAAATTATATTGGATGAGAGGATTTCGACCCATCCCCACCTTATACTAGAAATAAATCAATTTGGAGCTATTTAAAACCGAACTTGACTTTATAATAAAATAATATTTTTAGTTATTCCAAAGGTGCCCCTCTCCTCCCTTATAAAAGGGCACCTCCTCCCTCTCTTCCTCACACCACTTTGAGCCTTCAAGATCGGCCAAACCCTGCCACTTTCTCCTCTACACTTCCCTAGAGACATCCTAAAGGTCCTGGTCTTCTTCAAAGACCAATTTTAGTGCCCTAAAAGAAGGTCTCAAAGAAGCACTTCAAATAAGAGGTAATGTCTGTTACCGATTCTTTCATCTTTATTACTTATTCCACTTCTTCTTCTTTAGTTGTTTAATTATGAAGTAATAACATCAGTATCACTCATATACTAATATGTTATTATAATTATGAAACAACCCTATTTCACCATCTATCCATCCTACGGAAAAAGAAATCACAGTGCGTGCGTACGTACGGAATACTGTCTCTACGCCGTGGTGTAATCTATTTTCCACCACCACCTTACTTGGATGGGTATAATGGTGTAAATAATGACTATATATGACTATTATAAAGTGATATTGATTCTGAAATAGTATACATACACTCCAATACAATTCCATGATCATAGGAACGATATCATCACTTGTGCGTACGTACGGAATACCGTCTCCACGATGTGATGCAACTCGTTCTACATGATATTCATTACATAATGATTATATAAATGAATTTAATGAATGAATGTGATATATGTTACACTAATACCATTCTGGAAATGAGGTATCTATAACCTAAAGAGAAGAATAAGAATTTATTCGACAAAACACACATAAGAACAAAAAGTTATAAACACCCGAATAACAAGTAGCAATGAAATATTACTACCAAGAAGCTAAGAATATGACCATATATGATATCATAACAATAATTATGATTCTGTAATAAGTCAATAACATTATTTAAATCATTATACAGAAGGTTCGGACACTTACGAAGCAAATCGGACCTAAGGTAAGGGAAATATCACAATCTCATTTTTATCCAAGATTGTTTATACTTTAGTATTTACTGGGGTGTATTTTATCATCCAAATCCATGTTTCCTCAATATGTAATATTATTTCCATCCACCTACAATTTTTTAAATCCAATTTTACCCTTCGGTGAGTTTTTAGTAAAGGATATGAAAGGAATCTTTTGTCATTTTTCGTACAAGGTACTTTTGACTTTTCCGACAAAAGTACGAAGAATGTTTTTTTTAACTTATACGGAATGAATGGATTTTTAAAACATTATTTCCAAGAAGCTTCCTTTACAAGTTTTCAAGTTTATTTTTAATCAACTTCTTTTAGTTTATAATTTTACGACATGTTAAGAAAGGAAAAGTGTTTTTGAAGTAGAAAGGATATTTTCCTCAAGAATGGAGTTCAAGTGTTTTATCAAAATTATTTTCCATCTAAGATAATAAAGGGTTCTGTTTCTATCCCTATTATTACATTGATTTGATTATGTTGTGATGGAATTATTTTTATGAATTCCTTTATCTTATATGAAATTTTTTATGATGTCACGATGTTTAAGAATCCAATTTTTACTACATGGGTTATGCAATGATGTATGATTTGTGATTTTGTGGCACACATAAGAATGGTATCATTATGAGATGGGTGGGACCTATATCTCCCTAAAATGCATTGGGTAAAGATTTTATATCTCATGAGATAGACATGGCTGGAACGGTAGGTTATACCGGTTCAGTGAAACAGGACTGAAACGAGGAGTGAACTCGGTTCAGAAATGGACTTTGTCCACTAAGATAGTCTTGGAAATGAGTCTTGACTAATAAGAAATGATTCTCTATGATTATGTGTGTATGCCACAAAGTTTCATGTTTTAAGTTATGATTATTGGGATTCCATTTCACTACTATGATTTATCCCATGTTATGAAATTATGCTCTCTTTTGCAGGTTAAGATTTCCAAAAGTTATGTTCTTATGAATATGATGTGATTGATATTTCTTTTGTGTACCCTTACTGAGAATTTGAGCTCACCCTTTTGTATTTTTTCTTTCCCCAGGTCGGGAAGAAGGTTATTAAGGAATATATGCCAAAAGGGACTATAGATATGATGAAATAAATGGGAGACAGTGTAGAAGCTTTATGAACCAGTTGTTTATGTTTCCCAATTTCTAAAGACACTATACCTATACGGTCCTTTCGTGGTTTTGTTATATGATGTAATAAGTACGCTTCAATTTTGAAGTATTAACAATGTATGTAAAGTATGGGTCGTTATTGTTGGTATCAGAGGCAAAGGAGGTAGGAATGTATCCAATCCTTGGGAACTCTCACATGTGAGCGTTGGACGAAGCATGGATCTCCGCCCAAGGGATTCATGAGGAAATGGCTGCCACTGGGGATGGTGGTGTGTCCCGCCCAGGGGGTGTAGCCGCCCATGGAGTGCCCTAATAGGTATCAATTATATTACACTGGAAGAAATTCCAGACCGTTATAGTTGGTATCAGAGGAAAGGTATAGTCAACCTTTGGAAACTAGGATGTGAAAGCCTTAGTAAGAACCCTAAGGATAATTCTAAGCATAGAACACAATCTTAGTGTTTTAGAAATGGCCATGAATAACCTAGGATAAGATCTTAAGTTTAAAATTTTATTCTTCATTATGTGGTTTTCCTATTATAATTAGTGTTGCTCACACTATTCTTCTTGGTTTTAGTCAATGGCTGGAACCCGAAGGAACCGTGTTAATGCGGAATGCGACGGGCAATGCAATGATTGTCCCCCTAAGCAACCAAACGTTATGGGAGCTGGAATGAAAAATCTTGTAGCCATGCTCACAAAACTTTCTCAAGATATGAATCATGCAGGACTTCCAAACGAGCAAAGGAAGGAGCAACATTCTGTTGAATCCTTCATGAGACAGCGTCCTCCTTCATTCAATGGGTCTACTGATCCATTAGTTGCTGAACAATGGATTAGTACTACTGAAAAGATATTTTCAGTTCTTCAATGTTCTGAGCATGATAAAGTCATCTTAGTAGTGTATCGTTTGGAAGGTGTTGCTGATCAATGGTGGAATCTTATTAAGAATACAAGGCAAAGGGATGAAATTGAGTCCATGGAATGGGATGAGTTCAAGAACTTATTTTTCAATAAGTACTTCCCTCGTATTCTCCGAACAAAGATGGATAAAGAGTTTCTTGAACTGAAGCAAAAGGATGATGAATCTATTGGTACCTATGAAGCAAATTTTACAAGACTTGCAAGGTACGCTTCTGGTATTATTATCCAACCTGAGAGTGAGATCGATCGATTCTTTAGTGGCTTAAAACCAAGTCTTCGAAGGGCCTTAGCCATAAGGGACTTCAATAGCTACGAGGAAATCGTTCGATGTGCTCTCAAAGTTGAGATGGAGATTGGAGTAACCCATCAGTCATATGGGTTTGATAAGAAGAGGAAAATGGAATTCAAAGGAAAATCTAAAGAGCACACTGAAAAGAAGATGAGCTTTCCCTTCTGCTCAAAGTGTGGAAAGAAACATGGAGGGAGTTGTCTTAAAGGGACAAGTAAATGTTTCAAATGTAGAAAGGAAGGTCATCGGGCATTTGAATGTCGCGATAATGGGAAGAAGATGTCTAATTATGCAAACAAAGAAAGGGATACACAGAATGAACCTACTACACTTCAATGTTTCAAGTGCAAGGATATGGGGAATTATGCCAATCATTGCCCAAATCCGAGGGTTGATGATGATGGTCGACGTCAACAAACTCTTAAGGCTAAAGACAAAGGAAAGTCACATGCAATTTCTATCAACGATGTGGAGTACGATAACGATGTGGTGAAAGGTACATTTACCATCCACTCTAAAGTAGAAAATGTTTTATTTGATTCTGGATCCACACACTCTTTTATTTCTAAAGAATTTTCTAATGGTATCACCGTATTACCTCAACAATTAGATGTTGAGTTAGCTGTGACAACACCTAATGGCACAATAGTCGCATCAAAAGTTTATAATTCTTCTCTGATTGAAGTTTGTGGGAAAGTGCTTCCTGAAAATCTTGTGATCCTTCCTATAGTGGAATTTGATGTGATTCTTGGCATGGATTGGCTTTCTCTACATGGATCTCATATCAATTTCCAAATAATGGAAGTCACATTTCATATTCCAGATCAATCTATGATCGTCTATCGATGCAAGGATGAACATAACCTTCCAGTGGAAATTCCTTCCATCTTATGGGTCTTTATTCCACTAAATTAAGGTTATTTATCTCAAATGGTTGGTGAGAAACTCACCATTAAGAATATGCCCATTGTACGGGAGTTTGATGATGTCTTTTCGGAGGAATTACCGAGTCTTCCACCGAATCGTGAAGTTGAGTTTTCAATAGAACTCGTACCGGGTGCTTTGCCTATTTCAAAGACACCTTATAGAATGGCCCCAATTGAGTTGCAGTAATTAAAGAAGCAACTCCAAGAGAATCTTGATAAGGGGTTCATACGCCCTAGTGCGTCACCTTGGGGAGCACCTGTTCTGTTTGTTAAGAAGAAAGATGGATCAATGAGACTCTTCATTTATTATCGAGAACTTAACAAGATCACTATCAAAAACAAATATCCTCTCCCACGCATTGATGACTTATTTGACCAACTACGCGGAGCTCAATACTTTTCCAAGATTGATCTTTGTTCAGGGTATCATCAATTAAGGGTCAAAAGGGATGATATACCAAAGACGGCTTTCCGTACAAGGTATGGACACTATGAATTTATAGTGATGCCATTTGGTCTTACTAATTCCCCTGCTATCTTCATGGATCTGATGAATAGAGTCTTTAGAGACTATCTTGATTAGTTTGTGGTAGTCTTTATAGATGATATTCTTGTATATTGAAAGAGCAAGGAAGAACATGAAGATCACTTGAGAATTATATTGAAGACCCTGAGAAAGGAGAAGCTTTATGCCAAATTTACCAAGTGTGAATTTTGGCTTCAAAAAGTTTCATTTCTGGGTCACATAATCTCAAAAGAGGGGATATCTGTGGATCCAGCAAAAACAGAGGTTATCAAAAGATGGTCAAGACCAACAACAGTAACTGAGATCCGAAGTTTTCTTGGTTTGGCTGGATATTATCGACGTTTTGTGAAAGATTTTTCACGATTATATATTCCACTCACCAAGTTGACTCAGAAAGGAGTTAATTTTGTCTGGACAGAGGAATGTGAAGAGAATTTCAAGGATTTGAAAAGAAGGTTATCCAGTGCACCTATGCTCACACTGCCTTGTAGTGGAGAAAGGTTTGTGATCTATAGTGATGCATCTAAGAAGGGATTGGGGTGTGTTCTTATGAAAAATGATATGGTGATAGATTATGCCTCACGACAGTTGAAAATCCATGAGCAAAATTACCCAACACATGATTTGGAGTTAGCTGCGGTAATCTTTGCATTAAATATTTGGAGGCATTATCTTTATGGTGAAAGGTGTGATATTTATACTGATCATAAAAGTTTAAAGTATATTTTCACACAAATGGATCTGAATATGCGTCAAAGAAGATGGTTGGAGCTGATTAAGGATTATGACTGCTCAATCCATTATCACCCTGGGAAAGCAAACAAGGTGGCAGATGCATTAAGTCGACAAGACCATGCCAGTTTATCCATGATGAGGATCACAAAAGATCCAATATTTATGGATTTACAATGGATGGATCTTTGAATTATAATGGAAGGGTAAAAATCTTAACTTTCTCAAATGAATGTTCAACCATCTATACACGTGAAGATTAAAGAGGCACAGAAAGAAGATGTTGAGTTACAAAAGAAGGTGAGAAATATTCTTGAATTCAACCTTGATTGTGATGGGATAATAAAGTTTAGGAATCGGGTTTGTGTTCCTCCCATCCCCGAATTAAAGAAGGAGCTGCTGGATGAGGCTCATAGTTCTTCATTCTCTATTCATCTTGGAAGCACGAAGATGTATAGGGACCTGAAAGAGTACTTTTGGTGGGATGGCATGAAAAGAGATGTTGCTGAATATGTCTCTCGATGCTTGGTTTGTCAACAAGTTAAAGCTGAGAGACATAAGTCTAAGGGGATGTTACAACCATTACCCATACCCTAATGGAAATGGGAAAACATCACTATGGACTTTTTCACAGGACTTCCTAAAACATCCAAAGGAAATAATGCTATCCGGGTCATAGTTGATCGTCTTACAAAATCTGCACACTTCATTGCTATTAGAGAGGATTTATCTCTGGATCAGCTTGCCAGGATATATGTAAAGGAAGTGGTAAGATTGCATGGAGTACCACTTTCTATTATATCTGATCGGGATCCGAGGTTTACCTTAAAGTTCTGGCAAAGTCTTCAGCATACTTTGGATACAGAGTTAAGTTTCAGCACTGCATATCATCCTCAGACAGACGGTCAGTCTGAGAGAACAATTCAAACTCTAGAAGATATATTGAGAGCTTGCTCTATGGATTTCAAAGGTGGTTGGGATCAATACCTACATTTGGTAGAATTTTCTTATAATAATAGCTTTCACTCCAGTATTCAAATGGCTCCTTATGAAGCTCTCTATGGAAAGAAATGCAGGACTCCAACTTGCTGGGATGAAGTTGGGGAAAGAAATCTATTAGGACCTGATCTCGTTGAAGAAATGGAAGAAAAGGTCAGATCTATCCAACAACACATTAGAGCAGCTCAGAGTCGACAGAAAAGTTATGCCGACAATCGAAGAAAAGACCTAGAGTTTGAAGTGGGTGATAAAGTGTTCTTACGAATATCTCCCTGGAAGAGAGTCATGAGATTTGGAAAGAAGGGGAAGTTGAGCCCTAGATATATCGGTCCTTTCGAAATAATGGATCGTGTTGGGAAGGTAGCTTACCGATTGGCGCTTCCACCGAATCTCTCTCAAGTTCACGATGTGTTCCATGTATCTCTCCTGAGAAAGTACATACCTGATCCTTCACATGTACTCAGCTCAGAAGTTTTACCGCTGGAGCAAGATCTTTCTTATGAAGAACAACCGATAGAGATTCTGGATCGTAGCGAAAAATTCCTACGAAGCAAGACCACTCGATTGGTGAAAGTTTTATGGAAGAACCACCAATTAGAATAAGCTACATGGGAGCTTGAGGATATGATGAGGGAGAGGTATCCTCATCTATTTGTTACAAAGTGACGAATTTCGAGGGCGAAATTCATTTTAAGGGGGGTAGAATGTAACACCCGAGACTTTTATGTTATATAAATCATCAAAGGAATATTTTTCTACACACAACACTTGCTTGGCTTGCGTTACATGAAATCGCGACCTTCCTCGATATCTTGCGTTGTACGCAATACCGAGTTTCACTAAACAACGATATACTATTAAAATATTTTTAAAACTATCCGTTATGAATAGTAATAACCACTTTTTGAAATTTTATAAATTTTTATTTTTCAAAATGGACTTCATTTTTGGATTCGGAATATCGAAATTATCCTAGGGTGAAATTTTGGTATTTTTCTGAAAACTTTCAATTTTTTATGAATAGTGAAACCACTAAATGGTAGTTAAAAAACTGAATTTTTCATAAAACTTAATTTTACCGCTTCTGTGAGTGGAATTTCAAAAATCCGAGAGACACGGTTAATATCAAGGACTAAAATGTGGTTCAATGAGATGAAGATAATTTTTGGCGAATAGTAACTTTTTACTTTTATTTACCACGGTTAAAAGTAAATAGGGTAATTAAGGGTAAAAATGATATTATTATTACCCTAACACATGTCCTAATTCTATTGGACAAGTGTAATTCGACCAAAAAAAACTTTAGGAATAAAATATGACCATTTAGGCCCACTTGGATTAGATTAGGACATTTATTATTAATTTATTTAAAGAAGGGTTAAATAGTTAAAATCAAAGTTTAATAAGTAAATAATTTTTAATATGGGGTTATACATAAGATAAATTCGACTATAAATATTCATTAGAAAGATAAAAATATTTACTACATAATGGTATTTTACTTGTAATTTTTAGAAATTAAATAATTTAATTTATTTATGACACAACGATGATGCAGTAATTATCTTATTAATGAAATATTGACATAATTGATGTTATAAATACCCAAATAAATGTAATTGGAGACTTTTTATGAATTAAACTAATTTTATAGGTTAATATGCCATGTTATTATTGATTTAATTAACTTGGTTAGAACTAATCATTCTGTTATGATTTTCACAAAAATCAATTACTAAATAGTGTCAAAATTGACATAAAATAGTTTTTAAAACAAATATTATATTATTAATTGTTATTTTATTCCTAAAAATCTAAGGATCAGCCAAATGACTTATATAAGGTTATATATATTAATAATAGACAACTTTGGGTTCGTTTGGATTGATATAGTAAGTTTTTTAACCTTATAGTATAAGAAAACAAGAAGACACGGTAAAAGTTAAATTATCTAACTTAAAGTTAAATCTAAATGATAAGGTTAAAATTGATACCTAAACTTGTCTAAATTCTATTTTATGAGAGTATTTCGACCCATACCCACCTTATCCTATAAATAAATCAATTTGGAGCTATTTAAAACTGAACTTGACTTTATAATAAAATAATATTTTTAGTTATTCCAAAGGTGCCCCTCTCCTCCCTTATAAAAGGGCACCTCCTCCCTCTCTTCCTCACACCACTTTGAGCCTTCAAGCTCGGCCAACCCCTGCCACTTTCTCCTCTCCACTTCCCTAGAGACATCCTAGAGGTCCTGGTCTTCTTCAAAGACCAATTTTATTTCCCTAAAAGAAGGTCTCAAAGAAGCACTTCAAAGAAGAGGTAATGTTTGTTACCGATTCTTTCATCTTTATTTCTTCTTCCACTTCTTCTTATTTAGTTGTTTCATTATGAAGTAATAACATCAGTATCACTCATATAATTATATGTTATTATAAGTATGAAACAACCCTATTTCACCATCTATCCATCCTATGGAAAAAGAAATCATCGCGCGTGCGTACGTACGGAATACCGTCTCCACGCTGTGGTGTAATCTATTTTCCACAACCACCTTACTTGGATGGGTATAATGGTGTAAATAATATCTATATATGAATATTATAAATTGATATTTATTATGAAATAGTATACATACACTCCAATACAATTCCATGATCATAGGAACGATATCATCACTCGTGCGTACGTACGGAATACCGTCTCCACGATGTGATGCGACTCGTTCTACATGATCTTCATTGCATAATGATTATATAAATGAATTTAATGAATGAATTTGATATATGTTACACTAATACCATTCTGTAAATGAGGTATCTATAACCTAAAGAGAAGAATAAGAATTTATTCGACAAAAAACGCATAAGAACAAAAAGTTATAAACACCCGAATAACAAGTAGCAATGAAATATTACTACTAAGAAGATAAGAATATGACCATATATGATATCATAACAATAATTATGATTCTATAATAAGTCAATAACATTATTTAAATCATTATACAGGATTTTCGGACACTTACGAAGCAAATCGGACCTAAGGTAAGGGAAATATCACAATCTCATTTTTATCCGAGATTGTTTATACTTTAGTATTTACTGGGGTGTATTTTATCATCCAAATCCATGTTTCCTCAATATGTAATATTATTTCCATACACCTAAAATTGTTTAAATCCAATTTTACCCTTAGGTGATTTTTTAGTAAAGGGTATGAAAGGAATCTTTAGTCGTTTTTCGTACGAGGTACTTTTTGACTTTTTCGACAAAAGTATGAAGAATGTTTTTTTTAACTTATACGGCATGAATGGATTTTTAAAACATTATTTCCAAGAAGATTCCTTTACAAGTTTTCAAGTTTATTTTTAATCAACTTATTTTATTTTATAATTGTACGACATGTTAAGAAAGGAAAAGTGTTTTTGAAGTAGAAAGGATATTTTCCTCAAGAATGGAGTTCAAGTGTTTTATCAAAATTAGTTTCCATCTAAGATAATAAAGGGTTATGTTTCTATCCCTATTATTACATTGATTTTATTATGTTGTGATGGAATTATTTTTATGAAATACTTTATCTTATATGAAATGTTTTATGATGTCACGATGTTTAATAATCCCATTTTTATTACATGGGTTATGCAATTATGTATGATTTATGATTTTGTGGCACACATAAGAATGGTATCATTATGAGATGGGTGGGACCTATATCTCCCTCCAATTAATTGGGTAAATATTTTATATCTCATGAGATAGACATGGCTGGAACGGTAGGTTATACCGGTTCAGTGAAATAGGACTGAAACGAGGAGTGAACTCGGTTCAGAAATGGACTTTGTCCACTAAGATAGTCTTGGCAATGAGTCTTCACTAATAAGAAATGATTCTCTATGATTATGTGTGTATGCCACAAAGTTTCATGTTTTAAGTTATGATTATTGGGATTCCATTTCACTACTATGATTTATCCCATGTTATGAAATTATGCTCTCTTTTGCAGGTTAAGATTTCCAAAAGTTATGTTCTTATGAATATGATGTGATTGATATTTCTTTTTTTTTTTACCCTTAATGAGCATTTGAGCTCACCCTTTTGTATGTTTTCTTTCCCAAGGTCAGGAAGAAGGTTATTAAGTAAGATATGCCAAAAGGGACTATAGATATGATGAAATAAATGGGAGACAGTGTAGAAGCTTTATGAACCAGTTGTTTATGTTTCCCAGTTTCTAAAGATACTATACCTATACGGTCCTTTCGTGGTTTTATTGTATGATGTAATAAGTACGCTTCAATTTTGAATTATTAACAATGTATGTAAAGTATGGGTCGTTATAGGAAATGGGTTGTGATGTTTGCTTCATTATGATATGATTTCATTTCTTATGTTTGTTACACACTCTTATTCATATATTATACATTCATGGATCATGATTGTTAAATCATTTGAATTGTGTCTTATGTTATGCATAATCCTTATTCGATGACTTATGATTTATGAATTATATCTTTAAGGGTATGATTTTTTATATTATATGATCATGTACCTTGATTATAGTATCATACTGTTATGCTCATCCTATACTCACTTATGATATTTAATTTTGATCTCCCATTTTTACCCTTAATGAGCATCTAATATCACACATTTCTATTTTTTTCATTTCTTTAGGTTATAAATATAGGTATTAAGTGTGATATGTCTAGATGGGTACTATGTGTAAAGGAAATTGATGGGATTTATTGAATAATTTTTTGAAATAATTTGATTATGTATCTAGTATTCAAATATATTAAACCTTTAGGTTTTTATATTTTTGGGATTATCTATGAGATTTGATGTTTTAATTATAAAAATGATATAAAATATATTAATTTTTAATTTAGGTCACCTCACATCGATAGTGGATAATGAAGCCACATGATGAGAGTGTCGGTGATAGATTACATGAGGAAATGTTGACTGTGAAGCGGATTGGTGATTTTACACTTTCAGTGGATGATGAGTGATATATTTAAAATGATGAAGGGGTAGGTAATAGGTAATTTTAGAAAGTGGAAAAAATGGCAGTGGGTAAGGGATGAGCATACTAACAACATAAACATAACACAATGATAATGGGTGTTATAAATTATGATTATTTATATGGATATAATAACACCAATATTATGATTACTACTCATTTTTTAGAGATTCTTCATATAACTAACCTTTTATATAGTAAACCCTTAAATTTCTCCCATCTTTGGTATCTTGGTTTTTGAATTTGAGATAAAATATAAGGATTTATTTAGTCCATTGATTATAATATTATGCACTATCGATCTATATATATATATATATGTTAATGAAATAAAGGATTCTTGTGATTTCATAAATTTTTTCTAACTCTTGTCTTGAAGTTCCCCAAACCCACACTCCTCTATCTTGTGAAAATAAAAACTTTCTTTAAAAACTGGGTTTGATACAAACATTACTACAATAAAGACCTTTAGTGACCGCCAAAAGCGGCCGCTAAAGGTCTTTAGTGGCCGCCTTGCACCCACTTTTGGCGGTCGAAGTTGCTTCTTCGGTAAAGACCAACAGCGACCACCATTGGCAGTCTCTAAACCTCCTTTAAAAAATTCCATGTATCATGTTCTTGGGACACGGCTGGGGTGCGAGATGAACGTGGAGGGACAAATGCTACGGTGAGGAAGACCTTCGAATATATATCCTTCGTCCATAAAGAATCTAGGGTGGCCAGAAGGAGGGTCGGGCACGACGTCGTGGATTTCATGGTAGGTGTTCAAACATTGGGGGTGATGGGTTCAGTGGTGGTTATGGTAGAGGTTATGTGAGGCCATGGGAGGTGGCGATGGGGGTGACAGAGGGTGGTTGGGTGGAGGTGGGGGTGACAGCAGGCTTCAATGGCAGTTGCAGCGGTGAGTTTTGGGGAAGATAATAGTGGGGGCCGGAAAAATCCTGCAAATTTTATTTCATTATTAGCGGCCACCATTGGTGGTCACTAATACTATCAATAGAGACCACCAATGGTGGTGGCCCATTTCCCCAGGTGCAGAAGCCTATTTTTCTAGTAGTGAAAGTGAGATGATCTAAGCTAAAAATATTTTTAATCTACATAATTTCCATAACATAAACATTACATCTCACAATAAACACAAAATACTAAGAATATAAGGTTTAGTTTCTTTGAGGATCATCTACATAAGTTACTTATTTTATAAAACTTATGAACATTTATCCAAAATCAAACTACATTACACCCCCTTCTAGAATCCTCACAGGTTATACTCATCTTCATAACTTGGTGAATAGAAAAATAATAAAGGGGTGAAATTATATGATCAGTAATGTTGAACATTTAATTAATGATTATATCATAGGCATATGAGAAAACATGATCATGGGAGAAATGTATTATTAAAAATAACATGGGACAATAATATTCGTCTATAAGCCATGATATCAGACTGTGTAATCTCAAATTAAAAAACATGTACCATTGTATAACAGTGTGAGATAAGCATGGAAACATGTTATAAGTGAATGATATCATAAGTTCACAGAATCATAAATATATAGAAAGAACATAAAATATGACATCATAATCATAAGTTAAGGCTAACTACCAAGACAATATATCCTAGAGTATTAGGATAACTGTTTGTGCACCATACATGTATCTCATGAGATGAAAATGTTACCCGATATATTTGGGGATATATAATTCTGGGACCACCCATTAAATCATAATATTTACATGTGTATATATTCTACATTAGGAAAATAAACCATACATAAAGTATAAGCATGATAAAACCCATGAGAAGAAAGTGGGTTTCATATTCTAATCTCAAATAATAAATGAATGTTATATCATAAGGATAACTAAGAGAATAATGGCTTAAATTATTTGTATGTTAATATTTGAATAAAGAAGAAAATTTATTTAACATTTAATTCCAATGTTGAAAATTTCATGAAAATTGTTGAAAAATTAAGAATAAAAACAAACTACTTATGAGATGATTTATAAAATGGGTAAAGGATATTTTAAATAAGGAAAGAGCTTATCATTTCCCTATAAATAAGAATTGAACCCAGAGGTTTTTCCATAAAATATATAAAGTTTTCATAAACTATTAATCATTAAAAAAAATTGATATGGGTGGTACATGATATGAAATAAGAAATAGTGAAGTTCCCCTAAATTAGGTTCGCTTATAGAAGAGAAATGTCCAGGGAACTTAAAACATATATTATCCCCCAAAAAATAACTATATAGTAAAATAGGTATATATTAAAGGAACATATATAAAAAATATCAAAAAAATCATGAGAATAATATAGAGTACAAGGGATAAAAATAAAGATAACGTGTAACCGAAAAGTAAATAGGGTGATTCAGAAGATCACTTAACTCGGGTCATGATTCGTTCTGCACGTGCGCTTAAATTCTTGAACAATTAAATTAAATTTATTAAAAACATTATTAATAACTTTTTTCAACAATATTTCATTAGAAGGTCTATTTATTACCATTTTTTATTCATTTATTAAATAGTTTCTTCTTATTTCGGATACTTGAGGTGGTTTGTTCGATTTCAATGAAATTTCCTAAAAATATTTTTTAGGGGGTAGAAGAAGAAACCAATTAAGAGATCTTCATTGAGAACATTACCTCTCCATTTGGATGTTCTCCATTGGGTAACACTTTAAGTATCCATTGATAAAATCACCTATTACTTTAGTATATAAAATGATTTATAATTATTGGATAAATGGGGTAGAGGTGAGCTACTTTTTTAGGTGAGGGAAGTTGAATTTTTGTAAATATCACTAATTAATATAAAAAGAGCACATGTTTCACATGGCATGTGGATCCAAATTGAATAATATTAGTGTGGGGGGGAAGGGTTTAGTTTGACCATCCCTAATCCATTAATTTCTAAACATTTCTTAAACATGTTACTTATACTTTTACTCATTTATTTATTACTTTTATAATTTTAGATTTTACCGCAATAACTAGATTTTACCTAAGAAATTTATTTTTTATGCTTAAATATAATATGGGCCTTATTACATAATGTATTCCTAATAATTTCAAATATTAAATCCATTTTATTTTATTTTATTTCTAAAAGTGATAAAATTAAATTTTAAAGTAATAATTTTATATCGCATTAAAAACTATTTTTAGAAAAATATGTTTTTTAGCATAAAATTTAGTTTATGATGAAATTATGAATTTTGTAGATTTACATGACATTAATTAGTTTATTGTTAACAAAATAATAGTTATATGGATTTAAAAAGAAGTTAAAACCAAAATCCACCTTGGGAAACTTAATTAAAATAAAAATACTAAAAATAGTTTTTATTAGAAAAAAATATTATTTAATTTCCAAAATCTTCATCGTGGGTTTTCTAAATTCAAAATTATAATATTTTACTCCATAAATATATTTTTATTCATTAATTTTTTTATAATATTTTAAATTATACTTACTTCTTGATAAGGTAATAAATTCAATAAAATTGGTAAAAACTATATTTTTTACTATTTACCTAAAAATAAATTATTTCTAAAAAATGAAAAAAATTTACCCAAAGATAATATTTTTGTTCTATATATAAAAATTCAGTTAATTTGGTTAAATTAAAATTATAAAATGTAACTTTTAAATAAAAACATAAAAATATAATAAAAATCATTTTCATAGGAAAAATATTTTTTAAAAATATAAACTGTTCTTACTTTTATTTCCAATAAATTAATAATTAGACTAGTATTATATTATCTATATAAAAAATATATTTAGTTTAATTAAATAAATATAATAAAAGTACAATTTTATAAAAAATGCATTTTAACAAATAAAATGAACTCCTTAATTTTATTAATGCATTAATAAATAAACTTCTATTTTTCTCTAAAAGTAAAAATATGAAATGTGTAAGATACATGTGATAAATAACTTGTTAAATTAATAGTTACATAATTATATCATCATAATATCTAGTTACATATCCCCTCAAGATCTTCCTGTAAGATATAAGTATAAGGTAAGATTTGGTGGATGTTATGAGTGGTAATTTTGCTAGCATGGATCTCGTAGAAATTTACACAAGCTTGAACTTCCCTCACATATGATTTCAATCATACTATAATTGTTGTATTTTAGCTTGGCATTGGTCTAGGGAAAATACTAGTGAAGATAAAGCCTTTACAAGCTCAAAAAAATGAATTTCCTAAGGGATACTTCCATCGCCCAATGCCATTTATTTTCTTTTTGTTCTTAAATTTAATAATACGTTTACTTCCTTTTATTCCCACTAATTTAATAGATAAATTAAAATGGTAAAATTAAATAATTTTATTTTAAAGTATTATAATTAAATTTTAGTTCAGTATTTCATTTAGAATAATCTACTAACATAATATTTATTTAAGGAAAATATATAGTGAAATTTTTGGCCGTTACATTCCCACCCTAAATAAATTACACCCTCATGATTCTAATCATCGCTTACCAATAAAAATATTTAAGGGTAGAGAAAATATAAACATAAGTCAAGATATATTTTAAAATTATGTTTCTACCTTAAAATACTATGTATAACTAAGAAACACATCTTTTTCCCCCATCTTGTTAACTAATTCCTTTATCTTTTCTTGATAGCTTGTTTCTTTATTCCTTTCTTTACCATTGATAAAACATCTTCCAATTCCTTTGATGCATTCCCTTGTGTGACTCTTCTATCATTTTTTACATGAAGGAAATTGAATCTAATTTCCTTCATCATCTTCATCACTTGAACTTCCATGAAACTCCATCCCTCTATTATTTTTTGTGCTTGGAAACTCAATCAAGTTTTCATTGTTAATTACAATTTTTAATACCCGTTTCAGCATAATAAAAAGACGTATAAATCCAAATATAATCTTGTTAGGTTGATTGTTTGTAAAATCATTATATTATCTATATAATACATTTTTAACTTGTTTCTTTTGGGATTTAGCCGTTAGTAAAAACAAAAGGGTTTAATTTAAGTAATGAAAAATTAACATCATAAGATAATTATCATAAATGATATCATGAAAAACTCAACATCAAAATATATTACATTTTGAAACTATAAAATTAGCTTTAAATACAACCTAAATCACTATTAGTTCAATATATATTTATTTATGTTGGGTTCTCTCATATCCCATAATTGAATTACTTAATATAATAAATTATTTATACTCATAAAGATAATTTTATTGACCAAAGATTATCTCCCATGAGTTTCTAACCTGGTGTGAAATCTTAGTCACACTCATCATGAACCAAGTGAAGATAGAGTTATTACTCAACTAGAATTTTTTAGGGTGATTAACCTAAGTGAATCTATCCCATAGTTGCATCCATTTTCTTGTATCCTTATAGGGATGTAATTATTAGTAAATCCACATGCTCAAAATTATCCAAAATTTATGGATGTTATATTACACTTAGACTTGTCCCTTATACTTATACCTAGGATTTTCCCTTAAGTTGTATTATCCTAATTCCAAAAAAGTAACTAAAATAATCATAAAAAATAACTAAATCTAGCTTGGATACCAACTAAAGAATCTCAATCCGACACTCTTAGATCTGGTGTTAATAATACACTCTTTAAACACTATCTTTGGTACAAAGTGCGATGATCCAAGATAAACATTTATTTTCTTTACATAACTTTCATAAGATAAAAATTACATATCATAATAAAAAAATCCTAGGAACATATTTTTCAGTTTATTTGAGTATCATCTATATAAACTACTTATTTTACAATACTTGTAAACATTTCTCAATAATAAACCCTCAATAGACCCCCCCCCCCTCCCTTCTTGAATCCTCATGGGTTAAAATCATCTTCATAACATTGGGAATTTAAATAAAAGAAATGGGTGATCTTAAATGATAATTAAGGTAGAATATGTCATCAAGGGTTTGGTCATAATTTTATGAGAAATCATAATCATGTGATAAGTATCTTATTAAAAAAACATGGGTCCATAATATTTGTTCATAAGTTATGATAGTGGAACAAGTGATCTCAAATAAAAAAAATATACCATGGAATAAGAGTGTAAGTTAAGAATGTAAATATGGAATAATTGAATTATATCATATGTTCATGCAATTATAAATATGTTCCAACAACCTAAAACATTACATCATAGTCATAAGTCAAGGCTCACTACCAATACAACATAATATAGTGTGCCAGCTTGTGCAGCATACATGGTATCTCATGAGATGAAAACATTACCTAATGCATTCGAGGGATATATAATTCTGATCCTACCCATCACATGATAATATATACGTGAATATGTGTACCACATGAGGAAAATAAACCATACATAAACAATAATCATGATAAAACCCATGAGTATAAAGTCAGTTTCATAATCTCATCTCAAAGCATAAATGAAGGATATATCATAAGGATTATAAAGAGAATAAGAAATTAAATAATTTTGTATGTTCATATTTGAATAAATAATCCAAGTTCTTGAACATTTAATTCTAATGTAAAAATATTCGTGAGAAGGATTAGAAAATAAATAATAAAAATGAACCACTTAGAAGATGTTTTATGAAATGTGTAAAGGATCTTTTAAAAAAGGAAAGATTTTATTAATTAACTTTAAACTAGAATTGAACCAAGAGGGTTTTTTATAAAATAAATTTTGTTTTTGTAAATTATTCATGGTTAAAAACATTTTATATTGGTGTTACATGACATGAAATAAAAAATAGGGAAGTTCCATTAAATCGGGTTCACTTAAGGGAGAGAATTGTGAAGGGAACTTAAAAACATGTATTATCACCAAAAAAAGGTTTAGTAAAATAGTTATATATGTAATTAACATATATATAGAACATGTAATATTTAAATAATAATATTACCGAGTAAAATGGAGAATAAGGAAAGAGAATATGTAACCCAAAAGTAATGAATGTGGTTTGGAAGATCCCTTGCCTTAGGCCCTGATTCACTATGTGTGTGAGATTAACTTCCTAAAATATAAAATTAATTTTATTAAAAATCATAAGAAATTGTTTTATCTATATTTCATTTTATAATGTCTATTTATTCTCATGTATTATTGATTTATTAAACAGTTTCCACTTATGTCAGTTACTTGAGGTGGTTCGGTCAATTTCTATGAAACTTCTTCGGTATATTTATCTTGGTAAAATGTTTTTTGAAATAGATTTATAATCTCAAAAAAAAATATAGTTTTATGTATTTTATTATTCTATTAGCCCAAAATTTATGTAACTCCCCGACCCTAGTTACCCAGAGTCGGTGCATTATTACGTAACATTGGCATGATTACAAAATATCAAGTCTCGAAAGACCGATTAGTTGAGTAGCCTTGGAAACACTAGATACATTCATAAATGTTACATTACATAATAAAGTAACAAAACTACAATAACATAGTCTCCATTTTCCACACTCATATCCCCTTCATACTATCCCTGCAGGTCATTCCTAAAATACTACTTCACATCCTGGAATAAAATTAAAACATTGAAAGGGGTGAGCTTAGATGCTCAGTAAGGATAACAATATAGCGGAAGATTTCATAAATAAACATAAACATTTAAGGAAATGTATAACTAAAACAAAATCCTTTTAAACTTGAACTTCAAAATAATATGGCAAAAGTAAAATGAGATAATTCCATTTACTTATTCACATGGATATTCTACTGGTCGAATAATCACATGCAATATCAATAACCACTTTCATAATGATGGAATGCATAATGCTAGACTATCATAACCACGTAGCCAAGGCCTCATGCGAAGACTACAAATAAGATTTTTTCAAGGCCTCGTGCCAAGACACTAGTTTGTCTCATGAGACCTGACGATGCATCGAGGAGCTATAGCAGGCTCCACCCGTCACTTATTAAGTCCAATGCATTCCTCATATGAACAGGTTTAAACATATCATAAACCATAACATAATCATATCACATAAAACATGCATAAAGGAAACATAAAATTTCTACATTTCAATCACAAGATATCAATACAACACATTGATATAAAAAAACACTTTCAAAACCATTTTCAAAACAAAAATAAAAGAAAAGTAAAACTTGGTATTTATTTTTCATTTAAAAAAATTATGGCTTGTAGAGGAAGCCGAAACTCAAATAATGGTCATGGTGGCAAAGAAGTCATTGTTGCCGTATACGTACAACAAGAAAAACATTCCTTTTTTTCGTTTAGTAAAACGCTTCATATAAAAATATTCCTTTTGAATAAACGTAAAAGTCAAAGGTGTTTATACACCGTATAAAAGAAATTTTTGTATAAAACAAAATATGCCTCAATGAATGGAGATTGAGATGAAATCCCTTACAAATATCATTTTTTAAATAAAATAGATCTATTATGTGTATTCGCTATAAGTACACATAAATAAAGTAAAAATACAAGATAGGACATAATAATATCATGACGTAATTTGAAAGTAGGAGATTAACCCAAAGAACAGAAATTGGGTTAAGAAGTTCCCTTACCTCGTGTCCGACTTGACTCGATCATTCCATAACCTCCTGAATAATAAACTAGATTTAATTTATACTTGCTTAAGAACCTTTTTAAAGTTCATTATTCCTTTTATATCACTTATTACCATGTTATGAATATTATTTAATTATTTAAGTTAATAACGGTCGTTTTGTCGATCTTTGGTACTTGAGTCAAAAATAAACTTCTTAAAATTACAAGTTGTTCATGTGGTAAAATATCCATTATATCCATAATTATTTTCATGATTTAGATATCATATACATCATATATATCCATTATATACATTCATTTATAATATTACATAACATTTAGAGGTAAGAAATGAAATGCACCGTTCATGGAGATGGTAAGCCGTACGTACGCATGAATGCTACTTTCATTTATATTTCGTATTTAATGGAATGAAGTTATAATTATATAAAGGTATAATATAATTCCATTATAATATAATGTATAATACCATTTACTCCATCCTTTATACATCCCACATATGGCATTAACGATTCAAATCACTTTGAGGGGCGGTAGTCCGCACTTCCTAAAATGAAAATATCGCGTTTACCCATAATGGAAACCATAAATGTATGCCATAAATGAAAAATAAAGAAACTTAAGGAAAACATAAACATATTATATATTATATATAAATATAGTGACATCTTAATGGCCACCTTTGAAGGTTTTATATGAGTGTTGAACAATCATCGTTTCGTGAGGTAGAAATTCACCATCCACAGAAACAGTATGTTATTTTACCATTAGATGTAGGTGTGTGTAAGTGTAGCTCAAATACTTATTATAAAAACATAATAGTATATTGAAGATACTGGTTTTGTTACAAAATAAAGGAATAAAAAGAGGTTAAGGGGTTGGAGAAGCAAAATAAAACAAAATAACATAAGAGAAGACATTACCTTAAAATCAGGTAACTCTTTTTTGATTTGAGCCAAAGGATTCCTTGGGAAGAATTATGACCAAAGGGAGGCTTATAGGATTAATATAGGGAAGTTTAGAGAGTATTGTGGCAGAGGTTGGCCAAGCCAAAAGGCTTTGAAGGTGTGAGTAAGGTGGTAGTGGTGGGGGCCTTTTATAAGATGAGAGGAGGGGCACTCTTGGAAAGTAATGAAATATTACATTATTATGAAATGATTTTCGGATTATAAAGGTCCCAAAATGATATATTTATAGTATAAGGTTATAAGGGTTCGAAATATACTCATCCAATAGGGTTTTGACAAGTGCAAGTCTTAGATTTTACATTATCTTTTTATTTTATTTAAATTGTTTATTAATGAGGCAATCGCTGCATCATCATGGTGTCATAAATAATTTAATTTATTTAATGTCTAAAAATTATAAAAAAATTATCATGATGTAGGAAATATCGTTATCTTTCTAATTAATATTTATAGTAAAAAATATGACTTGTATAACCCCATTTAAAAATTGTTTTAGTAAAACAACTCATGTTTGTGACATTTTTATTTTAACATTAAATAAAAAGTTTTTAATGTCATTTTCCTAACAAAGTGGCTCCATGGGGTCCCCAAGTTGACCCATGGATTTTCTTGGTCGGAAATGACTCATCCAATAGGGGTAGGACAAGTGTAAAGGTCATTTCATATTATTATAACATTATCTTTACGTTAAATTACACTAATTACCTTTAATCGTGATTAATTAAACTTAAAAGTTACTATTCACAAAAAAATTATTTTAATCCCATTGAACCACATTTTACTTCCTAATGACAACCATGTATGTCGGATTTTTGAAAATCAAATCACAGAAGTGGTAATGTTTCATTTAAACAAAGAATCGGTTTTTTAACTACCACTTAGTGGTTTCACTATTCATCAAAAATTGAAGTTTTTCAGAACAATGCCAAAATTTCACCCTAAGCAATAATTGATATTCTGAATTCAAAAATGATGTATATTTTACAAAATTCTAAACATATAAGTTCCATTAATTAATTTTATAATTAATTCCCGCTGTCAAAACAAATAGCGTGTTTTTAAGAAACAATATATATCAAAAGATTGACAATTGTTTATGTCCAATTTCAAAGTGAAATTAATTCTAATGACCACCATTGGATAAAATGGTAAAAATATATTCTAATTATACTTTAAGACCACTCAATAGTATAATTTATCACTATAAATTATTTTGATTAAAAAAAAATTAAGTATTTTCACTATTCATCGAAAATTGGATGTTCTCAGAAAAATACCAAAAATTCAACATAGGCTAATTTTGATATTACGAATCCAAAAATGAAGTCCATTTTGAAAGATAAAATTTATAAAATTTTAAAAAGTAGGTATTACTATTCATAACTGCTACTTTGATTGGTCACGGTGTGTTAGAATCTCGAACTTGCATACAATGCAAGCTATTGCATTATTGAAAGAGAAGCATATCTTGAAAGCTTGGGGTGTTACAATTTATATATATTTTTAGGTTTTCCCAAAATGGTCTCAAATTAAGGTGCATTGATATTTTCATTTAAGGTGGTTAAATTTACTATGAGAATTTATTATTAATATCACTTATAGAATGTATAATATTATCATTAATAATATTAATAGTATCATAAATTCCATGTTTTTTACTTAAATATATTCTTAAATTCATACTTGTTAGGAAGTGATGAAAAATAAAACGTGTCTTTCATGGAAACAGTAATCTGTATGTACGCATCAGGACATCTTTATTTTTTAAATGGTTTTAGAGGAAGGTAGATAATATATATTCCATTAGTATAATAAAATTTAATTATATTAATAATACTGATTTTATAATACTTTAATGTATATAAAATATTCTATGGTGTAGAATAATAAACAAGTTAAGAGAGCTCATTTGAGAAAAATACCTTTCCCTTTGGATGTTCTCCCTTGGGTAACAATTTAAGGCTCTTTAACTTAGTCTCTTGGTAAAACTGAGGATTCTAGGATGTGGGGATAGGGTTTAGGAGATACTAGGGAATCATTTTTTTAAAGATAATTCTTTATAATGAGTGGATAAATTGGGTAGAGTTGATCTCCTTTTATAAGTGACGGAGATAAAAAAAATTAAATATAACTTCTTAATATAAAAAAGAATACATGTTTTACATGTATTGTGGATAAAAATTGGAAAATAATGGATTTTGGGAAGGTTTAAGGCTGATAATACCTCAAAAAATCATTTTAAAACATGTTTTAAACATGTTTTTAGGTTTTTAATATTTTATATATTACTTTTACAATTTTAGCTTTTACCGTGGTAACTAGATTTTACCTAGGAAATTTATTTTTTATGATAAAAAATAAAATGGACCTTATTATATAATTTGTTTATAATGATTTAAAATATTAAATATTTTTTATTTTATTTTATTTATAAAAATAATAAAAATAAATTATAAAGTAATAATTTCATATTGAATTAAAAATGATTTTTAGAAAAAAAAAATACATTTTTAAGCATAAAATTGAGTTTAAGATAAAATCATTAATGTTGTTGATTTAAATGGAATTAATTAGTTTATTATTAACCAAATAAGATTTATTTTTCTTTCAAAATAATCCAAAAATAGAACCCACCTTGTGAAACTTAATTAAAATTAAAATACTAAAAACAAATTTTATTAGAATAAAAATATTAATTAAGTTATAAAATGTTAATAATGGCTTCCTAAATTAAAAATAGTGTTATTTTACTTCATAAAAATATTTTTGGTCATTAAAAATATTTTATAATCTTTTAAATGATACTTACTTTTTGATAAATCCATAAATGTACTAATATTAGTAAAAACTATATTTTTTACTATTTACCTAAAAAATATTTTAGAAAAAAAAGATTAACATATCATAATATTGTTATTATAAATCTAAAACTAAAGTTAATTTGATAAAACTAAAATTCTAAATTTAAACTTTTAAATTAAAAAAGAAAATATATAATGAAAACTGTTTTTATAGGAAAATAATTTTTTTTGAAATATAAACTATTCTTACTCTTATTTACTATCAATTACTAATTAGATTAGTGTAGTGTTTTCCATATCAAAAATATATTTAATATATTTATTTTCATTCAAAAAATCACATACAAATCCAATTTTATAAAAAAAACATTTTTAAGAATAAAATGATCTCTTTAATTTTATCAATGCATTAGTATGTAAACATTATTTTCCTTTAAAAATATAAAATAAAAAATTTGTAAAATAAATATGATAAATAAATTGTTAAATTAATAGTCACATGATTATATCATCTTAATTTCTAGTTATATATCCTCTCAAGATCACTGCATAAGATCAAAGCACGAATTAATTTATGGTGGTAATTGTGGATGGAGATTCTGCTAGCATGGATCTCATGGAAATTTATATGAGCTTAAACTTCTCTCAGATAGGATTTCTATCATACCATAATTTTTGGATTTCATATTGGTCTTGGTCTATTGAAAACCGTAGTGAAGCTACCTTTTTTATAAGCTCAAACAAATGAGGTCTATAAGGGAGACTTCTGCTACCCAATTTCATTTCATTCCTTTTTTTTGTAAATTTCATAATATATTTACTTTATTTTATACCCACTAATTTAACAGTTATATTATAAAAATAAAATTTAATAATTTTATTTTAAAGTATCACAGTTTTATTTTACTGGGATATTGTGTATAAAACAATCTATTAACAAAATATTTATTTATGTAAAATATATAGTGAAATATTTAGTTATTACATTATTCCCCCTTTAAATAAATTGTTTCCTCTCAGTTTTAATCATCACTTAACAATAGAATTAAATAAGGGTATCTAAAATATATAAATAACTCAAGATATAATTTTAAATGAGGTTTCTATCTTAACATATAATTTATGACTATGAAACACATTTTTTTCCTCCATCTTGTTAACTAATTGTTTCATATTTCTTTGAAAATTTTTTCCCTGTTCCATCTTTTACCATAGATAAAACATATTTAGGTTCCTTTAAGACATTCCCATGGGTTCCTATTCCAAAAATTTTGAGATAAAAAAAATTGAATCTTCTTTCCTCAATCATCTTCATCACCTGAACTTTCTTAAGAATCCATATATATCTTTTTTTTATGTTTGTAAAATCAATTAAATTTTAGTTTTAAATCATAATTCTTGATAAATGGTTTAGAATAATCACAATATTTCTCACTCCAACTCTTATCCTATTATATTTTTCATTGGAACAATCTCTGTATTTTCTATGGTATCCATTGTTAACTTGGCTCCTTTGGGATTTATCTATTACTAAATCCAAAAGTGGTTAACATGAGGGATGAACAATTAACATCATAAGAGAAATATCATAAATAATCTCATGATAAACTCAACCTTGACATTTCTTACTCTTTAAAACCATCATACTAGCTTTCGTTTGACCTAAATCATCCTCAGTTCAATTATGTTTATTTAGGTTGGGTTCTCTCATGCTCCTTAATACATTAACAAAATAAATCCTTTGTAATAGATTTTAAGAAAATGTGATTTACTAAAGCATATCCCTTAGTATTTTCTATCCATATGTGTATCTTAGGCCCACTCATTGTGCATTGAGTAAATATTGAGTTAATAATCAACCATCCCTTTTCTGGGTGATTTACCTGAGGTTCATCTATGCCACATTCGCATCCATTTTCCAGTATCCAAGAAGGTATCTAATTTCTAGGAAAACCACATACTCAAAAGTTCACCAAAATTTTAGGATGTTATCCTACATTTAGACTTATCCCTTATGTGATAACCCGTGTTCAAACAGGTTTCAAAATTATAAGGGAATTCTAAATTCTGTATATAGGGGATGGTTTATTTTGATAAAAGGGGATAAGAATGTGGATTTTAGGATTTAAATGTCCATGAAGGGTGTTATTGGATGTGGTTTAAGGTTTAGTGGACATCCTGAGGGTTTGGGTGAATGTCAGTGAAGGTTTGGAGGGGCTAGGGTTGCTGAAAATTGTATTAATACCCCTTCTATGGTGTGAAAGTTGTATTCACACCATGAAATGGTTTATGGAGTTCTTTCAGGCCATGAAGAGGGATAACCAAGGGGTTTAAGGGCATAGCCTGAATATTCATGGTGTGAGACTGTTGGTTACACCATGAAAATCACCAGGTGGGTTTTTTTAAATTAAAAAGGGGGTCCAACCCCCTTTATTCTTTGAATGAGCATTTTTAATAGGGAAGGTATCAGATAGAGATATCCCTCTCTCTTTTATCCTCTATATTTGGGGGTTTATAGGTGTGATTTAATGATTTCAGTGGGTAGTTTCTTCCTCTTATCCTCTTCTATTTTATTTTCCTTTGATCTACCTAGTTTTTTGTCCAATTTCATTTAGGTTTTTTAGTGATTTCCACCAAATCATGGTGAAAAGCACAAATATAGATGGTACTTTCATTCAACCTAGCTAGAGGACATCCTAAGACAACTTCCTCTCATCGTTGTGTGATATTTCAGTGAGGTAGATCATCGCGGTAAATTTTATAAGATTTTTGTCTTAAATTAAATTATTTTGGCTAAGGGTTTGATGTCATGTGTTATGTATTTTGCTCGAAATGAGGTCAAGGGAATTTCATGGGTAATTGGAGTGTGTTTGGTAATGATTATGATGCAACGAGATCGACCAGTGAGTTTTAGGAAATTATGACTAATTAAATTAAATGGGAAATAAAATTTGTAAGGTTTTTTAATAAATTAAATAATTAATTATAAATGGTTTATAATTAGTGATTAGATGTTTTGTGTTATTTATAGCCTTTAGTGTTTTGAATGATGGTCGATAGAATTGGTTGAGCTCAGAAAAGAGTTTTTGGGCTACACTTAAAGAGGGTTTTAGCTTTAGTTGGAGGTAGGTGATCCAAGTACTTTCCATTTGGCATTTATGAATTTATTTATATGTATATGGGGTGTGGTATCTCCACCTAGGTGATTTCCTTTAAATTAATTAAAAGTATTAATGGGTGTATTTAGTTGTTTAGTTAGTTTAATAACTAAACTATGTAAGTAATTAAAGTAATATACCTAGACGTGAATTTCACAAGGTGTTTGAGGCCACTATGGGCCCCCGAACACCAGTTGTCTTCTCTAACCAGTAATGTCCAAGGTTTTTAATAGTTTAGTGGTGTCTTATGACCATTGGATACCATATGTGGTGTAAATGGACCATTTAAGACCTATTGTCCATGTGTATGAGCCTTTGGTTACCTCCTTATAGAGGTGTGACATGTCTTAAGTAGAACTGACTAAGTAGGCCATGTAAGAATCCTCAAAAGATGTTATAGTCGATTAGATCATAGATATGGGATGTGTGAGTGGATTCCATTAGTTCAACCTTGGATGTGTGATGGTTCATGATCCATCTCCCGAGATTATAGCCAATGAGGCTTACTCAGGTGGCCTAGGAGGTCATGTTATGTCTATAACTCTATTGATGAGTTTGATACCCTCTATGAGATGGTTGATGACCCAATACTTGACCAATATCGGGGAGCCTAAGTGGAATTCCCCCATTTTTTGGGGACCTAGGGGACCCTGGTGGGTTCCCTTGAGATGCTTCACCCCAGTGAGGGGGTGTGCTATGGTATTGTTAGTGGTTATGAGTTAGGTGTTAGAAAACCCTTGTTTCTCTTATATTTATTGATGTGACATGTTATATACCCTTGGGGTAGTTGGTTTTGAATAGAAAATGCATTTATGGGAAATCTTTTATTTTTCTTATGAGAAAACACCCATGGGGGAGTTATTTTATTTATGTATGGAAAACTCCCTAGGGAAAGTGTTTATTATGTGATACCTAGATGATAAAACTACTATAGGGGAGGTATGTGATACTTATGGGCTTATACCCTTGGATGAAAAAAATATCATAGTGGAGGTATGTGTTTCTACTACCTTAGAAAACATCCATCGGGTAGGTATGTAATACTATTAGTGGGGCTTCCATGGATTTGGATTTTGTGGTTGATTCGATATATGGGGATGGAGATTTCTAGAAGCATTCCCAAAGTTTTGATACTTATAGGATTATGATCAGTCTATAAAAATTCCCATATGGGATGTCCATTATACTACTCTATATACTGTGGAGACTTGAGTCTATTATATTGAGAGGAATGATCATCACAATGTGCTCAGAGATGCCCAAAAAATGGTTATAATTGGTATGATTGATCAATGTTATGGGATTAAGGATCAACAAGGGTATGGTACTTTGTTTATGGATTGGAACAATCAATGTGACATGCTCAAAGAAATTATGTAATTGGTTCAAAGTATGTATTGTTTTTGGTTTTATTTATTTATTAATAAAAAAGTTTATATATTGTTCTAATCATGTCACATGCACATATCACTGTATTTCTGGTTATGTACAAGACCATGATGTTGGTAACCAACTGAGTTTTGTGCTCAAACCCTATTCAGGTCACCATTTTACTTGGGTACATGAGTATCCCTCACTTGGTTGTGGGTTCAGGTTGGGATGTGGACCAATACTATTTGTTCGAACTGGTGTAGTTTGAGTGGGGCCAGGATATTAGAGGTGAGGCTTGGAGTTGGGGGAAAGACCTCTATTTATAATTTTGTTTATTTTATTTATTAACTTGTATATGCATGTGGTCAGACCAGTGGGTGATATTTTTGTATTCCGATATGACCATTTGAGTTGTATTGTTTCTACATTCATTTATTATTTTTGGTTTCTTTTATTTACTTCTATAAAATCTGATGTGATGGATTTGCATGATTCTTGTTTTTGTTTGTTCACGCTGATATAGGGGGTATATTATCCCCATGGTACCATCTTAGAACCCCACTACTAGTCAATAGACTTTATAATATAGAGAGGCATGCCTAAGATATAGTAGCGACCACCGATCTGGGCACCGATTAGTGGTCTGGGGAGGCAAGACATTAAAAAGTGGTATCAGATCTTATTTTTATTTTGACTTATTATTTGGGATATTGTATCTAGGATGCATATGAATGTTCTAGATCATGTTAAGGATATCATTTTAGTGTTTCATGAACACCTATCCTGGTAGTAATTCTAGGTTACCAGTGAGGGGATTGATGTTCTTGATTTATGATGTTGTGATTGATATGATTTTCACCTCGTGTGAGACACATGGTGTTAGATATTGAGGTTTTTTATTGTATTTATGAATATTTTCCTACTGGTAAGAATTCACCTATTGGATTTGGATCTTGGCCCATATATGTAAGAATCATCTTATATATCATGATTTGTAACATGGGTTTCACATGGGATATAGTCATATTAGTGTGTGATTGTGTCATTGATGAGATGTTTGGTTGTATAAAGTGTCAGCAACTACTAGTATAGAATTTTCCCATATAATTACTTGGTGAAATTATAATCAGTTGGGATGACTTGTATATGTATTTACTTATGATGGAAAATTATGTGGATCCATGGTAAGTCACTTGACGATAATGGAATGGTCTGTGTGAATATGAGTTTCAATGACCCTAGTGGACCAATAATGCACATGATTTCCTGGTGAGAAACCCACAATGGGTGGTTATTATTGGGGTATTGGTTATTTAAAGTGTTAGTAACAACCTATATGTTATTTTTCATATATCATGGAATGACATGCTATCTAACAGAACCTTATGATATGGGTGTTTCACATAGATCATCTAGGATGGAAATATATATATATATATATATATATATATATCGACCCTAACTGATGAGGTTTTGGTTCTCAAGGGATAGATCCCATACTTGATGAGAATCAATACCCTTATGATTTGATGGTTTTGGAATGTGATGCCTGATGTTTTGCATATGATACCCATGATATTGGTGTTTGGCATGTTGGATGCCATGGGATATTTGATATGGTTTCATTGATGATGCTCGTGAGCTATAACTTGTATATGATAACCCTTATCAATTAGTTAGGAATGTGTGTGTCTAGAATTTGGGGGTGGGAGTGGCACTATTATCTATGAGTTGTGATCTTTCATGAAACCTATTTTGTGGGTTAGGTGGGTGACCCTAGTGAACTTTGAGTAATAAATCAGGTTTTAGTGAGTTGGTTCCTAGTAGCATGCAAGGGTAACTCGAGTGAGGGGTTAACCTAGTTTTGTGAGTCCTTTAGAGGTGAGAAGAATGGGTAGTTTCTTTGGGCTGTGAGATGGTACTTCTGAGGTACTATCAGGTTTTTGGTATAGGTAAGGTTATTCCTTGTTTTCTTTTGTGTGGAAAGCATGTTGAGTGCTGGAACTTTTTGTATTAAGGATGGTTTAGAAGGGTAAGACTATACGAGTGCTTGGCCCTATTGACCCTAGATGTGATTTAAAAGAATGGTGAAATCATGGGTATATGGTTTTAGTTTCATTATAGTGTCATATGGTACCTAGTATGTGGTTAATCTTGGAACAAGTGTGGTGTCTGATTTTGAAGAGGAGTACTGAGGGTGCTTGGGATGGATGAGACTGACATTCCCTATAGTATGGTCAGTGGTTTATGAATTTGAGACTTGGTTTGATAACATGGGACTCATGGATTCTTGAGTTAAATTTTATGATTGGTCATAGAGAGAGATAATGACCCCTATATTTTTATGAGATAGAGGTAGCATGCACTAGATATGCACGACACTATTGACTTTATAATTGGTGAGAGACTGTGTGTGAGTCAAGGACTGATGGTTTTAATGAAATGTTGCAAGAATGGTTTCTCAAGAGTTGTGATTAAATGATAAATGAACCTACATAGTATAGGATACATTGTAAATGGATCAAGTTTGGCGGCACTACCGATTCAAGTTGACACTAGATAGGCGTTTCCCTAGATATATGAGCATGGCTCAAGAGGAGTGTCACATGCACACTGATGGAACCTATTAAGGTAATGCCCTAGGAGCAGTATAAGGTAATCCATATGGTGGGTAGTTCACCATTTCATGTTTGAGGTTGTGACCCTAGTTATGATTGGAATTTTTTAAGTTTCCAAGGATGGTGTTCTTGTAAGCCAGGAACAAGTGTTAATTAATGTTTCATGTTGGCACTCAAATATGAGTGATATGGTCAGGTCTTGCCATTGTGTTCCATGGAGGATGGAGTGTGATCCATGTTGTAATGACCCCATGTTGGTAGGGTCATGGGTGTGTTAGAACTAGTCATTAGACAGTCAGGGCAGTGCTTATATTGTGGTGAGTAGATGAATCTGATTAAATATTGTTCCATGTCAATACCAAATTTGTTTTGGATGGGGTGTTAGTTGGATTCAGTGCATTTAAATCAGAATTGGGGTGATCTAGGTGTGACCATAGGGTGATTTTTTGGGTGATCTATGGTTTTTAGCATGTTTTAGGGGGTAAAACCCTATTTAATGACATGGTTCAGGGGGTGAACTGGTTTTGTAACATGTTTCATGGGATGAAACAGTTTCATGAAATGTTTTAGGGGTGAAACCCTATTTTTTGCATGATTAAAGGGGTGAAATTGTTTCGTTTCATGATTCTATGGTGAACCCCAGTTTATTCACATGGTTTAGGGGTTGAATCATGTGACAAAATTTAATTATGGTGCTGTTTTAGGTGAAAATTCTTAGAAAGAAATGAGTGTTGGTTTTGTGGCTCAGAACACGAGTGGGGCCCTGCGTGTGGGGTTGTTGTTGGAAATGTTGGGATGGAGAGAGGTGTTTATTTTGAGGAAGAATCAGTGGATGTGACTGAGTGTATTGAGTATAGTCTAATAGTGGATGTTTTACTATAATTTTTATTGATATTAGACATGGTATGAGGGAAACTGCATTGGGAGAATCATGTGGTACTTGGTCGAAGAGTTAGTGGACCATTTTAGCATGTGTTTTTGTAGGCAGTTCCAGTGGCGGGGAACACCATGGATCAGAATCATCCATTATGAGATGAAGATTATGGTGGGTATCACTATAATCCATGTGATAATTTATTGAAAACACAATAATGTACCTAGATAGATATGAATTATGGATCACCGTCTATAGGTTTTGATGGTGATGGAAAGTAGTGGAATAGGTTTTGATGAATTATGTGCCTCGTGTTTGGATTTTCACATCTAAAGCTTGTTTGAGATTAAAAAGTAGAACGTAGTGAATTGAGAGTGATTTAGTGACCATAGTAGGTTGAGGTTTTTGTTTAAATAGTTAAAGATACCTCTTGGGGATGAAAATTGTTATGGTGGGAAGATTATAATACCTTGTGTCTAGATGGGATGTAAAATTCAAGAGGAATTTAAAATTTTAGATATGGTTGGTGTTTTAATTTTATAAACTGAAATATAAATCATATTATGTGGATATAAACATCTATAAAGGGTGTTATTGGAAATGGTTTGAGGTTCGATTAAAATATCAAGAGTTTGGGTGAATGTTGGGTAAGTACTAGGGGTAGGGCTATTGAAAACTATAGCAACAGCCCTTTCACAACATGAAAGTGGTATTCATGCCACAAAATGGTTTATGGTGTGATTCTAGGCTTTGAAGTGGCCTAACTGAGGGGTCTAAGGTCATAAACCAATAAGACATGGTGTGACACTATTGTTCACATCATGAAGGTTTCTAGGTGGAATTTTTTAAAATTAAAAAGGGTGTTCAACCCTCCTTTCTTCTTCAAATGAGTGGTGCATTGGGGGATGGTCTTGTCCAGAGAACACACTCCTTCATTTCTCCTCTATTTTGGGGTGATTCCAGTTGTCATTCAATGACATCATCAGGTAGTTTATTCCTACTCTCCTATTCCATTTTATTTTCCTTAGATCCACCCTTATTTTGGTCTGATTTCATTTAGGGTTTTTGATGATTTTCACCCGATCATGGTGGAAATAACCCTAATCAATGGGGATTTCAAATGGCCTAGCTAGAGGTCATCCTAACAAAAATTCATCTTTCCACTACATTCCATTTTGGTGTGGTAAGTTTCCATGGTGAATTTTCTAAGATTTTTGGATTAAATTAAATTATTTTTTCATAATGGATTTATGTTTCATGCTAGGAATTTTACCCAAAATGAGGCTGAGTCATTTCATGAGTCATAAGAGTGTGTTTGGTCCTAGTTCTTATGCAATGATATCAATTTATGAGTTTTAAAAAATTATTACTAATTAAATTAAATGGGAAATTATATTTTTAAATGGTTTGAATACATTAAATAATTAATTATAAATTGTTTATAATTAATTATTGGATATTTTATGTGATTTAGGGCCTTTGGTATTTTGGATTATGGCTGATATATTTGGATAATCTTGAGAGATGTTTTTTGGGTTATGCTTAAAGAGTATTTTGGCTTTCATTTGAGGTGGGTGGTCTTGGTACTTTCCCTTTGCCATTTATGGATTTATTTATATGCATGTGGGGTGTGATATCTCCACATTAGGTGATCTAATTTAAATTTTTTAAATGGTATAATAGGTTAATTGAGTTGTTTAGTTAGTTAAAAAATTAAATTATAGTAGTAATTGAAGTATGATGCCTATATGTGAGCTTCACAAGGTGTCTGAGGCCACTATGGTCCCACAGACACCAGCTGGTTTCCCAGGCCATAGATGGTCTAGGGTTTTAATATTTTAGTGGTGCCTTATGGACTTTAGATATTTTTTGAGGTGTAAATATACCAATTATGACCTAATTTCCATTTGTAGAATCCTTTGGTAGCCTCCTTGTAGAGGCATGACATGTCTTAAGTGGAACGACCCAAGTATGCCATGTAGGAATCCTCGAAAGATCTTAGAGATAATAAGCTCGTCAAGATAGGATGGGTGAGTGTATTTCCTTAGTATGACCTTGTAAATGAGATAGGTTATG
Source organism: Viscum album (assembly GCA_963277665.1). Lineage (NCBI taxonomy): Eukaryota > Viridiplantae > Streptophyta > Magnoliopsida > Santalales > Viscaceae > Viscum > Viscum album. The sequence goes on from OY728125.1 coordinate 600,232,286, forward strand.
ATTTATCACCTGAGACTATTTCCATTGAGGCTTACCCATAAGGCCTAGGAGGTCATGTTATGTCTACGATTCTATCGAGGAGTGTGATGGCCTTTATGAGACTAGTGATGACTTTATACTTGACTGAGACTAGGGACCCCAAGTGTGGTGCCCCCATTTTGTAGTTACCTAGGTGACCCTAGTGGGTTCTCTAGAAATGATTAACCCTGATGAGTGTGGTGTGCTTGGGTATGCTTAGTAATGATGGGTTAGGCATCGTTCAACCCTTGTTTCTATTTTATTTATTTATGTGACATGGTATACGTCCTCAGGGATATCAGGTTGGAATGTAAAATACCTATAGGGGAAGTTATTTATTTTTTTATGGGAAAATTCCCATGGGTAAGTCTTTTTAATGTATGGAAAACACTCTAGGGTGATGTTTATTATGTGATACCTGGATGAGAAAACTATCATAGGGGTGGTCAATGATACTTATGGGATTATACTCTTGGATAAGAAAACTCTCATGTGGGGGGTCTATGTTACTACTAGCAGATAAAACTACCATAGGGGAGGTATGTGATATTATTAGTGGGTATTTCATGGATTTAGAGCCTAGGGTTGATCCAGTATATTGGGATAGAGATTTTTAGGATAATTCCTTGGGATTTTTATACTAACGGGCTTATTCTTGGGCTAGAAAAACTCCCAAAATGGAGGCTCGTGATACTATTTTGTATACCAGGGAGACTGGGGTCTGTTATATTGGGAGTCATAGTTTTCATGGAATGCTTAGATACACCCCAAAAATGGACAAACTAGTTATGGTCAATTGGGTTCATAGACCTAAGGATCAACAATGGTACGACACTCATTATATGGGTTAGCACAGTCCACACGATGTGCTCAGATACATTCTAGCATCAGGTCGAAGAATGTATTATTGGTGGTTTTATTTATTTATTATTCAGTAGTTCATCTATTATTATGAGAATATCACATGCACATCTCACTACATTTTCAGTTATGTACAGGACCAAATTGGTGGTTCCTTACTATGATTTGTTCTCACACTGTTCTTGGTCCACCATTTCACTTGGGTACATAAGTATCCCTCACTTGTTTTTCAGGTTCAAGTTGGTCTGGGGGAAATTACTATGTGTTCGACCTAGAGAAGATTTAGTAGGACCAGAAGATTAGAGGTGAGGCCTGGATTTATGGGAGGGCCTCTATTTTTAGTTTCATTTCTTTTATATATTCACTTGTATGTGTTTGTCCTAGTGGGTGATCTATATGTATGCCTAGTTGACATTTTTGAGTAGTATTATTTCCACATTCATTTATTATTTTTAGATTTGTTTATTTAATTATGCATACTCTAACGTGGTGGATGTGAATGATACTTGTCTGCATTTTTTATTATTGTGAACTCTGATATAGGGGTATATTCTCCCCACAGTACCATATTAGACCCCTACTACTATTTGGTGGCCTCATGCGTATAGGGATGCATGCCTGAGGTATAGTATTGACTGTCTATATATGCACTGATTAATGGTCTAGGGTGGTGAGAAATTACGCCTTATACTTATCCCTAGGGTATTCACTAAATTTATCTTATCCTAATCCTAAAAATAACTAAAATAACCCTCAAAAATAACTAAACCCTTCTCTGATACTAATTGAAGCACCCCAAACTCATACTCTCAGATCGGGTGTTAATGACACTTTCTTTAAACACGGGATTTGATACAAAGTGATATTATCTAAGATAAACATATATTTACTCTACATAATTTCCATAAGATAAACATTACATCTCACAATAAACACACAATACCAAGAATGGGAGGTTTGGAGTCTTTCGGGATCAGCTATATAGGCTGCTTATTTTACAGTACTTGTGAACATTTTTTCATAATCAAACCACAGTAAACCCCCTTATTGACTCCTTATAGGTTATAATCATTATCATAACTGAGGGAATATAGACATAAAAAAATATGATCTCAAATTCTTATTAAGAGGGAAAATCATCAAGGTTTGGATTATAAAAATATGAGAAAACATTATCATCAGAGAAATATCTTATTAAAAATAGGGGGTGATAATAGTTTCTCATGATTCATGAGATTAATGCATATAATATCAAATGAAAAAACATGTACCATGGAATAATAGTGTAAGTTAAGTAAAGAAACATAGAATAAGATAATGATATCATAAGTTCATGAAATCATAAATATGTTAAATAACATAAAACATAACTATAATAATATTTATTTATGATATTTATTCAAAAATTCAATGAATTTCAAGGAGGATGATCATACCCACTTATTGGTCTGATTATAAATATTTATTTACCAAACTATAAATAATAGTTATCATTGCACATATTACCATACATCATAGAATAAAATAATATTATTATTATTTTACAAGAAATGGGGTTTCTTTAAGGTTTAACACTTTATTAAGGTATTTTTTGCAATTAATTAAAATAAAACCCTAACTATGGGTCTATAGATAGATAATTATGAGAATTATGAGAAGTTTATCATCATGCACAAAATTCACCTCCCTATAGAATTCTATCTCAAAAAATAATGTCTCTAGGTTTTTCCCTGATGCTCAAAAGATTATTTTTTCCTCTATTTCTCTCAAGATGAAGATATCAAGAGATAGTCCTTTCCACACTGAAGGGATCATGGTTGTGATCAAAGGTAGAATACAATATAATCGGTACTGTCATGCTAGCACTCATAGTGCTATTAGTGATTTTTTTAGATCAAAGTAACAAGTGTGGATCACTACTATAGGGGATCTACTTTGGGTCCTCATCGATGCAATAAAAATAAAACCAAACAGACTTATGATAACCAACACATGCATAGAATAAATAAATCAATATCAATGTATTTATTTTTGAAATTAAATTAATTATAAATTAACATGAAAAAGATTTTATCTTGGTTATGATGAAAATATTTATCAATATTATTTATAAAATTCTATTTTTCATATAGTTCATATCATATACATTGTGGATGGTCCATTAAATGATACTAGATTTGATTTTTATATAGGTTAAAAAGGCGCTTCCACTATATCCCAAACCATCAAGTGGTATCATAGTGATCACATTCAATTTATAATTATTTATTGATTGTTTATCCTTTATATATTTAAAATTTAGTTTTCATTTCAATAAATTCTTTATTTTCATATAATTTTTGAGATCTCTTCTTACCCTCTTAGTTTATCACTCATATAACCCATATTAGTTAATAATATATAAAGAACATTTGAATAACCATCCAGAGGAGGTACATAATTTTCTGGATTATATGGAATGTAACACTCTAATGTGTCGTGTAATTCCATGATGCTAATATCGTGTCTTCAATAGACATGAAGTAATTAATTGAATCACATGTCATATAATTAATTTACATGAATTGAATTTAATACACACATGGTGAAATTAATACACCCATGATGTAGTTGATTTATATATAGTGTAATTAATTCAAATTTTGCATAATTAATTTACATGTTGTATAATTAATTCATATGTGGTGAAATTAATTCATATGACATGTTTTAAATTCACATGTAGTGTAATTAATTCATGCATGGTGTAGTTAATTCACATTCTATGTAATTAATATATGTGTGGTATAATTAATACACATGCGGTGTAATTAATTTACACGTGATGTAATTAATTTTAATTCTAGGTAACTAATTCACACATGGTATAATTAAATCCATGTCGCATAATTAATTAATACCTATTTATATGGAATACACTCCAAGACAATCTATGCATCGCGTAAATTAATTTACACAGAAAAATTAAAAAATAATTTATTACTCCATGAACCTCATCCTTATGTGTTTTTATTATGTAATATATTGACTAGTACATGTCATGTGATAGGTTTTATATGATATTAAATAATAAATTACTTTCCATGTAAAATTTGGAACTACAAGTCTTGTATGGTCATTACATACTATATACTCCATGTGTATTAAATTGGTACACACATCCTAACTTTCATGTGACTCGTGTGCCACTTATTTAAAGTACAAGATATGAAATTACATCACATGTCATATATACAATATGTCGTGTGAGTGAACTGTATACAACAAGGACCATGACTAATAGTGCAGATGGGTATATTCCATTTTACCTCAAAGAAAAAGTTGTGTACTGATAAAATTAAAAAATATTAATTTAAAAAATATTATTTCAAATCATAGTGGATGACTATATCTAGGAATGATTAGATTGTGATTAAGATAAAATTAATTGATTGATTAATCAGATAATTAAGCAGATTAATTTTCTTTCATTTTATCTTTATAAAAGAATGGATAAAAATTAATTATCACTAGTTATTTTAAATATGTACTCATTATACAAGTGGATAATCATGTTCTTAGATCGATCAGTATATGTGTATGGTTTCTTTAAATTTAATTATTTCATGGGGTTTTACAATTATTTTATTAAATTAAATTGATATTTTGTTAGTCATTATTCCCTATTTATTATGTATGGGCATGCATTCCCACGGTTTCTTTTATGTAAACCCTCTATTTAGATTCATTAACTTATGAGTTAAGTAAATGCATTATAAGTATGGATCTCTCAGGTGCATGGAGTTGGTTCAAGGAAGAGCTGAGGTTAAACCAAACCAAAAAGATACACAAGTCATAGGTGGAATACTAAAAACCCAATCCAAAACCAACTCAATAAGTTTTTTATCCTTATTTTAATGGTTTTTTATTTCCTTCTCAATAAAAAAATCACTAGTTAAATTTCATAATCAAAACACGTTTTATTTATTTTATTTATTTTATTTATGTCTATTTCGTGATTTAATTTATGGATGTAAGATTATGATTACATAAATAAATGGATTAATATACAAATATATAATTAAAATAAAAATTATTATGTGTAAATATTTTATTGGTACATGGTTAGTCACTTAAGTAAAATCCAATTAATATTTACATTACATCTATAAGATAAAATAAGAAAATTTATGCATAATAAAAAAATACCTCAAGTTAATATTAAGTTATTATATCTTATATTATCTAAACTAAGATGAACCCATAGTTAAAGTGTCTATATGGCCTCTATCAGGGGTACTTTTAATTATTAGGAATTCATAACAAATGTAGTTGTTCAAATTAACTCAATATTTATTGGGTTTAATGGACTTATTATATCCGATATAAATTTGGAGGAAATTTTTGAGGAAATATAAATCAGTATTTATAGATTGGGGAGTCCACTCAATAGATAAATGAGATTTCATTTTTCAATTGGAAAGACCGCCTACCAAAATACCTTCTTACAATTTTTATGGCCTCCATCTGGATTATAATAATGAAAATAGGGATCCTTTCCACTAGAATTTCCACATGATGGGACATTCCAAGTTCAATTACAAGGGTTATTAAGACTTTATAAGATAGAGGGATACTTAATAAAATTAATTATTAGGTCTCACGTCATTTTTAATCAAGTAAAGTACTATTATATCTATTTTAATTATTATAAAAATGGTAAACTAAGACATAAAAACACTAAGATCATTCCTTAACTTGGGTAATATCCTCATAGTCACAAATTTCTCATAGTCACATATATGTTTTACACTACTTTTCTATTAGATAATGTATATTATGTGTTAGAATTCCCAAAACCTGATCATCTTCCCACTAAGAGGAGGTGAAAAGGGATGCATGTGAAAGATATATGGAGGGTGTGTTGGTTGGAGTGGATAACTCAATATGGGGTGAATTTAGTTTCCAAATAAATTTTCTATTTAAAAATATTTAAAACAAAATCCCCCAGTTTATAAATATAGATTAGTTAACTAAAATAATATAAATATAAAATTTTATATTTTCAAAGAGTTACTCAAGAGTTCGATCACAACTTAGTTAAAACAAGTGTTAACTAAAAAATAGTTTAACTTTTGAAATAAATTTACTTATATCAAAAACGTTATTTAAAATACTTATAGAATTTAACTATTAGAGTAATGTTTTTATATATAGTTTTGAAAACTAAGATTTGTATTCTTTTGAAAAAAATAAACAAAATAAAGAAAATAACACAATAGAATAAAACAATAGGTTCAGTATCAAGAAAAGACCTAGTCCTCTCAACTTGGAAATCACATAATTACAAGTATATAAATTAAACAAATAAACTAATCCAAAACCTAGATCAGGTTTTACATACAAAAAGTGCACGCAGGTGGTCCTTTCTACACACAACCTCTTCCATAGTTATACATGGGATAACAAGAGTAAAAGAATATGAAGATAGTATCTTGGTATTCTATAACATAGTGCCAGATATTTTTCTAGTAAATGTATAAATTAAATTAATAATAGATCAAATAAAAATAAAAATAGATATGAATAAAGAAAGATGTTATAGGTGTTTATGCAGTTCTTATTTCTCTGATCTAGCATTAGGGATGTTCTTCTTCTTATTTTGGACCATATTTAAATATTTCCTTGATGGATATTCAAATTTTAGTCACTAGATATCTATTTTTTATTAAAAATAGAGTGTCATGTGAAACATTGGATAGTCCTATATATATCCAGTAATCACTTAACCATTTAGACTGTGGTAGGAAAGAGTAATCGGTCAATAATAAAACTTGTTTGTGATTATGAATGAGGGGTTCCTTTGAATTTATAGCTTTTATGTGTCTCTAATTATCCTTTTTAGGATAATGATAAAATAATTTGAATCCTCATGTTGATCCATATCTATGGAGAGTATGAATTTGTATTTAAAGACTCTTTGTAGTTGTTTAAGAATAATCATTCTTAAATAAATGTGTCTCTAACTCACATTAAATTCCTTAAACTGTTCATTATATAAACTAAATTTGAATTTAATTTTAAAAATTTGTGGTGGTAGTAAACATCTGGTGGTAGCAAGATCATCTAGCAGTAATAAGATTATTTGTAGGTAGAAATATCTTATGACAGTAGCATATCTGTTGGTAGCATGATTTCTCTAGCAGTAATATATTTTACTCAATGGTAGCACTATTGAACGAGAAATGGAAGAATAAATCTGGTGGTTGAAGATAAATTATAATGATATCATACTTTCTCTGGCATTAATAGTAGCATAATAGTCTAGACAATATAAAAAATGAACTAGAGATACCGGAAACTACTGGTGGTAGCATGAATTCTAGTAGTGGTAGAGTCTTCTGAAAGTACCAACTTTCAGTTGACAAAGCACATTGTTTTGGAATTATCTTACTTCAATTAGAGTTAGCACATTTTTATTGGTAGTAGAAGATTCCTTATAGTGGTGTCATGTTATACCTAATGGTAGCATGGTGAACTAGCGGTAGTATTCGTGTAAAGGTAAAACGTAATTTTCACACTCTACATAGGATTGAATCAAACATTTCATACCATACATAAGGGTAAAAAGATACTTACATAAGGATAAATAAATACTTAATCTTGGTAAAGAAAACATGATTTACATGATTTAATAATAATAACATGATTAATAAGATTAAAATAATTTGTGAACATTAAAATAATAAATTTCTTAGAATGGTCCAAAAATCTCCCCCTTTTGATGATCACAAATCATGGTTGAAAATGAAATTCAAAAGAAAATTATTTCAATAAAGTTCAATAAAAAATTTCTATAAGAATACTTTCTCTCTACATATATTCTCATTTTTCTTCCTTTATACTTATTTTTACCCCTTTTGGGATTATTAAAAAGATAGAAAGAAGGAAAATAATTAAATCACACAAATATGAATAAAAGGAAATGATATTAATTTAATAATAAAGACAATAGATTACATCAATATATAAAAAAATAAAAAGACCCAATCAAATCCTTGTCTGAGTCTGATGAAGCATCCTCATCACAGATAGAGGAAGGATTAACTAGGTCCTTACCTTTTCTGATAACAGGAGGAGGAGTTGAATTATAAGGAGGTCTAGGAGACCTGAACATAATTGATTATACAAATGCCCTTATATTTCTCATATCCTTAACAGTAGTAAGTCCAAAAGGACCGATAGTAATGGATGAATTCTCTAGGGGTGCTGAGATAGGATCAGTAACTGATTCTATCATGGGAATGGTTGGATATGAAATGAATATTGTCCTAGATGTGTAAATAAAGGGATTCACGAGTTCTATAAACTAAGTGATGAATCTTTCACCATGATCTATAGTAAAAAATAAATCTTTCTTCTCCTCCATAATTATCTTGAGTAAGGGGAATAGAACCTTCAACTGGTTCAACTGTTCTTTGAAGTCCCTGGTGATATAATGTATCCTTATATTCTTAAACAAGAACATAAAATAAGAATTTGGGTCATTCCTGGTATAAATATTAGAATTATAATACTTAATGGATTTGGTTATGGTTATTTTATTGCTTATATAATTATTTAATCATTCTCTAAAATGTTTCAAAATATTCTCACAATGAGATTTTATATGAAAAATCTCATCATTATGAGAGGTAGATAAACCAACCAACACTAATTTTAGATCATATCTGATAATATATCTAAGAAAATATTCATCAAAAAAATTAGGTACATAGGGAGGAGGATCTCTAAAATAAGAATCTCTATCTATAGAAAGTGATTCTATCCTTTCTAGAATAGATAGATCTCTATGTTTCAGGTTGGTTATTATGTCCTTTAAGGTGGAAAGAATGATGCCAATCGTTCCACCAAAATTTTTTGGAACCAATACCTTTCATAGTTGTAAATGGAGTCTAGTATGTGTTTATTTTCAATCCATAGTTGGTTGATTGGGGATTTTTTAAGGTAAGTGATCTTATAGTACAAGATTTCTATAGTGTTTAAAGTGGTGTCATTTCCTAGTGTTTGTTAATTTTTTTATCTCAAAATTAGGAGGAAGTATACATCTTTGTGAAAGGTGTTTTTCTAGGATTGAATCTTCTCAAATATGTTAAAGGCATGATTTTCATGAAAACTAGGTTTCACGAAGGTTGAGCTTCATGAATATGTGGATAATTGTGAACGAGGATTATGAACACATGATGGAAAGATAATGGTTCTATGAAACTACAAGAAGCTTCGTGAATATACGATGGAATAATGGTGATTTTATATGACTACGAGAAGCTTTGCAAATGGGTTAAATTTCTCTGGTGCTTTGTGAATAGAGTATCTTCATGAACATTTTTTTAGAGATTTGATAAAAATTAATTGGGGGTGTGGGATATTTTTGAAGGGTTGTTACTATAAATAGTTGGTTTCCCCCACTTCATTTTTTGATAAAAAGAATTAAGGAAAAGGTTTAATCACTCTGGTTTTTTGAAGGTTGGGATATTCATGAATCTAAAATTCTATGTGACCTTAAGCATCACAAAAATACTGGTTAATTATTGACCAATTTCAATTATTATGAGTTATAGTAGTTTCATGAAGGCTGGAAGTTTATCTAATACTTATTGTTCTATGAAGGTAGTGATCTTTGTATAGGAAGTTTTTTTGTTGAAGGTTGTGAGCTTTGCAAAGTTAGTGTGCTCTTTTAAGGTTGTGAGCTTCATCAATGGTGGTAGCTTCACAAAATCTAGTTACTTCGAGAAGGAGCTTCATAAAAGTCTGTGAGTTTGTGAATACTGTTATTTATTTAAAACATAAAGTAGGTTTCATGAAGGCTAATATCTTCACAAACATTATTGTTGAAAATCTAGTTCAAGTGAACAGTGAATTCAAGTGCATCAACTCAGGACTAGGATTCAAGAAAAGTCTCATGCTAATCAAGGACAAAACTTCAATGCTCGGTCTATTGATGCCACCTTCAAGTCATTAAACTAAGTAAGACTTGAACCAAAGTAGTGATCTATGAGGAGTTTAAATAAGTATTCTGAGGGAGGTAGTTTATTATAACTAAAATCTTATAAAAGTTGTGTGTCTAGCATAGAGTGATTGTGTTTGAACTTATGTATTCCAAAACTATTGAATATTAGTGGATTTTGGTATGAATAAAACATTGTCAGTATATTCTTTTTATACTATCCCTTACTAGTGAACCAAGTAAAATAGTTGTGTTGTCTCTCTGTATGTGAATGTTTAATTATTGTATGATTCCTTCAGATAAGTTTAATAGTTTCCTACCAATGTGGTAACAATATCTATTTTTTTAAAAGAAACATTTGACACCCTAATTCATCCCTCCCCTTTTGAGGTGCTCTTGATTCCTACAAGTGGTATCAAAGGGAAGGTACACCTATGTTGGATTCTATTCAGTAAAGTTATTTGCTATTTAAAATTTGAGTTTCTTTCCTAAGTCAATAATGAAGTTCAATTTTTATGAAGATTTGGTTATATTTGAGCAAGAGTTTATATATACCAAGACTATGATGAATAGGAAAAATAAATATAATATAAGGTTAAAGAAGTCCCTCTTATCTAAAAAAGTGGTAGTATTTGGTTCTTCATGCCTTTCTAACAATGAAGATATAACAGGCTTGGAAAGTAAATAGTAGGTTGCTTAGTTTTCCACTAAATAGAAGGAAAATCTTTCTATCTCATGTAAATAAAAATATTCAAGTGATCAGGAGGTATGTATTTGCACCTTTTAAAGTTTTCCTCAAAATAAGGATCTTACCACAAGTGGTGATGATGATCAATCTACAACCTCACAAGAATTTCCAATTGATAGATTAAGAAATTTTTGGTATGATATTAATGAATAAAGAGCCTCCCTTTTTTTGAGTCTTTCAATGTATGTAGGTAGAGATCACATGTCTAGAATGAGAAGATGATGATTTGGAAAAGTGATTTCAAAGAAAATAATATTGAATGTTTAAAGATCTCTATATAGGGTGGAACCTTCGAAGAAACAAATAGGGAACTTAAAATAAGTTCCTCAAAATACCTCAATGAATTTGAATAGAAAGGGGGAGTCAAAAAGGCTCTCGAAGAAAATATCCATGTTCTTGAAGAGAAATTGAAAAATAGTGTTGCTGTCAAGGGTTTATAAATGGAAGAAATATCTAAGAAGATCAAGTAACTTGACTCTTTGATTCAAAATAAATTTATGCTACATGAATATGAAGTTGTTAGAATGAAGAAGTCTTGTGAAGAAAGGATGATTGTGATTGAAGATCAAAAAATCATCCTTAATATGAAATGAATATATTTGGAAGCTCAGTTGGCCAATCATGAGAATAAATATATTTATACTTTACAAAAGTAGGAAACAATTTTTGTAACTACTCAATGTTCACTGGAGGATTATAAATCTAAAATACCTGCAACATGTGATAATAATATCATCACATCTTTTGATGATCTATCTCAAGTAGCTTAAAAGAAAAAGGTATCATCCATAACAACTTGTATTAATACTTATAAAACTATTATCATAAATATTATGGGCTGTAAGAAAAATACTAAACAAGTATGGATGAATAAAGGTGATAAGAAACCTACCCCCATGACTATAGTGGATAGAAAAAAGAGTATGGAAGTTAGTTGGCCACAAAGAGCACAAAAAAACATGAAGAAGATCCAACAACCTTATACAAAAGATATAAATAGATAAAGGTTTATTGTCCAATGTTGGTGCTACAACAGTTTTGGTAATTTTTCATTATATATTTTTTAAAATACTATAAATGAAAAATCAAAAAGTAAGCCTATTTTAAGGGGGATAAAACTAGATAAGAATGAGCAGTATCTATGGGTACAACAGAATTTGTATACTGAAAACATATTTGGGAAGCTTGATAACATATGTTATTTATGCAATGGAATTGGTCACAAGGTTTTTTCTACTTATCTCAATATGCATTCAAATATGATAATAAAATAAGACCACAAAATCTGGATAATTATGAAGAAGCTACATTAGAAAGAAATCAATAGAATATTTTGAACACAAATTCTACCAAGAAGATCTCAAGTAAGAAAGTTGGGAATTCTATAGATTCTAAATCCATTAAGTTGAAGGGTAGTGTATCCAAAATAACTACTAATAGGGATGACACTTAGAAGAACCCATTTGAATGTACAAATTTACTACAATAGTTCCTAACAACATGTTAATTATTTGGACATAAGATTTGTAAAGAATGGGGAAACATTAAAATTAATAGGATAAGGATGGTTCAAAAGTAAAATAAAATATTCCATGTGATGAAGAAAAGGTGCATGATAGTTTTCAAACAAAATGAAACTCTTGTGTTAAATAATTTATATATCAGAGATGCAAGAAATCTGGTCACATTGAAAAAGGTTGTTTAACCTTACTACCAGAACAATAAGTAATCCTTAAAATAAGTAAGAATGTATCATATATGAAATCTATTAAGAAGAAAAATTCTCAACACAAATCATAAGATAATGTGAAGCGATCCATACAACCACAACATAAATTAGAACAGGTGTTCAAATGTGCAAGCATGAAGATGATATAAAATGGATAAACTTGGTTGAGAAGATCACCTCAACTATGCTATTCATATTGATGAAGCAAGGAGGATCCAACTTATACCCTTAATATTTGGTTATTTTATTTTTTTTCTTATAATGCGGGGAATTAAAAGGTGAATCCAGTTCCAGTGGGGGATAACTTGAGAAGTAGTGAGGTCTGTCATTTTTTTTTTGATAGCCCAGGTGAATAATTCACCATCTTTGAATGATTCCTCAATTTGGTATTCAAATAAAAACATGATGGAGAAAATTTTTTGATGAATCTAAAGATGTTCTATTATGTAAAACTAGGATAAATAAGGTACCATCTTGGATTGATCATATTTCTATTATTTTGGAGAATAAGTGTTCAAGAAGATTATCTTTGGTGAAGTTGTGAAAGTTGTTAAATTTGGACAGTCACAAGTTGAAGATCCATTCTATTGTATCCTCCATACTGAAATTTCTTGAAACCCATTCTTGATGATATCTGCTATTATGAATATATTGATAAGTCTTTCACTTGAGGGGGTGATAAATGAAGAATAATGAATAAGATTCCAGAATAATTATTTCAATTGTTATCAAACCTGATTATTCAGGAAATTATTGAAGATCATGTCATTGGAAAATAAGTTTTAGGTTGATTTTCCTTAAAAGTTTCTTATCAAATTTAGTATCTTTATCCTGGAATGAAAGTGAATGACACTTGAATACAATTATATGTGTTCTCATCTCATGAGGTATCATGATCAGTGGGCAAGGAACAGATTCAGATGCTAAAATAGTGGAAGGATTGCAAAATATTTAGGGATCACAAAAATAAGATGATTTAGATGAAGAATAAGAAGAGGAAACCATTACTAATGAAACTTCATCATAACCTAACATAAGGCTCTCTATGGACTGAAGTAGGCACTCCTAGTATGGTATTTTCGACTGGTTTCCTATATGAAGAATCTTGAATTTAAAAGATGATGTGGATATTAGTGGTTCAAAAGAAGGATTGCACATTCATTTCTCAGTGAAAATATGCAAGATATCTTCTGAATAAATTCAACATGCATGACTCCAACCCGATGTCAACTCTGATTGTGGTTGGGAAAAAATACTTGGGAAGTATGAGAATAGTACATCTGTGGATCCCACCATGTACAGAAGAATCATTGGATGATTATTATAATTGACCAAAAGGAATCTATATATAATCTTGGTAACATTCTTAGTGTACCTCTTTCAAATTAATCCAAAGGAATAGAATTTGGAAGCAGTTAAATGAATAATGAGGTATATTCAAGGTACACTCAGTTTTGGATTATACTTTACAACATGAATAGATAACAAATTATTAACATTTTTTATGCTGATTAGGATGGATATGTGGTGGTTAAAAAGTCCAAAAGTGGTGGATCTTTCTTTATTGGTAACAAATGTATGGGTTGGTTGAGAAAGACACAAGAAAGCACATCTCTTAATATGGATGAAGCAGAGTATATATCAGCTATAGAGGCATGATCTCAAATTTTCTAGATGAAGCAAAAAATGACTAATATTGGTGATGAGGTAAAACATCCAATAGTGATTCACTGTGATAATAAGAGCATGATTGATATTATGAAGAATCCAATTCAACACTCTTGTACCAAACATATTGATATCAGATATCACTTCATCAAAGAAAAAGTTGAACAAGGTGTGATTATAATGGAGTATGTTGGAACTGATGACCAAGTGGATGACATTTTAACTAATACTTTGGTGGAAAAATGTTCAAGAAACATCGATTGAACCTCTATATCTAACCACCTCCCAGTGTATGAGGAGGTTATGGTCAACCCCCTCTCCCATTTTTGTTAACTTTTTTAACTTTTTTTTGGAAGTGATGTAGGTTTATGGGGGAGATACGATCCAGGGGAGTCTGTTTTGAGATCTATAAGTAAAAATATAGGTTCTTTGGGTTTATTACCAAAGGGGTGAATAGAGAATTCAATGTTATAAAGGTTTTCTGGTTGTAGGATTTTGAAAAAGTTTGCAATGATTCTGTGACACAATTAGAATTAGGTGTTATGAGGAAATAGTTTATATTTCTCCAATATTAGTTTGGATGTCATTAATAATTATAAAACATGAGAACCCAATTCATGATTGCCCTCTTATTTTCTACATCGATATTTTCTCGCATAGACTTAGACTGTTGGATTAGTTGTTTATCACCTTTCAGGTTTTTGTTTGAGGATGGTTCTTTATTGAATTTATGTGTAGATTTCCAAAAACCAAAAGGGGGAGATTATTGGAACCAAGACCTTTCACAGCTAGAAATGGAGTCTAGTTTGTTTTAATTGTCAACCCACACTTGGTTGATCAAAGAGTTTGCAAGTAAAGTGATCTTATAGTATAATATGGATATAGTGTTGAAAGTGGCGTCATATCCTAGTGTTTGTCAAATTTTTGGGCTCAAAATGAGGAGGAAGGATCCAACTTCATGAAAGGTGGTTTTGTGGGGTTAACTCTGCTTAAATATTGTAAAGTCGTGATTTTCATAAAGACTAGGTTTCGTGAAGGTTGATATTTGCGAAGTTGTGGAGAATAAAAAACAAGGATCATGAATGCGTGATAGAAATATGATGATTCTATGTGACTACAAGAAACTTCACAAATGTTCAATAGCATGATGGTGATTCTATGCGACTGTGAGAAGTTTCATGAATGGGTTAAATTTTTCTGGTGATTCTCGAATATAGGAGCTTCACGAACATGTTTTTTTAGTTTCGAGAAAAGGATGATGGAGGCGTGGTACCTTCATGAAGGGTTGTGCCTATAAATAGGCGGCTACCCAAACATTATTTTTCAAAGAAAATAATTGGAGAAAGGGTTGAATTACTCTGATTTTGGGAAGGCTGGGATATTTTTTAATTTGAAATTCTATGTGAGCTTGAGCATCATGAAAATACTAGTTAATTCTTGACATATTCCAATGATTGTGATTTAGGGTAGTTTTTCAAAGGTTGGAAGTTTTGTAAATACTTAGTGTTTCATGAAGGTAGTGAGCTTCATGAAGGAATTTTGTTCTGTGAAGGCTATGAGCTTCACAAATGCAGTGTGGTCTATGAAGACTGTGAGCATCGGGAAGGGTGGTATATTAATGAAGGCTAGTTTCTTCATGAAGGAGCTTTGTAAAAGTGTGAGGGTTTGAAAATAATGGTATTGTTTTGAAACATAAAGGATATTTCACTAAGTATGATAGTTTCACAAACATTAGTGTTGAACATCTGGTTCAAGTGAACAAATCTTTCAAATGCATCAACTCAGGACTAGGATGCAAGTAGAGTCTCGTGCTAATCCAGGACAAAGACTTAAATTCCCAATCAACTGATGGGACCTTCAAGTCAATAAACTGAGTAATACTTCACCCAAATTAGTGAGCAAGGGGGAGTCGATATAAGTGTTATAAGGGAGGCAGTGTGATATCCCTAAAATCTAATAAATGGAGTGTGTCTGGAACAAAGTGACTGTTTATAAACTTCTGTATTCCACAACTAGTGAAGATTAGAGGGTTTTGGTATGACTGAAATACCATCAGTGTATGTTCCTTGGACTAGACCTTAGTGGTGAACCAATTAAAACTGTTGTGTTGTATCTCTGCATGTGAATTATAGCGTCCTGCCTTTTTATCACATAAACTTTCATTACATTTTACAAAACCGAGGATCTTTAAGGTTTAGTGTCTTGGAAACCAGGAACTTAAAACATAAAACAAAAAAAAACATTCTTCTTAAACACTTGAAAGGCTTCTCCTTATGTTCATCCTAGGTTCATTACTGCATCTCAGAACCTGGGGACATACATCAAAGGAAAGGGTGAGCAGAAGTCCCAGTAAGGAAAACAAGAGAAAAATTTTACATGTGAACTTGAGATACTTCAATAAGGTCATGAAAAGAACTTTAAGGCATGAGAAAGAAATCATGAGATATATCATAATAAAAGTAACATTTTTCATAACTTGAAGATGTGGCTACATCATTTAACATAGACAATCATGAACATATCACCAAGGTCCATCCCCAAGGTGTCATTTGAAAATTACCAAGGTTATTCACCAAGGTATCGTGAAAATTGTAATCTCTAGTGGTTACATCATTACCCAATGCATTGGAGCGCTATCAGGGTGCACCCTTAAATTTGCCTTTTTTATCATGTGAGCCACATATATCATAATCAAACATTTCATACATAACCCATATAGCATAAAATAAATGGGTTTCATTTCATAATCATAACGTTTTAAAAACTGCTTTAAAGACATGATCTTTACGTCACTTTAAAACCCACAAAAAAGGAAGGTGAGTCTCATGTATGTAAATCCCAGAATTTAAAATAGAACATTTTGGTATATATGTGAATACCCATTTATAAGAAATAGCATTGAGTAATCACTTAATAATATAAAATAACTTTAGAAAAAGGGAGAGACATTTTGAGACAGAAATTCTGCAGCATAACGGCTATGTTACGAGGTTTTAGAAGACATTAAAAAGAGAGGGAAAATGGGTCAAACATTCATAAATGACCCATAAAACAGTACATGGACAGAATAAAAGGATACATGATCATGGTAATGAAATTTAAAGGACATACCATTTGAAATGAAAAACATGGAAGGAAGAGAAGAAAAATTAGATTTCTCTTATGAAAGTTCGGCAGCCTAACGGCGTTACTTAAACTTCAACAAAAATGATTTGAAAAGATCAAATAGGGTCTCTCATCATGTGAACATAAGAGTTAATTATGATAGATATAGAGATAATTCCCCAAAATAATTAAAAAGGAACTTGAAATACTTGACATGAAAGTAGAACTTTGAAAAGAATGAGAAGGGTGAAAGAATCCCCTAAAAATTCGGCAGCCTAACGGCGCCACTTAAAACTTCAAAATACTGAATTAAAGAGATCAAATGGGGTCTCTCATCATATTAACATAATAGTCCAGTATGATAGATATATAGATCATACCCCAACATAACGAAAAGAAACTTTAAAGAATTGACATGAAAGTAGAACTTCAAAATGAGAAGGGTGAAGAACCACTTAAAAATTCTGCAGCCTAACGGCGCTGCTTAAAACTTCAAAATACTAAATTGAAGAGATCAAATGGGGTCTCTCATCATATGAACATAAGAGTCCATTATGATAGATATAGAGATCATACCCCAACATAAAAAAAAGGAACTTCAAAGAATTGACATTAAAGTAGAACTTCAAAACGAGAAGGGTGAAGAACCACTTAAAAATTCAGCAGCCTAACGGCGCTGCTTAAAACTTCAAAATACTAAATTGAAGAGATCAAATGGGGTCTCTCATCATATGAACATAAGAGTCCAGTATGATAGATATAGAGATCATACCCCAACATAACAAAAAGGAACTTGAAAGAATTGACATGAAAGTAGAACTTCAAAACGAGAAGGGTGAAGAACCACTTAAAAATTCGGCAGCCTAACGGCGCCACTTAAAACTTCAAAATACTGAATTGAAGCGATCAAATGGGGTCTCTCATCATATGATCATAAAAGATCAGTATGATAAATTTAGTGATCATACCCCAACATAATAAAAAGGAACTTGAAATACTTTACATGGAAATAGATCTTGAAAAATGAGAAGGGAGAAAGAATCCGTTACAAAAATTTCGGCAGCCTAACGGCGTCTCTTAAAACTTCATAAAACGAAATAATGAGAGCAAGATGGGATCTCTCATTATATTAACATGAAAAGGGAAGTAAGAGGATTATAAAAGAACATCCGCCAACATAAGAGCATGGAGCATAAAAGGAATGACATAAAAGAGATTATTTGAAATGAAAGAGAGAGGTCGGATCCCTTACCTTAAAATGTAACTCTTAAACCTCAAAGGATGGGACCTTGAAGGCTTGGGGGAACCTTGGGATGACTCCTTGGGAGGTAATGAGACTATATCTTCGTTGGGGAAGAGTGGGGAGTCGAATGGATGAGAGGATGGCTTGGTATTTATAGGGAAAGTGAGGGGACAAGGCATTAATGGCCAAGGGACACCTCAAAAGTGGTTTTCTCAAAAACATGGGCCCTCCCATGGTACTTCCCATAAAGTTAGGCCACATGGGAACCCCCACACAATAATTCATCACCCTTGGCCGGCCAACCCTTAAAAAATCTCATGACATCATCATGACACAGTTATGATGTCATTAAACATACTGAAACCCTAAAACTGTATTTTCACTATTCACTGAAAATTCAACTTTCTCAGAAAGATCCCAAAATTTAACCTTAATCAAATATAAATGCTCTGATTTCAAAAATTAACTCCATTTTATAAAAATAATTTTCTAAATATTTTTAATTTATTTTTTAAATAAATACACTATTCACTGAAAATTCATTTTTTCAGAAAAAACCACAAAAATTACCATAACATAATATCGGTGCTCTGATTTCAAAAATGAAATCCATTTTATAAAAATAATTTTCTAAATATTTTTAATTTAATTTTTAATTAAAAAACACTATTCACCCGAAAAAACTAATACTTGAATAATAATTTATGAAACCGTTATTTAACCATTTTATTGAATCACATTACTTAATCAAGGTGCCTAGATTATTTTAAAGATTTCTTTAAGTGAGATTACTAATCCATTTGGTCATATTACTAATCCTAATCATAAAATCACTATTCATAATTTACTATTCATCAAAAATCATGTTGATCTTATTAGACTCCAAATTTTGTACGGAACATAATTTTAGAAGACCATTTTTTGAAAATCATTACACATTTTTAATTATTTAAGGTTTACATAAACATTTTTAAAATAACCTTCTTCTAAAATTCATCAAAAATATGCATACTATATTTATTCGGTCATTTGAAAATTCATAACTTCATCATAAGAAGAAATCCCAATTTTTATTTGAAACAAAGGATTACACAAGGTAGTTACGGTCTCCTTACATAGCCTCTTATCACACCAGCATAGGACCTAAGTGTAGGGTGTGCTAAGGTGAGAGAGTCCGAGGGAGGCTCGGCCAACATTGCCCGAGTAGTAATTTCAATCAGTTTGAACTTCTCGCGAAGGCGATTCCGTTCTAGCTTCACACGATGAAGTTCGGCTTGGGTTTGGTCCAGAGCAAAGCCCAATGGTGCTACCTCCTTCCCAAGTTCTGTTAGATGGGCTTCGATCGGTCCAAGACTACTAGGTGAGGCCATCAAATCTTCTTTCTATAATAATTAACCAAGATTACTTGTATTTAGAGCCAATAATCAAAACATTTTGTTCACAGCGGTCATATTGACCGATGGTCATATAAGAGTCAGAACCCAATGGTCTCATTTTAATTATAATCATGTTTATCAAATAAAACATTTTTGTTGAGTATAAAAATAAAATAAAATAACACATGAAATTAGGAAACAAGATTTATTCAAAATTTTGGGTCGTTACAATCTTCCCCCCTTAAGAAATTGCATCCTCGCAATTTTAAAAAAATTGGGTTTTGAAATTTCATTGAATCCCCACATCGGAAAAAGAGTATGTGACACCATTACTTTAAAATAAAGAAAAGGAAGTACAAAGGCCACCCGAGTTTACTCATTCTAGGATTCCATGTAGGAAACATGGACATGGAGGAGAAAACAAAGGGTCACGTCCTAAAGGTGAGTGATAGAAAACATGATTAGGAGGAAGTTAACCACCAGAAAATCCCAAAATTATGATGTGTGCAAGCGGTCTTTGATTACCTAGTAGGAAACGTGAACCAACAACGTTTTTGTTTTACGTTCCTTTTCATAACTTTGAGGAATTCATTTACAACATAGAAAAAAAACATAAGGAAATATATCTACCTTCATGTAGAGTTTCATCTTTTAATAAGTTTCTACCCAAAACTAATATTTTCTCTAAACTATGAGCATTCAAAACTACTTTGTCTCATCAAAACACAAGAATCATCTTCTAGAGAATCACATAATCCACAAAAGATTAACTATCTATTTCTTTTATCTTTAAACATTATCCCAAAAACCGAAAGGGTAAGGTAAAACAACTCTTCAAAAAGGAATAATCCCATAGGAATGGAAACTACTTTTAAATCTTCAAAGTTCCATGGTACTACCCAAAGTTCATCATAGTCTATTCCATAAATAACAGTCCTTAAAATTCCTCAAAATAAACCAAACTAAGATTGAAACCCAAATACAAGAAGGATTTGATAACATAGTCTTCCAAAATAAACTTCATTGTTCATCTCCAAACAACATCAACCACTCCTAACATCTTATAACAAAAGTATCTAACCTAAACATATTTAACCCAAGAAAGGTTAATCATTCACATAAGTAACCTAAATTACTATAAGTCCACCTTAAATTCATCGATTCTTCAAATATAAGTCAACCTTACTCCTCAATGAAAATACCGTTGTAATCTATTTACCTCGATCATATAGGGTTTCCAAAATAGTGAATGTCTTCCAAAATAAAAATCATATTTTAATCCCCTAATGATCTATGTCATATTAATATGGCAATAGTAGCATTTCCTATCACATTGGTTGTTGAGACATGTTCTTCCATTTCCCACCATTAACTAAGAAAAGAAACTATAATTAGGGGCTTAAATACTTAGCCAATAATCATGAAAAGGAACTTAAAGCATATAAGGATAACTTGTAGTTGAAAAGTATACCCTAACTTTTGATCCCCTAGGTTCCCATCTAGGTTATCCATGATCATATATTCTTATGTGAATCTTCATTTTATTTTATCTTTGTTCCTTTAACAATGGTTCATACTAATCTTATGAATTTACCAAATCATATCCCCCGGGAGTGTCGTAACCAAGAGTGCAGCAAGGCTCGTTGCTGCGTACCAGTTCCCATTCGAGTCTAGCTCAAAGCGGTGTTTTCGGTTTTTACCCCTATGTACATCTATGCCAGATCCACCTCTACCTGCTCGTATCTAGACAGGGATGTATTTTCTTGGAAACCCCTTACTCAATACTCACCAAAATACCAGGAAGATTTCCTATATTTTAACTTTTCTATAGGCTTCTTCCTAAAGTTTTCATATCCTAATTTCCACAAATAACTAAACCATCCTTTGATACCAACTATAGAATCCCGCCTTTTTATCACATAAACTTTCATTACATTTTAAAAAACCAAGGATCTTTAAGGTTTAGTGTCTTGGAAACCAGGAACTTAAAACATGAAACAAAAAAAACATTCTTCTTAAACACTTGAAAGGCTTCTCCTTATGTTCATCCTAGGTTCATTACTGCATCTCAGAACCTGGGGACATACATCAAAGGAAAGGGTGAGCAGAAGGCCCAGAAAGGAAAACATGAGAAACATTTTACATGTGAACTTGAGATACTTCAATAAGGTCATGAAAAGAACTTTAAGGCATGAGAAAGAAATCATGAGATATATCATAATAAAAGTAACATTTTTCATAACTTGAAGATGTGGCTACATAATTTAATATAGACAATCATGAACATATCACCAAGGTCCATCCCCAAGGTGTCATTTGAAAATTACCAAGGTTATTCACCAAAGTATCGTGAAAATTGTAATCTCTAGTGGTTACATCATTACCCAATGCATTGGAGCGCTATCAGGGCGCACCCTTAAATTTTCCTTTGTTATAATGTGATCCACATATATCATCATCAAACATTTCATAAATAACCCATATAGAATAAAATAAATGGGTTTCATTTCATAATCATAACGTTTTAAAAACTGCTTTAAAGACATGATCTTTACGTCACTTTAAAACCCACAAAAAAAGAAGGTGGGTCTCATGTATGTAAATCCCAGAATTTAAAATAGAAAATTTTGGTATATATGTGAATACCCCTTTAGAAGAAATAGCGTTGAGTAATCACTTAATAATATAAAATAACTTTAGAAAAGGGGAGAGACATTTTGAGACGGAAATTCTGCTGCATAACGGCTATGTTACGAGGTTTTAGAAGACATTAAAAAGAGAGGGAAAATGGGTCAAACATTCATAAATGACCCATAAAACAGTAGATGGACAGAATAAAAGGATACATGATCATGGTAATGAAATTTCAAGGACATACCATTTGAAATGAAAAACATGTAAGGAAGAGAAGAAAAATTAGATTTCTCTTATGAAAGTTCGGCAGCCTAACGGCGTTACTTAAACTTCAACAAAAATGATTTGAAAAGATCAAATAGGGTCTCTCATCATGTGAACATAAGAGTTAATTATGATAGATATAGAGATAATTCCCCAACATAATTAAAAAGGAACTTGAAAGACTTGACATGAAAGTAGAACTTTGAAAAGAATGAGAAGGGTGAAAGAATCCCCTAAAAATTCGGCAGCCTAACGGCGCCACTTAAAACTTCAAAATACTGAATTGAAGAGATCAAATGGGGTATCTCATCATACGAACATAAGAGTCCATTATGATAGATATATATATCATACCCCAACATAACAAAAAGGAACTTGAAATAATTGACATGAAAGTAAAACTTCAAAACGAGAAGGGTGAAGAACCACTTAAAAATTTGGCAGCCTAACGGCGCTGCTTAAAACTTCAAAATACTAAATTGAAGAGATCAAATGGGGTCTCTCGTCATATGAACATAAGAGTCCATTATGATATATATATAGATCATACCCCAACATAACAAAAATTAACTTGAAATAATTGACATGAAAGTAGAACTTCAAAACGAGAAAGGTGAAGAACCACTTAAAAAATCGGCAGCCTAACGGCACTGCTTAAAACTTCAAAATACTAAATTGAAGAGATCAAATGGGGTATCTCATCATATGAACATAAGAGTACAGTATGATAGATATAGATATCATACCCCAACATAACAAAAAGGAACTTGAAAGAATTGACATGAAAGTAGAACTTCAAAACGAGAAGGGTGAAGAACCACTTAAAAATTCGGCAGCCTAACGGTGCCACTTAAAACTTCAAAATACTGAATTGAAGTGATCAAATGGGGACTCTCATCATATGATCATAAAATATCAGTATGATAAATTTATAGATCATACCCAAACATAATAAAAAGGAACTTGAAATACTTTACATGGAAATAGATCTTGAAAAATGAGAAGGGAGAAAGAATCTGTTACAAAAATTTCGGCAGCCTAACGGCGTCTCTTAAAACTTCATAAAACGAAATAATGAGAGCAATAGGGGATCTCTCATTATATGAACATGAAAAGGGAAGTAAGAGGAGTATAAAAAAACATCCTCCAACATAATAGCATGGAGCATAAAAGGAATGACATAAAAGAGATTATTTGAAATGAAAGAGAGAGGTCAGATCCCTTACCTTAAAATGTAACTCTTAAAACTCAAAGGATGGGACCTTGAGGGCTTGGGGGCACCTTGGGATGACTCCTTGGGAGGTAATGAGACTAGAACTTCGTTGGGGAAGAGTGGGGAGTCGAATGGATGAGAGGATGGCTTGGTATTTATAGGGAAAGTGAGGGGACAAGGCATTAATGGCCAAGGGACACCTCAAAAGTGGTTTTCTCAAAAGCATGGGCCCTCCCATGGTATTTCCCATAAAGTTAGGCCACATGGGGACCCCCACACAATAATTCATCACCCTTGGCCGGACAACCCTTAAAAAATATCATGACATCATCATGACACAGTTATGATGTCATTAAACATACTGAAACCCTAAAACTGTATTTTCACTATTCACTGAAAATTCAACTTTCTCAGAAAGATCCCAAAATTTCACCTTAATCAAATATAAATGCTCTGATTTCAAAAATGAACTCCATTTTATAGAAATAATTTTCTAAATATTTTTAATTTATTTTTTAAATAAATACACTATTCACCGAAAATTCATTTTTTCAGAAAAAACCACAAAAATTACCATAACATAATATCGGTGCTCTGAGTTCAAAAATGAAATCCATTTTATAAAAATAATTTTCTAAATATTTTTAATTTAATTTTTAATTAAAAAACACTATTCACCCGAAAAAACTAATACTTGAATAATAATTTATGAAACCGTTATTTAACCATTTTATTGAATCACATTACTTAATCAAGGTGCCTAGATTATTTTAAAGCTTTCTTTAAGTGAGATTACTAATCCATTTGGTCATATTACTAATCCTAATCATAAAATCACTATTCATAATTTACTATTCATCAAAAATCATGTTGATCTTATTAGACTCCAAATTTTGTACTGAACATAATTGTAGAAGACCATTTTTTGAAAATCATTACACATTTTTAATTATTTAAGGTTTACATAAACATTTTTAAAATAACCTTCTTCTAAAATTCATCAAAAATATGCATACTATATTTATCCGGTCATTTGAAAATTCATAACTTCATCATAAGAAGAAATCCCAATTTTTATTTAAAACAAAGGATTACACAAGGTAGTTATGGTCTCCTTACATAGCCTCTTATCACACCAGCATAGGACCTAAGTGTAAGGTGTGCTAAGGTGAGAGAGTCCGAGGGAGGCTCGGCCAACATTGCCCGAGTAGTAATTTCAATCAGTTTGAACTTCTCGCGAAGGCGATTCCGTTCTAGCTTCACACGATGAAGTTCGGCTTGGGTTTGGTCCAGAGCAAAGCCCAATGGTGCTACCTCCTTCCCAAGTTCTGTTAGATGGGCTTCGATCGGTCCAAGACTACTAGGTGAGGCCATCAAATCTTCTTTCTATAATAATTAACCAAGATTACTTGTATTTAGAGACAATAATCAAAACATTCTGTTCACAGCGGTCATATTGACCGATGGTCATAT
This sequence comes from Viscum album, assembly GCA_963277665.1. Lineage (NCBI taxonomy): Eukaryota > Viridiplantae > Streptophyta > Magnoliopsida > Santalales > Viscaceae > Viscum > Viscum album. The sequence continues at coordinate 600,257,604 of OY728125.1, forward strand.
AACAGTCAGAACCCAATGGTCTCATTTTAATTATAATCATGTTTATCAAATAAAACATTTTTGTTGAGTATAAAAATAAACTAAAATAACACATGAAATTAGGAAACAAGTTTTATTCAAAATTTCGGGTCGTTACATGAATTTTTAATTACTATACAATTCCTTCATAAAGGTTTAACAAGTTCCTACCAATATGGGAACAATATCTATTGTTTTAAAAGAAAAAGTTACCACCCTGATTCACCCCTCCCCTCCTAGGGTGCTCTGGGGTCCTAAAATTTCTTATTCTCTATCTCCATATTTCAAATACTTAGAAATATTCTAGGTTGGAGGTGAGTTATAACTAAGGATACTATTAAATAGATTTTATCTTCTTTTACTTTCTTATATTGGAAGGTAGATTTTCTAATCATACCATTAAGATCAAATATAAGATCTTCCTTGAAAACATTTAATTCTTCCTAGGTTAATAAAATGGTCTAAGTAGGAGTGGGATGAGAAGATTAAGACCTATCTTATCTTGGTAAAGGTATATTCTTGTGACCGGATTCCACAATAATCACACCAAAAGGAAAAGGTTCTAATATAACTGCCTCATCTATCCTTTACACTAAGGATCCCTTAAGATCTATCTGAGAAACATAAATGTTAGGTCTCATGCTCTAGGGGACTTCCCTCATCATCTTTATCTTCATCATATGAGTCAGAATGTGTGAGCCCAAGCATAGTAGATCCTAGGTACTTCTCCCGTTATTTAGTTCATCCTCATCACCTTCATTTGAAACATTTTATTCAACTAGGATTCCAGCAGTTGGACCCACTAAAACACTCTGATAATTATTTCCCCATTATCTACTAATATTCCTAATATACTTAGAGACAATCATGAATTAATGAGATTCTTCATCCTTATATTCCCCCAACAATATCAATAGAAGAGTCGTTATATAAAACAAAAACATATTCAGGACTCTGAAGTAAAATAGTCAAATTGGGTGACATTTGAAACATTAGTATCTTTAGCTTCATCATATTCTAGTAATATTTCTTTAAAATGTAGGGAAAGAGGTGAGTTGGGAGGTCCATATGACATATTTTTACTTCTTAAAATATCATGATCACTCCCTTCTTCTACTAAAATTTAATATATTCCTCTTCTTCATAAATATCTTCTTTCTCTTCAAATTTAGCATTAGCCACAGTCATAAATTCTTTATTATAGGAATACACAACAACTTCATTAGTCTCAAATCTTTGATAAACCAAATCTCTTAGTCTGGAAGGGTTCTCTATAGGGTTAACTTTCTTATATACCCTTTCATTATGCACTTCTCATCTCTTCATCCAAGGGCTCCAATTCACCTTTATTCTTTTATAGGTGGCTTGAATGAGATAGAAACCATCACATTTTATTACCTTTTCTTATCCTTCTAAAATAAGTCCTCTATCATCTAACGGTGTAGAAATCATCCTAGGATAGACAAGTGGATTAGATCTTGAATTAGGCTTTCACAACTCCATCATGTGCACCATAAAATACCTACATAGATTTAATTTGTATCTTATTTTCATAAGAAACATAAATAACACATATTAAAACCTCATTATACTTAAATCCCCCTTCCTCGGATACAACATGTGTTGAATGGACTTAAATAGAAATCGATATTATCCATTGAGTTCCATTGTTGTATGTATTCCTATGAAAGCATTCCCAATGAGATAAATAAGAGAATCCTCAAAAACAAATTTCTCATGATTAATGGGAAAAGAACCCTAGTAATCCTCATATAATCTTTCATGAGGAACTCCCAATCACTTAACCAAAAATTTCAAATAATTCACTAGATATTTTACATTCACAATGGTTCTGATAAAATATTTCTTAACTTCAAACTAGAACTCAGATAATAGATAAAAGTCACAAACCAATCGAGGATAGAATAGTTTTTCATTCCTTGAAAACCACTCTAACTATCTTTGGTCTTGGATCACTTTACAAACAAGAAACTTTCTTAAAGTTAACCAAGAAGCATTGATTTATTTTTTAGCAACAATAATTCATGATGAAAGAATAGGGGTTTTAGTTTGAAAAGTCAAATAGATTCTTCTTTAGATATATTTTGAGGATGTGAATCATTAGGATAGCTTAAAGCATGATTTATTCTTACCATTTTAGTGAAGATGCGAGGGTCAAAGGTGAAGGGTTTCAGGTTTGAGAGAGAAAGGATGAGGTTTTAAGGGTGTATATGAAATAGGATTCTAATTTAGACTCTTATTATGTATTTTTATCATTTAGGGATTCAATACTAATTTTAAATATAATAGATATTAATTATAGTGAAATAATGAATTTAGAGGTTAAATTAGAAAAGTTAGTAATGGTAGAAACTGAACAGTAGTATCCAAAGGGTAGAAAGAAATAGTAGAAAGCAATAGTATCAAGCCATGATATCATGAAATGATAGCACATGAATATATGACTAAATTCAGACATAAATAAATAATTTAGGGAATAAATATCTTAAGAAAATTTTATCATTCCAAGAACATGTATAATATAGATAATTCTATCAATATTTTAGGGTTTTGTAAATATGTTAGTAAGATGATGTTCTGTGCTAATAAACTCAAGAGTTATGTCACCTATTTGAAAATGGTATCTCAAAAAGTGATATCTTATATTAATTTTTTTTTTACTTGAATGATACAAGGATTTTTTTACAAATGTTATAGAACTTATATTTCCACATTTTATTAGGACATGTCTAAACTGATATCCATAATCCAGTAAAGTGTATTTCATCCATAGAATCGATACACAAAAGCTGCATGCAGCCATGTATTCAGCTTTAGTAGTATATAAGGCAACAAAATTCTACTTTTTACTACACTGTGATACTAGAAACATTCCCAAAAAGTAACATGTAACAAAGGTTCTTTTCCTATAAAACTTACATCCACCCAAATTGGCATCTGAATAAGTAACTAATTCAAAGTTTTGTCCTTTTAATTAAAATAATCTAAAGTTAGTTGTATTTTTAAGTATTGAAAAATAATTTTTATGGCATTCAAATGATATTCCCAGGTATTTTCTTAAAAACATGAACACATATACACACTAAGTATATTATCATACTAGATAGTTGTTAAGTAAATTATACTCTCTATTATACCTATGTAGATGGTTTGATTAACTAGTTTCCTAGTTTTATCAAGATCCAATTTATAGGTGGTACTTATTGGAGTATCACTTCCTTTTAAGTTATCCATACCAAAATATTTAAAAATAAACTTTATGTATTTTTTTTTATTTAAAATATTTCCTTTCTTATTTTGAAAAATATAAAAACCAAGGAAAATTTTTAAATCACCCATTAAACTCATTTGAAATTCATTTTTTATTGTTTTTAAAAATTCTATACATAAGGATTTTTTGGATGATCCAAAAATGATATCATCAAATTTGAACTACCAAAACATATTTGGAAATCATTTTTATTAATAAGGTTGGATCAGCTATACCTTTTGAAAAAACTTTAGAAATAAAAAAAGAGTAAATCCTATCATACCACACTCTAGGATCTTTTTTTAAACCATATAGAGATTTAGCTGATTTCAAAAACTGATTTGGAAAATTATGGTTTTTGAAATCTATGGGGTTTTTTAAAAAAATATCCTCAAAAATATTTCCATTAAGAAAGGTAATCTTGACATCCATTTGATATAGTTTGAAATTCAAATGTATTTCATAGGTAATAACCATTCTAATGGATTCAAGTATTTCTACTGGTGTAAAGGTTTATTCACATTAAATATCTTATTCTTGATTTTATCCTTATGTAACCATCCCATTTTTATATCTTCTTATAGTTCTAGATTCATCAACATTTTTCTAAAGACCCATTTAGTACCAATGGTCATGAATTATTTAGGTATTTTCACTAGTTACAAAACTTTTTTTAACTTATTCTACTCTTCTTAAATATCCATTAATTAGAGTTTATCATCTATATATTAAATGATGTTTTTTGGTTCAAGCTATAATAAGAAGTCTTGATGTTCAACCTATTTTCTAAGAGAATCTCTAGTATGAGTACCATTATCTAGATCTCCTACAACAACATCTAAATGATGGTCCCTATGAGTTATAATGGCTCTAGGGATATAAGTACTTGATACTTCATTTTATTCTTCAGTATCTAGTTCAAACAATTCCTCGGTACTATGTGATTTTTTTACAGCATGTTTTAATGAAAAATCATTGGTCTGGATTGAGGTATTGATATCCAAGTTATAAAGATCATCCTTAAGGTTTTCTAAATAATCTTTAGGCTTATGTGCATATGTTTCATCAAATTTTACATGTGAAAATTCTTCCACAAGTTTAGTTATTTTATTGAACACCCTATATGATTTACCGGAGGTGGAATAACCAATTAATATTCCCTTATCACTAATGAAAATATATCTAAACTTTCTTTTGTGATGAGAATAAAGTCCTTACAACCAAAAACTATAAATTAATTAAAATTTGGTTTTCTTTCATTCCATAAATTATATGGAATCTTATTTAAAATTGGTCTGATAATCACCCTATTAATAATATAGTAGGTTGTATTGATAGCCTCTGCCCAAAAAATAGGTAGGTCATACTCATTGATCATGATCTAGGAAATCTCTTAAAGAGTCGTATTCCTTCTTCCTATAATGTTATTATACTATGGATTCTTATGAGTATAAAATTTATTATTATAGCAATTTTATGAACATAAATTTTTAAATTATTGATTTTCAAACTCACATCCATGATCACTCTTTAAGGAATTAATAGTAAGTCCACTTAGATTTTCTACTGATTTTTCATATTTTGAAAAATAAGAACAATCATAACTTATGTGATCTTAAAAGAATACCCAATTATATTTAGAATAGTCATCTATAAGAACATTATAATAATGGTTCCCATTTAAGAAATAAACTCTAGAAGGTCTAAATAAGTCCATGTGGACCAACTCTAGGGGTTGAGACATGGAAACTTCATTATTTGGTTTGAAAGAAATCTTATGTTGTTTCCCTTTTTGATAGGGATTACAGACTTTATCTTTTAAGAATTATAGTTTAGAAACTAAAACTTTCCTAGTTAGATTTATAATAGATTGAAGTTTTGAAGTGGCCTAGTCAATTATTTCATAGCCAGGATTCTTTGTGAAATTCACTTAAGTAAGAAATTTTTTGAGAAAACAAATAATCTAAATCAAATACATAAAAATTATCATTATGTAAAGTAGTAAAGAATAAAGCATGCTTAGAATCATAGATTTTTCAAGAATTATTTTCAAAATTTACATGGTAACCATCATCACATAATAGTGAGATTCTAAGTAGATTATAATTTAAACAATCAACAATTAATACTTTAGAAATTAAAACAGAATTAGAGTAACTAATTTTACTAAGTCCTGTTATATTTTATTTGGAATTGTCACCAAAAGTGACATGTCCACAATCTAGCTTTATAAGCCTCTTAAAGATTGAGTAGTATCCATTCATGTGTCTGGAACATCCATTTTCTAGGTACCATAAATACTTACTGGTACTCTTCAAGAAATTTTCTTACAACAAATTTAAATAAGAAATTATTTTGGTATCCAAACTTTCTTGGGTCTGGAGAAGTTAGAAGTTGTCACGACCCGTTCTTGGGGCCCATGTCGTGACTACCCCAAGTCCGCCTTCCATAGGCCAGGGGCTGGTGACTAGCACCAAAGGCGAATTCTCGATAAAAGGGAAGGCATTGCCTTTAAACCTATAACACATACAGTCTGAACACAAGTAGTAGAAGTAGCAAGTACTAATATAGAAAAGAAATATGTGATGAAAGTAAGTGGGCCAGTATACAAAATCAATTGAACAACAAGTACAAGTACAAGTAAAAAGAGAAAACCAGCTCCTGGATTGTCTGCTCGGGAATCCTACCTGAAGGTTAGGCACAAATCTTGATCAACTCGTCCCTGAGGTACGTCCCATCTAGTCCAGCTCCGAGCAGCTTCCTGTATGTCACCCTCAACCTCGATCACTGGTGGTCCTCGTCTGCATAGAACACAATAAGGTGCGGGCGAAGCCTGTGTAGGGGTGAATATAACAATTCTCAATAGGGGACCCCGAGACCCCCGAAGGTCTCCTAGAATCCACTAAGGATAAACCACAGTAGTATGATACAATCATGATGTATCAACCATCCCTACTTAGGTATATTCCCATACATATACCTAAGTTACCAATCACAGACCGGCACCAACTCTTGAGCCCAACACATTCCATTCCACAAGTGTAGAAACACTCCACAAATAAAGTTCAACACAACATGTACTCCATAGGTACAACTCACAGAAGAAAGCCACGTGGGATTCTCATCCACGAAGAAATAACCACGAAGAAACATCCATGAAGAAACATCCATGAAGAAACATCCACAAAGAAACATCCACGAAGATACATCCATGAAGAAACATCCACCCTTACTTAGGTATATGCCCATACATATACCTAAGTCATCAAGAGTACACATCTCAAACATTAGGTAAACACGAAGGTAATGACTCAGCTCACAACAGGTATACACAACATAAACGAGAGTAAGAGAAGATTAGTTGTAGCCACTGAATCATCTTTCACTGTCAAATGGAATATATCTATAGAAACCTAAAATAGAAGTTTTTCGAAGTAGTCGATCCTACATGGGATCTCAGTACAAAAGTCATCGCTGTAGAACCCACAGAGGATCCAAGTCCAGTCTCATCATTGTCGAACCCATGGAGGATCCAGGTCCAATCTCGTCACTATCGAACCCACAGAGGATCTAGGTCCATTCTCGTCACTATCGAACCCACGGAGGATCCAGGTCCAGTATCTTCACAGTAGAACCCACAGAGGATCCAAGTCCAGTCTCGTCACTGCCGAACCCACGAAGGATCCAGGTCCAGTCTCGTCACTGTCAGCCATAGGGTTCCCGTACTCAGCACACTCGATTCCGGGAGGTTCCGATCCTCAAGCCAAGTGTCGATACATCAACTACCATGAAGTCTCGAGTTGATGTATCTCGTAGTTCTGTCTCATCATAAGGAACCCAAAGCGACAGACGGTGCATCAAACGGACGTCCGGTCAGTGAGTTATTAGCATTTTTGTTCCAGGGGTCCGGTTGGTTTTTAGGTTCAAACCAACCCGGTCGTACCCCATCTATGTCCAAACCTCTAGTGGGGTATTCCAAAAGAACCTTTCTGCTATAAGCCTTCTGTCACCACAAACGGTTCATCGTTCGGACACCCATAGCCCAAAAAGAGGGTGAAAAGGTGTAAACTGGCCAAACGGGTCTGGGTCCAGTCCGACCCAGTCAGACCGACCCGGCCCGACCCGGTCCGTGGTTCCGACTCGGTCCAAGGAAATAGCCTAAGCCGAGGGGACGGCCCAGCCTGAAGAGGTGTCCCACCCCAACGGGCGGCCCGGACCAAGAGTGGCTCGGCCCGAGGCAGCCCGGTCATAGGTGGCATGGCCTAGGGGCAGCCCGGCCGAGGGCGGCCCGGCCGGCTGGCTGGCCCGCGTGGATGGTGGTTGGCCTACCTGGCTAGTGGATGGCCCGCGTGGCATGGTCGGCCGGCCCACGTGGCCTGGCCAACCACGCCGCGGGGGGGTACCCCCCGGCTTCCAAAGGAACTGGTGCTAAGCACCGGTTTGAAGTGTCGTGGTACCCAAAGGGTCCCGCCTTGTGGAGTTCCTCCCTCCTCCGTCCTCAATGGACTTTGGCCGTGGCTCCTCCCCGGGGCAACACGCCAACGCCGCGCCCATTTCGACCAACCGTCGCTGCCTTCGTGGTTGTGGATTCTTCCTTCGGCACGGTACGATGGCACCGCACCCCTCTGGAACCGCCGCAACCCGCTTGGTCATGGCCCGATCTTCCACGCAGCGCGACAGCGTCGTGCTCCTCTGGCGATCTGGCGGCCCTTGCATCACCAGTTCTTCTCGCGGTCGGCTCGTTGCTGGTCACCATGCATATCGTCGCGGCCCGTTGGCCACAGCCCATTTCTCTGGCGCGTCATTACACCGCCTCCATCGCCATCAAGATAAGATAAACGGGGGGGGTCGGGTTGTGTTCGTGCGACCCGCACCCTCCATGTTATGATGATAACACAAGGAAATTCTCAATCCACAATTTGAACAATGAATAACTGAGAGTAAAACTCAAACCCCTACCTCGTTTCGATGAACATTGACGAAGTTGCGGAAAAAGGTGGTGTCGATTCGTTGATGTCGGAAGCGTCCAAGGAAGAAGCGTCGTCGGTGTTCTTCATAGGCGACCCCTTCTCTTTTGGCTTGGTCGAAGTTCGAAGATGGTGTTCGTTGTTCTTCGGTGGAAAGTGGGTGTTCTTCGTTGGAAAATGTCGTTCTCCAAGAACTCCTCCTCTCTCTAATTCTCCCAACCAAAATTATTCCAACCAAAAAAAATAGCTTATCACTTATTTCAATTGCTGTCATGAATTTCAAAAGGATTAAATTAATTAATTGCAAGGGCTTAATTAATTAATTGTGGGGGAGTTTTCACATTAAAACAAAGGGGGAAGTTCAAAGGGTTCCACCACATAAATGGGGGTTAAAGGGGGTTTAATATCATGGGGCCCCACCTAATAATATCCTCCCAAGGGAGGTTATGCGTGGATGGGCCCCACCACCATAACCTATCATGGGATGTTAGGGAGTTGTGGACCCCACCACCAACCTCTACTTGGAGGATTAAACTGCCACAAAAATAAAAATAAGTTACACTCATTTTTTTTAATTTAATTTAGAAACCCCAAAAATTAACTTCTTTCTCATTAGAACGCAACTGCGGTGAAGGTATCCTTAAGAGAATACCGGTGCTTTGAGTTCAACGGTGCCCTCAGATTTCAATTTTGAGCATTGGTTCAAAAGATATAAAATCTCACTCGTGCGTTTACTGAACGTACATGAACAAAACTTCAGAACTTGATTCCGGGCACATCGGGCCTCGGAATCAAGCATCGTCTGAAACTGAGGACTTGTAAAATTCCCATGAATTTAAGAAAAAACTTTACACAGAATTTCCGGTTCTTTACATTCTCCCCACATCATGGATTTACGTCCCTGTAAGCCACAACTCACACTAAAGGAACAAATGCGGGTACTGAGTACGCATCTGATCCTCCCGCTCCCATGTGCTCTCCTAGAGGTTCCCGTGCAGCCAGCGAATGCGCACCAAAGGTATCGACCGTCCATGCAGGACCCAACCCCATAAATCCTCAATCTCTATTGGAACCTCCGTGAAAGTTTCCCCATCATCGATGTCCAGCTCCTTGTGTTCGATGATGTGGGATGGGTCGTGCACGTATCTCCTCAGTTGAGATACGTGGAAGACGTCGTGCACTCGGTGAAACTGAGGTGGAAGAGCCAGGCGGTAAGCCACCTCACCTACTCTACTGAGGACCTGTAATGGTCCGATGAATTACGGAGATAACTTTTCGCCTCATCCAAATATTTGTAGACCTCGTCGAGGTGATACCCATAGAAAGACGTGATCACCATCCTCGAACTCCAGTGGTCTTTGTCTCCTATCAGCATTGGACTTATGCCTACTCTAAGCAGTCTTCATCCGCTCTTGGATGATCTACACCTTCTTCATCATAGCCTGCACCATCTCTGGTCCTACAAGTGTTGACTCCCCTAGGTCAGTCCAACACAGAGGCGATCTGCAAGGTCGGTCGTACAGTGCCTCAAAAGGTGCCATCCCAATGGTGGAGTGGTAGCAGTTGTTATACGCAAACTCTACCAAGGGTAAGTGATCCTCCCAGCTGCGACCAAAGTCGAGGATTCATGCACGGAGCATGTCCTCGAGATTCTAAATGGTCCTCTCAGTCTAACCATCCTTCTGAGGATGGAAGGTGGTGCTCAAGCGAAGCTGCATCCCGAAATCCTCCTTCAACCCCTTCCATAGCCAGGAAGTGAAACGAGCATCTCGATCGGAGACGATCGTCGATGGCACACCATGAAGTTGTCCAATCTCCGGATTTTAAAGGCATCCCAATATCTCTACTGAACCCTGCTCTCTAATCGGTAGGAAGTGGGCTGACTTGGTGAGTCGGTCGACAATCACCCAAATAGAGTCATGTCCTCTGGATGTACGTGAAAGTCCCATCATGAAATCCATGGATATCCCATCCTACTTCCACTCTGGGACCTCTAAGGGATGAACTAATCCTACTGTAACCTATTGCTTCGCCTTCAATTGCTGACAAGTGAGGCATCATGAGATAAAATCTGCTATTGCCTTCTTCATACCTGGCCACCAGTACTGTCGTTGAAGGTCCTGATACATCTTCGGCACTCCTGGATGTACCACTAAAGGAGATGTGTGGAACTCCCTCAACACTTCCTCCTGAAGTGAAACTGGTACCATGGTACGTCCTCTTAAGATAATGACGTGCTCCCCACCTTGAGAAAATCCATCAGGTTCCTACCCTATGGATATCTGAGCACGCCGCGTCTCACAATCAACGTCCCCGCGTTGTTCCTCCCTTACTCAATGAAGAAGTGGAGGATTGACTGTGAGATACTGTAGAAAGTCTACTCTATCTCTATCCACAAAGGATATCTGCAATGCGGCCAGCTGCTTTGTTGCCTCTCCTTGCAGCTGAATGTCTGATCTCCTACTGAGAACATCTGCTACAACGTTCCTCTTTATAGGAGTATAGACTATCTCAAAGTCATAAAACTGGAGGAACTCAAGCCAATGTCATTGTCTCAGGTCTAGGTCCTTCTATGAGAAAACACACCTGAGAATATTGAGATTAGAGTAAACCATAAACCATTCGCTCAACGAACTATGGGTGAAACTAGCCAAATGCAAAGAACTTGATTACACCCTTCTTCGCCTATGTCTTACAAGAGATGCTATGATTTCTCCTTTTCCAAAAAGAGCAATCCGATCTCATCCTCTGGATGAACCGCATCCTTTTCCTAATACAGTCAATCCTGGCATGAACAGTACTAATTCATGCCATGGACGACGTCGTAAGGCCTCGACGCTACTACTAAAGGACCCAACTGTTACTCTCACCTACAAGGGTTGAGTCACACTGTCGACATCAGTGTGTGGTCACTGGGTCTCCTCCAGTAGGAATCTCAAAAGTGAGGGTCAAGTCAATGGTTTTAACCAGAACCTCTCAGTATCAACCACACAAAAAGGTAGGAAAGAAAACATCACATGAACAAGTTCCTTTTATTACTACAGCTCAAAGTACAAAGACACAAAGTAATCACAAAAAATGACATCAATGAAGCTAGAAGAATCATGAACAAAGGCCTATTTACCTGGAGCTAGTCCCACTCCTGTCCACCTGCTTCCGAAGCTCAAGGTGAACCGTCTAGGGGTGGTGGTAGTAGTGCTCGATGACTCTGACCACCATTTGCTGAAGGACCTGATCCACTGTCTCGTCCACCGCTCAACTGATGCTCAAGCTCTTACCACTGCCCCTGTCTCGGTGGCTCCTCCAACGCCTGTTGATCAACTGTGCGGGGAGTCAGACAGTCACGCACTCTGTGACCTCATTCCCTGCAGGAATAACAGACCATTATCCGTTCAAATCTCCCTCGGCCTCAGGTTCCCCACACCCCTGATGCCACATATTGGGGTCATCTAACAGTAGATCTAACCCAAGTGTTCCCCCATGTCATCTGCCTAATTCCTTCTATAGATGACTCAGACACTATCGGAAAGCCCTGCGGTAAGAGCAGCATCTCCTGAGCACTCACAGAGCATAGAGTTTCTGGTACAAACTCCGCCCTGAAAAGACCCTCGAAGTTTCCCCAGGTAAGGGTTGCCTCATCGTAAAACTGGAGCATCAGGCTCCACCACCTCTCATCTGATCCCTGAAAGATAATAACAACTAGGTGCACCATCAAGTCAGTGGGTGTCCCAACTATGTGGAAAACTCATGCTACAAACTCCAACCAGTACCCATCCATCTGAAAATATGTCTCGCCTCGAAACCTCGAAGGCCTCTGTTGTAGGAACCCATGCAACGCACTAAAGAGGCATGCACCCTCAGTTGCTAGGGATGGTGGCAACGGTATCCCAGCAGGTAGTGGTACCGCTAGTGCCTCCGCTATGATGGGGCCCTGCACCGAGGCCTCGGCACTTGGTGGGCTACCATCGCATTCTCCACTCGAAACCCACACTGACTAACTAAGTGAAGACATCCTGAAAAGAAACAGGTGTTCCATGATCAAAAGTATACCTGGTGAGCTGACTCAAAATAATCACAAAGAAAACTTTTCAAAAGAAACACAAGCGCAATCAGTGTTTTCGTGCAATGAGTCAGAAATCAGAAGTTGGAGTCCTAGTGTATGGATACGTCAGCCACCGCACCAACACCGGTTTCCCTGAATTGATAACCACACCCAAAACACTTAACACTATTGCTGTTAAAAGAATCAGAGTCCAAGTTCTGCGGTAGAACTGACTCCTCTGATACCAATTTGTCATGACCCATCCTCGGGGCCCATTCCGTGACTACCCCAAGCCCGCCTTCCATCGGACAGGGGCTGGCGACTAGTACCAAAGGTGAATTCCCGATAAAAAGGGAAGGCATTGCCTTTAAACCTGTAACACACACAGTCTGAACACAAGCAGTAGAAGCGGAAAGTACTAATATAGAAAAGAAAGATGTACTAAAAGTAAGTGAGGCAGTATACAAACCCAACTGAACAACAAGTACAAGTACAAGTAAAAAGGGAAAAACAGCTCCTGGATCGTCCGCCCGGGAATCCTACCTGAAGGGTAGGCACAGATCTCGATCAACTCGTCCCTAAGGTACGTCTCTTCTAGTCTAGCTCTGAGCAACCTCCCATCTATCACCCTCAGCCTTGATCACTACTGGTCATCGTCTTCACAGAACACAACAAGGTGTGGGAAAAGCCCGTGCAGGGGTGAGTATAACAATACTTAGTAGGGGACCCCGAGACCCCCAAAGGTCTCCCAGAATCCATTAAGGATAAACCACAGTAGTAAGATACAATCATGAAGTATCAACCATCCCTACTTAGGTATATGACCATATATACACCTAAGTTTCCAATCACATACCGGCACCAACTCTTGAGCCTAACACATTCTGTTCCACAAGTGTAGAAACACTCTACAATGAAATTTCAACACAACGTGTACTCCATAGGTACAGCTCACAGAAGAAAGCCACGTGGGCTTCTCATCCATGAAGAAACAACCACGAAGAAACATCTATGAAGAAACATCCATGAAGAAACATCCACGAAGAAACATCCATGAATAAACATCCACCCTTACTTAGGTATATGCCCATACATATACCTAAGTCGTCAAGAGTACACATCTCAAACATGAGGTAAACACAAAGCTAATGACTTAGCTCACACTAGGTATACACAACATAAAAGAGAGTAAGAGATGATTAGTTGTTGCCACTGAATCATCTTTCACTGTCAAACGGAAGATATCCATAGAAACCTAAAATAACAGTCTGTCAAAGCAGTTGATCCTACGTGGGATCTCAGTAAAAAAGTCATTTATGTCGAACCCACGGAGGATACAGGTCTAGTCTCATCACTGTCGAACTCATGGAGGATCCAGGTCCAGTCTCATCACTGTCGAACCCACGGATGATCCAGGTCCAGTCTCGTCACTCTCGAACCCATGGAGGACCCAGGTCCAGTCTCGTCACTATCATCCATAGGGTTCCCGTACTCAGCACGCTTGATTCTGAAAGGGTCTTCTCATCAAGACAAGTGTCAATACATCAACTACCACTAATTCTTGATTTGATGTATCTCGTAGTTCTGTATCATCATAAGGAACCCAATGCGATAGATGGCGCATCAATTGGACGCTCGGTCTGTGAGTTATTGGCATTTCAGTTCCAGGGGCCCGGTTAGTTTTTAGGTTCAAACCAAACCGGTCGTACCCCATTTTCATCCAAACCTCTAGTGGGGTATGCCAAAATAACCTTCCTTCTCTAAGCCTTCTATCGCCGTAGACGGTTTGTCGTTCAGACACCCGTATCCCAAAAAGAGGGTGAAAAGGTGTAAACTGGCCAAACGGGTCCAGGTCCAATCCGACCCAGTCGGAGCGACCCGTCCCAACCCGATCTATTACAGTGTCCAACCCGGTCTGTGGTTCCGAATCGGACTGAGTAAACAGCCTGAGCTGAGGGGACGGCCTGGACCGACGGGCGGCTCGGCCCGAGAGCGGTTCGGCCCGAGGCGGCTCGGTCGTGGGCGGCCCGGCTGAAGGCGGCCCAACCTAGGGGCGGCCCAGCCTAGGGCGGCCTGGTCGTGGATGGCCCGACCGAGGGTGGCCCGGCTGGCTGGCTGGCCCGCACGGCCTGGTCGGATGGCCCGTGTGGCCAGGTTGGCCACACCGTGGGGGGTGCCCCCCCCCCTAGCACTAAGCATCGGTTCGGAGTGTCGGGGGACCCAAAGGGTCCCACCTTGTGGAGCGCCAACACTGGCCGGCTCAGCTAGCCTCCCTCCTCCATCCGCCACAGCCTTTGGCTGCTGCTCCTCCCCGGCACGGTGCGATGGCGCCGCACCCATTCCGTCCAACCGTTGCAGCCTTCATGGTCGCGGTTTCTTCCTTCGGCTTGGTGCGACGCCACCACGCCCCTCCGGCACTGTCGTGGCCCGCTTGGCCGTGGCCTAATCTTCTGCACAGCACGACGGCACCGTGCTCCTCTGGCAACCCGACGGCCCTTGCACCGTCGGTTCTTCTCACGGCCGGCTCGTTGCCAGTCGCCATGCATATCGCCGCAGCCCGTTGGTCGCGGCCCGTTTCTTCGGCATGCCGCTGCACCGCCTCTGTCACCAACAAGAGAAGATAAATGGAGGGGGTTCAGGTCGTGTTCGTGTGGCCTGCACCCTCCATGTCATGATTATAACACAAGCCAATTCTCAATTCTCAATTTTAATAATGAAGAACTGAGAGTAAAACTCAAAACCCTACCTTATTTCGATGAACATTGACGAAGTCGTGGAAAAAGGCAACGTTGATTCGTTGATGTTAGAAGCATCCGAGGAAGAAGCATCATCGGCATTCTTCATGGGCGTCCCCTTCTCTTTTGGCTTGGTTGAAGTTCGAAGATAGTGTTTGTCTTTATTCGGTGGAAAGTGGGCGTTCTTCATTGGAAAATTTTGTTCTCCAAGAACTCCTCCTCTCCTTAATTCTCCCAACCAAAATTATTCCAACCAAAAATAAAATAATAGCTTATCACTTATTTCAATGGTTTTCATGAATTTCAAAAGGATTCAATTAATTAATTGCAAGGGCTTAATTAATTAATTGTGAGGGAGTTGGAACATTAAAATAAAGGGGGGTGTTCAAAGGGTTCCACCACATAAATGGGAGGTTAAAGGGGGTTTAAGCTCATGGGTCCCCACCTAATAATATCCTCCCAAGGGAGGTTATGCGTAGGTGGTCCACACCATCATAAACTCTCATGGGTGGTTAGGGTGTCGTGGCCCCCACCACCAACCTCCACTTGGAGGGTTAAACCGCCACAAAAATAAAAATAAGTTACACTCATTTTTATTTAATTTAATTTAGAAACCCCAAAAATTAACTTCCTTTCTCATTATAACGTAACTACAGTGAAGGTATCCTTAAGAGAATACCAACGATGCGAGTTCAACGGTGCCCTTGGATTTCAATTCCAAGCACCGGTTCAAAAGATATAAAATCTCACTCACACGTTTACTGAACGTACCAGAAAAAAACTTCAGAACTTGATTCTGGGTACACCGGGCCTCGGAATCAAGCACTGTTTGAAACTGCGGAATCGTAAAATTCCCATGAATTTAAGAAAAAAATTCCCACAGAATTTCCGAGCTTTTACAGAATTAAGAGATTTTGGAATAAAAATATATTTAACAAGTTTACCATAAGCATATTTACGAATTTTAGAAATAAAAACTTTTCTAGTTTCATAAGAATATGAACTATTTACATAATTGGAAGAGATTAATCAAGGAATAAACTTATTTTTATAAATTATCCTTTGATCAAACTGGTATCCAATCCCAATTATGTACTTGGGTGTGGTATGCTTACCAAGAATTATGCTCAAGGTTTATCTTTCATTCATAAAAATTTCATGATACTTTTTAAGTTTATCATTTGAAATTTTGTGTTCATTTTCACTTTTAATAAATGAGCATTATTTTATTTTTCAACCGATAGAGAATTTTTATCAGTGGCACATAAAACATGTGACCTTTTTAGTTTTTTGTATTTATTTTTTAATTCATTCATAGTGTCTTCTAACATATAAAAATAGGAATAAATTTCTTCATTAGTAATTTCTAATACTATAGGTGTATCATTAAATTAATTAGAAGTAGTTTTCTTATATGTTCTTTTAAAAAATAACATGTTTTCCCTTTTGACCGTATCTTATCTACTTGAATCAGACTCACTAGAAATGTCCTTAGAAGTGCTTCAGGTTTATTTCATAGATTTATTTAGTATTTTCATTTTTTCCCTCATACTTTTTCTAATACTTTTACTTTGTACATTCAGTTTCGATATTCACTTTCCTCTTGTATTCATAACAAGTCACTTAACTTGGTTGATTTTCCTTTTTTATATCTTCCTCTTCTATTATAATTTCCTCCATAGTTTTATTTCTTGAAGAATTTATTCTTCCTATAGAAATTTTTAAATCTCCTGGATAGATGATCCATCTCTTAATCACTATCATAGGGTGAATCGTCCTCACTTGACCTATCTTATTTGATTTTATCCTAAATATTTGACTCAGAAGTTTTTAAAGAAATTGATTTTATTTTTGGTCCATCATCTTTTTTATTCACTTTGAGATTTTCCTCATAAATATTGACTTTGATAATTAGCACCTTCATAGGAAGTTTTCTTATATCGTATGATTCTTATATAGAGAGAGAAGTTCATCTCTATCAATCTAGTAATCACCATAAGAGTCTCATCACTTTATCTTTATCTTCAATTTTCTTTCTAAGTGTATGCATCATATTGAAACTTTCATTGAATCTGAGATACATGACAGAAATTGATTCACCAAGTTTCATTTTAGAAGTGTCATATTTAATAGTATAGGTATTTATATGAATTTATTTAACATTTGATATTCCTTCATGAGACATATCTGGTGCATCCCAAATTTTATAGGTAGTAGAACATACATAAATTCTATTGAATTTATCTTATTCTCATTCACAATATAAGGCATTCATAGCTTTGTAATTATAATCATAGGCATCCTTAGTGGAATCACTCCAATCAGTTCTAGAAGCTTTAGGTTTTTCATATTTATCCTCTATTATAGTTCAAATATCAAATCTCATTCTCCTGGTATGTATTTTCATATTAATCTTTCATTAAACATAGTTTGTACCATTAAATTAAGGAGATATATTAATAGAATCTTCCTCAAGCATATTGTTATCCATAATGATTTAAATATATAATAAATATAAATTTTGATCTTTTTGGTTAAAAACTTGATCATAGTTAAAGGCTAGATTGAAAATAAAAGAACTCCTTTAATACCAAATGTTATTCAGAGTGGAAAACTCAATAGGGGGTGAATTGAGTTTCCAATTAAAATTACTATTTAAATATATTTTAAACAAAATCCCTCAGTTTATAAAGATGACCCAGATAACAAAAATAGTAGAAATATATAATTTTATATTTTCAAAGAGTTTCTTAAGATTTTGATCACAACTCAATTAAAGTAAGTTATAAATAAAAACAGTTTAACTTTTAAAACAAATTTATTTGTATCAAACACTGTATATAAAACACTTATAGAAGTTAACTATCAAAGTAATGTTTTTCTATATAGTTTAGAAAACTAAAATTAGTTAGTTTTTGAAACACAATAAATAAAATAAAGAAAAATACATAACATAATAGAAAATGAGGTTCATTCTCAAGCTGATACATGGTCCTCTACACTTTTAAATCACCTTCTAATAAGAAATTTTATTAAAAAAATAAGTTTATCCATAATTTGGATTGGGTTTTACATATAAAAACTGCAAACATTTAGTATAGGATACATACATCCTCTTTTATAGTTATGCATGGGGTAATAGGAGTAAAATAATAGGAAGGGGTATATGAGTACTCTCTAATATAGGGTCATAGGTTGTTCTATTAAATGTACAATGTAAATTAATCATATCTCAAATGAAAAAAAAATAGATAACAATAAATAAAGATGGTAGAAGTGTTTGTGTAGTTCTTCTTTATTTGATTTAGTAGGAGGTAATCAGGGATGTTATTTTTATTCTTTTTGATTGTCTTTAAATCTATCCTTGAGGATAATTTTAATTTTTGTTTCTTTATCACTATTTTTTGTGGAAAAAATAGTGTCATATAAAACACTGGACAATCCCTTATGTATTTAGTAAGCACTGATCCATTTATCTAGTGGTAGAAAATATTATTCAATCAACCATCCAACTAGTCATCACTTGTGAATGAGGATTTCCTCTGAATTTATAGACTTTTTGAGTCTTCAATTATCCATTGTAGAATAATAATAAAATAAAATTAATACTTATACTGAGTCATATCTCTAGAAATTATGGATTTGTGTTTAATTTCTCTGTAAAGTTATTTAAGAATAATCATTCTTAAATTTTTATGTCTCTAAATTGCATTAAATAACTTAAACTAGTCATTGGAGAAATAAAATTTGAATTTAATTTCAAAATAATATGATATTAATAAAAATTTTGAGGTATTAAACACGTCTTTTGGTAGCAATCTCATCTAATGGAAAGTTCATATGGAAGTAGCAAGCTCTTCTGGAAGTAGAAAATCTAGTGGTATCATGATTTATCTAGGTAGAAGATTTTTATCAATAGTATAATTGTTACACTAGTAGTAATGTAATAACTCTAATGATAGTATATAACTTCTAGCGGTATCACACTTACTCTAGTGGTAGCGGTATTAGGACAATCCTAGCGGTAGAAAAGTCAAACTAGAAGTAGCAGTATCTACTAGCGGTAACATGAATTTTAGTGGAAGTAGAGTCTTCTGGTAGTGAAAATATTCAACTGATGACATACATTTTTCTAGCAGTTTCATGATTCAACTAACGGTAGCACATTTTTACTAGTGGTAGAAATTTCCTTCTAGTGGTAGCATGTTATAACTAACTATTTCATGATGAACTGGTAGTAGCATCTATGTAAAGGTAAAACATGCTCTTCACACTCTACATAAGGGTAAATAATATATTTCATACCTTATATAAGGTTAAACATATACTTATATAAGGGTAAATAAATACATAATCATAGTAAATAAAACATGATTAACATGATTTAATAATATTAACATGATTAATAATATTAACATGATTTGTGAACATTAAAATAAGAAATTTCCTGGATGGATTAAACATGGTGATTCCTTCATGATATCATATCTTCTATCTCTTCAGAAGAATAAAGAGAGGCTTAAAGATAAATGATATTCTCACTATGCTATTTTATTATAAACTTGAAAGGGGGTGCTTATCTTGTATTCATATCTTCATGTGTTAAAGTAAATTATTTAAAGTTAAGTCTCTATTTGAATATGAGATTATCCATGAATCTCATGTTATTATCCTTACCACCAAGGTTCTCCTTATTCATCCAATACCGGATGAATAGTATAGATATATAGCTCATAAATCCTTTGCTCCATACTTCACCTAGAAAATAAGGTTTGGTGGAAACTTATTTCTTCACTCCTTATGGTAAGAAGAATGAAAGAAAAATTTAGAAATCCCATGGAATTTTAAATCCATTAGTTTGCTTATAATGTATTTCAAAGAGATAAATAATTAATAGGGAGGGTAATGAACATGAGTTTATTTACTTCTCACATAGAAATAAATAGTAATATGAAGAATTGAAATAAATCAAAGTAGAATTAGTTATAAAATTATAAAACAGTCATCATTGAATATAATATTTCTATTGGAATTCTTGGGAATTAAATACAATATGTTTTACATATATTCTCATTTGATAATTAAGAAAGATTAGAAATATTATAAAAAGTAGGGTTAATTATCCCAAAGACT
The DNA here is from genome assembly GCA_963277665.1 of Viscum album. Lineage (NCBI taxonomy): Eukaryota > Viridiplantae > Streptophyta > Magnoliopsida > Santalales > Viscaceae > Viscum > Viscum album. Next base: position 600,277,770 of record OY728125.1, read on the forward strand.
AATAAAGGGTGATTCCTATTTTAGTTGTGGGAAAACACAAATTCTAATTTTCTAAAATGGATTGATTCAAGTTTTTAATGAGTGTTACCAAAACATTTATCTCAGTATCCATATTGATACAATGATAAATTATTTCACATTTGGAATAAATGTTGTTATGGAACTTCATATTAAACTAATGGTTTAGTAACTTTTGAATAAAAGATATGCATTTTAATGAATGATGAATATTAAATATTAGACTAGTACCCAATTATGGAAAGATAATTCTTTGTCTAATAAAATAGAAATTAGTTGAATTTTTTATACCCATAAATTTTTTTTTTCTCTATTAAGATAAGATACTAGGTATACTAAAAAACTACTTATCATGTTTTAGATAAAGAATAATTTAGAAATAAATATATTCCAAAAAACTTTTACAATTAGTTCAATAAGACCACATAAACTATTCTAAAGTTAGAGATAAATTCACATCTTCATGATATTCTTTAAAAATTCTTAGAAATGATCAGTGAAGTAAATGAGTGCACTTGGTAAAGATAAAGGAACCTCTAAGCTGTTTTATCATAGAACATATTATCCAAGTAATAATTGATCATGCATGTAGAGTAAATTTATTCCCAAACTCACCTTTTATTATATACATCAATATAGTTATGGTGGTAAAAGGAATATCAATGATGAGTCTTATATATATTTTAAATCTTCCATAATTTCTTCCAAGACATGTTTTAAAAATAGTAGTGAAAAATCTAACCAAATTCCAACTATATTGGCTAATATATATCATATCAATTATGATATAATAATAATATATTAAGACATAACCATAAGTTTTTGTTGAAAACCATTTGATAAAAGATTTATTTAGCTAAAAATGAACATAAAACACTTAGTGAATTTCAGTTAATAATCCTATAATCACTAAATATATTAATTTCTAGTCAATACTGACTTTGTTTCCATAAAAGAAAACCTATCTATTTAAGGGTATTGGGAGAATACTTAACTTATATTGGTTAATTATCTAGATTCACATGATTTGGAATAGGAATTTTGAACTCCACCAAGTATTGTGGGGTGAGTAGTTCTAGAGAAACATAATTTGTAGGAAGTCATAACCAAATAGGTGGTTTATATTCACTGAGGAGGGTGATACAAATTTTATTCTTTCAGAATAAATATTTATAAAAATATGTAGTAAATGAAAACATTATAAGTTTGGAAATTTTGTATGAATTCAAGTAATGGATTCTACATATTAAGATTTGACTCCAAATTTTGAATATTTCTAAGACATGCTACTATTAGTGGGTATTCAAGAGAAACTAGACATGTATAAAACAATTCGGTACTAATAAAGCATGATAGATTATTGAAAGGTTTAGTCTATGAAAAAATTTATACATAAATCATCACGACTAAAATACTTTTGAATTATACTTGTTAAATCATACTTCTATGATCATCATATTGAGTTATTGATTGTCAAGACCACCTCATTTAGAGGAAACCTAATAGAGATATCTATATGACACCACCAAAATGAGACCATATGTTATATATCTATATGGAATAAAAATAAAAGGTTAGTGACGTAAATAAATACCAATAAGATTTATATATTTTTGGGTAAAAGGATTTTGATCCAATAATTTAATTAATTTGTCATTGATTTTGGTCCTCAAAACACGCTCATTTTTTTTAATAATGAATTTTATTTAAGTGGACTTAGAGATTATATTTATTTGAATATTTATTTTCCCTATAATTCTGTAAGTACTTTAGTTTTAACTCATCTTAAGTTTATTTTCCAAGTATTCTAGATGTTTTGAAGAAGCTTGGAATCACTATTCAAATCCATACATTTAAGGTGAATGTTAAGTTTGGGAACTTAACTTTTGATAAGGAAAGTTACTTTTTGAACCTTAAATTTGAAATAAATGTTAGTTTTGGGAACCTAACTTTTGTAAATAACCCTGTGTTTGAGTATTTAACATTTAGTTAGTTAATCTAACATTTGAAATCAACTGTAAATTGTGAACCATACTTTTGAAGTTTTCTTTACATTGTGAAACCCTACATTGAATCAGTCATCTATAGAATTTGAAATTTGGATATTTTATGATATTTCTATAAAGTTTTAGTCAAAGTAAATATCTCATTGAAATTCATTTAAGTTCCATTTCAAAGTCTCTTTAATGGTGGGTTAAATCATTCCTATTTCTAAGGGAAGTTATGATTTTAGTGGTCGATAAATTTCAAAATTAAAACATGCAGATCATTTTTAAATCTTGATTTATCTAGTGATATTTTTTGTATTTTCTTGATCAGTTTTAAATTGATATTATTATTTATTCTCAAAGGAATTACTTGGTTTTATATAGATTTATATCTAATATTCGAATATTTTTTAAAAACTTTCTAACTCTCTGAAGTTTCACACACCGAATCTCTTTATCATTTCATTGGGACTTTCTGATATTATTCTTTCTATTGTTGTTGTTATTGTATCTATCTGATAATATTTTGTTATATTTTTATGAATCTATTTTCAAGAATACACTTTAGAATCATACAAGTTTTTATCTTTTATTGTGTATTTGTTCTGCTATTGATAAGTTTATTTTTGTACTATTGTATCATCTGAACATTTTCAACAGTAACCTAGAATTTCTTCATGAGGACTGTACTAAGAATTATTTCCTATATTCCTCTGAATATCTATTATTTTTTTAGTTACAAAGGAAACTGTGAACTGAACCAGTATTCTAAAATCTATATATTTTCTTTGTTATTCTAGAGTGTCAACTTCTCCCATTACTCTATGTTTGTGAGGTTTCTTGTAAATAAACCTAAAGGCCCTATAAAAGACTTATAGTAAGGTTTCAATAGCCTACAATCAATTTTTGAGGTTCTTGGATAAAAGGACCTATTTAGTAAAAATCAACAATCTCACAGAGAGAGTGTTTATGGAGTGGACTAGGGGATATTTCTTCCCCGAACCACTACTAAAATTATTCTGTTCTTTTATTTAATATTCCACTTCATAGTTTGTTTGAAGTAAAGAGTGATTCATCACTACTCAAATCATATAGAGGGATTGAGTTTAACTTATCCAATTATTTTTAAAATAACACAATTCACCCCCCCCCCCGTGTGTCTTCATATTATTCTAAACTAACAATTGGTATCAAATGAGTGCTCTTTGAAGAATACTATTAAGCTATAGAAAGCTTGATCTAAAGGTTTATATGAAGAAATATATATATGGTTGATCTAAAAGAAGGTATGATAATGATAAGAACAACATATTTCAATGGATTGAATTATAGATTAAAGAAAGACCGTATGATCATATATTTGAAGAATCTTGGTTTTAAAGTCTACTTAAAGGTGGTTAATCCATATGAAATTCCAATAGAAGATCCAGAAAAGTGGAATACTATCAAATAGGCTGAATATGATGTAAATTTGGGAGCTATGAATATAATCATTTATGGACTTGGTCCTAATGAATTCAATCAAGTCACTTCGTATGCTACTACATATGAGAAGTGATAGACCATTAAAGTTACCTATGAAGAAACTGATAATTCCATAAAGTTGAGATACAATACAAAAAAAATTAAAATTTGATAATTTCATGATGTATGAAGATGGAAGTATTACTCAAATGAATGTAATATTTATTGAAATAGTCAATGTTTTTACTGCTCTGAGAACTCAAATTCCATAACCAGATTAGGTGTTAAACATTCTTATAGTTTTACCCTCTATATGGAATGGAATCTCTGCTTTTATCAAATAATCCACACTTATTAAAAATGTAACAATGAAGGAATTTTTTGGCACCTTTATGATCTATAAATATGAAATTAAATCTCAAGCTAAATAGCATAGAATAATCAAAAGGAAGAATACTACTCTTTAATTTACTATTCCAAAATTCGAAAAGAAGTTAAAGGGGGGTGTTATATCCTATAATTATTCAAGTTATTCAAACTCTTCATAGGAAATAGATCAACTATCTAGAAGATTCAATAAGTTCTATAAGAATAATAAAGGCTTTAAGGATTCTTTTAGAGATTCCAAGAATAATGGTTGCAGACTGAAAGAGGTTAGGTTTTATGAATGAAAATAGATAGGGAATATAAAACTTGATTTCCCATAGCTGAAGGATACAAGAAAAATGGATAAGAAGGAGAAGAAGCTCTAAAAGAAATCAGAGTATGAACACAAAGTAAATATGGATATGAAGGCTACATTGAGTGTTTCTAAAGACTGTAACATCTCTTTGAGTTTTGATTCGGAATAGGAGTAATTAAATCAGAAATAAAACATGTGTTTTATGGATAATGAAGATGAGGTACAATCTTACAACTCTTCTAGTTCTGATTATGAAAGCTAATAAAATAGTAAATTAGTTTAATATTGTTCTATTCTTGAAGAGAAATATGATTATTTGGTTAAAAGGCACAAATATTTAATGAAAGTTCATAATTTTTCTCTTAGTGAAAAGGATACCTTACTAAAACAACATCTAGAATTAAAAGAAAAATTAAACAAATCTATTTCAAGAATTATTGTACATAAAAGTAAACTTATATAGTTGTAGGCTGAAGTTTAATCCTTTAAAAGTGTTTCTAGAATATTTACTAAGGGAGAAGAATCATTAAGAAATATTCTTGGAAATAATGTTCCCATAAAAGAAAGATATGTTATTGGTAGTAATAGTAAAAAATCTAAGCTATATAGAAACTATTTTGTGTCAAGTAAAAATAATCACAAAATATCTAGATTCACCTATTTTATAGAGGTATTAGAGGAAACTATACTCATAATTGTTGTCTAAACAATCCGTAGATAAGTGGTATTAAAAAGTCTTATATTTCAAAAGATTTATCTTATGATGATTCTTGCAAGGTTAAATAGATATGGTTGCCTAGATCTTTACTTGCTGACACTGTGGGACCCTAGAGAATTTGGGTACCAAAGAAAGATTTATTTAATATTTTTTTAGGTAAAAAAACCATAGGTATAGAAGTGAAATATGGTATATGGATAATGGTTTCTCAATGCGTATGAGTAGAGACTTTTTCAAATTTCCATACACTATCAAAAGTATAGGGAGGTTTGGTTACCTTCAGTGATAATGCTAAAGGAAAGATCATTTGAGTTGGATCATTTGAAGATCCAAATAAAATCCTAATAAAAAATATTATCTACTTTCAAGGGTTGATTCACAATATGATAATCATTTCTAAACTCTGTGATGATGTATTTTCTATTTATTTCTATAGAAATTCTTATTTTATATTTAAAGATAAACTACTTAAGTTTAGAGCACCTAAAACAGAAAAATTTTATACTATGGACCTTTTGTTCATTATATAAAAATAAAGTGAATTGTTTAACTTCTAAAATAAGTGAATCTTGTATATAGAATAGGAGAATTGGAAATTGTAATATATTTTCCCTGTTAAAGTTATCTAAGAATAATTTAATTTTTTATCTTCCCAAACTTAAATTTGATGAGAATAGAATTTGGGATGCATTAAAAATAAGAAAGCAGCATAAGTAACTTTTAGATCTATTAACAAGGTTGCTATGTCAAAAACTTTAGAACTTATCCATATGGATTTTTTTAGACCTACTAGAGTATAAATCCTGGCTAGTAGATTCTATATTTTTTTTGATTGATGATTTTTCATATTTACCTGGGTATATTTCTTAAAGTTTAAAATGGAAGATTTCTCAGTTTTTTAAGTTTGTTCAAAGTTAAAAATATTTAAAAATAATTTTATTGAGAATTGATCATGAAGGAGAGTTTTAGAATCATAAATTCAATTATTTTTTCTCAAAATTGGGTATTGAACATACTTTTTCTACTCCAAGAACACCTCAATATAATGGAATTATAGAAATAAGAAATATAACTATTCAAGAGATAGAAATAACTATGTTGAATGAATATATTTTACCTACCTAATTTTAGGTAGAAGTTGTTTATACATCTTTACATATCATAAATAGAGTTTTAATATGGTCTTTTCCCAAAAATACACCTTACTAGTTTTGGAATAATAGAAAATATAAAGTTGTATACTTTAAAGTTTTTGATTCAAGGTGTATATATTAAACATTATGGAAAACCTTGGTAAGTTTGATCCAAATTATGATGAATGAATCTTTCTCAGGTATTCTGCTACTTCTAAATCTTATAGAGTGTTTAATAAAAAAGTCAAGGTTAGTTGAAGAATATACTCATGTAAAGTTTGATGAAAGTGATATTTTTAATCATAGTAGAATCCAAATAGATGAAGTCAATGATTCTTTGAATAACTTAAGGATTGATTATTCTAAATAAATGTTTGAAAGTAAATTAGAATTGATTATAATTAATCTAGTTCTGAAGAACATGAAACTTTGGAACCTAAAAGTTTCTTTCCTAGATAGCCTATAGTTTTTAAGGACCGCCCTTATAGACTATTATAGGAGACCTAGATGAAAGAGTTGGGACTTGTAAAAATATAAGAAACTTAACTGAGTTCTCTACCTTCCTATGCCAGTTTGAAATCAAGACTATAGAAGAAGCCTTAGATGATGAGAGTTTGTTGTTAGCTATATAGGAAGAACTAAACCAGTTTAAGATGAATGAAGTTTGAGGATTAGTTGATAGGCCATAAAATCATCAAGTGATAGGAACCAAATGGGTATTTAGGAATAATTAGTATGATCAAGTTATAATTACAAGGAATAAGGCTAGGCATGTTGTTAAGAGTTATAACTAGGAGGAAGGAATATATTATGAGGAAACCTTTTCCCTAGCTGTTATCCTTGAATCCATTAGGATACTTTTGGGATATGCATCTCATATTAACTTTAAATTATACTGTATGTATATCAAATTTTCATTTTCAAATGGATATATAGTGGAGGATGTTTATGTTGATAAACCTATAGGTTTTAAAAACCCTCATTTACAATATACTATTTTTAAACTTACAAAATATATTTATGGACTTAAAAAATAACAAAGGACTTGGAATGAAATATTGAGTTATTTTATTTTAAAAAAATGGTTTCTTAGTAGGGTTAGTTGATCCTAATATTTTTAAGAAAAACTATAATTCTGATATTTTATTATTTCAAATATATATAGATGATGTTATTTTTAGGCCAACTAATCAAAATATTTTTAATTTTTTTTTCAAAACTTATAAAAAATGAATTTAAAATGAGTATGATGAGAGAATTGAATTTCTTTATTGGATTTCAATTTTACCAAAATAATTTTGGAAATTTTTTGAATCAAAGTAAATATATTATTGATTTATTGAAAAAAATTGGTCTTGGAAATAGTAATACATATGAAACTCTCATGTGTAATAATATAAAAATTTATTTGGATGAATTTGGGAAACTAGTTGAAAAAAGTTATATAGAGGTATGATTGATAGTTTTATAGATCTTTCTACTAGTAGACCAAACATCATGTTTGTGGTTTGACTTTGTGCTGGATTTTAATAAAACCTGAAAGAATCTCATATAACTATTACAAAAGTATTTTTAGATATTTTAAAGTAACTATTTTTTATCTTTTCTTTATCCAAAAAATTATGGTTATAATTTAATTTCACATTCAGATGCTTATTTTGGAGGGTATAGATTTTGTAGAAAAATTATCTCATTTACCTATCACTTTTTAGGAAAGTATCTAGTTTCATGGTCTAGTAAAAATCAATATTAGGTTTCATTTTCAACCATTTAGGCATAATATATATCTACTGGAAGTTTTTTTGTACAAGTGTTGTGAATAAAACACACACTTCTATACTTTCCATATAAACTCAATAATATTCTTATTTTATGTGATAATACTAATATTATTAATATTTCAAAAAATATTTTGAGTCATTATAGGACTAAGAATATTGATATAAGGTATCATTTTCTAAGATATCATCTTGAGAAAGTGGATATATCTTTAGAATTTGTTAATACTGTGTATCAAATTGATGATATTCTCACTAAACCTATTCCCACTACTAGTTTTTGATTTTTTTAAGGGGGGTTAGGTTTATTTAATTTTAAGTAAAATTTTTAAATTTTCTAATTTATCTTTATTTTGAACTTACTAATTTGTTTTATGTAGGTATCTATGTTAAAGTCCTTGTATATTTTTGTTAATTATTTGGTTATTAAATCTATTTCATTTAAAATTTTATTTGTGAATTTTATTTTATGTAATTGTCTTTTCATTTTAAAAACCCTTAATGGTTATGCTGTAATAATTTCTCAAGAAACCAAACTGTCACCTGAAACAATTAGAGTAAAATCCTTTTCTCTCTCTCTTACCTTAGAACCTATGCCCTTTCGAACTCCTGATCTATCAATCTCTCAAAACCTATATTTTCTGAATCATGAATCTTCTGAATCTTAAGTTGGAAAATAAGAAGAGAATAGATTAAGACAGTTTGAGTAGAATGAAGTAGTAGATATCTTCTAGTTCGTAATGAAAAGTTTTTCAAGGAAAAGTTATGGATTTTGAATGGCTATTTCATATAGATTTTATGTTTAAGAAAACACTATGATTTCAAATCTAGGATTATATGTTTGATGGATGAAACTAAAATTAAATTTATATAAGAAAAGTTGAATAATTTTTTGAGAATGCTTAGTTCAATTTCGGTGATAGTGAGGATGTTGTTTCCTATAAGGTAAATGACAAAGAGTTTTTTATTTCTTTAGTTGATATGGATATGATCTTCAATTTCCCCCATAAATGAGTTTTCTACTTCAATATTTGGTCTATTTGGGATAGTGTTTATAAATCTGTGGTCATTATTTCTTTCCTTTTTAGAACAATTCAGATAAAAAAGATTTTGGTGAAAGATCGAGAGGCGGATTAGAAATTTCTGGTAAAATTTATTCAGACTACATTTTTATTCAGGATGGCTAAGTTGGAGAAAATATTGTTTCCAGATATATATGTTATGTTTTTTATGATGAGAAACATCAGATTCAATTTCAGCTGATACATATTTATTTGTATGCTTCATTGCTTCCATAAGGATGTTAGGATGACCTTATACCCCTATGGAATATAGGATTCTCTTTTTATATATGAGAGAGTGATAATTTATGACATCCAAACAGGATTGATATGTCATCATAGAAATATTAGATCTTCTAGAACCTTGATAAATTTTATATTTTTCTAGATCATAACCAATGGAAATATGATGCATTTTGGAGATGAAGATTAAGAACTATTTTGTTTTCATGCTGAGGGGGGCACGTGATCTTGAAATTATTTTGTTCTACTAGGCACGACACATAATAGGTTGTAAAATCTCATGTATAATGGAGATATGGTTTTCCTCAAGTGGTTATAAGTTTAGAAGTCTATTTTATTGGTGTTACCAACATCCCTTTCAATACCAAAAGGAGGCAAGTGGTGGAAGAGAATATCCATGCTATGATAGGGGGATTTCTTCATTTCTTTATAACCTTTCAAGATCCTTCTTCTGAAACATACATTAGGGTTGTACTTATTCAGAGGCCCATAAGAAGAGAAAATCATGTTGAGAAGGTTTTAGTTTCTACAATTGGAGAATTATATCAACCTATTTCTACTATAGAAAAGGTTGGGGAGGAATTTGTTGTAGTTTCTCCTAAAGAAATAATTAAGGAGGTGTTTGGAGAAAGATATGAGAAAGTTTCTCATGGTGAGGAACATGTTATTGAGGAAAATTATTCCAAAAAATAGATGGGTACCCCTGTTGCTAAAAAAAATTAAAATGATCTAGGATCATTAAATTTCTTTTATTGAAAGGTTCTTCGAAAGGAAAGTTTAAGAATTTGGTGAAGGAAAAAAAGTTATTGGTGAGTTTTCTTCTCACTCTAGTGAAGATTTAGAGGTTTGGTTGCTTCAATTAGTTTAAACTGGAGGACCTTTAGTGAGACCAGAAAAAAAGAATTATTTGTTTTTGATGATTTATTCTTTAAACATCATACTCATACTTTTTATTTGGATATGGTTACTAAGTTTAATAATTTGAAGGAAGAGGTTGTGAAACTACAAGAAAAACTTGATATCTCTTAGAATACTATTAAATAATTAAGGAATTATTCTGTCTATAGAACTAAATTTGAATCTCTCCAAGATCAATATCAGAGTTTTAAGGAAAGATCTACATCAAATATAGATTTTGATTCTTTTAAGAAATATATGGTGGATCAAGTTGGAAATATCTGAATTAAATTTGTTTATAAATTTGATTTTATTTATTTGAATAAGTTCTTATCAAATAAATTAGAAAGTGTCGGTGCTAGTTCTAGTCAAGTAAGAGCTTATACTTCTAGTGGAGTAGAATATGTAGATGTTCTAATAATAACAGAGCTACTATCAGATTATCATACTAACTTGGATGAAAGAATTCAATGATTATAGTGCTATAGTTTTCTACTACACACTTTGTTATACTTTTTTCCAGATTTAGTTGAGAAGTTGACTTCTATAGAGCTAGGAGTTAGAAATTTAGTCAACCTGCTGAGCAGTAATATAGTCAAATATATTTAGTCAGCTAAGTATGTTCAAACTTTTCTAAAATTCAATATGGCTGAAGTTTTGAAGATGTTTCAGGAGTCCTGATTTTTTATAAAGGAATGGGCTTGTCGATGAACCAAAATTTCAAGGAGCTAGTGTAAGGGCTGAAGGATATGCATCAGACTATCAGAGATTCCCTAACCATAGAATCTTCCTCTATTGATCCTGCACATGAACCTTAAGATGTTAAAACTTAATCCAAGATTCATTTTAATTCAAGACTATTTAATATTAGAATATCTTTTGATAATTTTATATTATCTTTATTTTTTATTTACAATATTTTTATGTTTCTAAGACTAGTAATTTTTTAGAATTATTTTATTTTTGGATTATATAAAGTTAATTAATATTTATATGCTAAATTGAATGTGTTTTACCCCATTTTTATACTTCCTTTTTTGATTTCAAAAAAAGGGAGAGAAATTTAGATAAACAAAACATTCTAATATTTGATTTAATTAATTTCTATTTATTTGATTAATAGTTAAAACCAATATTTTTGCGTTTATATTTCTATGGGTTTTGTGATCATTAAAAGAGGGGATATTTCTAGGCATTGGTATGATTCTCTAATAATTACATTAATTTATCATTAATTTTGATACTCACAAAAAATCATTTTTTTACTAATCAAGTTTATTTTAGTGGATTTTAGGATTATATTTATTATAATATTTATTTTTCCTATAATTCTAGAACTAATTTAGTTTTAATTTAATTAGATTTTATTTTCAAAGTATTCTAGAATTTTTTAATAATCCTAGAATCGATGCTCAAAACCATGCGTTTAAGGTAGATGTTAGGTTTGGTAACCTAGATTTTGATAAGGAACATTACTTTTCGAACCTTACATTTGAATTAAATGTTAGGTTTGGGGACCTAACTTTTGTGAAGAACCTTATGTTTGAGTATTTAATGTTGGGTTATTTAACCTTATGTTTAGAATCAACCATACATTGTGAACCATACTTTTGAAGTTTTCCTTGCTTAGTGAAACCCTACATTGAATCAGTCATCTATGGGATTTGAATTTTGGATATTTTCTAAGATTTATACAATATTTTAATCAAAGTAAATATCTCATTAAAATTAATTCAAATAAAATTTCAAAGGTTCTTTAAAAATAGATTAAATCATTTTTATTTCTAAGGTAAGTTATGATTTTTAGTGGTTGATTAATTTCAAAATTAAAATGTTCCGATCATTTTAAAATCACAATTTATTTAGTGATATTTTCAGATCATTTTGTCTAGCTTTAAATCAAGATTCTAATATAATATAAAAGAAATTATATGGTTGAATATAGATGAATATCTAAGAGCCTAATTTTTTGAATAACTCTCTACTTCTTTGAAGTTTCACAAGATGAATCTCTTTATCATTTTATTGGGACTTTCTAATATTTTTATTTTTATTTTTTCTACTTATATATATATCTAATAATATTTTTCTACAGTTTCACAAAGCTATTTTTAGGACTATACTTTGGATTCATCCATGTTTTAATATATTTTTGTGTATCTGTACTACTGTTTATAAGTTTGTTTTGTTATCATTGTATCATATAAACATTTTATACAGTAACTCAGAGTTTCTTCAGGAGAATTATAGTGACAATTATTTCCTATATTTCTCTGAATATATTTTCTCTTCTCAGTTTTTTAGCTAACTATGAGCTGAACCAATATTCAAAAACCTATATCTCTTATTTTTTCTTGTGGAGTGTCAGATTCTTTATCTAAGTTTTGTTTGTGAGGTTCCTTATAAAATAAATTTAAAGCCCTATAAAATCATTGTTGTAAGTTTTTAACTGCCTACACTCAGTTATCAAGGTCCATAGATAAAATGACGTGTTTATTAAAAATCATCAAGATCATAGAGAGTGTTGGTGGAGTGCACTAAGAGATCTTTGTGCCATGAACCACTATAAAAATTGTTGTGATATTTTCTTTAGTTTTACACTGCATATTTTTTTTGAATAAAATTGTGTTGCATCGCTTCCCAAATCATAGAGAGATATTAAGTTTAAATTATCCAAGTATTTTTAAAAGAACACAATTCACCCCCCCCCCTTGTGTTTTTGTAGTATTCATACCTAACATAGATTATGTAAATTCATTTATGGATAAATCATTCATAGTGATCATATAATATTCATTTTGAAGAAAATGAGTGACATGTGTCTCTAACAATTTAGTGGGATCATTATAGTTTTCAGGATATATATGTTGAGAACATTGGAAAACAAATATTATGTCTTAAAAGTTTGTCAAGACTAAGGAATGAATTTCTCTAAAAATGTATTAAATTAGAAACCATGTTATAAGGAATATTATATACAAAACAGATCTATGGTTTTTTTGAGTCTATTCATAGTACATATATTAACAAAGTATTGAAAAATACAAGTTGAAATAATTCAAGACCAAATTTTTGTTAGCATATAATCTTTATAGTAGAATATGCATGGGAATAGGAAGAGATTATTAAAATTAAAATAATTTCACAATATTAATTGTTAAGAATTTATCTCATATTCCATGATATGTACTTATGTTTGAAATCACTGATACATGATACATAGCGAGTGGATATCAAACAAATCCAACATAACTTCATCGACTTGCAGTTAGAACTATCTGATAGTTCTTGGAAAAGTAGAACTGGATGATTTCTTAGTGTCTAGAAAATTAGGAATAATAACGATCAAGGTAATTTAACACTTTTCTTTATTTAGTTCAATTTTATCTTGTATTGCAGTAAGGTTAAGGTAATATGTAAGGAAAACTTATTATAGTGAGTGGTTTCCATATCTACAATATCCGAGTATGTTGTGGGTTCTGATGCATCTTAAGAATCAGTTTAGAAATTTTATGTTCCTATTTTGGATTATACCAAAAGAAATAGTTTTATAATTTTATGATAATCTTGGACTATGGACTTAATCAAGATTTTAGGATTTTGACATGGGAACAAAAGGTGTATACTTGATAATATCACTAGTTGTGGGATTTTCTCAAGGTAGTGATGTTTCAGTAAGAAAATTCTCTACACATATAGCATCCCGCCTTTTTATCACATAAACATTCATTACATTTTACAAAACCGAGGATCTTTAAGGTTTAGTGTCTTGGAAACCAGGAACTTAAAACATGAAACAAAAAAAACATTCTTCTTAAACACTTTAAAGGATTCTCCTTATGTTCATCCTAGGTTCATTACTGCATCTCAGAACCTGGGGACATACATCAAAGGAAAGGGTGAGCAGATGGCCCAGTAAGGAAAACAAGAGAAACATTTTACATGTGAACTTGAGATACTTCAATAAAGTCATGAAAAGAACTTTAAGGCATGAGAATGAAATCATGAGGCACATCATAATAAAAATAACATTTTCATAACTTCAATATGTGGCTACATAATTTAACATAGACAATCATGAACATATCACCAAGGTCCATCCCCAAGGTGTCATTTGAAAATTACCAAGGTTATTCACCAAGGTATCGTGAAAATTGTAATCTCTAGTGGTTACATCATTACCCAATGCATTGGAGCGCTATCATGGCGCACCCTTAAATTTGCCTTTATTATCATGTGTTCCACATATATCATCATCAAACATTTCATAAATAACCCATATAGCATAAAATAAATGGGTTTTATTTCATAATCACAACGTTTTAAAAACTGCTTTAAAGACATGATCTTTACGTCACTTTAAAACCCACAGAAAAGGAAGGTGGGTCTCATGTATGTAAATCCCAGAATTTAAAATAGAAAATTTTGGTATATATGTGAACACCCCTTTAGAAGAAATAGCTTTGAGTATTCACTTAATAATATAAAATAACTTTAGAAAAAGAGAGAGACATTTTGAGACGGAAATTTTGCAGCATAACGGCTATGTTACGAGGTTTTAGAAGACATTACAAGGAGAGGGAAAATGGGTCACACATTCATAAATGACCCATAAAACAGTAGATGGACAGAATAAGAAGGATACATGATCATGGTAATGAAATCTCTAGGACATACCATTTGAAATGAAAAACATGGAAGGAAGACAAAAAAAAATTAGATTTCTCTTATGAAAGTTCGGCAGCCTAACGACGTTACTTAAACATCAACAAAAATGATTTGAAAAGATCAAATAGGGTATCTCATCATGTGAACATAAGAGTTCAGTATGATAGATATAGAGATAATTCCCCAACATAATTAAAAATGAACTTGAAAGACTTGACATGAAAGTAGAACTTTGAAAAGAATGAGAAGGGTGAAAGAATCCCCTAAAAAATTCGGCAGCCTAACAGCGCCACTTAAAACTTCAAAATACTGAATTGAAGAGATCAAATGGGGTCTCTCAACATATGAACATAAGAGTCCAGTATGATAGATATAGATATCATACCCCAACATAACAAAAAGGAACTTGAAAGAATTGACATGAAAGTAGAACTTTGGAAAGAATGAGAAGGGTGAAAGAATCCCCTAAAAAATTCGGCAGCCTAACGGCGACACTTAAAACTTTAAAATACTGAATTGAAGAGATCAAATGGGTTCTCTCAACATATGAAAATAAGAGTCCAATATGATAGATATAGAGATCATACCCCAACATAACAAAAAGTAACTTGAAAGAATTGACATGAATGTAGAACTTCAAAACGAGAAGGGTGAAGAACCACTTAAAAATTCGGCAGCCTAACGGCGCCACTTAAAACTTCAAAATACTAAATTGAAGAGATCAAATGGGGTATCTCCTAATATGATCATAAAATATCAGTATGATAAATTTAGAGATCATACCCCAACATAATAAAAAGGAACTTGAAATACTTTACATGAAAATAGATCTTGAAAAATGAGAAGGGAGAAAGAACCCGTTACAAAAATTTCGGCAGCCTAACGGCGCCACTTAAAACTTCATAAAACGAAATAATGAGAGTAAGAGGGGGTCTCTCATTATATGAAAATAAAAAGGGCAGTAAGAGGAGTATAAAATAACATCCTCCAACATAAGAACATGGAGCATAAAAGGAATGACATAAAAGAGATTACTTGAAATTAAAGAGAGAGGTTGGATCCCTTACCTTAAAATGTAACTCTTAAACCTCAAAGGATGGGACCTTGAGGGCTTGGGGGCACCTTGGGAGGACTCCTTGGGAGGTAATGAGACCAGAAATTAGTTGGGGAAGAGTGGGGAGTCGAATGGATGAGAGGAGGGCTTGGTATTTATAGGGAAAGTGAGGGGACAATGCATTAATGGCCAAGGGACACCTCACATGTGCTTTTCTCAAACACATGTGCTCTCCCTTGGACTTTATCATGGAGTTAGGCCACATGGGGCCCCCAAAACAATAATTCATCACCCTTGGTCGGCCAACCCTCAAAAGATCCCATGACATCATCATGACACAGTTATGATGTCATTAAACATACTGAAACCCTAAAACTGTATTTTCACTATTCACTGAAAATTCAACTTTCTCAGAAAGATCCCAAAATTTCACCTTAATCAAATATCAATGCTCTGATTTCAAAAATGAACTCCATTTTATAAAAATAATTTTCTAAATATTTTTAATTTATTTATTTTTAAATAAATACACTATTCACCGAAAATTCATATTTTCAGAAAAAAAAACCACAAAAATTACCATAACATAATATCGGTGCTCTGAGTTCAAAAATGAAATCCATTTTATAAAAATAATTTTCTAAATATTTTTAATTTAATTTTTAATTAAAAAACACTATTCACACAAAAAAACTAATACTTGAATAATAATTTATGAAACCGTTATTTAACCATTTTATTGAATCACATTACTTAATCAAGGTGCCTAGATTATTTTAAAACATTCTTTAAGTGAGATTACTAATCCATTTGGTCATATTACTAATCCTAATCATAAAATTACTATTCATAATTTACTATTCATCAAAAATCAAGTTGATCTTATTAGACTACAAATTTTGTACTGAACATAATTGTAGAAGACCATTTTTTGAAAATCATTACACATTTTTAATTATTTAAGGTTTTGCATAAACATTTTTAAAATAAACTTTTTCTAAAATTCATCAAAAATATGCATACTATATTTATCCAGTCATTTGAAAATTCATAACTTTATCATAAGAAGAAATCCCAATTTTTATTTAAAACAAAGTATTACACAAGGCAGTTACGGTCTCCTTACATAGCCCCTTATCACACCAGCATAGGACCTAAGTGTAAGGTGTGCTAAGGTGAGAGAGTCTGAGGGAGGCTCGACCAACATTGCCTGAGTAATAATTTCTATCAGTTTGAACTTCTCGCGAAGGCGATTCCGTTCTAGCTTCACATGATGAAGTTCGGCTTGGGTTTGGTCCAGAGCAAAGCCCAATGGTGCTACCTCCTTCCCAAGTTCTGTTATATGGGCTTCGATCGTTCCAAGACTACTAGGTGAGGCCATCGAATCTTCTTTCTATAATAATTAACCAAGATTACTTGTATTTAGAGACAATAATCAAAACATTTTGTTCAAAGCGGTCATATTGACCAATGGTCATATAACAGTCAGAACCCAATGGTCTCATTTTAATTATAATCATGTTTATCAAATAAAACATTTTTGTTGAGTATAAAAATAAAATAAAATAACACATGGAATTAGGAAACAAGATTTATTCAAAATTTCGGGCTGTTACAATCTTTCCCCCTTAAGAAATTGCGTCCTCGTAATTTTAAAAAATTGGGCTTTGAAATTTCATTGAAAGTCCCACATCGGAAAAAGAGTCTGTGACACCATTACTTTAAATGAAAGAAAAGGAAGTACAAAGGCCACCCGAGTTTACTCATACTAGGATTCCATGTAGGAAACATGGACATGGAGGAGAAAACAAAGGGTCACGTCCTAAAGGAAAGTGATAGAAAACATGATTAGGAGGAAGTTAACCACCAGAAAATCCCAAAATTATGATTTGTGCAAGCGGTCTTTGATTACCTAGTAGGAAACGTAAACCAACAACGTTTTTGTTTTACGTTCCTTTTCATTACTTTGAGGAATTCATTTACAACATAGAACAAAAACATAAGGAAATATATCTACCTTCATGTAGAGTTTCATCCTTTAATAAGTTTCTACCCAAAACTAATCTTTTCTCTAAACTATGAGCATTCAAAACTACTTGGTCTCATCAAAACACAAGAATCATCTTCTAGAGAATCACATAATCCACAAAAGATTAACTATCTATTTCTTTTATCATTAAACATTATCCCAAAAACCGAAAGGGTAAGGTGAAACAACTCTTCAAAAAGAAAGAATCCCATAGGAATGGAAACTACTTTTAAATCTTCAAGGTTCCATGGTACTACCCAAAGTTCATCACAGTCCATTCCATAAATAACGGTCCTTAAAATTCCTCAAAATAAACCAAACTAAGATTGAAACCCAAATACAAGAAGGATTTGATAACATAGTCTTCCAAAATAAACTTCATTGTTCATCTCCAAACAACATCAACCACTCCTAACATCTTATAACAAAAGTATCTAATCTAAACATATTTAAACCAAGATAGGTTAATCATTCCCATAAGTATCCTAAATTACTATAAATCCACCTTAAATTCATCGATTCTTCAAATATAAGTCAACCTTACTCCTCAATGAAAATACCGTTGTAATCTTTTTACCTCGATCATATAGGGTCCCAAAATAGTGAACGTCTTCCAAAATAAAAATCATATTTTAATCCCCTAATCATCTCTGTCATATTAATACGGAAATTGTAGCATTTCCTATCACATTTTTTGTTGAGACATGTTCTTCCATTTCCCTCCATTAACTAAGAAAAGAAACTATAATTAGGGGCTTAAATACTTAGCCAATAATCAAGAAAAGAAACTTAAAGCATATAAGGATAACTTGTAGTTGAAAAGTATACCCTAACTTGTGATCCCCTAGGTTCCCATCTAGGTTATCCATGATCATATATTCTTATGTGAATCTTCATTTTATTTTATCTTTGTTCCTTTAACAATGGTTCATACTAAGCTTATGAATTTACCAAAGCATATCCCCCGGGAGTGTCGTAACCAGGAGTGCAGCAAGGCCCGTTGTCGTGTACCAGTTCCCATTCGAGTCTAGCTCAAAGCGGTGTTTTCGGGTTTTACCCCTATGTACATCTGTGTCAGAGCCACCTCTACCTGCTCGTATCCAGACAGGGATGTATTTTCTTGGCAACCCCTTACTCAATACTCACCAAAATACCAGGAATATTTCCTATATTTTAACTTTTCTATAGGATTATTCCTAAAGTTTTCATATCCTAATTTCCACAAATAACTAAACCATCCTTTGATACCAACTATAGCATCCCGCCTTTTTATCACATAAACATTCATTACATTTTACAAAACCGAGGATCTTTAAGGTTTAGTGTCTTGGAAACCAGGAACTTAAAACATGAAACAAAAAAAAACATTCTTCTTAAACACTTTAAAGGATTCTCCTTATGTTCATCCTAGGTTCATTACTGCATCTCAGAACCTGGGGACATACATCAAAGGAAAGGGTGAGCAGATGGCCCAGTAAGGAAAACAAGAGAAACATTTTACATGTGAACTTGAGATACTTCAATAAAGTCATGAAAAGAACTTTAAGGCATGAGAATGAAATCATGAGGCACATCATAATAAAAATAACATTTTCATAACTTGAATATGTGGCTACATAATTTAACATAGACAATCATGAACATATCACCAAGGTCCATCCCCAAGGTGTCATTTGAAAATTACCAAGGTTATTCACCAAGGTATCGTGAAAATTGTAATCTCTAGTGGTTACATCATTACCCAATGCATTGGAGCGCTATCAGGGCGCACCCTTAAATTTGCCTTTATTATCATGTGTTCCACATATATCATCATCAAACATTTCATAAATAACCCATATAGCATAAAATAAATGGGTTTCATTTCATAATCACAACGTTTTAAAAACTGATTTAAAGACATGATCTTTACGTCACTTTAAAACCCACAGAAAAGGAAGGTGGGTCTCATGTATGTAAATCCCAGAATTTAAAATAGAACATTTTGGTATATATGTGAATACCCCTTTAGAAGAAATAGCTTTGAGTATTCACTTAATAATATAAAAGAACTTTAGAAAAAGAGAGAGACATTTTGAGACGGAAATTTTGCAGCATAACGGCTATGTTACGAGGTTTTAGAAGACATTACAAGGAGAGGGAAAATGGGTCAAACATTCATAAATAACCCATAAAACAGTAGATGGACAGAATAAGAAGGATACATGATCATGGTAATGAAATTTCTAGGACATACCATTTGAAATGAAAAACATGGAAGGAAGACAAAAAAAAATTAGATTTCTCTTATGAAAGTTCGGCAGCCTAACGACGTTACTTAAACATCAACAAAAATGCTTTGAAAAGATAAAATAGGGTATCTCATCATGTGAAAATAAGAGTTCAGTATGATAGATATAGAGATAATTCCCCAACATAATTAAAAATGAACTTGAAAGACTTGACATGAAAGTAGAACTTTGAAAAGAATGAGAAGGGTGAAAGAATCCCCTAAAAAATTCGGCAGCCTAACGGCGCCACTTAAAACTTCAAAATACTGAATTGAAGAGATCAAATGGGGTCTCTCAACATATGAACATAAGAGTCCAGTATGATAGGTATAGATATTATACCCCAACATAACAAAAAGGAACCTGAAAGAATTGACATGAACGTAGAACTTTGGAAAGAATGAGAAGGGTGAAAGAATCCCCTAAAAAATTCGGCAGCCTAACGGCGCCACTTAAAACTTCAAAATACTGAATTGAAGAGATCAAATGGGGTCTCTAAACATATGAAAATAAGAGTCCAGTATGATAGATATAGAGATCATACCCCAACATAACAAAAAGGAACTTGAAAGAATTGACATGAATGTAGAACTTCAAAACGAGAAGGGTGAAGAACCACTTAAAAATTCGGCAGCCTAACGGCGCCACTTAAAACTTCAAAATACTAAATTGAAGAGATCAAATGGGGTATCTCCTAATATGATCATAAAATATCAGTATGATAAATTTATAGATCATACCCCAACATAATAAAAAGGAACTTGAAATACTTTACATGAAAATAGATCTTGAAAAATGAGAAGGGAGAAAGAACCCGTTACAAAAATTTCGGCAGCCTAACGGCGCCACTTAAAACTTCATAAAACGAAATAATGAGAGTAAGAGGGGGTCTCTCATTATATGAAAATAAAAAGGGCAGTAAGAGAAGTATAAAAGAACATCCTCCAACATAAGAACATGGAGCATAAAAGGAATGACATAAAAGAGATTACTTGAAATTAAAGAGAGAGGTCGGATCCCTTACCTTAAAATGTAACTCTTAAACCTAAAAGGATGGGACCTTGAGGGCTTGGGGGCACCTTGTGAGGACTCCTTGGGAGGTAATGAGACCAGAAATTCGTTGGGGAAGAGTGGGGAGTCGAATGGATGAGAGGAGGGCTTGGTATTTATAGGGAAAGTGAGGGGACAATGCATTAATGGCCAAGGGACACCTCACATGTGCTTTTCTCAAACCCATGTGCTCTCCCTTGGAATTTATCATGGAGTTAGGCCACATGGGGCCCCCAAAACAATAATTCATCACCCTTGGCCGGCCAACCCTCAAAATATCCCATGACATCATCATGACACAGTTATGATGTCATTAAACATACCGAAACCCTAAAACTGTATTTTCACTATTCACTGAAAATTCAACTTTCTCAGAAAGATCCCAAAATTTCACCTTAATCAAATATCAATGCTCTGATTTCAAAAATGAACTCCATTTTATAAAAATAATTTTCTAAATATTTTTAATTTATTTATTTTTAAATAAATACACTATTCACCGAAAATTCATTTTTTCAGAAAAAAACCACAAAAATTACCATAACATAATATCGGTGCTCTGAGTTCAAAAATGAAATCCATTTTATAAAAATAATTTTCTAAATATTTTTAATTTAATTTTTAATTAAAAAACACTATTCACCCAAAAAAACTAATACTTGAATAATAATTTATGAAACCGTTATTTAACCATTTTATTGAATCACATTACTTAATCAAGGTGCCTAGATTATTTTAAAACATTCTTTAAGTGAGATTACTAATCCATTTGGTCATATTACTAATCCTAATCATAAAATCACTATTCATAATTTACTATTCATCAAAAATCAAGTTGATCTTATTAGACTACAAATTTTGTACTGAACATAATTGTAGAAGACCATTTTTTTAAAATCATTACACATTTTTAATTATTTAAGGTTTTTCATAAACATTTTTAAAATAAACTTTTTCTAAAATTCATCAAAAATATGCATACTATATTTATCCAGTCATTTGAAAATTCATAACTTTATCATAAGAAGAAATCCCAATTTTTATTTAAAAGAAAGTATTACACAAGGCAGTTACGGTCTCCTTACATAGCCCCTTATCACACCAGCATAGGACCTAAGTGTAAGGTGTGCTAAGGTGAGAGAGTCTGAGGGAGGCTCGACCAACATTGCCTGAGTAATAATTTCTATCAGTTTGAACTTCTTGCGAAGGCGATTCCGTTCTAGCTTCACATGATGAAGTTCGGCTTGGGTTTGGTCCAGAGCAAAGCCCAATGGTGCTACCTCCTTCCCAAGTTCTATTATATGGGCTTCGATCGGTCCAAGACTACTAGGTGAGGCCATCGAATCTTCTTTCTATAATAATTAACCAAGATTACTTGTATTTAGAGACAATAATCAAAACATTTTGTTCAAAGCGGTCATATTGACCAATGGTCATATAACAGTCAGAACCCAATGGTCTCATTTTAATTATAATCATGTTTATCAAATAAAACATTTTTGTTGAGTATAAAAAAAAAAAAAAATAACACATGGAATTAGGAAACAAGATTTATTCAAAATTTCGGGCTGTTACAACACATACATGTGAATTTACCAACCCTAGTCATAAAAACATGGTAGTCCTATAATTTATATCCATACTCAAAATAATCATGTTTAACATGTGATTATTAACTAGTCATTAGTAGTTATCTCTAGTGAAAGTTGAAGTCGGTTGGAGTTGGTTCCCAAGAACCAACTACTTTTTAATTTAGATTGCTTATATATTCATGTATTTGAATATTGTACCTTATCATATAATAGTTTTTCTTCTACATAACATCAATGTGATAATTTTTTAGAATAAATATTGTATTGAAAATATCATAGTAGTTCCCTGCTATGATGAGAACTTTGATATTCCATGATGATATTCTTAAATGATGTTCTATGGTCAGATAATATTCTATTATGGGGCACATAATTTATAGAATTTCATGTGTGATTACTTGTAAACAGATGAGGCTTTATCTCATAAATTTTTCACTTTTTAATCTCTAAGATGGGAGGCGATGATAACATTCTTGCCAATTGGAATTCTATATATTTATGTGTCATTGGATATTCATATTAGTGAGTGTGTGTAATGATCCTTAGACTTTAATATTATTATTAATGCATGTCATGACTTGTACACTTTGATGTATTACAGAAAAACGTGATGAGACAGTTCAGGGTGAAGTTGGGTACATTGGGTGTGTCATGGATAATGTGTTATTAATGAATAAGTCAAGGAATAATTTGTCCATTCCATCTTTATGAAAGTTTATATCTTGTCCCCTTAACTGAAATGGAACTATCCTCATGGTCATGGTGTAACAATGAGTTTATTTTATATAGTTAAAGAAAGACATATCAAGAATATAGGATGATGGCATGGGTGTGCAACCTGCTTGATGATATATCACGATAAAGGGATTATATTACATAGTGATTGTTCATATGCGAATGTTGTTGTTGTGGCATATCCTCTTCCTCTATGGGTGCCTTGACCTGTAGCTAGATAGTAATATTGTACATGAGGCAATCCTGCCTAATTCCACTGAGGAAAAGTCCTAGAGGGGCACACACACTGTGTTTCATTTGATCTCAGTTAAATATTATTTATATTTAACAATTAGATTAAATATTATTCTTCATACCAAGAAGTAATATTTATTCAAGATTTATTAAATGATATTAACTAATAAAAATTTATTTACTAGAAATATAATCTTTTAATTACACAAATATATAATTTTTATTTATTTCTTATTATTAAAATGGTAATAAATATTATTTATTCATTAGTAAATAATTTATTATACGAATAAAAAAATAAATATTTTATTCGTCAAACTATGAAGTTAATATTTATTTTTTATTGAATGTATAATATTTATCTCTTGTTATTCATAAGGTAATAAATGATTAATTATTTAAATAATTACATGAATTTTAAAATAAATATTTTATTTCTCATACCATGAATATAATAATATTTATATATGATATTTATTTGAAAATTCAATAAATTAAAAGGAGGACAAGTGGACCAGGTTATTGGTCTAATGATAAATATTTATTTACCAGACTATAAATAATATTTATCATTATGTGTATTAGAACAAAAAATGGAATAAAATATTATTATTATTATTCTAGATTGCATTAGGTTACTTTTTTGTTTAAAATATTATTAATGGACTTTTTGAAATTAATTAATATGGAACTATAAAACTGGTTCTATAAATAGACAATTGTGAGAATTGTGAGAAGTTGATCATTGTGCACAACATTATCCTCCCTAGAGAATTATCTCTCGACAAATAATGTCTCTAGATTTTCTCTCAAGGTCGATATATTTTCTCTTCCTCAATTTCTCTCAAGACTGAGGGATCAAGATATGATCCTTTCTAGTCCCAAGGGAACGTAGTTGTGATCAAAGGAGTGACACAAGACAATCGATACCATCACACTAACACTTGAAGTACCATCAGTGGAATTCTGAGATTAAATAATCATGTGTGGATCACTGATAAAAGGGGTCTACTTTGGGTCCTCATAAACATAATGAAAATAAAATCAAAGAGCCTTTAGACAATAACACCTACATTGAAGAAATAAATCAAGATCGGGGTATTTATCTGTGCCATTAAATTAATTATAAATTATAATTAAAAATATATTATATTGGTTCCCATTAAAATAATTATCAATATTCTAATAAAAAAATTATTGGTCATGGTTTTCACATCATGTACGCTATGGATGATCCATTGAATATGACAAAAACAGATTTGGTCATAGGCCCAAAAAGCACTTTCACTGCTTCTAGAACCATCGATCTCATGAGGTGAAAACATTACCTAATTAATTAAAGGGATATATAATTTCAAGGCCACCCATCACATCATAATATGTACATTAATATGTGTGTAGCATGAGGAAAATAAATCATACATAATTCATAAGCATGATAAAACCCATGAGCATGAAGTGGGTTTCATAATCTCATCTCAAATCATAACTGAAGGATATATCATAAGGATTCCCAAGATAAGAAGAAATTAAATCATTTTGTATGTTTATATTTTAATAAATAAGAAATAGTCTTGAACATGGAGTTCTAATATATAAAAATTCATGATAAGGATTGTAAAAAAAAGAATAAAAATTAACCACTTAGGTGATGCTTTATAAAATTGGTAAAGGACCTTTTAAAGAAGGAAAGAGATTATTATTTACTTTTAAAACAAGATTAAACCATAAGTTTTTTTTATAAAATAAATAGGGTTTTCATAAACTATTCATGGTTAAAAAAATTGATAGGGGAGGTATTTTACATGAAATAAGAAATAGGGATGTTCCCTTAAATCTGGTCCCCTTAAAGGAGAGAATTGTGAAGGGAACTTAAAACATATATTATCCCTAAAAAAGAAAATATTATAAACTAGGTATATATGTAAGGAACATATCTATAGAATATGGAATAAATATATGATAATAAGATATAGGATAAGGGATAAAATTAAGAGGACATGTAACCTAAAAGTAACGAGGGTGATTCATAAGATCCCTTACCTAGAGACTTGATTCGCTCTGTGTGTGCACTTAACATCATGAACAATCAAATTATATTTATTAAAAACTTTATTATGAACCTTTTTTCATCTATATTTCATTTTCTAAGGTCAATTTATTATCATATATTATTCATTTATTATATAGTTTTTTCTTATGTCGAATACTTGAGGAGTTTTAGTCAAATTCTATGAAACTTTCATGGTATATTAGCTATGATAAAATATGTTGTAAAATAGCTTCATAATATCTAAAATTGTAGAGTTTTATATGAAGGGAATATTTACTAAAGATTTATATATATATATATATATTTGTGTGATATATATATATATTGTATTGTCTTGGGTGTTGGACACTTGAGCCATTTTTATACCTTGTCTATCATTCAGTGGGTCGTTTCATAAGATGAAACATGTGAGAGGATTTATATACATATAATGAATTTTTTTACCAATTGAATCGTTAACTCTTGCATTAAAATACATGAGTTAATGAATTCAATGTCTAGGATATACCTTGATTACTTTATAAATCATGCTTCCATATAAAGGGAAATATAGATATATGCATGTCAATTCTTGTTCGAACTTATCTTGAATATAGCGGGCCATCGAGGAAGATAGGATCCCCATCAAACATTGAATGATCCATATCTACCTATGGATACACCTTGGAGAGGGGATGTATTTTGAATTACCTTAGTGATCTTTATCAATCATATTATAGGAATATTGATGGTTTTATATTCTATTTGATGTATGGTATGTTTTTACAGTGTTCTTAATTTCAGTATTTTTCTTAGTTTAATTTTTCTATGCATGGGAGATCCTTAGGATAGGATTTAAATCACTTATGTATGATCTGATAAGTGTTATTAGATTTTTTTGAAACCCTTCGGTGGTATCAAAGTGATATCATGATTTAGATTTATGAAATATTTCTTGAAATTAAGAAATAATGAAGAACAGAGAACTGTTTTTATGGTTTTTTTAAAATATGGAAAAATAGTTTACCCTTACATAACAAGGCTATGTAAAGTTAACTTAGTTGTTACCTTTATGAATATGGTATGCATAAAGGTAACTAATGCATTACCTATATTCAAAAGGATACATAAATGTATCTAATGTTTTCTTAAGGCTATATAAAGATAACCAAGTACTTACCTTTATGTGAAGGAGTTCATGTAATGGTAATTTCATTTTAAAAAAACTTTTGTAAAGGTTACTGTGAGATACCTTTACACAAATTAAGGAATTTAAAGGTTAATTTTATATAAAATAGTTCTACATAAGTGTCACACTATCTACCTTTACGCAAAGAGTTTTGGCAGAATTGCGTAAAGGAAGTAGCGAGTTTCAAGGCTTGCATAAAGGTCATCATTTAGTACCTTTACTGAGCAAGGTATATGTAATGGTTATACATATATGTAAAGGACCTGAATAAAGGTAGTTTTTATTACCTTTACACAAGAGGTAACTCCCATGCTACCCTTACATGAAGGAGGTTGTGTAAAAGTAATGGATTTTACCTTTACGTAGGTGAGCCCTTTTGTGTAAGGGTAAACATAATTATTTTAAATTGTGAAAAAAGTATTTAACATATAAAATGATTTAAATGGTATATATATGTTTATAAATTATTATAAAATTTATTTTGAGGATATTTATTGATTAATAAAATGTTTATTAATTAATTAATTGTAAAGGGTTTATAATTAGTTAATAAATGTTTATGAAACATTTATTATTAGATATTCCTTAAATATTAAATGTTAATATTTAAAATAGCTTTTTAAAAAATTATATTGCATGACTTATGTTCTAGAAATTAATGTGTTTATTTATAAATCATAAATGATAATTTATAAAGGGATATAAATTATGAAATGAGGAAAAAATATAAAATGTTTATATTTAATTGTTCATAATTAATTATTTTGGATTTTTTAAAATAAAAGGGGGATTTATTTGGATATTATTTAAGCTAGAATGATATGACTGTGGTTTAAATAATGGTAATTATATGAGATTTGATTACGTTTACATAATATAAATTGAATTTTAAATTGTTTATAATTCATAAAATATCATATATTTAAAATGAAAATGATAAATATGCAGTTGAGGTACTGTAGAATCAAAATTATTCACCCAATCTGAGCCTTCGGGCCACTGATTTTGGCCTATGATCCATTGGACCTTTGGGTATTCTAGAACTTTGGGCCGTAGGGCCTTCAAGACATATAAAGTTCCAAGGACCTCATGCTGGAGCGGTACCTAACCTGTGGAGATCAGAAGATGCAAAGGTGATACCTGATGATCAGTTGAACATAGAGGTTCATTCATGGAGTGTCTAGTATGCACCAGTTCAAAACCCCAGGAGGGGGTAGCGATGGATATCTAGGAACATAAATTCAGGACTATAAGCTAGAGTGAAAAATGTAGGATATAAGGAAAGGGGATATTTTAGTGTGGGGGTCTTAGGGATTGGGCCTACAGGTTATGTTCTTGGCATCTGTGATGCTATGATTACAGGTTGTGTATGGGCCTTATGCCACTGGGCTTCCAAGCCATGTAAGGGTTAGCTATCAAACCCAATTAAAAATGGGATTATCTAGAAATAAATAAAAAACTAAATTCCTTTGGGCCATTAAATTCATGCCATATAATGATAAATATTAAAGAGTTATTATTGGATTAAATATAAATAATTTATATTCAAAATTATGGAATGGATGTAAAATTTTATGTTCATATTTATGTAATTTCCATAATATAAATATAAAATTTTAAAATTTTGATAATTAAATTTTATTTATGAATTGTTCATAAATATTTATCTCATGTTTAAATATTTTAAATTTTCATTTATTTAAAGGTTAGTCCATATTTTATTCATAATAATAAACTATTTATATGGTGAATGATGTATACTTTAGTTTAAAATGTTAAACTACTTCTAGGATAGAGCCTTACATTACATACTAGGAATAACTCTATATTGAAGTTAGTTTTTCTTCTACCTTAACCTCAATTTTTAATTGAAGTTATTAGCTTGAATTTAGTTGTTGGGTATAGTTTCGTCATATTGGGTATTGGAGTTATGGTTGATTGTATTATCTCTTGAGTAAAGTATCCTTGGGTAGAGAGGCTTGGGTTAAGATTTCCTACTTACCTGTAGGAATATTCCTCATCTAAGAAAGTGAATGGGATTGTATATTTGTCTCTATAGGATTACTCATGTGGAGGTTTTCAGTCTCATATAATTCTAAACCTTTACATAAATAGTTTATGTATCTTATACATATGATTAATTTACACATGCATAAATATACTTGAATTCTATTTTTTGGTAAGTAACACAAATTTTTGAGTTTTATAAAGAGTTACATTCCAATATGGTTTGAACATATTGGCTTAATGAAGGAAAAAGGATTCCAAACTAAATCACTAAAATCATGCACACATGAAGAGAATGGCATGAGATAAGTGGTGAGATTAAATCCCCTTAAAATAATAAGTGTTAAATTCCTTACAAAATGTCTCTTATCAAGACCTTTATCATTCAATCAGGTATTATCGATCTCTGCATGAGTACCCCTGGATTATATTGTGTAAGAAAATAAAGTTATAAGTGAAGTTGTATTATCTTATTGATTATTATTGATCTTAGATGAATACCCCTGGATTTTTATTTTTTAGCTTATTCTTGGAACTTGATTTGGGTAACACTTTTTTGGGAAACCCCAATGATTAGGATACTAGAGGGATGAAGTTGGGTTCATCCATATGATGTATTGGAAAAAGAGTTTTCCTCTCAGCTAGCCAAAAGTATTATATGATATGATTGATAATTTTTTTATATCAGATATATTCAAGGCTTATTTATGTGAACCCAGTGTAAGTCATGATAAAATATGAATCATGGCCCACTAATGGATATGATGGATTTAAACATGGTTAATTATTTTAGTAGGATCATGTTTAATAAAAGTCCTTATTAAATGGTTATAAAACATGATACTCATCTGATAAAATATTATTTCATAAATGAATATCATCATCATAATCAAACTAAACTTTGAGATTAATCCTTGAAAGTATAAGCTTAATGTAATAAACTCCTAAGATTGGTAACTTAAGAAAAGTTCTTAAGCAAGATTGGTTATTTAAAAAAGGTTCTTAAGGAACATTTTACGTGTAAAAACAGTTCCTTACCTAGTAACCAAGTACTAAAAATTTTCAACGGGTTAATATACATTCTTATGGAATCATAGAGTGATTCATTTAAGCTTAAAATGGCATTAGATGAAAAATGAACAAAGGAATATTAGTCTCAACTCATGTAATTAATATAATTTTTTATATCAATGATTTAAGAAATTTTAGTGTCATATACTCAATATGATTGGTTTTGGAAAATTTTATTCAATGTGATTTAATATATTAATTACTTAGTGAGACTAATTATTTCTTAAAGTTTTATTGGTTATAGAATTCAATTCTATTATTTTTATAGTGTATTTTATCTCATTTTTCTCTTGGTAAGAGAAAGAAAAAAATTAATAAAATGATATGGGTGTTTTTTGATACACATTGTGATGATATGTTTGACTCTATAACATGTTTTAAGGTAGACTAAATGGCTTATTCTAGTTAGGGAGTTCAACCTATTTTCAGTTATGGAAATGTTATTAAAAATTATTGAATTTAATAAAACATTTCTTGATATTCTCAAAGTGTTAGGAATATATATGAACTAATAATATGATGTATAGGTTCTAAAGTACTGTATAAACAATAAAAGTGGGTAAAAGTTCAAATTAAAAGAAGAAAAGTTTATTGAAAAGTTCAATAATATATCTTCAAGAATCCATTCAAGGTCATTAAAACTTATGGTTTTCTGTAAAAAAGAGTAATAATTTTACATGATAGGCTTATCCAGAATGCCTGAAGGATTTTAGGAAACTCTTTGGAAGGTCCATTCTAGCTATAGATGTTATAGAAAATAATTCTTCAATTTTTAAAGGAATGTGATACCAAATGTATATTTTAAAAAATGTTTTAAATATAAAAAAGTTAAAAATCAAAGGAATAATTGATTCAGCTTGTATTTTATATTCATGTGATGATATAAATAGTTACTATAGTGACTATTTGAATGTAAAGGATTTTATCATGCTCAGATGAATCCAAAATATAAAGGATGTGTATCTTCATTTCATTTCTATTATATGATAAGTGAAATTTTTTGATGACAAAGAGTTATTGTGAAAAAGTGTGATATGATTAAATGTATACACATGGTTTGTGATTCATCAAATTCTATAACATGTTTTGAGAAGATTATATTGATTAAAGTGTTTATCCTAGATAAAAAATTTATTCGGTTATTTATTAAAATATAATGTAATGTGATTCCCACCCATCAATGGTTTATTTTAATGAATAAGATCTTCTTTTCAAGAAATTATTCCAATCATATAGAATATTATATATGATATGGATTCAATAATTTATTTGTTAATTATTCTTACTAAAAGGAAATAAACATTATTTACTAAACAAAAAAGTAACATTTGAATCTTATAAATATATTCTGAAAGGAATATAGTGTCTAAGAAGCTAGTGGGAGTATGTTTGGACTTAGAGAATTCCAATTTTATCAAATTAAGGATTGCACCAAATTTAAGTTAAAGTTATTTCACTTGATATCCTAAAAGAGTTTTTGGATATAGAGGTAAAGAGGAATGTAAATATTTACATTAGTTACTATAAAAAATTACATATCACTTTATCCTAAAAAGAGTTTAAGATGTATCGATAAACAATAATGTAAGTAGTTACATTATTTTAAGGGAAAAATTGATAGAATAGGGTTCCAATGATGATGGTGATAAAATTTGACCAAGTACATGGTGCAGTTAGTATCCTAACCCTCTCAAATAACCACGGTAACTCTACTGTACTGGCTACAAACCGACTGACCAAGTGACCAAAATTCCACCTTACCATGCCCCTACTAGAAGAACCAACCTCACAATAGGCATGCCTACCATGATGCACCGCCGTTTTCTCCACCCTACTGTGAGGTATCTCAAGGTAACCCTAGCCCACCGCACCAAGACTTCATCCTACCGTGAGCACCCCTCATCATCTCTGGCCACCATCGGACCATCGCACATCGCCACAGATCAAAGCCCAAAAAAATATATCAATCCATAAAAGAATAAATCCACAACGGATGAACATGCCTGAACCACCATTAAAGCTAAAATCCTCCATAAATCTTTTGGCTGAAGCATGAATAAGCTGATAAGCTGCACTAGAGGAAGTCAAGCCTCTATTGGAGATGCCACGACACAACCCTTTCCACCTGAAAACTGAGCATCATCTCACTTAACCAAAGCTCAAGTGTTTCCCACCAAATTGAAGGACTCCTTACTGTTGAGTAACCAGAAGAAAATCGGAGACCCCGATGCCACCGTTGTATAAGCTTTCCGAATAGAGAAAAAAAGTATATATATATATATAATAATAATAATAATAAATATAATATATATGTGTATTATTAATTATTATTATATGAATATAAATATATATATAAATTTATTTATTTATTTAATACTAATAGTAAAATTAAGTAATATATATATATATAACAATATAAAAAAATGTTTGTACGTCACTAATGCCCAAGACTAAAAAAATATTTGAGGATTTGGGAATTGGTTGGGCATTACCTTAGCCCAGAAAAATTATTCCAATCCCGTCCACTTCCTAATTTCCCATGGGGAAATTTTATTTTCAATTTTCGAAATACTTAACACCTTTACATTGTTTATGTTCTCTAGAATAATCACAAAAGATCTTTGATTGTGGGAACTTATCATGAGTGGGAATATTTTATGGGTAACACATATTGTTGAGTGAGGTCGACTACTTTCATAGAGGCTTCGGTCAGAGCTGGTGACGAGTGGGTCATGGTGTTCCATGTGTAATATGTTGTCATTTAGCTAGGTCGTTGCTATTTTTATCTTTTTTTGTCGAATAAGAGGATGAATTCTCCTCTAGAATTGGAATCGGCCTAGATTCCTAGAGATGGGAACTGCTCCCCTTCTTCTTCCCATTTCTTTATTTTCTTATTTCTTTCTTTATAAATATTAGTGTGTTGTTTATTTTATTTTATGAATAATATAATGTTATGTGTTCTTCTCCCTATGTGTTGTGATCTCAAATCTCTATAAATGGAGAAATAATTTGCAAGGCTTGGTCCGGTATGTGAAGCTTTGATGCTACCTAGAGATCAAATTTTTAGTTCGATCATCGACATCTACTGCGCTCTTTGAAAATTCTAAACACAATGTGAGTATATGTGATTGTACACTCATTCACAGAAATATATTTTTTCTTTCTTCTACTTCATTCCTTTTCCCCTTCCTCTCTCATTTAGCTCAAATAAGTATTTGAGTTTGGTTGTGTGATCTAACAATCTTAGTAGAATCATTTTGGTTGGTAAGACTTCCTATCTAGGATGAGTCAGTTGTGTGATTCATTTTGCAATCTGGAGGAATGATCGAGCACTTAAGAACTTCTATGTTTGAATGTTCACTATTTAGGTGAGAGAGGTGCATCATCTGAGTCATTAGTCATGTATTGAGTGAGTTGATAGTTGATGGTTTTATTCTTCAAAAGATCTATGAAGGGTAGTTGTAACGACCCAAACTTTTTAATTATATTTGTTTCCTAATTTTGTTCCATTAATTAATGAAGTGGGTATAATTAAAATAAGATCATTGGGTTTCGACTATTATATGACCATTGGTCAATATGACCGTTGGTTAATATGATCGTTGGAAACTATAATCTTAACATTTTGTTTTTATAAATATTGTTATCTTGGTTAATTAATACAGAAAAAAGATTTAATGGCCTCATCCAGTAGACTCGAGCCATATGAAGCCCATCTGTCGAAGCTTGGGAAGGAGGTAGCATCATTGGGCTTTGATCTGGACCAAGCCCAAGCCGAACTTCAATGTATGAAGCTTGAACAGAATCGCCTAAGGGATAAGTTCAAGCTGATAGAAATCACCACTCGGGCAATGTTGTCCGAGCCACCCAAAGATTCTATCACCATAGCACACCTTACACTTAGGTCCTATGCTGGTGTTATAAGGGGATATGTAACGAGACCTTAGCTGCTTTGTGTAATCCTATTATATAAATAAAATTATTATTTCTTTTTATGGAAAAGTTTGTGAATTTAAAATATCCGGATAAATATAGGATATGTATTATTTAGAAAAAAGGGTATTTTAAAATATTTTTTTATTCATTAAATAATTAATAATGTGAAATTATTTTCAAAAAATGGTCTTCTGCAGTTGTGATTAGTGGGAAATTTAGAGTCTAATAAGATCAACTTGGTTTTTAGTGAATAATAAAGTAGGAATAGTAACATACCCATATGAATAGTAATGAATAGTAATGAATATTAATTTGACCAAAAAAATAGAAACATCACCCATAAATGTATAAATACATTTTAGACATCTTAAAAGTGAAAAAACGATCATAGTTTAAGTTTTGGTATTTTTGTATGCCATAAATATTTTATTTACAATTTTATAATTAATTTAATAATTTAAAATATAAATTTATTTTCATAAAATTTAATCATAAATTGTTACTTTATTGTCTTATAGTTATATGATAATTTTATGGGACCTTGATTACTTTTTTAAGGTGTTACAAAATGAGTTATAGTTTTAAAGTTGTATTTTTGGAATAAATAATGATTTTATTTAAAAATTAAATTAAAATTATTTAGAAAATTATTTTCATGAAATTTAATTCATTTTTTATTTCAGGGCATCAATATTAGTTTATGGTTAATTGTTGGGTTTTTTCTGAAACAGTTGAATTTTCGGTGAATAGTAAAAATGCAGTTTTGAGTTTCGGGTGTTTAATGACATCATTAATGATGTAAAAATGATGTAAGATTTCTGGTCAACTAATGAATAGTGATATATACTATGAGATTTTTCAAGTGTCCAATACCATGGGCAAATACCATGTGCAAGCCCATGGTTTTTCAAATACCACCAATGAGGTGTCCCTTGGAAATTAATAATTTATTCAATCTCTTTCCCTATAAATACCAAGCCATTTACCTTATTCATTTCATTCCAAAATAATCATCAATGAATTCCTGGTCTCCTTTCCTCCCAAGGAGTCCTCCCAAGGTCCTGACATTCAAGATTTCGAAGTTACTCTTCAAGTTAAGGGATCCTTTCACCCTCATCTTTTAAGTCATGACTCATTTTATGTTGTGTCTTCTGTTTTCCATATATTTATGTTGATGGTATGTTCTTATATGTTATTATTACTGTCCATTTCATGTATAAATTATGAGATACCCTTTCTTCTCTCATCAATTTGTTTTCTGAGTTTTTAAGTGACGTCGTTAGGCTGCCGAATTTCTCGTAAAAGAAATTGTATCTTCTCTTTTCTTTCATTTTTCTTTTTCATGTGGTATTTCATTCAAATATCCATACCATGATCTTATTCAGTACCCATACTATATTATTAATTATTTATGAGTTGTTTACCCTTTTCCCCTCTCTTTTCAATGTTTTCTAAAACCATGTTATATAGTCGTTATGCTGCAGAAATTTCGTCGCAAAATTTCTATCTCTTTCTCTCAAGAAATTTTCTTGTTTATTTATGTGAATACCTAAACCTATTTCATTTCTATGGGTGTTAATAAATATATAAATATGGTATATTATATTATTTAATTTACATACATATAACCCTCATTCCCTTTCCATGGGTTATAAATGACATAATGATCTTATTTTTTAAGCTCTCTTTAAACGTCACGATTTTGACACGAAATCCATTTATTTGATTCTATTTTGGTTATTTATGAAATATTTGATTATGATATATGTGGATAACATGAATGTAAATACATATTAAGGTTTTTCCTTGATATCTCTCCAATGCATTGGGTAAATAATTAATCTCCAGAGATGACAATTTTCACGATACCTTGGTGAATAACCTTGGTAATTTTTATGACACCTTAGGGATGGACCTTGGTGATATGTTCATGAATGTATAAATGAAATGTGTAAGCCACATATTCAAGTTATGATTCAAGTTATTTTCATTATTATATGCATATACTTCCATTGATCATGTCCTTATGTTTTTATTCAAGTTCTTATTGATGTCACAAGTAAACTGATTCCCTTGTTTACCCTTACTGGGCCTTCTACTCACCCTTTCCTTTGAATGTATGTCTCCAGGTTATGAGATGTAGTATTTTTACCTAGGATGAACTTATGATGAACCATTACAATTGGATTAGAAGAATTTTTGTTGTTGTTTTTCCTTTTTTATGTTCCTTATTTCCAAGACACTAGACTTTAAAGATCCTCTGTTTGTAAAATGTAATGAAAAGTTATGTAATAAAAAGGCAGGATGTCGTAGTAGCTGAGTGTGGATCGGCATTTTTCTTGTTGACTTTTATCTCCTTGTTTATTACTTGATTTCTTTTTTCTGTACTTCCATCCCTATTATTTTTGTTTCAATTTCCACTTTCCACTCACTATCTCACCCTATGTGTTTTTCAATGTTGTTTCATGTTATTTTCCTTTACTACTTTCAAAATATATATATAAAAGAGTTTCCATAATTCCAATATAGAATTCAACACTGCTTCCTTGAGAGTGACCATGAGTTTAGCCACTATTCTATATTTTGGGTCTATAAATGTATCTTTGACCATTCTCGTGACAAGGATACCATCAAATTTTGACATCGTTGTTAGGGATGCAATGGCTTTCTTAGTAGTTTTTATAATTTTTCTAAAATTTAAAAGACAACTATGATTAAATCTAATGATTCTGATCCATTTTCACTATTAGATCCAATTTGACAACTTGAGGAGTCTATTGCTTCATTTCAACATTGGTTACAAGAATGAAAACATCAAGTGTTCACTAAAGATGAAATGGTTTATTACAATGAAATCATGTAAATGTATCAAAAAACTAGGGATAAAATAAAAGAAAATAAAGAGGGTAAGGATGTGCTCCAACAACCTTAAGAACAAAGTCTTTAGAAGAAAATTAGAAGAAAAATATAAAAGAAGCGACCAAAGAGAAAAGAAATTAAAGCTACCTATTTTTGAAATTGATATGCCCCTGGATTCAAGGATGAAGATGTGAGATCCACATACTGGGGACCTTTTCAAGAGCTGGAAGAAGATGTTATTTATATAAATTTATGAATTTGGACAACTTGGTGAGGATCTTTTTATTTCTAATATTCATTCTGATTATTTTTACTACACTATCATGTCTGTTAATTTTTCTATGATGAAATTGGTCAAACCAACACAATCCATCCTCTCCTTTTTCATGGAAGACACCACACCTGAGGTGGTTTGTTTTGAAGAGAAGTTATAGCAGTTTAACTACCTTACTTCTACCTCGGACATACTCCTAGGATCACTATTCAGTCAAGAAGAGGAACAAACTTCACTAATTCAGAGAGTTTAAAATTTTATGGAAGAATTTGTATTTTTATTTGATTTTGATTGTATTGTGTCTGATCTTGATTTTGTTTATCCATTTTTATGTATTAAGGATGTAGTCCATTTTTGTGATTTCCTAGAGTATAAAGAGGAACTTGAAGCTGCACCTACTAAGGAATTAATGGAACTCCCATTTCTAGTTGAAATTTCTAGTTTGGGAGCTACTATTGAAGAAGAGTTCATAGAGTTATGCATGTAATCAAAATAGGGTCTAGATAAACTTTTTATTAATCAAGATGAAACACTACATTGGATTGAACTAGAAGAAAATTTTCATCCTAGAATTCAATTTTTACAACTTATGCACACCACCCCTCAAAGTGAAGAACGGAAGTACCCCTTTATTTTTTTCCCTCCATTTCTCCACAACTGGTCCAATACCAAGTAGTGTGACTGTTTTTAAATTTTACAAGGGGTACTCCAAAATTTAAGAAGTACCAAATCTTGAGTGAAGAACTTGTGTTGGTTCTTATATAAGAAGCCATAACCTCCTTCAGACTGGAGTTGATACAATGACTTTCCAGCTGTGGATAGCCAAAACACTACACCCCTTGGGGGATTATCCAAATATTATACTATTTAGTTTCATGTTTTAGTTTCTTAATTATTGATTTTTTTTCCTAGTAGGATAATAATCAGGCAATAATTCTATATGGTAGTCAATTAAGGCCAAAGGGATTATCACACTAGATTAACTGGATAACACTACCTACCTCAAAATTTGATTTCATTTCACTTTGAAATTTAAATCATTAATTATAATGTTCATATGTTGACATTTTATGAACCAGAATTGGACAGCTAGGGATCTTGCAGAAAGAAAACAAAGGGAGTCCACATGTGGATGAACTAAAAAAATGAGAAGCTTCCACACTCAAGAGTGTACTGTTTTTAATTCTAAAAATTTTAAATCTACACATTCATATTTCATACTGTTAGGAATTGAGTGTGGGGGGATACCGCTTTATTTTATTTTGTAAAACTATGAATCTTATTTTCTTCCATGAGTGTCTAGATTTCTTATTTCTATAAAGTTAAAAATTAAGTTGAGCTGCATTTCAAATCTAGCTAGAATCCCTAAACAAATGATGTTTTCTATTGCTTATTCATTTATCATGCTTGTTGGTTAGATGATTTGAGAAATATTTTGACTTTTTATAACAATTACAAGAATGAGAATTAAAAAAAAAACATGTTATGTATTTGATTGTTTGGTGGTGGCTGATAGGGATCATTGTTATGTTTTTTGTTTTACCATCACTTGTGTAGAAAAAGTGATTTCAGAACTTTCATGTAACCCCATTCACATTATTTTTATTGTTAAATTGGAAACTTGTCTTGAATGAAACTGCCTCTCACCTTAGGATTCAACATTGGGGACAATGTTGGGTTTAAAGTGTGGGAGAGAGGGGTCTTTCATTGTGCTAAGTTATGCTTCAATTCTAGACACGTCAAAATCCCCCTTGAATTTCTTGTAAAAAATGGTCTAATTTTTTCAAATTATTTCACAAACTAAGGGTCTTAAGCTTCAAATTGCACTAAATGTTTTCCTTCCTAGAGGATAATAACATACTGGTTGTTGAGGGTTTCATTTATTCTACAATTTTTAGAGGTCTATGATTGTTAAGTAGTGTTACATACTGTTTTTATGGATATTCTGTTTACGAACTAATAAAGGGTGTGATATAGGATTGATATTTATAAAATTATGATCATAACTTAAGGAAACTAGAAATTTGAACTCAAACCAAGGGGAACCACCTTTTGAAAATAAATCACCCTAGGGATCCGACTCAAATGATAATCATATATATCCTTTGAATCTAGAGTAAAATAGGAAATTGGTATCTCATGGTGAGTCTTCGAGACAAGGGCACTGGGTGTGTTTCTGTGAATAAATAAAATTCAAACTCAATAAGTTCTTTGCACAAAACTTTGACTGGAACAAATTAAAAATAAATATCCTTAT
Organism: Viscum album; assembly: GCA_963277665.1. Taxonomy (NCBI): domain Eukaryota; kingdom Viridiplantae; phylum Streptophyta; class Magnoliopsida; order Santalales; family Viscaceae; genus Viscum; species Viscum album. Next base: position 600,317,009 of record OY728125.1, read on the forward strand.
CAAAAAAGATCCCATTAAGGTGAGGGTAATATTAAATCCAAATGAAGAAGGTGACAATTGAATTATATGAAAATCTTGTGAGTTGTATCAATGAAGTGAGAGAAAAAAATTGAATTTTTGGAAACTAGGAAAGAGTGATAATTAAAGGTTCCTCCTATTAATATTTTATTTCCCCTTAAATATAACAATCCATCACTCTTAGAATTGGAACTTCAATTTGAATTGAAGTAGGGAATTGAGTGACTTCATATAGGAGGAAGGAAATCTTAAATAGTGATTGAATAGGTATTCCCTTCATTTCCTAGTGTATATTAAACTTAGGCAAGACCTCCTATGGTTATTCTTTGAAAAGCCTGAATAACATTGGATTATGTTCCTCTGTTTCTTGACATGATTCATTTTGAGCTTGGTGTGAAATTTCTTGTTGTCTATTTTACAAATAAAAAAAGACATGAAATTTTTTGAAGACAAACAAAAATTTAAGTGTGGGGGGATTTGATGTGACTCTTTATGTTTTTCCACGTTAATTAGTGTAATTAACTGTATTTTTTACTATCAAACTAATTTTTTTATTGAATAAATTTCAATTATTGATAATTTCTTAAAAACCAATTTATTTTTTAATTATAGTTATTTTTTATTTGTAGTTAAAAAATAAATTATTTATTAATCACCATTTTTTATTCATGTATATTTATTTAAATTATAGTTTTTCATTTCTTTAATTATTTTTATTCTTTTTTATTTTTATCAAAATAATAATTTTGAATATTTATTGTCATTATTTTATTCTTTTTTGAATTGTAAATGTTTTTCACATTAATAAATTTTAGTCTTTTAATCTATTATTTTTATTTAATAATTTTATTCTTTCTTTTAATTAATTATTTATTATAATTAATTGTTTTGTTTGTGTTAATATTTTATCTTAATTTAATGTATGTAATGTATTAAATAATTTTATGCATTCTTTATCTTTTTTAAAATAATTATTTTTTACTTTTTTTATTTTTTTCTGTAATTAATTTTCATTTTTTTTTGTTTCGTTTTATTCTTCAGGAAAAGTACGTGTTTTTCATGACCTGACCCAAGCCAGAGCTCGAGATGTAACTACCCCAAGCCCGCCTCCATAGGCCAAGTGCTGGTGACTAGAGCCAAAGGCATAACTAAAAAGGTGAGGTCTTTTCATAAGTATGTGTAAACACACACACATCCATCTCAATATAGAGGAATAATAGTAAAAGATGCAAAATACTAGGGAAGAAATCATGCGTGTAAAACCTCCAGATAGTACAAGGGTACGATAGTGTAAAATGAAAAGTAAAGGTGAAAAATACATGCCCAACCAGAATGATGTTCTAACCTAACAAAACTAGAAAGTAAACCCCTAATATATCCCAAATCTTGATCTCCAAGCTATGAATAACATACGTGGTCCAAAGTACCAGGTATCTCTAAGCTCCTCTAAAGTCACCACTAACATATATGTCATATACATAATACATGACACATGTGGTAAAATCCCATGAAAGGGTGAGTATATACATACCCAATAGGATTCCTCGAAAGCTAAAGGGGGAGTAGTAAGAGATACAATGGGAATAGAAAGACTGTAGATAGAAACTAGATGTAGAAAGCAGTGAAAGATAATAGCTCAACCCAAAAAAAGATAGAGTAATCTCGTCCAAACACAAGGGGATCAACATGATGTGTGGATGAACTACACGTCAAGTCTTTTCCACTTATATCAGGAGAGCGGATTCATACAACCATGAGAAGATAAACACGGAAAGTATGTGTCATACCCCACACGCCTTCACATCCCGTAGAAGAAGAGTAACCAAATCCAAAAGTATGGATACAGGTTTATATATATATATATATATATATTCTTATCCCAAATGATCCCAAATGATAGATAATGGATATCTATATATCATATCTCATCCTAAGAAGAAGAGTCGCCAATAGTTCCAAAAGTTCATCAATAATGGAAAACATATCACATGTTTACCTAGAAGTAATCATCCAAGTCAAGCCACACCTCGTCATTTGCCGGATAGTCAAGGGGGTGAAAACTCCAAGTAGAGGAATCACACCCCAGTGCATCAGGGGGGTTCCACTCTGTATTTATCTGTAGAGGAATCGCGCCCATACTAATGGGGGGGTTCCACTCTAGTGTCATGAGGACCCACGCCCTATCTGATGGGGGTTTCACTCGGTAGGTAGAGTACCCATGCCCAAGATAATGGGGGCTTCCACTCTATAGTTTTAGGACCCATTCCTTGGTGCAATAGGTGGGTCCACTTTGGTCATTGAGGACCCACGCCCTATCTGATAGTGGGTTCCACTCAGAAGGTAGAGGATCTTAACCCATGTTGATGGGGGGTTCCACTCTAAAGGTCAAGGACCCACACCCTAGTGTGATAGGGGGTTCCACTCTGGTCATCGAATAATTTTTCCCTATCTGATAGGGGTTACACTCGGTAAGTAGCTGTAGAGGACTCGCACCCATACTGATTTGGGGTTCCACTATATAGGAAGCCTCTGGTGATCTCACCTGATCATTGTTGTCGTTAGGCATTGCCTCAAATAAGAGTCATGCCTAGAATATTCTACATCATATCCCAAAATCCACAACTGAGGTATCCATCATGTTCTACATGTAAAAACACTCATGATAGGCCTCTCATAGTCTAAAATACGAGTTCAAATGAAGGAGATGCAGAAGATTGAAGTTTCTTTAAAAGGGTTCAAGGGAAACATGATGTGTGAGGGGACACACATGGTGTGTGGTCCCACTCCACTACCTAGACATATCTCTAGCCAACACATGGCCCCCAATCCATATATAAGTACATGTCATGTAGGTGGACTACATGGCATGTCCAAGCTATCTGGGACCGATCTGTGTCCCTCTGGTCATGTTTGTGTACTTGATTACACAGCGTGCCTCTTCACACGGGGTGTTGCCCATGTACTCTGGTCGTGCTTATGTACTCAAACACATGATGTTTATCTAGACATGTGCTTCGTCAAAGGGATCATCCCCATAGGGAATGTGGTACATGGCATGTAAGAGAGCTACACATCATGCCATCCTTATAATTTCCCAAAACCATGGCCGCTAAAACCAAGGGGCCACACATCACATGTTCAACGCAGTACAAGACGTGTAGTTGAGTTTTTTAAATAATCTCATATCCTATCTCCAAATGGTAGATATAACCTTCTTCCTTAAAATCCATCTTCGTTTATGCTCGTTCTTTGTGGATCTTGCATAGACCAACAGATTTTGGACCTCTGGTGGTCGGGAACTCAGATCTGGTTTGATTCTGAGCAAACCCATATGTGCCTATCTCACCACGTACACTTCGATCCATTACATTAATGGTGATTCAGATAACAATCATAAAAACATTCATACACATCCTGAACCCATCCTATATATGTGCCTTATTCATTGACATGTCCCTCGCTTGCGAATTCGCCATGATTTTGGGGGTCTGATCGGGCTCGGTACCGCCCAACAACATCAAATCAGAACCATGGGGTCCAAATGGTGATGAACATGAATAAATTGAGGGTAAAGGAAAAATAATAAAGTTTTAACCATTATTGGACAAACATTCTTATCCAACAATCAAGAACAATAATTTTTAGGTTAAGAAACATTGAATAACCAAATAAATCGGTACTTAGGAGCATGCCAAGGATCCATAATTGGTGTATATCAATAGAAAGGATTAATATGCTCAATAAATTTAATTAAAAATGAATTAAAATACAAATTTATGAGTACTAAATAGATATTGGGTCTTTTATCATCAAAGAATGTGCTCTCTAATGATTGAAGGAAGTCGTTGCATTTGTTGCATCCTGATCTGCTTTGATCCATCATTTCGTCACCGTCTAATGTGATTCACCAATGGAAGGAGGAAGATAAGCTCTAGAATATTCCTATGGTTTATTCAAATAACCCTGTAGTATTCTTCATGGAAAATACTTATATAATATCATTTAGGTTAAAATTAATTAATTAATTAATTAATCCATTGAACATACCACCAACGAGCGAGATGTCTGAAAACCCTGTGCCAACCTATTTTAGGTCGTATCTAGGGTAAAATAAAGTGTTATCAACTCAACTTTTGTCTCATATTTATGATCCAAGCTTCCTTTTAAGATTTATCCCATTTTCTTTAATAAACTGTGCATGCGTAATATATAATATTTTTAATATATTTATAAAAAATAATTCTGGACACATCGAGCCTTAGAATTGAATGTTGTCTCAGTGTCTGGCTATAGAAATATTTATAGAATTATTTCAAGTATTATAAAGAAAAAAATGGGTCTCTAAATTATTCCTTACTTTCCATCCCTAAAAAAACTAAACAAACAACTCAGAATACTGAGCTTGCACTTGGATCTCCCGCTCCCAGGAGCTCTCTTGCACATTCTCATGTTTCCACAACACATGAAACAAGGGAATGGTCCATCCATGCAGGGTCCTCTCTTGTCTCTCCTTGATCACTATCGGGTGCTCTACAAAGGTGGCTCTTTCCTCAATGTCCAGCTCACCCCAGTCGATGACGTGCATGGGTTCATGCATGTATCTCCTCAGCTGTGACATATAGAAGACATTGTGCACTTGCTCCAGTTGTGTGGTTAGAGCGAGGTGGTAATAAAACTCTTTAACCCTATGCATGATCTTGAATGGCTCGATGAACCTCAGGGATAGCTTTCCTCCCCAGCTAAACCTCTTCAATACTCACCATGAGGAGACTCTCTGGAAAACATGGTCTCCTTGCTCGAACTCTAAGGGCCTATGATGATGATCTGTGTAAGATTTATGTATGATATGTGCCATCCTCATCTATTCACGGATGACCTAAACCTTCTCTTTCATTACGTGAACCATATTTGGGCCCACAAGAGACATCTCACCAATCTTTGTTCAGCATAAGGATGACCTACAGGGTATCCCATACAAGGCCACAAAAGGTGTCATGTTGATGGTAGAATGGTAGATGTTTTTGTACGTGAACTTTACCAAGGGAAAGTGATTCTCCCAGCTTCAGAATAATTCTAAAACACAAGACCTCAACATAACCTCTAACACCTGGATAATATTCTTGGTCCACCCATAGGTATTGGGGTAAAAGGTTGTACTCATCCTCATTTGGTTACTGAATTCCTCCTACAAGCCTCTCCACAACTATGACATAAACCACGCATCATGATCGGAGATAATCATTGAGGGCACCCTATGAAGGAAAATGATCCCATGTATATAGAACTGTCTCAAACTCTCCATAGAACTATGATCACTAATATCAAGGAAGTGGGTGTACTTCTTGAGTTGGTAAACTATCACCCATATTCTAATGGCCCGGACCCTCCTGGTCCATTACTTTCCAAATTTTCAGTGTTTGGGGTGTCCTAGGAACCATCGGTGACTCATTTAGGGAGTTTTCTAAATTTTAGGAATGGACCTCGGCAGCACTGATGGCTATCAGTGTAACTGATGGACTTGGTGGCACTGACGGGCCTCGGTGGCACCGACGGGCCTCGGTGGCACCGACAAGCCTCAATGGCACCAATGGATATCAATGGCACTGATGGGTGTCTTCCATAGCACCAATCGGTGTCGGTGTCAGGGCGATGGTGCCAAGGTGATGGTGTTAGGGCGACGGTGTAAGGGAGAAGGTGCCAGGGCCATGGTGCTAGGGCCACTGTGTCAGGGCAATAGTTTCAGGGCTACGGTGACTCACTTAACTGTGAGTCATTCCCTATTTTTCCAGTACCTCCCAGTTTTTCCCCTATAATGTATCTTTTGATGTAAATTTATTTTATTACCCTTTCCAAATCCATTTAAAGGTAGTGAAAGATATTTTAAATCCCCAATGGTTGGGCGACCCTTGAGATACCAAAAATGTGTGTCCTTTTTCCTCAATGTCACACCTTTTTGTGTTTTACAGTTTCTCCCCTGTTACGCGTTTATCTCCATTTAAAGAAAATATATTTACTCGCAGCCATTATCGATACCTATTTGAGAAGAATTATTAAATAAAAATTAATTACATCATGTGTAACTACCCAAACACATGGATAAACCACGATCTACCTTTAAAGCCGTTCAGGATTCCATATCCCGTAAATTCAGGATCTCACCTTTTATCACACTGAGTTTCTTTCTTCTTCTTGGCTAGTCTCTTTTCATTTTCTTGGTGCATTTGGAGTCCCTCTACCTAATGCTAGTTGTGTGCCCATGCTGGAGAATTTTTCTACTCGCTCTTGGAGTCCTTGGAGTTCTTCCCCTACAAGTAGTGCATCCCCAGTTCTTGATGCAAGGAGAAAACTTCGATTATTGATCATCCAAGTAGATTTTTCCTTTGTCTCTCTTTATTGTGTATCATGCGGGGTGGGTATGATAATGTTACTTTGGGGATGGATGAAACCAAACCTTAACGAAGATAATAAATGGTTTTTAAATAATTAGGGGGATGTGTTTGATGATGTTGTTGTACTCTTTTATCTTTGATTATATTATATAAATTATATGGGCATATTTCCACTAAAAATCATGGTTGTCGGTGGTCCTTTCTTGCACACTAATGAACATATGTTTTCTGTATAATCCTATGATTGAATTGCTATAACATGGAAACTGATTAATCACGTAAACTTGGTTGATTAAATGGATGCCTAATGAATAAGAATCCATGTGTGATCACCCTAGTTAAACAAATGGAAAGGAGGAACTTAACGAATGGTGTGTCTAAAATCTGAAAACTCCCTTGCTCTATTCTGGTGATATGTATGGTTGATCTTCTTGATGCTTGTAAGGTGACATGGATGGGGATGGGATCCCCTGTTGTGAAGTTGTTAGTTTTTGTATTTGGGGCTGCATGGGGCCATATGTTGGGGATTGGTTTGGTTCCAGTACTTCGAGGGATCTCACATATTCCTTTTGTTATTGTGACTTTACAAGAGAACTGGGTGTGAATGTTTAAATTGTTGCTTGGCTGTTTTTCCTTCCTTAGCTTGTGGCTATGCCTGTTATTTACCCGATAGTGGAGAATTATTTTAATAGAATCACTTGAATATGATAACAATAATGGGTTTAATGGGGAATTGTTTTCCAGGAATGAGTTGTGCTTTGGTTGTGGTTGTTGTGCTTGTGTATGAATGAATAGTAACGAGGGTGTTTGTGTATGGGTTGGTTTCGAGACCCTTAGGTTGGGATGAGTGCTTTTTTACCTATATGTATAAATTTATTTATTATGTTTCTTATTCGCACCCCACCCAAGTTGAGCACTTCGTGCCGAACACACCCATTTCATGGGGGAGGGTGTTTTTTCCAACATCATATTGGGTGGATAGTTGTTAGCTCCTTTCTGCTCCCTCTCCTGAGTAGCCCAAGAATCTTCAGGTAGGATGTGACGGCCTGAGGTCTATTATAGCCCAATACTCTTTGGGTAGGGTATGTTGTGGTGGTTGGCCCTGGTGTGTATGGGCAGATTTGTTTCCCATGTGTCTTCGGGATGAGGCCCAGGTGTCTTCGGGCATGGCAGTAGTTGTTCTGGCCTAGATTTCCACGGTCATGGTTATGCATGGTTGTGGTGGCCCAGGTGTCTGCGTGCGGGATGCGTGTTTGTGGTGGCCCATAAGATTATTGTTGGGGCAGCAGTGGGACTGTAGAGAAAATGGCAGGGGAGGTCTGACGCGTAGGATGTCTTCAATAACCAATGGAAAAGTGGTGTGGGGTACCCAAACATCGATGTGTTGTTACTATTATTTTACCTGACTTGGGTTATTTGGGGAGTGTTCCTTGGTGATTATGGGTGGATAGTTTCCTTTCTAGATGTTTGGTTATCTCCTTTTTCTCACGGGGCATTAGAATTCCTCCCCACTTGTGCGTGAGAGCTGTTGGTTTTCCCTACTGAGTATACATGTATACTCACCCTACATATATAAAACCGCTTTCATGTTTCCAGGAGGACTTCGGGGACCGTGCGGGGCCATACTAGCTCAGACATTGGGATATCTTTTGTTTCTATTTTCATTCTTTTGGTACTTTCCCTTTGTATTTTTTCTTGTACTTGTATGGGTTATATTTGAACATGTATATGGGAATGGGTTTTGGCTTTACTTTTACCTTCATATTTGAAGTTATTTGGATTTTTATCATCGTATCTATTGATCCTAATAAATAAAAAGGGTAATTCCTTCCATATTATGTGTGATTATATACCCTTGGTGCTAGTAACCACTCTAGGGCCTATTGAAGGCGGGACTCAGGGGTCATTATCTCTCCTTCAACTTGAGGAAGGAAGGGTATGGAAGTTTGTTGTCCCTTTCCTCATCTTAGTGAAGGTGGGTCATGAAGGAATGGTATCATAGGTGATGGTTAAGAGATAGGATGGATCTTGGGGTTAGGCATAGTAAGGATTGCATGGGGTGGTAGGGAAATAGTGTTAGACAAACATGGTGTGTGAAATAGGCCAGAGAATATCGGTTAGGACATAGGATTTTAGGGCCCCCATGATCCGATGCAAGGACTTTGGACCTACCAAACGGCCAAGTGAGTCTATACTGATTATAGGGTAGAGATTCTAAGAAAAGTACATGCATCATAATGACTTGTGTTCTTATGTGTTCTGGGTGTTCTGGGAATTTAAATAAATAACAAGTTTAAGAAAAATTTAAAAGAAATCTTCTACACTACTCAAGCTTAGGCATTCCTTATTTACCTTGAAGTTATGGGACTTGGAAAATGACCAAAAGTAGTGCATACAATCAAGGCCTTGGAGGCTTATCTAGATAATTAGCGGAGGATTGATTGAGAGGAGGAGGATGACCAGTGGTAGAAGACGCTTTGTGCCTTTCAACGGTAGACCCTCAGGAAGTACGAGGGCAGCATCTTAGGCATGGAGACCGAGATATGGCTCAAGGAGTTGGTGATAGATTTCAGCTTGATCCAGGCTCCTGCTGAGTACTAGGTTCCATTGGCAGTCAGTCAGATGAGGGGATCAGCACGTTAGTGGGGAACGCTCTACCTCAAAGAGAGGATGGAGAGTGAGATTTTGTGGGTTGACTTTGAGAATGAGTTCCGAGAGGAATTACTTTATTCTACGATGAAGGCTGAGAATAAGAAGGAGCTACTCTCCCTTCAGTAGGGGATTATGTCAGTGAGGTAGTTGGAGATCAAGTTCAATAATCTCCTTCGTTTTTCTCCAGACCTCTTTCTAGATGAGGAGTCTCGAGCAAGACGTTTATAGGAGGCACTCTGACCTTCTCTTTTGTACACTATTACTCCCTTAACCCTACCGACATACTTGGAGGTTCAGAATAAGGTTGAAGTGGTGGAGAGGATGCACACGTTGGGATGTGTACCATGAGAGGGGAGCTAGTTGGGCTCGTCAAAGGGGAAGGCCTTTAGTAGCAGGACTCCAACGTCAGGGCCTTCTAGGTTTCAGCCAATGGGGAGCAGGCCCTAGCAATTCCAGTTTCGATCTCCCGGTCCTTGCCTTTTCCTTATGGGACTAGGACCGAGATGATTCATCTATGGAATCCATGGAAACCTTTGGAATCAATGCCCAGATCGAATGTAGTATATTGGGGGTGGGAAGGTTCAGCTCCCACCTCAACAGTAGTGGTTTCCAGCCAAGCCCTTTCAGCAGCAGTAGCAAGGACAGCAAGCTCCTGCTCCTCTGAGGGAAGACATTGTAGGAGGAGGCTGACCTCAGGGTGCTCCTCAGGGACCTTGACCAGGGTGTGGTCGGGGAGGTGGCCAACAGCCAAGGGTTAGAGGAGCTGAGCGTGGTTATTTACATGCCACATAGGCGGCAGTTCCATCAGGACCAGAGGTCGTTCGAGATACGATCAGCTTGTTTAGCACTCTTGCATGTGCCTTGTTCGATTCAGGAAATTTTCACTCCTTTTTTGTACCCAGTCTATCCCATACTCTGGGTTTATATGTAGAAATACTTTGTGTGCCCCTAGTTTTGAGTACTCCAGTCAGAGGCTAGACCATCTTGTCTTATGTTTGTTGGGGATGCAGACTGATGTTGGGGATACATCAGCCTAGTGGAGACCTTCTTTTACTGCAGATGCAACCGTATGATGTCATTTTAGGAATTTACTGGATGTTCTTTGTGTGTTCCATTATCAGCTGCTTCTGAAGAAGGGTCATGTTTTCAAATATGGGTGGACAATGTGTGACTTTCATTGGCGAGCGGGGTTTCCAGGAGGACAACTGGTGAGTGGAGCCCCTTCTTTCCTTGTTAGCTGAGCTGTTAGTGGATTCGGCAGATACGGAGATGGTGGAAGTCCTGGGGATTGTCAGTGAGTTCATGTACATCTTCCATGTAGAGGTAGTGACTCTACCCCCTCGACGTGATGTTGAGTTCGGGATAGACTTGCAACCCGATGCATGTCTGATTTCAATAGCTCCCTAAGGATGGTGCCTTCTAAGTTGCAACAGTTATGGATTCATATTAATGATTTGATGAAGAAGGGTTTTGTCCGAACAAGCACGTCACCATGGGGTGCTCTAGTATTGTTCACAAAGATGGAAGATGGTGGTCTCAGGATCTTTATAGACTACTGTAGGATGAACTAGGTGAAGGTCAAGAATCGTTACCCCTCCCGAAGATCAAAGACCTTTTTGATCAGTTGAAGGGGGTAGGATGGTTCTACAAGATCGACATGTGGTCAGGATATCACTAGTTGAGGGTAAAGGAGGGTGACATCTTGAAGACTGCCTTCAGGTATAGATATGGGCACTTTGAATTTGTGGTCATGTTGTTCGGTGTTACGAACACACCATACATGTTCATGGGTCTCATGAACTCCGTCTTCCAGGAATATCTGGACCGATTCATATTCGTGTTTATTAATGACATTCTGATCTACTCAATATCATAGGAGGATTTCGCCAAGCATCTGAGAATAGTTTTAGATGTCCTCTGGTAGCACTAGCTCTGCAAAAAGTTTTCCAAGTGAAAGTTCTGGACACGAGAGGTGTACTTCCTTGGACATGTGGTGTTCGAGCAGGGAATAGAAGTGGACTCATTGAAGGTCAAAGTGGTTGTTTCTTGGGAATCACCCAAGAATTTGGTAGAGGTTCATAGTTTCCTAAGTCTAGCAGGTTACTACTAGAGATTCATACCCAACTTCTCCTAAGCTGCAGCACCTTTGACAGCCTTGACCAAGAAAGACCAGGATTTTGTATGGAGAGAAATTTTCCATGTATCCTTCAGTTACCTGAAGGGTAAGTTGGTTAGTGCCCTAGTTTTTAGGTTTCTAGAAGAAGGGGTGACGTTTGAGGTGTTCTATGATGCTTCAGACCAAGGTTTGGGGTGTTTACTGATGCAACAGTAAGGGGTGATCTCTTATGGGTCAAGGAAGTTATGTCCCCATGAGCGTAACTATGCCACCCATGATCTGGATCTTACAGCGGTTATGTTCGCACTAAAGTTTTGGAGGCATTACCTCATCAGGGAACACTTTGTGGTATTCACGGATCATAAGATCTTGAGGTATATCTTCTCCCAGCAGGACCTGAACTTGCGGCAGTGGAGGTGGATGGAGTTTCTTCAAGACTACAACTTCGAGATTTCCTACACCTTAGGAAAGGGGAATGTGGTGGCCGATGACTTGAGTAGGAAGTCACAAAAGGATGTGGTTTGAGAATCGGTAAATGATTAGAATGTGATGGAAGATTTGGCTTCCCTACACCTGGATGCAAGGGTGGAGGATGGAAGAGGTTGTCTATTCCAAATGACAGTGTAGTCCTCTCTATTGTAGCAGGTGGATGAGTCTTAGTGGGGGGACTTAGAGGCTTAAGTGATGTACGATCGTGTTATCCAGGGTAATGCTCTGGAAGGATGGTTGGAAGATCGACAAAATTGGGTGTTGTTTCATGGAAAGTTGTTCATCCTAGTGGAAATACGCAAGAGAGTTCTTGGTGAGTTCCACAACTCACCCCTAGAGGTACACTTGGGAGTTTCCAAAATGTAATAAGTCTTGAGGAGTTGTTTTTGGGGGCCCGGGGTGAAACAGTTAGTGGCGGAGTTTGTAGCGAAGTGCCTCGTGTGTCAGCAGGTGAAGGTTGAGCACCATGTTCTGGGTGGTCTGTTGTAGCCTTTAGATGTCCCTGAGTGGAAGTGGGGTGAAATCTCGATGGATTTCATGACAGGACTACCTAGGGTTCAAGGAGGCTTTAATTCTATCTGGGTAGTGGTGGACCGGCTGATGAAATCATCTCACTTTATGTAAATTAAGGAGTCGAGTGTGGTGGATACCTTAGCCCAAAGGTACATGGATGAGGTGGTGCGGTTTCATGGAGTTATGAGGTCCATTGTCTCGGATCAGGATACACGATTTACCTCACAAGTCTGGAAAGGATTGCAACATTCTTTTGGCACCCAGCTATGCCTCAGCACTGTTTCCAACCCCAGACAGATGGGAAGATAGAGCGGACCATCCAAACGTTAGAGGATATGCTGCGGGCATGTGTTCTAGACTTCAGAGGATCATGGGTGTGACACTTGCCACTGGTGGAGTTTACCTAAAACAACATTTATCACTCTACCATTGACATGGATCCATTTGAAGCCTTGTACGGAAAATCGTGTTGTTCACCCGTGTGCTAGACAGAGGTTGGGGAATCAAGTGTTCTTGGCCCGGAGGTGGTGCAGAGAATGATGGAGAAGGTTCAACTTATATGAGAAAGGATGAATGTGGATCATGACTGGCATAATTCGTATGCTAATCATAGGAGGAGACCCTTGGATTTCAATGTCAGGGACCACATGTTCTTGAAGGTCTCCCCTCGGCGTGGGCAACAGAGGTTCGGTAGGGGAATTAATCTTTTTCCCAGGTTCTTCGGACCCTTCGAGGTGTTGTGGTGGGTTGGTGAAGTGGATTATCAGTTGGCGCTACCACTGCCGCTACTGAGGGTGCACGATGTCTTCCATGTGTCTCAGCTCCATCGGTATCTACATGATGATTTGCACATCCTCAACTGGGGAAAGATGGATATTGAGGACGATGCGACATTTGTAGAGCAACCAATGAGGATCGAAGATTGTGATAAGAAGGTGCTTCATAGACGAACCATTCCCTTGGTTCGTGTGTTATAGAGGCATGGTGGCCTCGAGGAGAGTACCTGGGAATGGGAGGCACAGATGTGCACCTAGTACCTAGAGATTTTTTGATTTTTATGCTACTTTGTTCATACTTGATTGTGATGTAATGCTTAACCCTCTTTACTATAGGATGTGATGTTCCCTTGTTATTTGAATGTGTGTGAAGAGTCCTGAATGTGGGGAGGGGATAACCTGATCCCTAATCAAGATGCATTAAAGTGGATGCGATTAAACCTGTGCGGGAGAGTCAGTGCCTCCCAAAGTGGATAGTATCTTGACATGGGGGAAGGGACTCCCTGATCCATATGACTAGATGGTATAACCTTTACATGTCGGTGTGGTTACTTGAGGGAGAAGAGCGTAGTGTATCCATGGTCGTTTAGGAGATAGATGAGGGAGAGGTGTTCCTAGATATCGAGGTTGTTTCAGATTTCAAATAACTCTAGGGTGGGTTGTCTCTGAGAGGTATCTGTGAGGTGGTTATTTGGACCCCTCTCTTTTCTTCAGGTTTATCATTGAATTCTAGAGGACGAGAATAGTTTTCGAGGTATTTGATGTAACATCTCAGACCCTCCTGGTCCATTATTTTCCAAATTTTTGGTGTTTAGGATGTCCTGGGAACCATCAGTGACTCATTTAGGGAGTTTTCTAAATTTCAGGAATGGGACTTGGCGTCATCGATGGCTATTAGTGGCACTGATTGGCATCAGGGTCACCGATGGGCGTCAGTGGCACCGATGGGACTTGGCGGCACCGATGGCTATTGGTGGTACCGATGGGAAACAGTGGCACCAATGGGCCTCAGTGGCACTGATGGGTCGTCCATAGCACCAATAGGTATCGGTTCTAGGGCGACGGTGATAGGGATATGGTTCCGGGGCAACGGTGCGGGGGCGATGGTGTCGGGGTGACGGTGTTGGGGCGATGGTTTTAGGGCGACGGTGTCGGGGTGACGATTCTGGGGTGACGATGTCAGGGCGACGGTTCCAGGATGACGGTGCTAGGGTGACGGTGTGAGGACGACGGTGCCAGGGTGACGGTGCCATGGGGACGGTGACTCACCTAACGGTGATTCCTTCCCTGTTTTTCCAATACCTCCCAATTTTGCCCCTGTAACGTATCTTTTGACGTAAAATTGTTTTAATACCATTTCCAAATCCATTTAAAGGCATTAAAAGATATTTTAAATCCCCAATGGTTGGAAGACTCTTGAGCTACCAAAAATGTGTGGCCTTTTTCCTCGATGTCACACCTTATCGTGTTTTACAGTTTCACCCCTGTTACGCTTTTATCTCTATTTAATGAAAATCTATTAACTCACAGCCGTTATTGCCACCTCTCTAAGGAGAATTATTAAATAACAATTAATTCCATTGTGTGTAACCGTCCAACTACGTAGAGAAACCACAATCCACCTTTAAAACCGTTCAAGATTCCATATCCCGTAACTCTAGGATCTCGAATTTTATTACACAGAGTTTCTTTCTTATTATTGGATGGTCTCTTTTCCTTTCATTGGTGCATTTAGAGTCCCTCTACCTGAGGCTAGTTGTGCACCTATGATGGAGCCTTTTTCTACTCGCTCTTGGAGTCCTTGGAGTTCTTCCCCTGTAAGTCATGCATCCCCAGTTTTTTAGGCGAGGATAAAAATTCGATCGTTGATCATCCAAGTAGGGTTTTCCTTTGTCTCTCTTTACTATAGATCATGTGGGGTGGGTACGATAATATTACTTCAGGGATGGATGGAACCAAACCTTAATGAAGATAATAAATGGTTTCTAAAGAATGAGGGGTGTGTTTGATGATGTTGTTGTACTCTTTTATCTTTGAATTTATGTTGTAAATTATATGGGCTTATGTCCACTGAAAATCATGGTCGTTGGTGGTCCTTTATTGTGCACTAATGAACCTCTGTTTTCTGGATAATCCTGTGATTGAATGTCTATAACATGGAAACTGATTAATCACATAAAATTAGTTGATTAAATGGATTCCTGGTGAACAAGAATCCATGTGTGATCACCCCGGTTAACCAAACAGAAAGGAGGAACTTAACAAATGGTGTGTCTAAAATATGAAAACTCCCTTTCTCTATTCTGGTGACATGTATAGTTGATCTGCCTGGTGTTTGTAAGGTGACATGGATGGGGATGGGATCCTATATTGTAAAGTTGTTAGTTTGTGGATTTGGGTTCGCGTGGGGCTATATGTTGGGGCTTGGTTTGGTTCCATTACTTCGAGGTATCTCACATATCCCTTTTGTTGTTGTGACTTTATAATAGAACTGGGTGTGAATGCTTAAATTGATGCTTGGATGTTTTTTCTTTCTTGGATTGTGGTTATGCCTATTAGTTTCCCAGTAGTGAAGAATTATTTAAATGTAATCACTTGAATATGATAACAATAATGGTTTCAATGGGGAATTTTTTTTCCAGGAATGAGTTGTGCTTTGGTTGTGGTTGTTGTGCTTTTGTATGAATGAATAGTAACAAGGGTCTTTGTATATGGTCTAGTTTCGGGACCCTTAGGTTAGTATGAGTTCTTGTTTACCTATATATATAAATTTAGTTCTTATGTTTCTTATTCGCACCCCACCCAAGTTGAGCACTTCATGACGAACACCCCCATTTCATGGGGGAGGGTGTTTTTTCCAACGTCCTATTGGGTGGCTAGTTGTTAGATCCTTTCTACTCCCTCTCCTGAGCAACCCAAGAATCTTTGGTCAGACTTTGATGGCTTGAGGTCCATTATAGCCCAAGACTCTTTGGGCAGGGTACATTGTGGTGGTTGGCCCAGGTGTGTGTGGGCAGGTTTATTTCCCAAGTGTCTTTGGGATGAGGCCAAGGTGTCTTTGGGCATGGCGGTAATTATTCTGGACCAGGTGTTTTCGATCATGATTATTCATTTTTGTGGTGGACCAAGTGTCTGCGGGTGGGATTCATGGTTGTGGGGGCCCATAAGGTTGTTGTTGGGGCAGCAGTGGGACTACAGAGAAAGGGGGAGGTCTGATGCATAGGATGTCTTTAATAACCAGTGGGAAAGTGGTGTGGGGTAACCAAACATCGATGTGCTATTACTATTATTTTACCTGATTTGTGTTATTTGGGGAGTGTGACTTGGGTAGGATGGGTGGATAGTTTTCTTTATAGGTGTTTTGGTTGTCTCTTTTTTCTCACGGGGCATTAGAATGCCTCCCCACCTGTGCACGAGAGCTTTTGGTTTTGCCTACTGAGTATACCTGTATACTCACCCTACATATATATAAAACTACTTTTAGGTTTCCAGGAGGACTTCATGGACCATGCGGGACCATACTATCTCAGACGTTGGGACAGTTGTCTTTGTTGTTTTATTTCTTTTGGTACTTTTCCTTCAGAGTTTTTCTTGTAATTGTATGGGTTATCTTTGAACATGCATATGGGAATGGGTTTTGGCTTTACTTTTAACTTAATCATTGGAGTTGTTTGGATTTTTACCATCGTATCTTCTGATCCTACTAAATAAAAAGGGTAATGCCTTCCATATTATGTGTGATTCTATACCCTTGGTGTTAGTCTCTACTCTGGGGCCTATTGAAGGTGGGACTCATGGGTCATTATCTCTCCTTTAACTTAAGGAAGGTTCTGGTAGTTTTTTGTCCCTTTCCTCATCTTGGTGAAGGCGGTTCATGGAACATATGGTGTCGTGGCCCTTCGATATACGTGAAATACCTATCACAAAGTTTTTGGATATTCCATACCACTTCCACTTTGGGATCATAAGGGGATGTAATAAACCTATCGAAACATGATACTCAGCCTTCACTAGCTGACAGGTGAGGCATTGAGAGACAAACTCATCTAAACTCCATCTCATACCAGACCACCAATTTTCATTGAAGGTCTATGTACATCTTCCCCATATCAAGATGTATATCTAGGGGAGAAGTATGGAACTCTCACATCACCTCCTTCCACATCATGACTAAAACCATCGTCCGTCCCTAAAAAAATATGACATGATTCCCTCCTTCAGAATATCCATCTGGTGAATCCCCCATGGATATCTAGTCATGTAAGACCTCACAGATGATGTATTCTAGATGGGACTCTCTCACACACTTGAGAGGTGGAGGAGTCAACATCATTAACTGGAGAAAATTTATACCCACCTACTCCACCAGGGTCAGCTGCAAGAAGCCAGATGCTCTGAAGCCTCTTGCACCAAGCAAGTCTGGGACTTCCTACTAAGTAAATTTACTACTACATTCCCCTTCTCTTTAATATAGACTATCTCAAAGTCATAGTCCTACAATAACTCTATCCAACATCATTGTCTCGGGTTCAAGTCTCTCAGTGTGAAGACATACCTGAGTCTATGATGGTCTGAGTAAAACATAGGTGCTCTCCTAGAAGATAATGCCTCCACCTACTTAGGGAGAAGACTACCATTTCCATCTTTAGGTCATGAGTTGCATAGTTATGATCATGGTGTGTCAACTGCCTCGACCTTTATGTGATAACTACATGTCACTGCATCAACAAAAATTCGAGCCCATCTTCTAAGTCATCACAATACACTACGTACTTCATGCCCTCCTCTAGTAGTCTCAACATGGGAGCACTCTTCATCTCTAACCTCAACTCCTAGAAGGTCCTCTGGAACTGCTCAGTCTAGGTAAATGGATTCCCTTTCCACATCAAGGCAATCAAAGGGGCTACAATACTGGAGAAGTCTTTCACAAACCTCTTGTAGTACCCTACCAAGCCAAGAAGGTTATGTACCTATGACATGATATTGGGTGGCTCCCAAGTAAGAACCACATCAATTTTCTAGTTCCACAGATAAACCTTGATAAAAAATGACATGCCCCCAGAAGTGAACCTCATGTATCCAGAATTGGCACTTCAAGAGTTTTCTATAAATCTAGCACTCTCAATGAAAATCTAGAACCATACTCAAGTGCTTTATATTCTCCTCCTCTAATACAGAGTAAATGAGTATGTCATCGATGAAGACAACTTCAAACTGGTCCAAATACAGCTAAAAGATCCAGTTAATTAAATCCAAAAACATGGTAGGGGAATTTTTCATGCCAAAGGGCATCACTATGAACTTAGAGTGTTTGAAGCGACATCAGAATTACAACTTTGGAATATAAACCTCACGAACCCTCAACTAGTGGTAGTTAGACCAGAGATTGATCTTCAAGAACCATGTTGTGTCTCTAAACTAGTCAAAGATTTCATCAATCATTGGAAATGAGTACTTGTTCTTTATTGTGGCCTAGTTCAGGCAATGATAATCCACAAAAATCTGCAAGCTCTTGTCCTCCTTTTTCACAATTAACACTTGAACTGCCCAGGGGGACACACTGGGCCTAATGAAACCCTTCTCTCAAAGGTCCTCCAACTATAACCACAACTCCCAAAGCTCGGTAGGGTCCATACGATATGTTTTAGAAGATATCAGATAATTGTCGAGATGCAAGTTGATGTAAAACTCTATATCCCACCTTGGAGGTAGTCCTAGAATGTCCTTGGGGAAGACGTTCATATAATCCTCCACAATTGAAGGAATCTATATTCTTGAAGATCTTGATTCGCCATGGGATATACTTGATAGCTAATGGGTGATGGGATACAACCTCCTGCTCATAGAACCCACTCAAACTTCCATGATATATCTCTCACCCATAAAAGTGAATCTCATCCCATCAGTGCATAGACATCTAACTCATATGCGGTGAAAGTCAATCAGGGCTTGAACCATGGAAAAAAATCCATACCCAATATGGTGTCATAGGGTTCCATTGTGATGACCAAAATTTCCCATGTGAACCTCTCTCCACCAAGTGATAGCTAGCACTACCAACAGATAAAAGATATAGAAGAAGCATTACCTGTAGAAACCTCAAGACATAACCGCTGGGTTAGTGCCTTAACTAGGAGCTCTATCTCTCACAACAGAAGTATAGAGATGAATGAATGACTGAAACCTATGTCTACTAATAATAAATAAAGAGTATAATAAACACATATCATACCTCTAATCATCTTGTGCGTTGCGAGGTCATAAGCCTCTAAAGCCTATAGTTGTCCTTAGCCCTGATCACCTGCTCCCTGAGCCTAACATGGGATACCTAATAGTGGTAGTAAAATTATATCATAGAATCTCCCACCACACATAGATACTCTTACTCCTCTTCCATCTTTTACTCCTGGGGGACCACCCTTCCCTCTCCTATGAGATCCATGATCATGGTGTTGCCTCTGTCGAGGCGGCCCATTAGCTACCTGTCTACGCTCCTCAGCATGTCTGGTCAGGTAGTCATGTGCTATGTGACCTTTCCCATCACAGTCATATCATCAACCCTCTTTATAAAATCCTAGTGCTCTGTGTTTTCCCTAACCATGTGTCTAAGTCTAATAATGGGGAGGTCACATGCATCGAATTCTTGCCGTCTAGCATTTACTAGCTGTTATAGATGACTCAACCCTATGATGCCTACTGATAGCTCTAGATGTATGGCATCCCACTAACAGAAATCTATCCGTTACCAATGTTGGCTCCAACACCCCAGCATGGGTGGGGATTCACAAGGGAACCACGCTGGCATGAATCTCTCTACGAAGTCCCTACTCAAACTTCCATGCTCGAAAGTAGCCATTGTAGATCATGTTAATGGAGTATCAGGTAAGGTATGTGAACATCACTGCATAATCAGCCTCCATTATCCATCCCTAATGCAACTATAGAAGCTCCTGAATCTAAACTGATCATAAGAAGGAGGGGTAGTACTCCTCATGGAAGAGATGATGTAAGTTGATCCATGAGAGTTTTGAATCATTATGTATCTAGGTAACAAGACTCCACCAATGACCAGATGCTCCATGGAAAAGGATATCTGCTAGTGAAACCACCTAATCTGTCAGTGTCCGGATGATTCTGAAAACATGGACCACCAACTATAGTCAATCCTTAGCTACTAGAGGATCTAGGTCACTGTAAAACCTCAGTGTCATCTAGTGCTAGAACTCACGGATCACGCTAAGACTGCATGAATCATCAGGCTACTCTGTTGGGATGATCTGCTGCTCAATAGTTGGAGGTGCTTATACCTACCCACCTAGAGGGGTAGGCTTGTGGGATGGACCCTGAATTGAGGCCTTGTCGCTCATCGGATCATCATTATGGTCTAGAACTGTTATCCTGGTCGGCTATCATTGTGGAGGCATCCTAAAATTTTAATCAAGACATACCATGGTCAGATGAGCATATATATATATATAACAACAAATGGTATCTGACTCAAGAAGGATAGTCAAAGACTCAATACTATATGATTCATGTACCATTGATCCCTACAACTAATGTATCGATATATCGAGTCGATAAGTAGATATTCAAGGTCTTGGTGAATGGATACATCAGCCACCCGCACTATCACTGGATTCCATGACCTGAGATCTACACTCAAGACTCTGTGACATTGTTTCCCTAATCCCAACCAAATCCTCACAAGGGGAACACTCCAAGAACCTTCCTAAGTACCTAACCACCTTTTATATCAATATGTCACGACCCGACTCAAGTTGGGTCTCGAGTCGAAACTACCCC
This sequence comes from Viscum album, assembly GCA_963277665.1. Classification (NCBI taxonomy): domain Eukaryota; kingdom Viridiplantae; phylum Streptophyta; class Magnoliopsida; order Santalales; family Viscaceae; genus Viscum; species Viscum album. Next base: position 600,337,768 of record OY728125.1, read on the forward strand.
AAGCCCATCTCCATAGGCCAAGGGTTTTCAACCAGTGCTGAAGGAATAACCAAAAATGAAAGGCCTTTCCTAAGTACCTATACACACACACACAAAACCATATCAATTCATAATTTTATAGGGATAATGGTAAAAGATGAAAAATACTAGGGAAGCAACCATGCATGTAAAACCTCTAGACAGTACAATGGTATGGTAGTGTAAAATGAAAAGTAAAGGGGAAAATACACGCCCAACCTGGAAAAAAATAGAAAGTAAAATGTTGAGAGAGACCAAAACCTAATCTTCAAGTTGTGACCACCATATGTGGTCCAAAGTACCAGGTATCCCTAAGCTCCTTTGAAGTCACCACTGACCTATCAAGCATTTTCATAATACATGACACGTGCAGGAAAAGCCAATATAGGGGTGAGTATATAAATACCTAGTAGGATGCCCCAAAATCTGAAGGGGTGGTAGTAAGAGATACAATAGGAATATAAATATTGTAGATAACAAATAGATGTAGAAAGAAGTGAAAGAGAATAGCTCAACCCAAACCAAGAGAGAGTAACTTCATCCAAACTTCATCCAAACACCAGTGGCTCAACATGGTGTGTAGATGAACTACACATCGAGTATTTTCTACCTATAGTAGGAGAGTAGACTCATCCAACCACGAGAAGCTAAACACAGAAAGCACATGGCATACCCTATGTGTCTTCGCATCCCATAGAAGGAGAGTAACCAAATCCAAAGGTATGGATATAGGTGTGTGTATGTGTGTGTGTGTGTACTCATCCCAAAGAACCCCAAATATGAGATAATGGATATCTCCATCTCATAGCTCATCCCAAGAAGAAGAGTCACCAACAGTTCAAAAAGTCCATCAATAATGCCTAGTATCTCACGTGTTTGCCCAAAAGTAACCATCCAAGTCAAACCACACCTCGTCACTATGTCTTATAGTTGAGGGGGAACAAAATCCAAGTAGAGGACCTACGCCCAAGTGTGTCAGGTGGGTTCCACTCTTTAATTATCTGTAGAGGACTTATTCCCACTCTAATGGGGGGTTCCACTTTAGTGTCATGAGGACTTGTGCCTTATCCGATAGGGGGATCCACTTCGTAGGTAGAGGAACCTCACCCAAGATAATGGGGGGTTCTACTCTATAGGTTGAGGACCCGCACCCTGGAGTGATAGGGGGTTTCACTCTGGTCATTAAATACCCATGTCATATCCGATATGGGGTTTGACTTGGAAGGTAGAGGACCCACACCCATGCTGATGGGGGGTTCCACTTTAAAGGTCGAGGACCCATGCCTCGGTGTTACAGGGGGGTTCCACTCTAGTCATCGAGGACCACACCCAATCCGGTAGGGGTGTTCCACTTGGTAAGTAACTGTAGAGTACTCACTCCCATACTAATGGGGGGATTCCATTTTATAGGAAGCCTCTGGTGGTCCCGCCTGATCACTACCGTCACTAGGTCTTTCCTCAAATAAGAGTTTTTCTTAGAACATTCCACATAATATCCCTAAATTCAAAACAAAGGGAACTATCACATTCTATGTGAAAAAACACTCAGGATAGGATACTTATGGTCCAAAATCTGAGTTCAAATGAAGGAGATGTGGAAGCTTGAATTTTTCTCAAAAGGAGTCAAGGGATACATAGCATGTGAGGGGACCCACATGGTGTTTGGTCCTATTACACTGCCCAGATGTGTCCCTAGCCATCACACGACCCCAAATCCATGTCGAAGTACTTGCCGTGTTGGTGGGAAACACAGCGTGTCCAAGCTATTTGGGACCGGGTCATGTACCTCTGTCCATGTTCATGTACTCATGTTGTGTCTGTATAATTCAGTACACGACATGCCTCTTCACATGGGGTGCCACCAGTGTGCTCTGGTCAAGCTCATATACTTGGGCACATGAAAGGTACCTGGTCATGTACTCCTTCACATGGGTTATCCACATGGGGAATGTGGTACACGGTGTATAGGAGGGATATATTTTGTTACATCTTTATAAATTTCCAAAACCCTATTCTCTGCAGCTAAAGGGATACATGTCATGTGTTCATCGCAGTACATGGAGTGCAGTTGGGATTTTCATAAAATATCAGATCAACTTTCTATGTGGTAGATATCTCATTCCGCCTTCAGATTTGGATTTTTCTTCTACCCATTCTTTGTGGATCTAGAATCGGACGATGGATTCTGACCCTTTGGTGGCCAGAAACTCAAATCTTGTTTGATTCCAAGCAAACTTGTACATGCCTATCACACTGTGCATGCCTTGATACATTATTTCAATGATGATTCAGATATCAATTATCCAAATGATCATCCACAATCTGTAACCATCCCATATTTGTGCTTGATTCATCAATATATCCCCCCGATCACGAATTCGTCGCTATTCTGGGGGTCCGATCAGGCTCAGTACCTCCCAATAATGTCTAACCAGGACTGAGGGGTCCAATCGTTGAATAACATAATGAAATTGAGGGGGAAAGGGAAAAGAAAAAAGGTTTAACAATCGTTAGACAAGTGTTCTTGGCCAACGATCAAGAACGGAGATTTTCAGGTTAAAAACATTGAATAACCAAATAAATCAGTACTTAGGAGAATGTCAAGGATCCACAATTAGCGCATATCAATATAAGGGATTTATATGCTTGATAAATTTAATCAAAAGGTCATAAACTACAAATTGAATTTAAACTGAATTTTTACCTCCTACAATGCACATGGGATGCCCTCATGGCCAGACATGAGTAAGACATTACAGGAAACTCCCACGCATAATCCCCATACACACCATTACCGCTCCATAACAACACCCAAGAATCTCCCACACATATACCCATCCACACCATTTTCACTCCATGGTAGAATAAGTCCTACCTAGATATTGGATCTTTCGTCATCGAAGAACGCACTTGCCAATGATTGAAGGAAGTTGTTGCTTTCACTGTGTCTTGATTTGCGCTGATCCATCATTTCATCGTTGTCTGATGTGATTCACCAATGGAAGGAGGAAGAGAATCTCCAAAATCCTCCCAAGGTTTATGTAGATAACCCTGGAGGATTATCCATGGTAGTATACTTATAGAATCTTGTTTAGGTTAAAACAAATTAATTAATTAATTTATCCACTGAATGTACCGCCAACAGGTGATATTCCAAACAGCCCATGCCAACCTATTTTAGGTCGTTCCTAGGTTAAACAATGCATTCTTGACTCAACCATAGTCTTTGATTTCTTATTCGAGATTATTTTTAAGAGTTATCTCATTTTCTTTAAGAAAATACTCACACATAATATAAAATATATTTAATATTTTTATAAAAATTAATTCCAAGCACATTGGGCCCCAGAATCGTATGTCATCTCAACGCTTGGTTCTGAAAATATATATATAAATATTTCAAAGTCTTACAAGGCAAAAAACGGGTCTCTACAATGTTGTGGTCTGTATACTAATCATGTCACAATTAGTATACTAACCCTCTCAAATGACCATCTGAAGAAGGTCTGCAGTCAGTCTACTAACCACAAATCGATTGATTGTGTGACCAAAATTCCACCTTATCATGGCCCTACTGGAAGAACCAAACTTGTATTAGGAATTCCTACTGTGATGTGCCACTATTTTCTCCACCCTACCGTGATGTATCTCACCGGTAACCACGACCCACCACACCACCTTACCGCGCCAGGACTTTAGCCTACCATGAGTGCCCCTCACCATCTTTTTCCACCACTAGAACACTATGAATCACTATAGATTGAAGCCTAAAAAAATATACCAATAAATAGAATAAGAAACCCACAATGGATGAACATGCCTGAGACACCGTTGAAGCATGACTCCACCTGAAATCTTTCAACTGAAGCTTGAATAAGCTGATGAGCCGCACTAGAGGAAGTTGATCCTCTACTGGAGATACCGTGACACTGCCATTTGCTCCTAAAATCCGAGCATCATCACGCCTAAAAAAACTAAAGCGTTGCCCACCAGATTTGAAGACTCATTGTCGATGAGGAACCAGAAGACAACCGGAGACCCCAGTGTTGATGATGTCCTGCGCTGTTGAAAACCGACTGCACCACCTTACAAACTTGAGGTCGTAAATCTCGAAATAGATCCAAGTTAGCTACATGCTAGAGAAAATAGATGTCATCATTGTTAATGATTTTGATCGAAGATTCTTGGAGAACCATATTTGAATCATCGGTGGTTGTAGATTGTGGGAGACACTGAGTTATCACTCATGAATCTAATGAGTTTAGAGTTGATGGTTTTATTCTTCAGAAGATATGTGAAGGGTAGCTGAGATTGGATCATCCATGATTTGATCTTGTTCTTGTTGAATTTCATATCCTTATTTCTATCTTGATTTCTTGTTTCTATTATTATTTCCTTATTCTTGTTGTTTCACTGCCCTCTTTACACTCACTATCTCACCCTTTGTGTTTTTCAACGCTGTTTTGTGCTATTTTCCTTTACTGATTTCAAAATATATAAAAACACAAAATAGTTTTCGAAATATCATTGGGTATTCAACACTGATTCCTTGAGAGTAACCCTAAGGCTATCCACTATGCTATATTTTGGGTTTATAAATGTATCCTTGACTGTCCTCATGACAAGGATTCCATCAGTTGAAATTGTAACATTTGATATTGTAAAGTTAAGAAGTTTGAATATGTTCAAATTGTTGAACATTTGGAATATGATTCCTAAATATCACCATTATTCAAACTGGATTACTTTATAGATATTTCTCACTAAAAATTTAGTGGTAGGGTTTTATCATATGGTCAAATATAGATGTGTCTTGAATTACATATGGTGTAATGAGTTAATAAAACCCAGAAAGTGCAACAAACATAAGGTTGATCTAGTAGTTTTTCATATATGATATGATAAATCAGTGCTTATATTGGTTTTGTTAAATATTATTAAATAATTTAATAATATTAAAACGTATCATTTTTGAGGCAATCTCCCCTTTATCATCCTTTCATGTTGGTTTTATAAATGTATATATAGATATATATTTTTCAAACTATGATGATAATTGACCTCTCAAAGTACGCCTTTGAGTTATCCATTACTGGTATTCGTTATGGAGTATTATAGGTTGTGATGAAATGTTAAGGTTCACATGAGAATGATTCTAGTATGGAGATACAAACTATGCTCATGAGGCACAACATAAAGAATAAGATTCTTTGTGTGCATTGGATGACCTACTAAGTATACCACATGGAGTGTCATACATATGTCTTTGGTATACTAGGGGTGTATGGATCATATTTGAATCCCAATTACTAGAGGTTGGAAATATACATATCATGTTAACCTTCATACATTGATACCTTACCTACAAAACTCTACATATTGACTTAGCTAATATGGGGTTGGTTGGGTATGTTATTGATCATGTCATCGGTTGGAGCTTAACCAAGATGAGATTTATCCTCTCGTATAATGAGTATGACATTTGGTCCCTAGATTGAGATAAATTGTAGTAATGTGATTTCACACCTATATATCATATATCTATTCGGATAAGGGACATGTGATGTGCTTATTCATAAATATGAATGAAATGTGATGCATTTATTGATCAAATTAGTCTACATTTTGAGAATCGAGAACATATGAGTTGTCTATATGAGATTGACATGATCTGTTTCTCATAGTCACTCGATGTATTAGACAAAGGTAAAATATAAAAATGTATGTTTTCATATGATACAGATCGGTGGAAATAGGTATAGAGATACATGTGTTTGAGGGAGATCACACTAGATCCCTTTATGACTTGAGTAGCATAGACATTTTCTAGAGGCTACCCTTTTCTTACATATATGAATCCAAATATTCATATTTGTTGTCAATTCTATAGTCTCATGGGGTCACACTTTGTGATTGACTGAATATGGATTGAGTTTGACTCAAAGAGCTACTCTAAAAATGTTTTAAAGTTAATACAAAAGGGTTTTTGATGGGTGTTCATAAGGTATTTCATATGATGTGATACTAGGTGAATTTAATGATAGAATTCCAAAAATGTTTTGGAAAAATATTCAAAATGATTTTTGGATATGTTTTCACAAGGTATTGTATACGATACAATATAAGATGAAATGGCAGAAAGTCTTTTAGGTTTTATTGCAAGTGGGAGATTGAAGGGAATATACCTTAAAGGTGTGTGTGTGTGTGTGTGTGTGTGTATAATATACACACACTATATTATCATGGGAGCTGGACACCCAAGCCATTTTTTCACTTTGTCTATCATTTAGTGGGTCATTTCATAATATGAAATGTGTGAGAGGAGTTACATTCATATGATGAATGTTTATATTGGATGAAGCATTAAATCGTGCATTGAAATGCATGATTTAATGCATGCATTGTCGATGAGCTTCCTCGAGGGATTTATAAAGCCTACTGTCATATGATTGAAAGTGTGGATACATGCATATTGATGCTTGGTCAAACCTCTCTTGAACCTGAAGTTCTTTTCATTGTCTTCTTTTGCACCCAAGGCTCTAGCAAACCGTGGAGGAAGATAGGATCCCACTTGAACGTCGAGCGATTCAGATCAACCCATGGATACACCTTTGGGAGTGGATACCTTTTGGATTCCCTTAATGATCTTTATCAAGCATATCAAATGAAGATTAAAGGTTTTTTATTCTCTTTGGTGTATGGTATGTTTTTACAGTGTTCTTCATTTCGGTATTTTGTGTAGTTCCATTTTTCTATGCATGGGAGATCCTCGAACTAGGGTTTAAATCGCTTCGACGTGATTTGATAAGTGTTATTAGATTAATTTGAAACCGTTCAATATGTCTTTCATTGTCCCATTAGAAAAAAAATTATATAATTTCTTAGATTTTCTCAAAATGGACTCAAATTAAGAAAGGTGTCTTGATGTGTTCATTTAAAACGATTAAATTTATTATGACTGTTTATTGTTAATATCTCTTATAGAATGTCCAATATTATTCCATAATATTAATATTATTATAAGTATCATGCTTATAACTTAAATATATTTTTAAATTCATCCTTCTTAAGCGTCGATGAAAAATAGAACACGTCGTTCATGGATGTTGTAGTATGTACATACGCATGATGACATCTTCAATTTTTGAATGGTTTAGAAGGAAGGTATAAAATGAATATTTTATTGGTATAATAACATTTTGGTATATTAATTATGTCAATGTTATCATACTTTCATGGATAGAAAAATATTTGAGGGGTGGAAGAAGAAATGGGTTAAAAGAGCTTGGTTGAGAACATTACTTCTTTATTCGGATGTTCTACCTTGGGTAACACTTTAAGGCTCCTTAGTTTGGTCTTTTGGCATGACCAATGCTTCTAGAATGTGGGTAGATGATTGAGGAGAGACTAGGATAGAGTTTTATTAGAGTTAATGCTTTAGAATGAGTGGATAAATGTGCTGGATGTGAGCTTCTTTTATAGATGAAGGGAATGACATTTTTATAAATACAACTTCTTAATATAAAAAGAACACATGTTTCACATGACATATGGATCCCAAGTGGACAATAATGGGGTGGGGAAGGGTTAAGATCAAACATCCCTCAACCATTCATTTGCACACATGTTTTAAACATGTTTTTAGGCCTTTTACTCTTTGATTTATTACTTTTATAATTTTAGGTTTGACCATTGTAACTAGATTTTGCCTAGGTGTTTTATTTTTTATGCTTCAAAATATAATTGAAGCAATTATATAATTTAGACCTACTGGTTTCAAATATGAAATCCATTTTGTTTGATTTGATTTCTAAAAGTGATCAAATTAAATTTAAAAGTAATAATTGTATATCGCATTAAAATAGTTTTTAGATAAATGTGTTTTTAAGCATAAAATTGAGTTTAGGATACAATTATGAGTGTTATTGATTTCCATGACATTAATTAGTTTATTATTAACCAAATAAGAGTTATGTGTCTTTCAAAATAAGCTAAAACCAAAACTCACCTTGTGAAGCTTAATTAAAAGTAAGGCTAAAAGTGGTTTTTAATATGATAGAGTATTACTTAATTTCCCAAATGTTAATCACGAGTTTCCTCAATTCAAAGTAGTATCATTCACTCTATAAATATATTTTTGGTCATGAAAAATGTTTTATACGCTTTTAAATCACGCTTACTTCATGATAAAGTAATAAACACAATAATATTAGTAAAAACTGTATTTTTTACTATTTACCTAAAAATCAATTATTTCAGAAAAATCTCAAAAAATTACCCTAGGATGATATTGTAATTCTAACTCTAAAAATGAAGTTAATTTGATCTAATTCAAATTCTAAAATTTAACTTTTAAATAAAATCATAAAAATATAATGGAAACTATTTTCATAGGAAATATATTTTTTAAAATATAGATTGTTCTTGCTCTTATTTTCAATCAATTACTAATTAGATTAGTGTTATATTATACACACCAATAATATATTTAATTTATTTAGTTTCTTTAAATAAAGCGCACGAAAAAAATTAGAAGAAAAAATTAAGAATAAAATGATCTCATTGATTTTATCAATGCATTAATAAATGAACTTTCTTTTTTCTTTAAAAGTAAAAAATGCGAAATTTGTAAAATACATGTGATAAATAACTTATTACATTAATAGTTACATGATTATATCATTCTGATTTCTAATTTCATTGTCCTTCAAGATCACCATGTGATATATAAACATAAGGTAAGCCCTGATGACAATCAAGAGTGGTAATTCTACTAGCATGGACCTCGTGACAATTTTTACGAGTTTGAACTTCTCTCACATATGATTTTGCTCATACTGTAATTGCTGGAGTTCAATTTGAGCTTGACATGGAACAATGAAACTCCCTCTTTTCCAAGCTCACACAAGCGAGACTTCCGCTATCCGATGTTTTTTTTGGGTAATTTTCTTAATATGATTACTTTATTTTATACCCGCTAATTTATGGATCATATCACAATAGTCAAATTTAATTATTTTATTATAAAGTGTCACAAATCAATTTAATTCGATGTTGCGTGGAGAACAAGTTGCTATCATGATATTTATTTAATGAAAATACATCCGACTGTTACATGTCTACTATACAAATGTATTGGTTCATCAATTTTATTACAAATACCTAAGTTTACATTTTATCTAAGTCTACAAATATCTAAGTTTAGAACCAGGTGCCATTTGTGTACAAAAAACCGATTATTTATTCTAACTGAATAGTTTTTGAGGAAGTGTTGCAAACAAAAGATTTCCGAGCGGCTGTTCAAAATCCCTTATTGGCAGAGTCGGTCGATTTCCGAGTGGTTGTCGGAAACTGTTTTGCTTTCGATCATGGCTGTCTCAGCTCAGCCTACGCCTCCGTTCTGCACTTCGCTGCGCTCCTCCGCCGGTAACAGCATAGGGTTTTATTCTTCGAATCTCCCTCTCTGTTTGTTCTCTTTCAGGACGATGGGCCGACGGCGGACTTCATCGCTCATCGTTTTCTGTAACGGTAATTGGGCACCCCTATCGCATTTTAGGGTTCTTCGCATTCTTCTCTGATTGAATCTATTTCTTCGTTCTGTATTACCAGAATCCAGTGCTGGAGTGGCTGGTAGAAATAGAAGAGACTTACTTGAAGGATATGGTATCGATCTTGATGAGTTCTTGTCCGAGCCTTTTCCAAAGGTCCGCTCTCGCTTTCCACATTCTTCCATCCAATTTCCCCACCGCCCTTTCTTTTTAGCATCTTTTAGGTATCAACAACTGGTAATTCCGCGTTGGTAAATAATTGTTTTCTTTGCCACCATACTTCAAAAGCTACTGAACAGTGTCTCAGCTCTTATGTTGTGATTTCCTTGTTTTGCTATCATGGAAGCCTAGAAAGAGAAAGGAATGGAAAAATAATGGGAAGGGAAAGCAATCTCCGGACGAGAAGCCTAAGTCCCCGCGTGAGACCCATAAGCTGCTTCAGGTAGGCTTTTATTTAGTTTGCAATTGCTTGAGAAAAAAGGCGTGCATGGCCATGGGAACTTTCCATATTAATGTTATGGTAACTGCTGCACATTCAAAACTCCAGGTGCTTGGGGGGAAAGCTAGAAGGATGAAACTGATCTCACCAAAGGGCATGGATGTGCGGCCAATGATGGAAGTTGTAAAAGGTGCAACTTTTAGTATCTTGCAGGTAGAATTAATCGTCTGATTTTACACCCAATTGAAATATTTTTCTCATGAATTAATTTTCTGGTTGATTAGCCTGAAACCGATTGCCTTCTGCATCCTTATGAAATGTGAAAAGTTTGTTCTTATAGTTGCTGGTAATTTTTTTTTTCTGCAAAGTTTTGTTTAGGTGGCTGGCGGCTGTCCTGCATTATTGAGGTCTGGTCGCTGGTTAGACTTGTATAGCGGTACAGGATCCGTTGGAATTGAAGCTCTCAGCCGAGGATGTTCTGAGGTACTTACTGTAAGGCATCTTTTCGCGTGGTGAGGTGTGAAACCCAGATAAAGTGTTCGGCCTGTTGAAGAATTGCTCACTTTTCCTGCCTAATGGCAGGCTTTCAACTGAAAATGCTACACACAATGTTTTGTAAAAAGAGTTTTTTAGCTGTAACTTCTTTTATTTATGGACTCAGTAACACGGATTTGACATTATGATGGCATCTGAAATCCGTGTTTAGGCTTTGGCCAGTGTTTCTACTCACTTTCCTTTTGATGTTCCTTTTTTCATCTTTTCCCTGAAATCCCTAGGTGCATTTTGTTGAGATGGATCCTTGGGTGGTCTCAGATGTTCTGCGCCCTAATTTAGAATGGACGAAGTTCCTAGACATCTCAACCATACACACTGTCCCTGTTGAAAGCTTCTTGGAACGAGCAAGGCACTGTGTAGGTATATGCTCCCTCTCTCCTCTCTCACTCTCTCCTGCACTTTCTGCTGTCTCATGGCTTGCATGCCTAAAACAAGTCTTTCAGCTTTAAAACTTAGGGCTCGCTGGATAGAGAGTCCTCTGTAAACTGGAATTGAATGACAAACCATTCATTCACGAACAGATGTATACTTCAACCAAATGTGGAAAGTGCTCATCAATATCCAAACATTGCATTGATTATTAGTAAGTTCATCATCTGTTTGAAAATGAAGGTGTTAACTGTTATCTGCTGATCTGCTGTCCAATGTGCGAAGCTCAAGTTGACTCCCTTGAGGAGAGAAAGCTCTATTTATCGAACTAAAGTTTTTGATTAGTCAATCCTGTTGCATCTCGTTTGAAATAACATTTGCTTCTGCATGGATGTAGAAGGAACGTTTGATTATATTAGCGTGACGCCACCCTACACGGAAGTCGTTTACAAGACTCTAATGGGTCAAATTTCTGAGTCGGGTTTAATTGGGGAAGATACATTTATAGTACGTTTTATTTCTCTGTCACAGCTTGAATGCTGTTCTTCCCCACTGATATATGTTCTAAATCTTGTGATGAGTTAGGTGGTGGAGTACCCTTTAAAAACAAACATGTCAGATTCATGCGGCTGTCTTCTGAAGGTACATTTACCCTTGTATTGAATGGCTTCACCAACATGAACTGAACTCGATTTGTTCCATGGCTGTGTGTTGATCTGCAGATAGCTGATCGAAGATTTGGGCGAACGAATTTAGCGATCTATGGACCCAAGTGGGCACAGAAGAAGAGAGATTCAGTTGAGTCGCCGAGTGCTTAAATTCACGGTGAAAATTTCATGTGTCAACAAAGGATGTGTTTGAATAACACTCTTATAAATACACTAAAAAGATGAACATGACATTCTATGTGGTGTTTTTCAAACCGAGTCATATTTGATTCATCAAATCTTACATGCAACTCATGTGAGCATTTTTTATAGTTGAATGTATATAAGCATTTTGTTCATGCTAACCTGACATCATGATATGCACTTCTGTGATACTTTTTTATGTATGGATAACACATGATCCTTAAAAATCAAGAGGATTATTATCATGGGATAGTGTGGTGAAGTACCTTTACATGAAATAATGATTATGTACGAATGTCTCTATCTATAAATAAAGTATGATATAAAAATGGACTCAAACCATGATCTCATAATAGGTTGTCAAGGCACATTTTCGGCACTCCTACATTCACTAGTGTCAATATCGTGTGTATCTAATACCTTGAGGCCATGTGTTCTATTTATCTACTACTATATTATTTGTAGCAATCATTCTTAACTTTACATCGGAAGATGTGTTTGAAATTCTTGTGAGATGAAGGTTCCTTGGCCTTTGTGATTGTTTTGTTCTTATTACAAGAGGTTAATGGTATCATTAATGCTAAGGTAATGTAAAGTTTGGTAACAAATTTCTTAATCCAAATTATTCCTTTGATGCATCGAATGGTGCAATGTATTCGACTTCAACGGTAGATTCAACCACTTTTTTTATTCAAAACTCGTCCACCAATGCCTCAATTTAGATTGAACACAAATCTAAATTGTGAATTAAAATCATCATTATCAATTTGAAACCTAGCATCATTGTAACCCCGCAAAATGATATATTCTTCATTTGACATGACTCGATCCATCTGGACCTCTCCCGAGCGGTGATGAGCTTAGTGTGCCACTCAAAACCCGTCTCCAATAAATTAGAGATTGGTGACTAGCACGAAATAACCATACACATAATGAGAGACCTTAAACTAATGCATATGTACACAACACACATCTCCTCAAAGAACATAACAATGCAGAATAGACAAATCAAACTAATTGTAATATATAATGTATGTGACAAACTCTAAGACCCACAAAGGTGAAAAATTGTACATAATCCATAAGGACAAAGGCGTAAGATACATGTCCAACAACCTTAGAGGAAAAACCGAACTCAACAGTTGAGATGAAGAGGTACCGACAACAAGCTCGCTCCAGACACAAACATCGCCTACTACTATTACCTCTTGGCACCACTAAGCTCCACCAATATCGTGTCCACCAAAGTCACTGTTGAATTGCCCGTCGTCTACATGAGATACACACGTGTGGGTGAAGACATCTATCTAGGGGTGAGTATATACATATCCAATAGGACGCCTTGAAAACCATAAAGGGATGAACTAGGAATACTAGTTAACTCAAACCACAAAGGCATGATGGAGGGAATAACCGAAGAGAAAGACAAGGAGAGAACCTGAGATATAGGAGAGAGTCACTTTCTTTATAACTTAACCACAGGAGAATCCTCAAAAAGCCCCAAGAATCCGAATCACCTAACCACACAACCCGTGTCACCTCTCAGGATTTGAAGTAGATGGTTCGCACCTCGTTGATTAGGAAACAATAGAGGGGGGCGGGGGCTACCTCCAAATATTGGGGGCCTCGCACTGTGAGCATCACACAACAAACAAGGGGTACTAAACTTTATCAATGATACGGGGGACCCACACCTCGCTAAGTTGCACATATCAAACAAGGGGGTACCTGACTCCGTGAACACTCTAATCATCGCACCTTATCCTCACCGTTGGCCCTATGGAGCTAAGGAGACTAAATTGCTTGTACAACCTCACATCTCAGAGGAGCGTATTACTTCACCCTACATGAAAAAATGCTCAGGATGAACTACTCATGCGTTCAAATCTGAGTCCTGAGCAATGAGATATGAAAATGCCACTAATCTTGGAAAAGTACACAACATGTACCATGGGGGTACACGATGTGTAGCCCCTCAAGGATCATCTGGTCATGTACTGTCGACCACATGGCGTGTATGGGTCCACCTACTCGGTGTGTACGATAGACGGCATGTGGGACCGACAAGGTACTTGATGTGTACCGCCATAGCTTGTGTCGCATGAGGGTCAACATACACAACATGTCCCAAGGGGAACACGATGTGTGGACACAACCAACTCGCCCGACGTGTACTGTTGAGGAGGCCAAGTCATGTACCATCAAGGGCACACAATGTGTGGTCCTGATCCACATGGTGTGTGTAGTCAAATGACCACCCAAGCATGTACTCCATGCACAAACCATGTCGGTTGGATTATGGTTACAGGGCGTGCGCCCTTGGGATACACAACATGTGATACCTATCTTCGACTGAAACCCTAGCCATCACAACCTGGGCGATACACAACGTGTGCCTCTGGACACACGCAATGCGTTCGTGCCTTGAGCCTAGATTCCGCATTTCACTTGGAATCTTCCCATCAACACCGTTCCTTCCTTCAATTGGGCTCAAAACTCCACCAAATGCCTCACCTAGTGATTTCATGCCTCCAATGGTCAATTTCCAACTGTGACTTCGTGAGAAAATAGATTGGAAGAGGTTCACACACAACCCCCATCGATCCCATACACCGCTGTATTGAAACTCCACACTGATATGCCTTCCCATGACTCCACTATTGTTTGTCGTCAATCCTGCATGCCCCGATCCTCAGAGTTGCGTCCAAATCCGTCGTTCAAAAGACTCGAATATTGATCGCTCATCGATCTAGAACCCATTCGTCGAATCGCCAGCAATGGCAACAATCAGTGATGAAAGTGCAAAGAGGGGGGGGGGGGACAACAAGAAAATAAGGCATCGCCACCCTGTATGATCGCCCAATCATCGTCCATTGTGTGCGAGATTCCAGTGATGAAGAACCAAAGGGAAGCATCACAACGATCAATAATTTCTAGACAAAATAGAAACAGATAGGTTTATAGGGCCATGCAGTTGGAAACAAATTCCAAAACCAAGATTCCATGCTCAAAATCACAAAAAATAAAGCAAGATGAAAATAACAAATCCCTACCATGAGTTTAGATCATTTGTTGGTGAAGATCGCATCTGCATCAAGTTTTCATTGGCGATTTTGATGAAGCATTCCGTTCCTCGATTCTACAAATCTCTAAATCTCCCTCAATCTCCTCATCTCCCTCTCCCTTTGTCTAGCTAGGGTTTATGATGGATAACCCTAACGAGTGGGGTTAAGAATGTAAGCAAGGGGGGTTTAAGTCAATGATCTAATCAATACATTAATCAATTGATTAATTAATTAAATCAATTAAATCAATTAATTAATCCACATGTGAAGGACCAACATCAGGGACCCTAGTTTGAATGAAGATCATACCACCACTAAAGTAAAGTCCTCATTCTGGATGCAACCACAACATTAGTTTCCCCATCCGATGCCCCGTTTAGAGAGAAATGCATATTCATGTGAATGCATGCACATAGACTAAAAATAATATATTATTTTCAAATCCCTATGACATAAAAATCAAAGAAATGACTCAATGAACAACCATAAAGATATTATTTAAAGTATTCTAAAGGTTCAAATATGAAAAACCACGATCACTACATCCACCCCACCTTCAAGGCTTTTCACCCCAAAAATCACGACCTACTAAAAAAGGTGAGGTCATTGAACCTGCATTTGGTTCTCACGCTCCCACATGCTCTCATAAAGGTTCCCATGCTACCAAAGGATGTGCACCAATGGAAGAGATCATCCTTAAAGAGCCCTCTCTCTCTAGTCCTCGATCACCTCTGGATACTCCGAGAAGGTGGCACCATCCTTCATATCTATCTCACCCTAGTCAATGACGTGTGATGGGTTGTGTACCTATCTCCTCATCCACGACATGTGAAAAAAATCGTACACTCAATCCAACTGTGGGGAAACACTAGACGATAATCAACCTTTCCCACCCTGCATAGAATTTGGTATGAACTGATGAATCTTAGGGATAAATTGCCACCCCGAGTAAGTCTCTACAAACCGCAGCATGGTGAGGCCTTTAAGAACACGTGATCTCCCTCCTCATACTCCAACGACCTCCATCATTTGTTCACATAGGAATTCTAACAACTTTGAGTGGTCCTTATCCAGTCTTGGATCACCTATACCTTATCTGTCATTAGCCTCACCAACTCCAGTTCCATGCATGATGACTCTCATACCTTCGTCCAATATAGGGGTGACCTACAAGATCTTCTATACAGGGTCTCTTGTACAGGGTATTGAATAGTGTCACACCAATGATGGAGTGATATTTGTTGTTATATGAAAACTCCACTAAAGGTAAGTGATCCTCCCAACTCTGAGCGAAATCCAACATAATCCCACAACATATCCTCAAGAACTCAAATGGTTCACTTGGTTTGGACTTCAATCCGAGGGTGGAATGTTGTACTAATCTGCAACTGATTCCCAAATACCTCATAGAAGCCCCTCCATAACTAGAACATAAATCGAGCATCTCTGTCGGAAATGATTATCAAGGACATCTCATGCAACTGGAGGATCTTCTCCACATACAAGTATCCCAAGATCCCCACCAAGCTCTGCTCTTGAATAACAGGTGAGTGAGATGAAATGGTCATTCAATTGATGATAACTCAGATAACATCATGTCCTATTGCTGATCATTGGAGTCTTGTCATGAAATCCATCGATATTTCATCCCACTTCCACTTTGAAACCTCAAGGGGTTGGGCCAAACCCTATGGGACCTGGTACCCCTCCTTCACCTTGTCGACAGGTGACACACCACAAGATAAACTTAGAAACACTCCATTTCACACCTTCCCAACAAAACTGATGCCTGAGGCCTTGGTACATCTTCACCACTTCGGGATATACTGATAAAGGCAGAGTATAAAACTCCCTTAGAACCCCCACACACAGCGCGACTAACAACAATTTCCATCCCCAAAAGATGATGGCGTTCTCTCCACCTTCATAATATCCATCTGGTGAAACTATTGAGGACATTTAGTTACACACAATCTTATAAACTATGCACCTCATATGGTCCTCCCTCACACGCTGAAGAAGCAGAGGGGTCACCACCATCGATCGAAGATAATCCATGTCTCCCTCATCCACTAAGGACAATTAAAATGAGTCAAACTACTCTGAATCCTCCCCCAAAAACTAAGAATGAGACTTCCTTTTAAGGGAATTAACCACCATGTTACCCTTTCCTTGAGTACAGACAATATCAAAGTCATAGCCTTACAGAAACTCCAACCAACTTCTCTACTTTAGCTTAAGATCTATCTGAGAAAAGATATACTTGAGACTCTTTGGTTTGTATAGACTATGAACCACTCACCAAGAAGTTAGTGCCTCTAAGTCTTCAAGGTGAACACTACCACTACCAACTCCTGATTGTGAGTCACATAGTTCTACTCATGAGGTCTCATCTATTTGGAACCATACGTAATTGCTGGTGTTGGTGTTCTAGAACCAACTGTGTGTACTTTGATTACATGTATATTCAAAGTTTTGAATATTTATAAAACATCTTATTACATATTATTCATTGTTCTGCATGACTTTAATGTAATAATGTCCTAGATTATATGCTACATTGATAAGGTCATAGTAGTTCCCCGCTATGATGAGAACCTTGAAATGCCATGACAATATTCTTAAATATAGTTCTATAGTTAGATAACATTCTATGATGAGACACATAGAACATGACTGTCAAGTGTGAGTATTCTTAAGTAGATGAGACTTCTTATCATGAGTTTCACACTTGATAATCTCCAAGATGAGAGATTATGAGAACAAACTTGCTAATAGGAATTCCGCATGTTTTGGTGTCATCAGATATTCCTATCCATGAGTGTGTGTAATGATATTTAGACTTTAAGATTATTATTAACGCATGTTATAACTCGCACACTTAGATGTATTTCATAAACCTTCATGATACAGTTCATGGTGAAGTTGAATACGCTGGGCGCATCATGAGTAACATGTTATCAATGAATAAGTTGAGGAAGAATTTTTCCCTTTAATATTTATGGAAGTTGATATCTCATCCCTTTGATTGGAATAGAACCATAAAATTAAATTCCATGTCCATAGTGTAACAACGTGTTTATTTCAGGGAGTCAAAGAAATATGTATCAAGCATATAGGTTGATGACATAGATGTGAAACCTTCTTGATGAGATATTATGATAAAGAGATTATATTACACAATGAGTATTCGTATGAGGTTGTCGTTGTTACAATATTAAGTTCTTTCTCTTGGGTGCCTTGACCTATATTTAGATAGTAATCTTGGAATTTAGACAAGTCCACCTAATGTCAACGAGAAAGAATCATAGATGGTCATACACTAAGTTTTTCCATTGATCTTAATTAAATTATACTTGAATTTAATTAATGAAATAAATATTATTCTCATGACCGAGGAATACTTTTATTCATGTTTTATCGATCAAATTTTTTTATCAATGAATGAAATATTTAATCAAATATTTATTTGAATATTCAATAAATGCTGAGAGGTTAGAGCGGACCAAGATCTTGTCCAGTGATGAATATTTATTTACAAGATGATAAATAATATTTATCAATTGCATGAGTTAGCGCACACCATAAAATAATAATAACAATAATATTATTTGGAATGGGTTTTATTAAGAATTATTATATTATTTAAGTGCTGGTATGTAATTAAATAAAATTTTAACCTAAAATCTAGCTCCATAAATAGATGATTATATTTATTGTGTAGGGTTAATCAAAAATTGAGATTTGAGAATCGTTGCACATAAGAGACCCACCCGCTCTCTCTTGAATTATTCCTCTCATTTACGCAAGAATGAGAAGAACTTATTCAAGTTTGAAGGATCTTGAAGTGATCAAGAAAAATGACACAAGACGATTGATTTATCGTGCTAGAACCCAGAAATCAATTGATGTCATTTTCAGATCAAAGGGGCACGTGTGGATCATCGCTAGAGGGATTCTATACTTGGATCCTCCAAGTGAAATAAAGGTAATCTAAAAAGGGTTTTTCGGATTGATCAACATATACATTGGAGAAATATCCTAAGACAAGGTAATTATTCTTCCGATCATAAATAAATCAATTATAAATTTAACATGAAAAGATCCTCTCTGGTTTTCGGGTTTCATTACGTCAAAATTTGGTGGAAAAATTTCATTGGTCATGAAATTTAATTAATATAAAATATTGAAAATGATCCATCAAATCAATTTTTTTATTTATTTTATGCCCATATAGGCACTTTCATTGCGCCCAAAACCTTCAAGTTGTATCAGAGGGGGCCACACTTCAAATTTATAATTATTTATTTGATTATTGATCTATATGCACAATAGTAGTTAGATTTTCATTTCAATATTTATTCATTCTTTAATCTGATTGTTTAATTAACATAATTTTGATATTTTAATTATCATTGTTCATGATTTCATTTTCTTTAAGAGAAGACGAAGAATGACCGGAGATGCAATTAGGATTTGTTGAGGATTATGGCCGGATAGCATGTGATTATACAACGTGTAGCCCAAGTACACATCATGTACCCAAGTTCACAACACTTGGATATGTCATGGGATACATGACACACCGAGCAATAACTACACATGGTGCATTTATTGTACACTGTGTGTAGACCGGGCCAACCTGGTACACGACATATCGAATTACATGGTAGGTAGAAGGAAGATACGTTGTGTAGTCTACATGGGTTAGCGGAGAAATTCACACAAGACGTGTGGTCATACACACGATCAAAACCATGTGATATTGAAATCCTGGAGCAATAATGACATGCACAATGTGTAGCCGGTGTACACAACAGGTAGTTCATTCTTTCATGCATTTGAAGTACATGCTGATCCATTATACGAGACAAGTAAGCACACAACATGTGAGATACATGGCATGTATCTAGATTATACACATCATTTAGTCTCACATCTGATGAAAATGTTGAGTCCTTCAGTGAGTTTCACAGACACATGACATTTAGACCACACTGTGTGCATCTCATTAGTACACGTCATGTAATATGTTGATATACATGCTGAAGACCCATACGTGTATCCTAGGAACACGGAAAATGGAACACATGGTGTGTAGCTAGTTAGTACATGCCATGTAGTTTGGCCAATGTACACACTGAATCCCCATACATGTATCCCAGATACACGACAATCAAGGTACACAACATGTAGCTTGTAAATACATGTTGTATAGACTCCTAATAAAGGACATAATTAAATTACATTAAATTGATAATTACAGCATTAGAACCTTATTACTTTGATTAAAATCTATTGTGTTTGATAATTTAATAACAGTTTTAAAGAATTATTAAATGCTCAATTAAATTATAATAATAATATGTGATTATTGGTTCTGCCATTTATTTTTCCATGAATGCCTTTAATGATGGGTATCTCCAAGAAAATTCAGATGGTCATTAAGATGAAAGGGAATTAACTAATTAATTAATTTAAGTTCATTTATCTTAATAAAAATGAATGAATAGAAATAAATGTTATCCTGTATAATTTTGCGTAACTGTTGCATGTGTATGACTGATCATGAGCTTAACCAAGGCCTATGCATGTGTTTACATTATTTAATTTAATTTATTTCATGGGTTTGCAATTATCAATTATTAAATTAAATTGATGGAATGAAAATCATCTCTCCCTCCATTATTTTGTGGGATCTGCATACCCAAGGTGATTTATGTAATTCCTCTTAAAAAATCCTTTGGTTCCTCTCACCTGCATGTGATTTATAAATACTTGTAATAAATGGAGTATCCCAAGGCGTGTTGAGGCAGTTCAAAATGGAACCAAGATGATTCCAACCCATACGATGCAAGTTAGATAGATGGAATACTGTAACTTATGCGCATATTGACACAATGAGTTTTTTTCTACTAGGTTAAACATTGATTTATTGTCTACTCAATAAATCAACCGTTAGAGAAACTCATGATCGGTTCATTTATTTATTTATTTATTTATGTCTTATACATTATTTATTTTATGGATTCAAGACCGTGATCACATAAATAAATGAATTAATGCGTAAATATGGAATAATAATAAATGGATTATGCGTAAATGTTTATCAAAACATAGATAATCACTTAAGTAAAACCCACTTAATATTAAAAAGACATGTAAAACATAAAAAAAGAAAAAATTTATGCACAATAAAACAAAATCAATCAAGTAAATATTAATTTATTAAGACTTCCATCATCTGAATTAAGATGAAACCATTGTTTAAGTGTTGGTTCAGCCTCCTTTAGGGGAACTTTTAATTATTGAGAAGTATTAACCAAGATAGTGGTTCAACTTAACCAAATTTTTATTTGGTTTAATGGCCATTGTTTTTCCAATAAAAATTTGGAGGCAAGTGTTGAAAAAATTTGAGTAAGGGTTTTTGGATTGGGGAGTCCACTCAATGGATCAAGGACCCACAATCCCACAGTTGGAAAGACCATTGGTATAAATACTTTCTAGTAATTTTCATGGCATCTATATGGATTATAAGAAAGGGAATATGGATCTTTTCCACTATAATGTCAAAGCAATAATTCATTCTAAGTTAAATGGTGAGGACTATTAAGACTTGATAAAATTGTGTGAGATTTAATAATAAATAAAATTATTATTATGCTTATTATTTCTTGCATAATTTTTAATCAAGAAAAGTACTAATAATATGAAATTTTATAATTGTAGAATAATAGAAAGATCATAATCCACTTTATCCCTTACTCTATATTGGAGAAATACCATTTCCTCACTGGCAGTAACTTCCAAGATTGGTTTAGATGCCTTCGGGTTGTGTTGCGCCATGAACATAAATCTTACATCCCAGAATCCTCATTACCTGATCCACTTATGAAGGAGGTGAGAGATGAAGAGTTCCTTGTACATAAAAAACATTTGAGCGATGTGGTCGACATTCAATGTTTGAAGAAATCATTTGTGTTTAGTGAACTCATGAAGTCTCACAAAACATGGATTCTTATAGCATGCTTGAGCATATCTGTGGTATTTACCAAGAGAGAGAAAGACAAGAACAGTTTGAAATACCCAAGGTTTTTCTTTAGAGAAATCTTGGAGAGGGTACACCAGGAAGGCCTTGTGTAGTCAATCTCATGGACTACATTGAGTGCCTATATGTCTAGGGTTTAAACTCTCTGATGAACTATGGAATGATCTCATTATTGCATCACTCCATCAAATATTCTCAAGTTTTTTTATTAATTTTAACATGAACAACATTGAGAAGACTCTCATAGATCTGCTTACTCTTCTTCACCAAGTAAATAAGGATATAAAGCATGAAAAGCCTTCTGTCCTTATGATGAACAAATGGAAAGGATAAAAAAAGAGATATAAGTCCAAATATTATTTACAACACCCTTCTAAGAAGATAAAAATCAAGGGAAAAGAAAGGGAATAAGACACTGTCTGTTTCGCATGCAGAAAGAAGGGCTACTGGAAGAAAAACCATACCCAACCAAAGAAGCAAAGGGAAGGTTCAAGTGTGTTTATTTTTGAGTGAAATTTATCTTTTTCTAAAAATTGTGTATTAAATATAGCTTTTGGTGCTTACATATGTATTCAAACTCAGTAACCAAGTAGATTCGTAAATATTGACCGAGGGTAGGTAGATCAATGAGCAGCCAACAGAGCTAAAATCATTGTTGTAGCTATCAGTGACTACCACCACACGTTGCTAACGAGAATGATCTTGGTTTTTAAAGTTTGTTATTATGTTCCATCAATTACTAAAAAAATTATATCTGTATCTAGAATTGATACATATGGATTTATTTTCAAGTTTTGGAATAAGCGTTGTTTCTTTTATAAGGATATCATTTTTATGGAAAGACACATTTAAATAA
The DNA here is from genome assembly GCA_963277665.1 of Viscum album. Lineage (NCBI taxonomy): Eukaryota > Viridiplantae > Streptophyta > Magnoliopsida > Santalales > Viscaceae > Viscum > Viscum album. The sequence continues at coordinate 600,360,517 of OY728125.1, forward strand.
CGATCTTTATGTGTTGGATTACATGAACCAAGTAGTGATAATCTATAAAAAAAACTTCTTCAAATGAATCATACCACACACACCTACAACATCGTCGACTAGGTCATGTAAAAGAAAAGTGTTCGACTAAATTATATAAATATGGATATTTAGATTCTTTTGAAATAAAACCACTTGGTGTATGTCACATATGTTTACAAGAAAAAACTACCAAATCCCCATTTAGTGGAAAAGGTGAAAGAGTTAAAGAGCTTATTGAATTAGTTTATACAGATGTGTGTGAACCATTTCCATTTGAAGAAAGGGTTGGGTACTCATAATTCATATCTTTTACTAATGATTTAATTTGATATGTATATGTCTACTTAATGAGGTATAAGTCAGATTCCTTTGAAAAATTCAAGGAATACAAGAATGAAGTTGAGAACTAGCTTGGTAAAAATATTAAGAAAATTTAATTAGAATATGGTAGGTAATATCTTAATCAAGAATTCATTTATTATTTATGGGAGTTTGGGTTCTTATCCCAACTCAATCCTCCTTATACACCTCAGTAAAATAGTGTAAGAGAAAAGAGGAACCACACCTTGCTGGACATAATGAGATCAATGATGAGTCATGTGAGTATTACATTAACATTTTGGGGATACGCATTATAAACAATAGTATACATACTAAATTGGGTAGAAAATAAAGCATTATATGGTATTCCATACTAATTACAGAATATAAAGAAACTCGTGTTTTCATACTTACATGTATGGTGATCAGGTAACAAAATTGCACCCTGAGGCACAAAGTGTATCTTTATAGGATATCCCATGGAAATAAGTGGAAACTACCTATACAATCCTTTAGAAAAAAGGTTATGTTTGATATGGATCCCATATTCCTTGAGAATGATTATATCTATAAAAAGGATAGTGGGAGAAAGACAAACTTTAAAAAATTCTAGCCTCAAGATACACAAGAGTTATAATATGAAAAAATTTCGCAAAGTTTCACACCCCGACCACAATTTTTATTTTTATTTTATTTATTGGTTCTTGATATCACCGTTGGTTTTTGGGTTGAGTTATGGGTAAATTTTTTAGTTTTTTGGGAATTTTTGAAAGGCAGAAGGGTGGCACATGGTTAGAGAAACTGTGCGTCAGCCTACAGAAAACCATGCGGCCAAAGAAGCGATTTCTTCCAGGCCGCATGGTCAGGTGCATGACTATGCAAAAGCCTTAGGATCTTGTAAAACCCTAGATAGAGGTGACCACATAGTTGGCACATGGTTTGGAAGACCGTGTGGCCAAACCGTATGACCTGTCTAGTTAAAAATAAAATAATTTAAAAATAAACTAAAATAATTTAAAATGAAATTAATAATAATAATAAAAATAATAAAACAAATGTTTATTATTATTGTTATTATTATGGTTATTAATAATAATAATAATAATATTATTATTATTATAACCCCAAAAGGGGTTTCTTTTCCCCTCTCCCCCTTATCCCCTCACGTGATCCCCCCTTCCCCCCTCCTCCTAGCCGACAGACCTCATACATGACCTCCCCCTTCCCACAACCTCTATTATAAACTAATTCCTCACCCAAATCACGGTGCATCCATATCAAGTAAGACTTTCCCATCCTCCTTCATATTCTGTATCCCTTTTCTTGGCTTATTTCTTTCCCCTTTTATGGTGCATGTGACTCAGGGAAGACCCTAGCCCAATTTGGGGATTCTTTTTGTTTGGTTTTTGGTTCTTAGATATCATGGGGTTCAATTGAGGTTTTTTCTTACAACGTTCATCAAAGGTAACAACTTGTGGCTTCTTTGGTGTAGCCCACAACTCGAATGTACTGAAGGCCTTATTTTTTATTGATTTTTTGATAACCCCCTTTCAAGGGATGAGGGGGAACCCTTACAAGGCCCATAGGCTCAGAGATTACAAGTCCTGTAGGCTTAGGAGATTACATGACCCGAAGGTCTTAGGGAATTCAACCAGACTATCTATAAGGAAATGCCCCTCCCATATACATACACATGTATGTATATATACCTACTTTGTATATTTTCCCTCATGGGTGTGGGGAATATATACATCAGAAAAAGGGTATATGCATACATATATATATCATGGTGTATATGTGTTAAGGGTGTGTGACTTGGTCCTTGGATTCTCCTCGCACCATGCTTAGAGTTTCATAACTTTCTCATATCATTAAGGTATGTGTTTCCATTCATTTCCTTTCCAGCACATTCCATATTATGTTTGAGGTTTCAAAAAGTGAATTTTATTTGTGTCCTTCATGATTTTGGTGTGATGTGATGAGTTTTTATGGATTTCTTTGTTGATGGTTTTTTGAAAATGGGGTTTCTAAAGGTTTTCCATGAATATTCCTATATATACCTAATATATATAAATATTCTAGGTGTTTGATCTAATTCATAATGGTATTTTTAATGGAATTGGGTGTTTTAAAGTGATACATAGCCTTTTTTTAGTTTTGGTATAATTAGTTTAAATGTGAATTTGTGTTTTGGATGGGTTTGGTGCCAATGTGTGAATTATTGTGCTTTGTTGTGACATTCCTTGTGTTCTTTTAATCAGAGACTTGAACATTTTTATGGTTATCTATATATATTTCAATGAATATGGGCATATCCATATATTCATAGGGTGTACATATAGATAATAACATGCATATAAGTGGTGGTTCCATAAAAAAATGTCTACCTTGGTAACTTTGGTTTTAAAAAACACTCTCCTACCACCTTAATTATTTTTCACTTTCCTTCAAAATTATTTTTATAAAAACTTCTAGTGTTTCTCAAATGGATTATTAGTTTTAAAATGACTTAAAATACATTTTTCAAGTGAGATTTCTAAAGCCTGGTTTAATTTGAACCTTAGAATCATGATTTTACAATCAACTTGCTTGTAGGCCCATTTCACACCTTGGTTGTGGAAAAAATTTTGGATTTTAAATGCTAAGTCCCATTTGGTACTTTAAGGTGTTTCTTGGAAAAAGGTTTGAACCTTAATGACGTGTAGGCTTGGTTGGAACTTGTGAAATGTTTCCTGTGGGATGGGAAAGCCTATGGTTTTCTTCCTTTGGAGAGGGTCTTCATATAGATGGTGTCAGAGAGTGGGAAATGCATACATAGTGGCATCTACGTGTTATATTTAAGGTAAAGCATGTGATGAACTCCTCAATTTCCCTTTTACTTTTATCATAAGATTCCTAGAAATCATCTAGATGGTTGAGTGATGGTTTCTTTCTAGTCCAGATTAGATGGATTCAAACCCCCTAGATAGAGGATAGACTACATGGGATTTTCCACTAGTGAGACTAGTTTAGAGTAGCGAAGTTGATTATTTACTATCAAGTTGCACCATATTCCTTTAGGTGGGTATTAATTGAGTAATACTAGGTTCAATTATAGATATGGTTAGGACGTGCCCATGATTACATATATGCACACTCCTGTAATACTTTTGTGGAACATTATTTGCTAGTTTTGTTATTATTTCACCACATATACTTATACTATTTCATTAGTTTTTGGAATCATTTGATATGTCATGCTGCTAGTGTTTAGTTATGGTCTCATTTTTTGGTATGGGTTTTCAAACCAGGTTTTTGAAAAATAAATCCATTTTAAAAAAAGAAATCCATGTTTTGTTTTCATAAGGGATTTTGTAAAATCATTGTTTGGTTTATTAAAACCAAAAACCTATTTTCTATATGTATTTCCAAACCAATCTTTATGGAATATTTTGGGAAAGGAAATGTAAGGATTTGTGGTGATTACCTATTGAGATGTTATGCTCACACCATACTTATTCCACTCAACATCGATAGACCCGATCTATTTTACTGGTTCAGGTTCTCATTCAGGTTCACCCATGGAGCGAGCTGATCTTGTGGGCGGTGGTGACCCAATAGTCACATGGTGGTATGTAGTAGTTTTTATTCTATTTTACACTTACAATTTATCTATTATTTTATTTTTTTGTTCATATTTATTTATTTATTTATTTTTTGTTTTATGGGATAAATCATTCCCAATCATGTTATCTTTGATACCCAACACTAGTTTCTATCCCGAAAGGATCATGAATTCCTCTTAGGCCTTATTGTGGGTTGGGTCGATTGATTAGTCCAGGGTTGAACCAGGTTGGTTCATGAAAAAATGGTATCAAAGGAGCCCTTTATTATTTGGGGCATCAATTAGTTTAGAGATAGGATTTTAAAGACTCGGAAGGTAGGTATGGGAAGAGCTTTGGGAACTCTTACTCGTCCTGAGTCACGAGTTACCAGGGGTAGTCCAGGACTTGAGTCTTTTATTTTGGATTCCATATTTATTTCATTAGTGCTTATTAGGATTTTGATTTGTGGAATTAAAATGGGAGTGAAATGGTGCTACATGGTGATCTTTCATGGAGTAGCGACCCATGTGGAGCTAGAGTGCACAATTCAAGATACTTCCGGTGGTTGGTGCATGATTATCATATGGTATACTAAACTATGTGGATGGATTATGCATGGTCACTAGTTTCCTTCTGGAAAAGTTTTTATGTGGGTTATGTTTTGGTTTGGTTTTGGCCAGGGTGAGCGGACTTTAAAAAAAGAAATAATTTCTAGAAAAATGGTTCATGGTGTGATGAAATGGTTTTTGGAATTTTAAAACCGATGTAAAGGGGTTTTCTTTTTAATGGAATTTTGGTTTTAAAATGGAATGTGGAAGTGGTATTTTAGTTTTAAAATGGATGTTTTGGAATGGTTTTAATTTTGAAATGGAAAATTGGTTTTGGAAATGGGTGAATTTATAAAATGATGGTTTTTAAAGAGTTTTTTTTTGTTTTGTGGAATTTTGGATTATGATCTTTGTATTTTGGGTTGAGGTGTTACATTGGTTGAGATTTGTTTTTATTTTGATCTAATGTTATGTTCCATGTTATTTAAATTATACCACCCAGAAACACCCAAAAGGTTTTTAAGGAGTGTCTTCTAGTTTTTTGTTTTTCTCAGACTCCCAATGGAGTGGTGGGGTCAATTTATTTTTGACGGTTTCCTATTTTACGTGGTGGTCGAGGATGTTAGAGGCTGTAGAGCGGAAGATATTGTGGGTGATTAGAAAGTTTGGCATAAGGTGAAGGATGGTTTCGATCATCAAGAATGAGTTGGTTTTTTGAGGGAAGTCCGTAGCAAGTGGAAATTCAACTTCCCTTGGTGCTTGTGAACATTCCCCACCTGGTGAGAAGTTTGAACCAGAGGAATCCGTTTTTGAGAAGTCTCATTTGTCAGTTCCTCCTTTTCATTCGAAGGACCGACCGCTCATGTGGTTCCAGTGTGGTCAGTTTGGGAATTTAAATCCATTTTTCCATAACCCTTTAAAGAATTGTTGATGATGTGGTCGTTTGGGTCATTTGGAGAAGTTTTTTATGCTACATATCTAGAAGATGAAATCTCAATCGGAGGTTGTCAGATCCTTAATATAGGGTAACAAATGCTTCAACTCACTAAGGATCCAACCATAGGCCCTAGAGTGAAGCTTTTCATGCATTTATGAATTTACAGGCATTGAGGACCTTGGCCTAGCTTTTGTCTCTCACGTCGGATTGGGTACAGTTCAAGTTTTCCCTGTTATGGTTCTCTTGTTTTGGAATCCTTCTTGTTTAAATATCTTAGAACCCTCATTTTCTTGTAATTATTTTGGTTGGGCATTAATGGTAGGGATATGATCATTTCTTTATAATTTTTGAATAATTATCCATATCTTGGAATGGATTTGGTTTTGAGTTGTTTCTGATTGGAGATGCTTGTGTCTTGTGGAAATGATGAATCGTGTTTTGGTTCGATTCTTGGTTTCAGTTTATTTTATTGGGTCGCCCTTGTGTTGGGGGTTGGTCCATGCTGGTTGGTTCTTAATGGTGTGGATGCCCCTCTCCCCCTCATGGTTTTTCTTATTGTTGTTCTCTCATGATCCGGTCGGTTGTGACTTGTGGAGTTGAAAGGTCACACTGGTATTGTTGTGGCCTTGTTTGGTTTCAGGTTCTAGTTTTCTTCCTCATTTAACTGGTGAATTTATAAGGGAATAATGTTTTAATATTGGGGAGAAATTTAACACCCTAAATATGGGTTTTCTTTTTATTTTATTTATTTATTGGTTCTTGATCTTTCTTTTGGTTTTTGGGTCAAGTTTTGGGTAAAATTTTGAGTTTTTGAGAATTTTTGAAAGGCAGGAGGGTGGCGCATGGTTAGGGGAAAATTTTCACCAGCCTAGGGAAAATCATATATCCTAGGAAGTGGTTATGTACAGGCTACATAGTCAAGAGAACAACCATTCACCAGCCTTAGGATCCTGTACATCCCTAGACAGAGGTGACCGAATGGTTGGCGCATGGTTTGGAAGACCGTGTGCCCAAACTGTGCGACCTTACTAGCTAAAAAATAAAAATAAAAAATAAAAAATAAAATAAATTAAAATAAAATTTATAATAAAAATAAAAATAAATAGATGTTTTATTATTATTACCATTATTATTAATATTAATATTAATATTAATATTAATATTAATATTAATTTTATTATTATAACCCAAAGGGGTTTCTTTTCCCCTTTCCCCAAATCCTCATCGCGCGACCCCCCTTCCCCCTCCTCCCAGCCAGCAACCCTCACCTATGACCCCCCTTCCCATGACCTTCGTTCTCAACCGATTCCCCTCCCGAATTGTAGTGCTTCCATCTTAGGTATGGTTTCCCCCTCCTTTGTTATCCCTTTCACCCCTTTTCCTATCTCCCTTCTTTCCCCTTTTGTGGTGTGCGTGACCTAGGGAAAACCCTAACTTGATTTGGGGATTCTTTTTGGTCGGTTTTTGGTTCTTAGGGTTCATGGGGTTTGATTGAGGTCTGTTCTTACGATGTCATCAAAGGCAGCAGCTTGCGCCTTCTTTGATGCATACCAAAAACATATACATACATAGGTATGTATATATATATATATATAACCACTTTGTATATTTTCCCTCATGGAGTAGGGAATATATACATCATATAAGGGTTATATGCATATATATCATGGTTTATATGTGTTAAGGGTGTGCATCTTGGTCCTTGGGTTCTCCTCGCACTATGCTGGGAGTTTTGTCACATTCATACGTCATTGAGGAATGTTTTTTCATTCATTTCCTTTCCATAACATTCCATATTATTCTTGAAATTAAAAAAACTGAATTTTATTTGTTTCATTCATGCTTGTGTTATTCTATGATGAGTTTATACGACTTTCTTTGTTGGTGGTTTGTTTGAAAATGGGGTTTCCAAATGTTTTCCATGAATATGCCCATATGTACCTAATATGTATATATATGTTAGGTGTTTGATCTAATTCTTACTAGTCTTTTTAATGGAATTGGGTGTTTTAAAGTGATTCTTAGACTTGTTTGAGTTTTGGTATAATTGGTTTACATGTTAATTTGTGCTTTGGATGGTTTTGGTGCCAATGTGTGAATCCTTGTGCTTCACTATGACATTACTTGTGTTCTTTTAATTGGATCCTTTGAAATTTTTATGGTTATCCATATATATTTCGGTGAATATGGGCATATACATATGTTCATGTGGTGCACATATATATAGTCACATGTATATAAATGGTGGTTCCATAAAAAAATGTCTATATTGGTAACTTTGGTTAAAAAAAAACACTCTCCTCCCACATTCTTTCATTTTCCATTTCTTTCCAAATGGATTTTCTAAAAACTCCTACTGTTTCTAAAATGGATTATTGGTTTCCAAGTGAATTTAAATGTGGTTTTCAAGTTTTCTTTCTAAATATTATCTTGATTGGTACCTTAAAACATGATTTGAATATCAACTTGCTTGTAGGCCTGTTTAAAACCCTGGTTGTAGATTTTTTTTTGGATTTTAAATGCTAATTACCATTTGGTACTTTAAGGTGTTTCTTGGAAATTTTTTTGAACCTTCATGATGTGTAGGTCTAGTTGGCACTTGTGGAGTTTTTCATATGGGATGAGAACCCCTATGGTTTTCCTTCTTTAGAGAGGTTGTTCACATAGATAGCATCAGAGAGTGGGAAAGGCATGCACGGTAATATCTATGGGTTATATTTAATGCCAAGTGTGTGATGAAATCCACACTTTTCCTTTATACATTTATCAAGGGATTCCTAAACATCATCTAGAGGGTCAAGTGATGGTTTCTTTATAGTCCTGATTAGATAGATTAGAACCCCCTGGATAGAGGATAGTCCATGTGAGATTTTCCACAGGTGAGGCTAGTTTAGAGTAGCTAGGTTAGTTATTGACTATGGAGTTGCACCACACACCTACAGCTGGGTCTAAAATGAGTACGTATAGGGTCAATTCTATACATGTTTAGGACATTCCCATGATTACATATCTACATGTTCCTATACTATTTTTATAGCAAATTTCTTTCTTATTATATTACTATTTGACCACCTATACTTGTACTATTTCATTATCTTTTAGAATAATTTGATATGCACTCCTACTGATATTTAGTTGTGTTATATTTTTTGGTATGGGTTTTCAAACTGGGTTTTTGAAATGGAAATTAATTTAAAAAAAATAAATCCATGTTTTCTTTTCGAAAGGGATTTTGTAAAATCTATGTTTTTATTTCTTAAAAAAACCCATTTTCTATCTATATTTCAAAACCAATGTTTATGGAATATTTAGGGAAAGGAAATGTATGACTTCCATGGTGATTACTTACTGAGCTGTTATGATCACACCCTACTTGTGCCGCTCGGCACCGATAGACCGAAGCTATTTTATAGAATCATGTCATCATTCAAGATCACCTATAGAGAAGGCCGATCTTATGGGTGGTGGTGACCTAATGGTCACATGAAGATATATAGTAGTTTTTATTCTATTTTATACTGCCAATTTTTCCCTTTTATTTTTTAATGCCTATTTATTTCTTTTATTTTTTAAAGGTTAAATTATTCTCAATCACTTTATCTTTAATTCCTGACACTAGTTTCCAACCCAGGAGGATCAAGAACACCTCTTGGACCTTATTGTGAGTTAGATCGGCTGACTGGTTTAGGGTTAACCTGGGATGGTTCATGAAAAAATGGTATCATAGGAGACCTTTTTTATTTGGGGTGTCGAGTAGTTTGGTGATAGAATTTCAGGACTCAGAATGTAAGTATAAGAAGAGCATCGTGAACTCTTACTCATTCTAAGCCTTGAGTTACTAGGGGTAGTACGAAACTTGAGTTTTTATTTTATATTTTGAATTTATGTCATTTTTGATTATTGGGATTATGATTTTTGGAATGATAATGGGAGTGAACTAGTTTTACATGATGATCTTGCATGGATTAGTGACCTATGTGGAGCCCAAGTGCACGATTCAAGATACTTCTAGTGGTTGGTGAATGCTTAGCACATGGTCTTCTATATCATGTGGATGAGTTATGCATGATCCCTAGTTACCTAATTGAAAAGTTTTTATGTGGTTTATGCATTGGTTTGGTTTTGGTTGGAATGAGTGTACTAAAAAAAACAATTTTTGGAAAAAATGGTGTATGGTGTGATGAAATGGTTTTTGTAATTTTAAAATCGATGGAAATGGTTTTTATTTTTAATATAATTATGGTTTTAAAAGGGAAGGTGGAAGTGGTATTATGGTTTTAAAATTTATGTGTTGGAATGGTTTTAATTTTGGAATGGGGAATTGGTTCTGAAAATGGGTGAATTTAAAAAATGATGATTTTTAAAGAGGATTTTTGTTTTTTTATTGTATTTTGGATTATGATCTTGGTGTTTTGAGTTGAGGTGTTTCTTTGGTTGAGATTTTTTTTTTGATTTTGATATGATGTTATATTCCATGTTATTTAGAGTATGCCCCTTGAAATACCCAAAAGTTTTATAAGGAGTCTCTTTCAGTTTTTGGTTTTTTCCAGACTCCTAATGGAGTAGTGAGGTTGAGTTCTTTTCATATGTTTCCTATTTTCCATGGTAGATGAGGTATGTTAGAGGATGTAGAGTGGAATAGATCATTTCTTCTCAAAAAGGTTGATGCGAGGTAAAGGATGGAATAGATCATCTTGAATGAGATTGTTTTTAAGGGAATTCTATAGTTGGTGTAAATTCAGCTTACCTAGGTGCTCATGAAGGTTCCCATTTGGTGAGAAGTGTGAACCAAAGGAATCCATTTGAGAGAAGTCTCCTCTATCAGTTAATCCTTTTTATTCAAAGGATCTCTCATTGGTGTGCTTATAATGTGGTTGGTTTGGGTATTTGAAGCCATTTTTTCATAAACCTTTGAAGTCTTGTTGACAGTGTTGTCGTTTGGGAAATTTGGAGAAGTTTTGTATATTGCGTCTCTAGAAGGGGAAATCTCAATAGAAGGTTGTTAGCTCCTAAATTCGAGGAATCAGATGCTTCAACACACTAGGGCTCCATCCATAGGCCCTGGAGTGAAGATTTCACGCAGTCCTAAATTTCTAGGTATGGGGGACCTCATCCTATATTTTGTATCTAACATTGGAGTGGGTATAGTTTAAGTTTTCCTTGTTATGGTTCTCTTATTTTTGGAATCTGTCTTGTTTGAAGATCTTAGAGGTATCATTCTCTTGTAATTATTTTGGTTATGTCTCAATGGTGGGAATATGCTCATGTCTTTGTTGTTTTTGAATAATTATCCATCTCTTGGAATGGTTTTTGTTTTTGAGTTGTGCCTGCTTGGAGATGATCATGTCTTGTGGAAATGATGAATTGTGGTTTGGTTCGATGCTTGGTTTTGGTTTTTTTTCATTGGGACACCCATGTATTGGGGGTTGGTCTATGATAGATGGTTCATAATGGTAGGGAGGCCCCTCTCTTTCCCCCTATGAGTTTCCTTGTTTCTTTTTCTATCTTGAGTCGGTCTTGAGTCAGTTGGGTGTGACCTGTGGTGCTAAAACATCACATCGATGTTGTTATGAAATTGTTTGGTTTTAGGTTCCAATTTTGTTCCTCTTTTAGCTGGTGAATTTATAGGGGCATAAAGTTTTAATGGAGGAGATAAATGTCGCACCCCAACCATGGTTTTACTTTTTATTTTATTTATTTACTGGTTCTTGATCTTATCCTTGGTTTCAAGTTGAGTTTTTGGTAAATTTTTGAGTTTTTGGGAATTTTTGAAAGGCAGGAGGGTAGTGAAAGGTTAGGGGAAACTATGCACCAGCCTAGGGAAAACCGTTCAGCCCAAATAGTTTTTTTCTAGGCCACATGGTCAGGCACACGGTCATATGCTAGCCCCAGGAGATCATGAATCCCCAGACAGAGGTGACCGCATGATTGAATCACGGTTTGGCAGACCGTGCAACCAAACCGTGTGACCCGCCTAGTTAAAAACAAAACAAAACAAAAAAAAAACAAAACAAAACAATAAAATAAAATAAAATAAAATAAATAATAATAATAATAATAAATTAAAAGTTTTATTATTATTATGATTATTAATTTTATTAATATTATTATTATTAATATTAATTTCATTATTATAACCCCCAAAGGGGTTTCTTTTCCCATCTCCCCCTCTCCCCCTCACACGAACCCCATTCACCCTCCTCCCAGCTGACAACCCCCATGCACGACCTCCCCCTTCCAATGGACTCTGTTCTTGGACGATTCCCCTCCCATATCATGATGTGACCATATTAGGTAAGGTCTTCCCCTCCTCTATCATATTCTTCATCAATTTTTATGGCTTACTTCTTTCCCCTTTTTCGGTGCTCATGAACTAGGGTAGACCCTAACCCGATTTGAGGATTCTTTTTGGTTGGTTTTTGGTTCACTGGTTTTGTGTGTTTGATTGAGGTCCCTTCTTGTAGCGTTCGGCGAAGGTAGTGGCTTGATGATTCTTGGGTGAGACCCACACACATATACATACATAGGTATGTATATATATATATATGTATATATACCCACTTTGTATATTTCACCTCATGGAGTGGGAATATATACATCAGACAAGGGGTATATGAATATATATAATGGTGTATATGTGTAAAGGGTGTGAGGATTGTTCCTTAGGTTCTCCTCGCACCATGCTTGGAGTTTCATTGCGTTCTCATGCCATTGAGGTAGGAGTTTCTGTCCATTTCCTTTCCAGAATATTTATTATTATTTTTAAGGTTTTTAAAAGTGAATTTTATTTATTTCCTTTGTGCTTATGGTGTGATATTATGAGTTTTTATGGCTTTCTTTGTTGGCAGTTTGTTTGAAAATGGGGTTTCCAATGGTTTTCCATGAATATGCCTATATATACCTAATATGTATATATATAATAGGTGTTTGATATAATTCCTACTGGTATTTTAATGTAATGAGGTGTTTTAAATTGATTCTTATCCTTGTTTTAGTTTTGGTATAATTGGTTTACGTGCAAATTTGTGCTTTGAATGGGTTTGGTGACAATGTGTGAATCCTTGTTCTTCGCTGTGACATTACTTGTAATATTTTAATTGGATCCTTGGAAATTTTTATGGTTATCCATATATATTCTGATGAATATGGTCTTATCCATATGTGCATGTGGTGTACATATATATTGGGCCATTGTAACACCCATAGATTTTGTGAAATATATTTTTTGAACTAATTTAAACTTTTTGATATTTTTTCATTTCACGCAACATTGAATATAGCTTGTGTTATATGAAATCACTATGTTTGGTTTGTGTTTCATGCAAAAACAAGATAGGATTGCACTACATAAAACACATAGATCAACTTTTGGTACATGTAGCACTATTTTGGTCTTGTGTTACACATAATGCTGAGTTTCTTCGATAACTTGTGTTACGCACAAGAATAAGTTTTATCAAACTACAATATACTATTATTATTAAAATATTATTATAATCATCACCTATTTTTTGGAATAAAATTTATTAATAAGATTAAATAAATTGTGAAAATAGGGTTTAAAAGTGTATATAAAATGAATCCTTTGGTTATCAATTAGTTATAAATGAAATTAAGAACTATTTGAAAATAAATAAATTCTTTTTCTAAGGAAACTATTTTTCTATGTACAAACAATTTTTATCTTAATAAATTAAACAAACCAATTTTGATGAATGTTTTTAATAAAATTTATATATTATATATTCAATCAAAATTTTTAACTCATAAAATATATTTGATATACATAAGATAAGAATAAATACAATTATATGAATACAAATATGTATTTTTCTAAAAGATAATTTTACCACCTTTTAATGGTGAAACTATTTTAAATATATTTTTTTAAAATATTATAATTTTTATTCGAAAAAATAAACTTAATTTTTTTAAGTGTAATATCAAAATTTACTTTAGGTGAATTTTTGGTAAATTTTAGGAGAAGTTTCATTTTTTGATGAATAGTAAAAAATACTGAATTTTAATTCAAAACAACATTTTTATCTAGTTTATTTATATATTTAAATTATATTTTAAATTGGTTTAAAGTATAATTAGTTCAATTAAACATAAATTAATCCAATTTAGGTCATTTAAATCAATTTTACATTGAATTTGGATATAAAAACATAGAAAAATGTTGAAAATTTTTCCTTAAAAAACTCACTGTTTCTTCCTATCTGTGAGATTAATTTTAAATTAATTTATAAAAATTCAATGATTGGAATTAGGAAAAATGGATTACATATTTGTAATAATCATAATTTATAATTTATAATAATTTCAAATTAGTTTTTGATCAAAAATATTTGTGAAAGTAATTAAAATTAATTACAGCTATTAAGGTAAAAACGAGTTTATTTAGTGGTTAAACTTTAACTTAAGGGGCCAAATAACATATACACATGTCAAAAATACATTTTATAGACATATTTAGATCATATAATACCTTGGGTAAAAAATGGACCATTATTGGAGGCACATGATGTAAGGGAGACCTCCCAATAGTGTTTAGATTTTATATTTACAAGAATGCCCCTCCACCTCCACTATAAAAGGTCACTCACCCCCACTTATTCACACATATAAATCCATTTGGATCATACAAATACTACCCAAATAAGCTAAAAAATTCCCTACTCTCAACCTATAATCCTCAAATTAGGCATAAATCCAACTAAAGAATCCCTTTGGTGCAAACTAAAAGGAGTTACCCAAGGAAGAGGTAACATCCTTCAACAATCACTTTCGTTTTCTTTCTTTCTCCACCCATTTAATTATTATTATTACATGATTATATAAGAACAAAATTATAATAAGTATAATACTATTTTTTATGTTAAGTTTATGAAATAAATTCCCACATACTTCCATCAAATGAGATACGCAATCGTTGTTCGTGTGTTTGGTGGACTACCGCCTCACAAACCGATGTTGTCCATTATTTCATTACCACCTTTCAAGGTTGGTAATACTGATGTAATTACTATTTTCATATTATTTATATGATATTTATGATTTATTTATTCTTATTTAATTATTATATAACTCATACCTTCATGCTTTCCTTTTTTTGGGAACACGATAACTTCATTTGTGGACGTATGGACTACCGTCTCCTCAAAGAGATGTGATTCACTCACACATTACACGGAATGTATCAAGGTTGGGTTTAGTAAATATATATTATATATATGAAATAATAATTCAACTAGAATGCTAATATATATATACACATATATGTCATTTACTTTCTTTCAATATGATAAGAAAACAAAAACAACGTTCATGCGTACGTACGACCTACCGTCTCCATGAACAGTGTATTCCATTTCATATTTCTATATTTTATAGATTATTATAAATACTTATATAAATAATATATATGATATTAATTTTTTTAAAATTCTTTAAATAAGTAAATCATGATCTAATTAATAGGATCAAGACTAACAAGTCAAAACATATATAAAAAAACAAAGCAGTTATTACCCAAAATGTAAATTTAACATGAAATTGTTAATAAAAATGTTATATAAAGTCATAATAAAATTATATATGGTTTTATATATAAGAATACGAATCTATTTTATATGTATAATAAAATTATATTTATTATACAGTAAGTTTGAACGCGTATGAATAAATTCAAGACTTAAGGTAAGATAATTTTTCTCACTTTTTATTTTCATGAGATACATGCCATATTTATAAGAACCTGGATCTTCTTTTCAGGTACGTTTTTCCCTTTTCTGGAGTTTTAAGAGAAGTTTTTGGAAATTTTTGAAGTACACACCATGTACTTTATGAGTACACGCCGTGTACTTCATTACCGCAGGAGGCCGTGTGATGGCCGTGTCATGGCCACCACACGGTCGTGTGGGGTGATGTGGAGGCTACCTAAATCGGAGTACAAAAAATGCAATTACACACCGTGTACTTCAAAAGTACATGCTGTGTATTTTGTTTTTTTATTAAACACACTAGGGTCACTTCTAACATACATAACCATCTTCTTTTAGGCCCCGTTTATCCGAGAGCACTGAGAAACCACGAATCTTCGACGAGCCCCCAAGCCTTCATCTGTCCTCCATTTCAAACACCATTGATTGCATTAGAATCGCATCGGTGAGTTATTTATTTTTCTGGAGCATCGTTTCATGACTCCTCTTCTTTTCCAAGTTATCATGGGTTAAAAATTTTAGAATTTTTATTAGATCTACGATGTTATAAAAAGATTCAATCTTTGAGGTTCAAGTATATTGATCTCCTAACCCTGAGGTAAGTGGTTTGTGCCTTTCTGTAGAAAGTATTTTAGTTTTATGTGCAAATTTTCCCAATACCCATGAACAGGGTATTGTGCTTTTACCGTTTTAGCCCTATTGTTTTCCTGCTTTGCTTATATTCCTGAGTATAGGTTTTTGTTTGTGAACAAGGTAAATTGTTGTGCTTTGGATGTATTTCCCATGCATGTTTTTCCTATTTTTACCTTTGGGTCTAGATTGCCTGCGAGGCTACTGTTTACTTTCCCATGCCTAGTATTGTAGGATGGTGTGACTGTTGTTATGATATGCTGATATTTTGTAGAATTCTAGCCAAGTAGTTCTTGAGGTTTACCTTGGATGTTAAGCACTGCTACACTTGATTGACCTACACAGGGTTGTGAGAACCTGGTGTATAGAACATAGGGAGAATTGACGTTGAGGGCTTCTCTAGAGTGTCTTTATAATTATATGATGCGAGACCATGAAGGGAATTGGCGTTGAGTGATTCCCCAGAGTTTCTGTAGTTCCTCGATGTGGGACACATGGGGAATTGACGTTGAGTGATTCCCCAGAGCACCTTTAGTATGATACGAGACTATAGGGGGAATTGACGGTGAGTGCTTTCCCATAGAGTTTATAATTTAGCTGAACCAAAGGGGTGAGACTGTGTGTGCTTCCCATAGGGTTGCTTGTTTTTGTGGGGTTGAACCATAGGGGTTAGGCTGTGAGTACCACCCAGAGGGTTACCTGTTATGTTAGCTACTTTCTTAGCTGTTGCTTGATATTAAAACTATGGATTTTATTATGTTCTGCTCTGTGCTTCCTATTTACTGCATTCTGTACTTTTACCCTGACATATACTCACTGACTGTTAGGCACAGATCTTCGGGTGGTTGCTTACTAGGATTTAGTCTCACACCCTGTTTGGGTCATGCTTTTGGGCCCAAACAGATTATATTGTTATAGGTATAGACAAGGGCAAGCACCCTTCGACTTTAGGTACTTGATTGCATTGGAGCTGGAGAGCATGGGATCAAGCCGAGGCTTGAGATGCTGAGGAGTTGCTTATCTATTTTCCTTTTGTACTTTGGTTTAGTATTGTATTCAACATTATGAATTGTTTTTCTATTTTCTTATACATATATGTATCATGCATCATATATATATATATATATATATATTTATTCTCTAGTTGTTTATTATCTCAGTCTTCCGCTGTGTACTCTTGTTGGATATTTACTTCTTCCATCATTATATATTTATTTCTCTTCTTCTGAGTTACTCTGCCAATGAGGGAATAGTTTCCCCACTTTCACACCCAAGTCCTTCACTACTAGTCGGTAGCCTCTGGCATTCGGGGAAATGCGCTTGAGGGTATGTGACCAACCAAGTACGGGGTGCCTCTGGGTGGCTTCCTGAACTGGGACATTACAAAGTGGTATCAGAGGAATTATTTTCTATTGACTTACTGTTTGGAGCCTATAGTCAGGGATAGGATGGAATAGGTACTTGGTATTAAGCTATGATCGGGAGTATCTAAACCATGTACAAGGAAAAGCCAATCTACCTCGTTAATGAAATTTTTTGGTTTTGCAAGTTTATGGTTGCCTTGATTTTCACCGTTAGGTGACTCACATGTTTTGTGCTGGTTATTATTTATGTTATTGAGATTCTATTTCTGTCGCAACCCGATGAGATGAGGGTATTCCATCTCATTCATCATATAGTCACTTGCTATAAATCACATGTCATGCATTATTTCCATGCCATCAAGGGTGCATTAGCAATTTCATGTTGTTGTGATAGATGTTGTGTAGACTATTCATGATGTTGTGATAGATGCCTTGATAAAAATATCTTCTTCTTGTTAGAGCATTGATTGTGTAAGGTTTTGTTTGAATGAACACCAAACCTTGGTTCTTCAGGTGTTATAGGCCCACATGGACCGGAATTTGGTGGATCATTGACTTGTTCACCTTGTTTATAACTTGTTTAAGATTCCAAACTTTGATTCATGGGGAGTATGGGCACTCATAGATCAGAATTTGGAACTTTCAGTGTTTTTTTAGTGTTTTCTGGGCTTCAGAGTAGTTTTTGAGGCTTACTATCTGGAAAAACCCAGAATACATGCCGTGTAGTTTTGACTACACGCCATGTGTTCTTTTGTTTGGGAAGAAACTATTTTTCATAATTAAATGTTGTGTACCTTATGTACACTCCATTTAGTCTCTAACTGTGTCACAAGCCATGTGGAAAGAGACACGAGATAGGTAAAACCTCGTGGGAACACACCATGTACCAGTTGTTCACGCCGTGTAGTGTAATCCTAGGAGTCCGGCCGTGTATCTAACAACACCGGTCGGTGGAGTCTCTTATTATACACGCCATGTCAGGTTTGAACATTCTGTGTAGTATGACCTAGGTACTCAACTATGTCACTAACAACACGGTTCGATGTTATCCTTCTCGTACACACCGTGTCTGTCTAGAACATGCCGTGTAGTGTAACCTGGGTACACAGCTTGTGTCACTAACAACACGGGCTAGGTGAAGCTTGTTGAGTACACACCATGTCTACCATGAACACGCCATGTAGTGTTTTCTTAGGAGAGCCGTGTGGCTTAGCCGTGTAGAAGAACTCGGGAAGGGGAAGAGGATTCAAGTACACGCCATGTGTTTTGAGAACACGCTGTGTGTTTGGGGTGTTACATGACTAGTTTAGGCAGGAGTACACACCCATGTAAATTACTTAAGGGAACACACCATGCAAGGTTTATACACGCCACATAGTCATGTTTTGTAAAACTTGAATGCTTTCTTTCTACTGTTTCCTCCCTATACTTCTAGTTTTCAGTCCTTGATAATGTTTATCTAAGGTGTGAATTTGACCTTGCAGAGTCATGACATCGAGATGTCCTTCGGTTGTCTGCCAGTTATAGGGTAGTGATCAGACGCAGAATATGGCTAATCAGGGGCTTCCAAAAGATCCTCCTGTTGTGCCAGTCTTGGCACCAACAGTCATCCCTGTTACCGACACTGATGCACAATTCAGGGAAGCCTTCATGAGGATGATGCATACCTTTCAGGGAGCGCCACCTCCTGCCCATTGATGACTGATTTGACGTGGGTCTTCCAGCAGTAGCATCCTACCACTTTCTTAGGGTAAGGAGGACCTCAGGCTGCAGAGTCATGACTAGAAGCCATGCTGATGATCTTTGAGCATCTGGAGACGCCTCTAGAAATGAGAGTCAATATTTCTACCTATATGCTATGGGATTACGCTAAGAGATAGTGGGATGTAATCTCATAGGTAGGTCATCAGTAGGCTATGGATTGGGAGGAGTTCCAGTGCATCTTCTATGACTACTTCTATCCAGAGACCCTCAGGACTGACCGAGCCTGGGAGTTTATGAACCTTGAGCAAGGTAACCTATCGGTTATGGAGTATTCCTCTCGTTTCACTGAGCTTCATCGTTTCACACCCTTCTTGGGAGGATATGGGTTACTCCTAGCAAGGATGTTTGAGGATGGCCTAAGACAAGACATCCTCTCTCAGTTGAATATCTTCAGTTTGACTTCCATAGCTTCCATCATCAACCAAGCACTAATCACGGAGCAAAATCTGAGGGAATCCGGAGTTTTGATCCAGGGCAGCTCGACATCCAGAGTTAGTGCTTTGCCAGCTGATAGCCGGAAGCACCGCAGGGAGACTACCCAGGGAGATCTGAGTAGGCGGGATGCATCTTCTGGTAGCCATGTAGTGTGCTACCAGTGCAGGAGAAGTGGGTATATGAGGCTGTAGTGCCAGAGAGACCCGGTGGAGTGCCGATATTGCAGCAAGTTGGGACACCTTCAGTGTTTCTTCCAAGTCTTCTCACCAGCAGCCGGTGACTGGGGTTCATCTATGACCCCTCGCACAGAAGCAGCTCCGCCAGTTTCTCACCAGTCTCAGAACTAGAGTTTTTCAGGCTGCTCAGGCTGAGGTGGAGGTCACGACCATGGTGGTCAGTCACCAGGCTACTAGCGACAGCAGGGTAGATCATCTCAGAGTAGTCAGGCAGGGTCACAGGGCCGCAGAGCTGGCCAGACTTTTGCAGTGGAGCAGACCCATCAGAAGCAGGATCCCGGACCCTCTACGGTTCGAGGTACGATCCAAGTTACCTCGGTTTTATCTTCAGCTCTTTTCGCTACTGGTGCTACACATATCTTTATATCTATCACTGTTTTGGAGAGACTTGGGCTCTGTATCTTTTCTTCTACCGATGTTTTGACACTATACAATCCGTTGGGGACAATAACATCTGGTGTATGTCAGTTCAAGGAGTGCCCTATTGAGGTTGGTGGGTGTCACTTCCTTTGGGATCTCTATGTCATAGAGATGACATACTATGATATCATTCTTGGAATGGACTGGCTAGTTCCTTTCTAGGCATTCATTGACTGTTATCACCGCAGGGTGAGTTTCATATCAGTAGAGGGTGGATCTTTTCTTCATAAGGGTGACTGGGATGTCCAGGCGAGCAGAGCGGGTCCAGAGCATCATGGGTTGGGAGCATTTATAACCCATATTTCTAGTCTTTATCTGGATGACCAGGGGAATTCACAGTTATACTTTCCTCTAGTGGTGGATTGTTTCAGAGATGTCTTTCCAGAGCACTTTTCAGGTTTTCCTCCGGAGTGTGAGGTATAATTTTCTATTGAGCTTGTTCCAGGGGCGGCACCAGTGTCCATTCCTCCTTATAGGATGGATAAACATGAGTTGCAGGAGCTCAAGAAATAGTTGGAGGAGTTGCAGGCCAAGGGTTTCATCTGACCCGGTACTTCTCCTTGGGGTTCGCCTGTCCTATTTTCGAAGAAGGAAGATGGTACCCTCAGGCTTTGTGTGGAATATTATAAGTTTAACCAATTGACGGTCAAGAACCGGTATCCCTTTCCAAGGATCGATGATCTCTTTGACCAGCTTCGAGGAGCCTGGGTGTTCTTGAAGATTGACTTGAGGTCCGATTATCATCAGTTGCATGTTAGACCATCTGATATACCTCTTACAACCTTTCGGTACAGGTATGGTCTATCCGAGTATATGGTTATGCCGTTCGGTCTCATTAACACACCTGCAGTTTTCATGGCACTAATAAACCGAGTGTTCCATCCATACTTGGATTCCTTCATGGTTTTTTTTGTGGACAATATCTTGGTGTAATCTCAAACTCGACATGACCATGAAAACCATCTTGATATAATTTTGAGTACATTGGGAGAGCATCATTTAATGATAAGCTCTCAAAATGACACTTTTTGATGGATTAGATTCACTTCTTGGGTCACATTATCTCAGATACAGGAGTATTAGTCGACCTAGAGAAAGTGAGAGCAGTAGTTTCCCGGGAGCAGACAAAGAACATATTTGAGGTGCGAATTTTTCTGAGGCTGGCTAGATAATACAGACACTTTTTACATGACTTTTCATGCTTAGCAGCATCGCTGACAAGTCTGACTAAGAAGGGTGCGAAGTTCCTGTGGTCAGATTCTTGTGAGTCAGCCTTTCAGGAGCTGAAAGGGAGGTTGACTTCAACACCGATACTAGTCTTTCCAGATCCGGGAAAGAGCTATACCATTTATTGTGATGGTTTAGGTATCGGGCTAGGAGATTTGATTATACAGGGTGATGGAGTCGTTGCATATGGGTCTCGGAAGTTGAGGCCCCATGATAGGAATTACCCGACACACGATATGGAGTTAGTTGCTATTGTCCATGCTTTACGCTGTTAGAGACATTATATTTTGTGAGAGCACTTTGTGGTTTTCACTAAACACAATAGTCTCAAGTACATCTTCACTCATCATGATATGAATTTGAGACAACATAGGTGGGTTGAGTACCTACAATCCTTCGAATTTGAGCTTGACTATATGCCAGGGAAGGGCAACACAGTGGCTGATGCATTGAACAGGAGGACTCAGATACAGGTAGTTAAAGAGGCCAGTAGTGAGTGGCAGCTTATGACCCTGTTCTCTGAAATGCATTTGGAGGTGCACGATAGATAGGGGTAGACTTTTCTATATTCTGTAGCTGTTACCTCTACCCTTCTTGATCGAGTTCGAATGAGGCAACTATCAGATTCTGAAGGCCTAGTACTACGAGAAAGCATGTCAGGAGAGGACCCTATTCCTGGATGGACTGTAGGCAAGGATGAGATCTTCTGTTTCCAAGGACACGTATGGGTTCCATCAGATATACACGAGGAGCTGATGTGGGAATTTCATTCATCAGTTTGGTCAGTTCATCCTGGTGTCACCAAGATGTATCGTGATCTACACCATTAGTATTGGTGGCCAGGTATGAAGAGGGATGTTGTAGGTTTCGTCATGAGGTGTTCCACTTTTCAGTAGGTGAAATCAGATCATCAATGACTAGAATGTATTTTACAGTAGTTACCCATTCTTGAGTGGAAGTGTAACGACGTCGCGATGGATTTGGTGACAGGGTTTCCGAGGTCTCCTCGAGGGAACGATGTAGTATGGGTTGTAATCGACAGACTTACAAAGGTCACTCACTTCTTGCCGATCAAGGAGACCTTCAGTATTGATGAGCTAGGACGGTTGTACATCCGTGATATTGTACGTTTTCATGGAGTTTTACACTCCATAGTTTTAGACAGGGATGCTTGTTTTACTTCTTAGGTCTGGTAGGGGCTACAGAAAGCTATGGGTACATAGGTGATTTTGAGTACAGCTCACCATCCCCAGACAGATGGCCAGTCCAAGCGTATGATTCAGGTTCTTGAGGACATGCTCCGAGCATGAATCCTGGATTTTGGGGGTTCTTGGGAGAAGAATATACCTCTCGTGGAGTTTTCCTACAATAATAATTTTCAAGAAACTATTCAGATGGCACCTTATGAGGCTTTGTACGGTATGCCATGCCGATCACCCTTATGTTGGATGGAGGTAGGAGAGGCAGCTTTTCTGGGACCTCGTCTTGTTCAGGAGACCACAGAGCAGATAGAGTTGATTCGAAAGAGTATGGCTACTAAACAGTCTCTTCAGAAGTCTTATGCTGATCAGCGGAGATGACCTCTGGAGTTCGAGGTCAGGGATCGGGTTTTTCTATTCGTCACACCAAGGTTGGGACACAAGAGAATTAGGAGGTAGGGTAAGCTTTTACTAAGGTATGTTAGGTTGTTTGAGGTGTGGGAGAGAGTTGGGCCAGTTTCCTATCAGTTGTAGTTACCTTAGAGGTACCAGGCCATGCACGACGTTTTCCACGTTTCTTAACTCCGAAATTACTTTTCAAACCCGTCTCATGTTTTCCAACCCGAGGAAGTTGAGTTGGAGGTGGATGCATCTTTCAAGGAACATCCTATCTGGATTTTTGATCACAGTATGAAGGTTCTCCATGGTTGGTCTGCTCTTCTGGTATGGGTGCTATGGTAGCACAGGTGAGTACATGATGAGACTTAGGAGAGGGAGGCCGATGTACGATCACAGTGGCCAGAGTTGTTTGGGGTTTCTTCTTCTACACCGCACTAAGGAAATTCATGGATGAATTTATTTAAGGGGGGAAGTTTGTTATAACCCATATGTTCTTTTCAGGTACATTTTTCCTTTTTCTAGAGTTTTTGAGAAAAGAAGAATTTCTGGAAATTTTTGAAGTACACGCCGTGTACTTTATGAGTACACACCGTGTACTTTGTTGCCGTAGGAGGCTGTGTGTTGGCCGTGTCATGGCCACACACATGGTCGTGTGGGGTGATGTGGAGGCTGCCTAAAGCGGAGTATAGAAAAGGAAAGTACATGCCGTGTACTGCAAAAGTACATGCCGTGTATTTTGTTTTTTTCATTAAACACACCGGGGTTACGTCTGACGGACATAACTACATTATTTTAGGTCCCGTTCATCTGAGAGTGCCGAGCAGCTGCGGATCTTCGACGAGCCCCTGAGCCTCCATCCATCCTCCATTTTGAACACCGTTGATTTCATTGTAATCACATCAATGAGTTATCTCTTCTGTTGGAGCCTCATTTCATGATTCCTCTTCTTTTCCAAGTAATTGTGGGTTGAACATTTTAGATGTTTTCTTAGATATACAACGTTATAAGGAGATTTAAGCTTCTAGGTTCAAGTATATTGATCTCCTAAACCCAAGGTAGGTGGTTTGCGCCTTTCTATAGAAATTATTTGAGTTTTATGTTCAAATTTTCTCAATACCCATGAACGGGGTACTGCGAATTTACCATTTTAACCCTATTGTTTTCCTGATTTTCTTGTATGCCTAAGTAGAGGTTTTGGTTTGTGAAAAGGGTAAATTGCTGTGATTTGGATGTATTTCTCATGCATGTTTTTCCTGTTTTGACCTTTGGGTCTAGATTGCCTGCTAGGCTACTGTTTACTTTCCCATGCCTTGTAGTGTGACTGTTGTTATGATATGCTGATATGCTGTCGAATGATAGCCATGTAGTTATTGAGGTTTACCTTGTCCGTTACACACTGCTACAATTTCTTGACCTACATAGGGCCGTGAGAACCTGGTGTATAGACCATAGGGATAATTGACATTGAGGGCTTCTCCAGAGTGTATTTATAATTATACGATGTGAGACCACATGTGGAATTGACGTTGAGTGCTTCCCCAGAGTGTTTGTAGTTCTTTGATGTGGGCCATAGTGGGAATTGACATTGAGTACTTACCTAGAGTGCCTTTAGTACGATACGAGACTATATGGGGAATTGACGATGAGTGCTTCCCTAGAGAGTCTATACTTTAGCTGAACCAGAGGGGTGAGACTGTGTGTGCTTCCCAGAGGGTTTATTGTTTTTGTGGGGTTGAACTATAGGGGTTAGGCTGTGAGTAATACCCAGAGGGTTACCTATTATGTTAGCTACTTTCTTAGCTACTTCTTGATATTGAAATTTTGGATTGTATTATTTTCTGCTGTGTGCTTCCTGTTTACTATATTTTGTACTTTTACCCTGACATATACTCACTGACTATTAGGCACAAATCTTCGGGTGGTTGCCTACTTGGATTTAGTCTCACACCCTGTTTAGTTCATGCTTTTGGGCCCAAACAGATTATATTTATGCAGGTATAGAAAAGGGAAAGCACCCTTCAACTTCAGGTACTTGATTGCATTGGAGCTGGAGAGCAAGAGACCAAGCCGAGGCTTGCGATGCTGAGGAGTTGCTTATCTGTTTTCCTTTTGTACTTTGGTTTAGTACTATATTCTGCATTGTGACTTGTTTTTCCGATTTCCTAGATATATATGTATCATGCATCATTTATATATATATTTATGCTCCAGTTGTTTATTATCTCAGTCTTCTATTGTGTACTGTTGTTGGATATTTACTACTTCCGTCAATGTATATTTATTTCTCTTCTGCTGTGTTACTCTGCCAATGAGGGCATAGTTTCCCCACTTTCACACCCAACACCCTCACAGCTAGTCGGCATCCTCTGGCATTCGGGGAAATGCGCTTGAGTCCATGTGACCAACCGGGTATGGGGCACCTCTGGGTGGCTTCCGGAGCTGGGACGTTACAATATCCACCACTCGCTTCTTTTGTGTAGTGCATAAACTGACCTATGAAAAGTTATATAATCAATTTACTTTATTTAATGATAATAAAATTTTTAATTTATGTTATTCTTTTATGCAGATCATGATTCAAAAGTTACTCATGTAGCAATGGTTTTCTCATATCACTTTTATTTCTATGATATATATGTTGTATTCACAACTTATTATTGTTGTGTGGTGTATATATTGAACTATGAAATTTTATATCATGAATTTAATTTATTTAATTATATTAAAAGTTTTAATTTATGTTTTTATTTCATGGGGATCATGATTTAAAAGTTACTTATGTAGTAAGGGGATTTAAAACTTCACTTTTATTTCTGCACGACTTATACCATATTCACCACTCATTTATTTTGTGTGGTGTATATACTTCCCATGAATATATTTTATGATTATTATCCTTAAATTTATGGGTATTTACATATCCATTGTATTATATCTCTTTCATGGGGTTTACGGTTCAAAATTTACAAAGTTGGTAAAGTAATTTCATCTCAATTTTCCTTCTTTGAGACACATGTCATGTTATGAACCTATATTCTTTTATGAGGTGTATATATGACTATTTTTCATGTTATATCATGAATATACTTATTTTAATTATATTATAATCTTCATTTAATGTTATTACTTCATGGGTATTATGATTCAAAGTTACAAAATTGGTATGAGTTTATTGCTACAATCTCATCTTTTATTAGGATTGGTTACAATTACACTTCCAATAATGAAATATTAGGATAAATATCTCAATAAATCTCATGAATTTTCTTATCCTATGGTTATTAATGATATCATAATGTAATGGTACCATTTTCCCTCTCTTTGGTACTTAGGATAATTAAGAAGATATTTTTTAAAAAATACGACCCTATTTCCCTCTTTGGTTGGAATATATTTTCTTCAAAAACCATGTGTTCTAAAAAGGTTTTTAAATTTTTTTAAATGATATTTTAATATTAATTTCAAGAAAATGGATTTTTTTATGTTTTAAAAAGTGTTTTCAATGATTACTTTATAAAATTTTAAGGTCATTTTCAATGAAAAAGGGTTTCAAAATGTTTTATGATTTAAAAAGAGTTTTTCAAATAAGAAATGAAATTTTCCTCAAAAAATGTTTAAAATTATTTTTAAATATTAATTCATAATTTTTAAATGTGGTTTTCAAATAAAAGGATTTAAAAAATGTTTTATGAATTAAAAGAAAATGATTTTTAAAGAAAGGTTATTTTCATTAAGAAATGCTTTAAGTGATGTTTTCCTTCTCCATCTAAGATGGAATCCTTGATATGGTTTATGATGTACTAGGGATATTATCAAATGAAACTATTATTATTATTTATTTGAATGGTTTAGGTTTAAGATGATAGGTTTCTTATGAAATCTTCTTCTTTTCATGGGTATTATATGATAAAATGATTATAAAACCTATCTCTTTTCCACATGTTATAATATGATGAAATGTTTATGATACCCATTTCATTTCATGGGTTGTGATATGATGTTTATGAAACCCATCACTTTTTATAGGTCATGATATAATGAATATATTATCTTATGGCACATTCATGTGTGATTTCATTATGTGATGGTTGGGACCTATCTCTCCCTCCAATGCATTGGGTAATGATAAATGTTCAATGATCTCAAAGGGTACACAAGAGGGTATACTAAGCCTTTAACAAGAAGGTAAATTTGAGGGAATCCCAAGCCTATAAAAAGAGGGTACATAGGAGGGAATCCCAAGTCTGTAACAAGAGGGTACACAATAGGGCATTCCAAGACAGTAACAAGAGGGTACATGAGAGGGAATCCCGAGCCCACAATAAGAGGGTACATGGGAGGGCATCCGAAGCCTATAAAAAGAGGGTAAACGAGAGGGAATCCAAAGACCATAATAATAGGGTTCATGGGAGGGAATCCCAAGCTTATAATAAGAGGGAATATTGGATGGAATCCCAAGCCTGTAAGAAGAGGGTACACGGGAGGGAATCCCAAGACCATAATTAGAGGGTATATGGGAGGGTATCTCAAGACCGAAATAAGAGGGTACATAGGAGGACACCCCAATCCCGAAGCAAGTACATAGGTGATTATCCCATTCCTAACATGTTATTAATGTATTGGTAGTTAGACTTAACATAATATTTTTATGTTTATGTGTATTCAAAAATTTCATGTCTTATACATATGTTATGCTCTCATGGATCATGTTCTTTGATTCACTTATGATTCATGTCTTATGAACTACCAATATTCATGCCACGACTCATGATTATGATATTTGATATGTAGGGTATGATCTTAAAATGCTATCCTCATGTTTTCATACCCTTATGATCATGTTATACTTATATATATCCTTTATTTACCCTTACTAAGCATCTGAGATCACCCTTTATTATGTTTCCTTTCCTAGGTTAAGGTTTTAAGTAGGAGTAATAAAGGGGAATATCTTCATGGGATATATTTAAGATATTTCAGTAAGTTATAAGATTATACTTACATGTTTCCAAAAACACTAAACTATTATGGTTCTCAGGCATATAATTTTGTAATGTGATGAATATTAAAATAAAATTATGCAATATCCATGTATGTTAAGCCTGGATCACTATAAAAATGAATATAAATGTTGGTTCCATAAAAAATGTCTAATTTGGTAACTTTGGTTAAAAAACACACTCTCCTCCCACCTTATTTCTTTTTTCTCTTTCCTTCTAAATGGTTTTTATAAAAACTTTTAATGTTTCCAAAATAAATTATTGGTTTCCAAATGACTTAAAATGTGGTTTTCAAGTGAAATTTCTAAATATTGGCCTGATTGGAACCTTAGAATCGTGAATTGACAATAAAATTTCTTATAGGACCATTTGAAACATTGGTTGTAGAAATAATTTTGTATTTTAATTACTAAGGACCATTTGGTACTTTTAGGTGTTTCTTGTAAAATGGTTTTAACCTTAATGAAATGTAGGCCCAGTTGTAACTTTTGAAATGTTTACTATGGGATGGGCACCCCTATGGTTTTCCTCCTTTGGAAAGGGTGTTCACATAGACAACATAAGAGAGTGGGAAAGTCATGCATGGTGACATTTGTGGGTTATATTTAATTCCAAGCATGTTATGAACTCCTTGATTTCCCTTTATACTTTAATCATGGGTTTCCTATACACCATATAGAGGGTCAAGTGATAGTTTATTTCTACCATAATTAGAAGGATTATAACCCCCTGGATAGAGGATAGGCTAGGTGATATTTTCCACTAGTGAGGCTAGTTTAGAGTAGCCATGTTGGTTATTGACTATGGAGTTTCACCATAAGTCTGCAGGTGGGTCCGAACCAAGTATATATAGGGTAACTTTTAGATATTTTTAGGTTATTACTATGATTACATATTTTCATATTCTTGTATTATTATTTTGGAACATTTTTTTCTTGTTCTATTGTTATTTCCCCACCTATACTTCTATTATTTCATTAGCTTTTGGCATCATTTAATATTTCCCACTACTGGTGCTTAGTTGTGGTATCTTTTTTTGCTATGGGTTTTCAAACTGATTTTTTTCAAATGGAAATTCATTTAAAAAAAGGAATCCATGTTTTTTTGAAAGGTATTTTGAAAAATCCATGTCTATTTTCTTAAAACCAAAAACCTATTTTCTATCTGTATTTCCAAACCAACATTTATAGACTATTTTAGGAAAGGAAATATATGAATTATGTGGTTCTTACCTACTATGCTATTATACTCACACTCTACTTGTGTCACTCAGCATCAGTAGACCCGAGCTATTTTATTGGTTCATGTCCTTGTTTAGGTTCACCCGTGGAGCGGGCCGATCATGTGGGTGGTGGTGACCTAGTGGTCACATGGAGGTATGTAGTAGTTTTTATTCTATTTTCCGCTTACATTTTTTCTCTTTTATTTTATTTTATTTTATTTTATTTATTTATTCATTGTTTTATGGGCTATATCATTTCCAATCATTTTATCTTTGATTCCTGACACTAGTTACCATCCCGAGAGGATCAATAATGCCTCTAAGGCCTTTTTTTGGGTCGTATTGGGTGACTGGTTCCGGGCTTAATCAGGTTGGTTTGTAACAAAATGGTATCATATGATCCCATTATTATTTGGGTCATCAGGTAGTTTGGTGATAGGATTTTATAGACTCATAAGGTAGGTACGAGAAGGGCATCGTGAACACTTACTCACCCTAAGCCTTGAGTTACCAGGGGTAGTATAATACTTGAGTCTTATTTTGGATTCTGGATTTATGTTGTTGGTGCTTTTTGGGATTGTGATTTGGGAAATGGTAATGGGAGTGAATTGTTGCTGCTTAGTGAGCTTTCATAGAGTAGAGACCCTTGTGGATCCCGAGTGCATGGTTCAATCCAGTGGTTGGTGCATGATTAGCGCATAGTTTGCTAAACCATGTGGCTGAGTTATACATGATTTGTAGTTTACTACTTAAAAAGTTTTGATGTGGGTTATGTTTTGTTTTGGTTTTGGTTGGCATAAGTGGAATTTTAAAAAAAGAAATAATTTATGGAAAAATGGTTTATGGTGTGATGAAATGGTTTTTGGAATTTTAAAACCGATGGAAAGGGGTTTTATTTTTAATGGAATTGTTGTTTTAAAAGGGAATGTGGAAGTGGTATTTTGGTTTTAAAATGGATGTATTGAAATGGTTTTAATTTTTAAATGGGGAATTGGTACTGGAAATGGGTGAATTTAGAAAATTATGTTTTTTTAATAATGGTTTTTGGTTTGTTTTATGGTATTTTGGATTATGAGTTTGGTGTTTTAGGTTGAGGTGTTTCTTTGGTTGAGATTTGTTTTATTTTTATATGATGTTATGTTCCATGTTATTTAGAGTATTCCACCTTGAATGAACCAAAAGGTTTATAGGGAGTCTCTTATAGTTGTTGATTTTTTCCAGACTCCTAATGGAGTGGCAGAGTCAAGTTCTTTTCATCTTTTTCTTGTTTTCCATGGAGGTATAGGTCTTTTAGACGATGTAGAGTGGTATATCTCATGGGTGGTTAGAAATATCTATGTTATTTGAAGGATGGAATCGATCATCATGAATGAGTTTTTTAGGGAATTCCATAGAAGGTGGAAATTTGGATTCCCTTGGTTCTTATAAAGGTTACCCATCTTGTGAGAAGTGTGAACTAAAGGAATCCATTTATGAGAAGTCTCCTCTATCAGTTCATCCTTTTTTTTCATAGTACCACCTACTTGTGTACTTAAAGTGTGGACAATTTAGGAATTCGAATCCATTTTTTCATAACCCTCTGAAGAGTTGTTGATAGTGTGGCTATTTGGGTCATCTAGAAAAGTTTTTTTATGTTGCATCTCCAGAAGAGGAAATCTCAATTGGAGGTTGTCAGCTCCTAACTGTGGGGAAATAGATTCTTTAAAGTACCAGGTCTCTAACGATAGGCCCTGGAGTGATGTTTTTCACACGGTCCAGAATTTCCAAGTATCAGGGACCTTGGACCAGCTTTTTTCTCCAACGTTGGAGTGGGTACAGTTTAAGTTTTCCATGTTATGGTTCTATTGTTTTGGAATACTTCTTGTTTGAAGATCTTAGAAACCTCATTTTATAGTAATTATTTGGGTTGTGCCTTAATGGTGGAAAGATTCTCTTGTATTGTTTGTTTTTTAATAATTATCCATCTATTAAAATGGTTTTGGTTTTGAGTTGTTCCTACTTGGATATTCTCATGTCTTGTGGAAATGATGAATCATGGTTTGGTTCGATGCTTGGTTTGGGTTTCTTATGTTGGACCTCCTTGTGTTAGGGGTTGGTCCATTCTAGTTGGTTCTTAATGGTGGGACGACCCCTCCCCCTATGGTTTTCCGTGTTGGTGTTGAATTTTAAGCTGACCATGTGTGACTTGTGGAGTTGAAAGTTCATATCGGCATTGATATGGACTTGTTTGGTTTTAGGTTTCGGTTTTGTTCCTCTTTTAGCTGGTGATTTTTTGGGGAAAAAAGTTTTAATGGAGGGGAGAAATGTCACACCCCGACTATGGTTTTTATTTTTATTTTATTTGTTTATTGGTTCTTGATCTTTTTATTGGGCTTTAGGTCTATTCCTAGATAAAATTTTGAGTTTTTTTTGGAATTTTGGTAAGATATGAGGATGGCGCATGATTGTCTCACAGTTAGGGGAAACCGTGCACCAACTTAGGGAAAACCATGCAGCCTAGGCAGTGGTTTTGTGTATGCCACACGGTCAGGCACACAACCATGTGCCAGTCCCAAGACTCCATGCATCCCTAGACAGAGGTCACTGCATGGTTGATGCA
This sequence comes from Viscum album, assembly GCA_963277665.1. Taxonomy (NCBI): domain Eukaryota; kingdom Viridiplantae; phylum Streptophyta; class Magnoliopsida; order Santalales; family Viscaceae; genus Viscum; species Viscum album. The sequence continues at coordinate 600,392,148 of OY728125.1, forward strand.
TGGTTTGGCAGACCGTGCAACAAAACTATACAACCTTCCTAGTTAAAAAATAAAAAAGTATGATAAAATAAATAAAATAAAATAAAATAAAATAAAATAAAATAAAATAAAATAAATAATAATAATAATAATAATAAAATAAATGTTTTATTACCATTACTATTACTATTATGATTATGATTATTATTATTATTATGATTAATAATAATAATAATATAACCCTAAAATGGGTTTCTTTTCCCCTCTCCCCCTTACATGAACCCCTTCCCCCCTCTCATCTGACAAACCTCGCACATGAGATCCCCCTTCCCACGACCTTCATTCTCAGCCGATTCCCCTCCCAAATCATGGTGCATCTATCTCAGGTAATGTTTTACCCTCCTCTATCATCTTCTTCATACTTTTTCCTGGATTCCTTATTTCCCCTTTTGTGGTGCACGTGACCTAGGGTAGGACCTAACCCTATTTGAGGATTCTTTTTGGTCAATTTTTTGTTCTTAGGGTTCATGGGGTTTGATTGAGGTATGTTCTTGTGGAGTTAATCAAAGACAAAAACTTGTGGATTATTAGGTGTGGCCCACACACATATACATACACATGTATGTATATATATATATGTATATATACCCTCTTAGTATATTTTAGCTCATGGTGTGGGGAAAATATACATCATACAAGAGTTATATGCATATATATCATAGTGTATATGTATTAAGGGTGTGCGCCTTGATCTTGGGTTCTTCTTGCATCGTGCTTAGAGTTTTGTTGTATTTTCACATCATTGAGTTAAGTGTTTCTGTTCATTTCCTTTCTGAAACATTCCATATTATGTTTGAGGTTTCAAAAGGAGAATTTATTTGTTTTCTTCATTCTTGTGCTGTTATATGATGATTTTTATGGATTTATTTGTTGGTGGTTTGTTTGAAAATGGGTTTTACAAAGGTTTTCCATGAATATTCCTATATTTACCTTATATATATATATATATTCTAGGTGTTTGGTCGAATTCCTACTCGCCTTTTTAATGGAATTGGGTGTTTTAAAGTAATTATTATCCTTGTTTGAGTTTTCTCACACACCGAATGGCCTGAAGGAATTTTTTTTATTGATTTTTTTGATAACCCCCCTTTCAAGGGATGAAGGGGAACCCTTACAAGGCCCGTAGGCTTAGAGATTACATGATCCATAGGACTTAAGAAATTATACAGACTATACTTGGAACTCCTCCTCCGAGCTTCTTCATCATGATATCAGCTCTCCACCTTCACATGAATATTCATCCAGGCTTCCCATGCAAGAACAGACTGGTCCTGATGGAAATTCCATACCCTCTCTTTCTAAAAAATAATCTTAGCTCTTTGGTGAATGCGCCTACTCTGATCCCCATCTGGAGTTTGCTCCTTGTAGAGTCCGTCTGATCATTAAGCACAATTTTAGGTGGCCCGAGGGCCTTGAGGTGGCTCGAAGGCCTTGAGGTGTCTCTAAGGACTTGAGGTGGCCTGATGGACTTGATGTGGCCCGAAAGCCTTACTAGACCGAAGGCCTTGGGTGGCCCAAAGGACTTAAAGGACCCGAGGCCCAAACCAGTGGCCTGAAAGCTCAAATGGATGAATAGTTTCAACTACTATAGTATCGAACAGTGCCTGCTATAGTACTATTACATTACCTAGAAATATGTCTCCACCCGGTTTTGAACTCGGGTCTCTTGGATGCACTTGCCGAGTCCTCACTAACTGGGTTGAGGCTCTTGTGCTATTTGAGTTTTCTCATAATTGGTTTACATGTGAATTTTTACTTTGGATGGTTTTGGTGTCAATGTGTGAATCCTTGTGCTTCTCTATGACATTCCTTATGTTCTTTTTTATTTGAGATTTAGACATTTTTAGGGTTATCCATATATATTCTATTGAATATGGGCATATCCATATGTGTAACACCCCAAAACTCAACTCTCATGTACTGATAAGTTTATGTTTACATTTTTTTTTGAATTTCATAGCAACTGAAAAAAACTTACTTCTCATAAGAAAATAATAATTTGGTTTTAATTTATATTAGGATACAGCTGAGTAAAAAACACAAATAAGTACAAGGCTCTTTCGTTTAAATAAGAACACCGTAGTGTTTACAATACACTGAGATTAAAAGGGGAGCCAGAATAACCAAATATAACTATTAAAAACCCTAACAGAACTACGGGGAGCCCCCCTACAAATACAACAAGACACGGTAAATAAATAAGATCCTTCAGGTCAATGAAAACAAAGAACACCACCACCATGATCATATAAACTATGCTGAGAATCAACGGTATGGAAAGAACCATCTCCTCCTCCTCGTTCTTTTCTTAAAGTTTAGGACACCCTAAGACAAGGTTTTATATGGCACCAACTCGACCGTTACCTTTGGTGACTGTTGGAAATACAACGTCTATAATTATAGCTGTTAGCCTTGTGGTGATTTAACTAAAGAAAAATTAAGTACAACTTTACGTTATGAATTGAAAAATTATAAGATAAACCCTAACCGTGATATAATGCTTTAAATTGCACTTAAGTTGAGAAATATAATAAGTAATTCAAAAAAACTTTGAAATTTTTTCAATTATAATGTAAATATTTTCATTTCTTAAATAGTGCTACAAATTATGTTTAATATCCTCAAATCAAATTATATTTTTAATTAAACTAATTTTTCTATAATACTGATATAAGAATTATCATTTTATAATTTGTATATTAAAAAATTAGTGTTTGTAAATAATTTAAGTTAAGACCAAAATGTGATTTGTAATCTTTAGCCTTCTAATGTTTAAAGTGGAAGTCATGTCTAAAAAGATAATTTTTATATGGTCTTAATGAATATATATTTTTTTCTTAAGACTTAGGATCTTCGTAAGTTAGGTTTTAATAAAAAAATAATGGGCTCGCTAGGGCCAGCCCTTTAAGGCTTGGCCAAGGGAGGCAGCTCACACGAAGTGGATAAGCCTAGCCCTCATCCCAATCCAAGGCCGAACCAAGCATAGGCACAGGTTCCCCGAAGGGTGCACAAGAGAAGGAGCGCTTAGGCGTGTCACGGTGGGCGCAGGGTCACAGTGAGAGAGGGTAGGCTGATGCCTGTGGGGGAAGGCGGGAGACCATGTGTAAGGCTCCCGAGTGTGTGTTGTGTTATTTCTAGTGTTGCGGGAGGCTCAGGGTTATAAAGGACCGCCAGAACTCTCACCGTTTCTATGTGGGATGGAAATTTTCAACTGGGATTGAATCTAGGCTTTCAGATCTTGCCACATGCAATCTGGACCATTGATTTCAATCCAGGGTTAGATCCCTGAAAGCCGCGAACCCCTCCGCGTTTTTCATGGGAAGTCCGATCCGGCATGATCTAATCGTGGTCATTCAAAGTTTTTAAAATTCCGTGACGATTGAGAGCCACTTGATCTCACCTCAGATCAATCTAAACCATCCATTACTTTTATAAACTGCCGATGTATCCCGACCGTCAGATCAATCCAGGATCAAATCCCGGCCATCCATTTTTCTCCCAGTATCACCCCACTATGTCATCTTCTTCCTTCCCGCAGAATGCACTACACCAAACCCTACACCCCATTTCACCATTTCTTTTCTTATTTCTTCAACATTGACAGACTAGGTGGACCCTCCTTGTCCCCCTTTGTCCATAAGTCTTCCCTGGCCAATAAATGGACTGGTTGGACTCAGTTCTTCTCAACAGTTTGATAAAAGTTTAGTATATTTTATATAGTTTATAAAACTGGTTGCACATTGGAACCCCTTAGGGTTTTCTCCTCTCGGACCTCTAGAAATATTCATCCAAGCCTTCCTCGAGTTCTTCTTCTCCTCGGATAGAGGTAAGGGTTTTTATGTTTTGTTTTTCTCATGAAAAATCTTATATATACACTCTTTACATATATATACGAGTATGTATATGTCCACACACTCACACCTATACATATAAATACTCTCTAAGGTGAATCTGGGTTTTCTAAAGGTTAAAAAATTTGTATGCACTATTTTTTTCTAAGGCCGATGATTATATTTGGGTTCGTTCAATATGGTTTTAGTTATGCAAAACTAAATATCCGCTTAGTGAATATTCATATATCTACACATAACTCAATCTACTCCTATTTTATGTTATTAAAGATTCTATTTTCAATCTATAAATAAAGACTTGGATGTGAATAAATCTTTGTTTTTGAATGGATTTATATTAGTATAAAAAATTTTAGTTTTTATATATGTATGACCATGCATTTATATACTCCAAACCAAGCATGAGTTTTTATTCTCAATCCGATAATGTTAGCAAAAGGTTATACAAACTTAGGGAAGTATTTTAATATAATAAAAATATAATCTATGAACTATATATTTATATATACATTCATTTGTTGTAAGTTTAATTTATGAAAGTATGAAAGCATGTATAGTCATATATATTGGGTGGAAATCCTCAAATACCCGATTCTAGGTCCTTCGGACCTTCGGGTTATGAAAAATTGAAGAAAAAATACCTTTCCTCATGCAACATATATATATGTGAATAAATTTTATATAGGTTTACATGGTTACATATAACATAACCTAACATGGTTGGGTTTTTAACACTACTGGAAATATGACTTATACCAACGGTTTTGGCCAAACCATTGGTATAGTTCATTAATTTGGACCTATACCAATGGTTTGGCCAAAACTGTTGGTATATATCACTTATACGGACCTATACCAATGGTTTTGGACAAACCATTGGTATGGGGGGGGGATATACCAACGATTTTTCCAAACCATTGGTATAGGTCCATTATAGAGGACCCATTATAGAGACCCTATACCAATGGTTTGGCCAAACCGTTGGTATAGGTCCCCCCTATACCAATGGTTTGTCCAAAACCGTTGGTATAGGTCCAAAAATCAAAGTACCTATACCAACAGTTCTCAAAACCATTGGTATAGGTCTATACCAACGGTTTTGAGAACCGTTGGTATAGGTTCTTTGATTTTTTATCGAATCTTCTTACCGAGAACATTATATAAATAAAAATTTAAAATAATTATGATAATAAATATATATATTTATGAAATTATGTTCAAAAAAGTCATGTTAGGTTAGTGGTTAGGTCGTTCAATTATAAACTAGAGGTCATGGGATCAAATCCCACTGAATGCTTTTTTTGAAATATATATACCAACGGTTTTATGGAACCTTTGGTATAGATTTTCATATTACTTATACCAAAAGTTTTCAAAACCGTTGTTATAGGTCTATACCAACAGTTTTCCCAAAACCGTTAGTATATACCTATCCTCACAACTTACTTGACCACGGTCCTCCAAACCGTTGGTATAGGCTATACCAATGGTTTGGAGGCCTATACCAACGGTTCCAAACCGTTGGTATATGGTATTTTTCTAGTAGTGTAATGAAGGTGTAATAAATATTTTTTAAGTATCTGTTACTAATGAGAAATTATTAAAGAGTTGGAAACTCACATATATACTTGGTGTATACGCGATTATAATTTCCGACACCTTAATTTTATGAATGGATCAGTAGAAATTTGTTAATTAAGTGATGAAATTAATACTTGTAAAACTTTAAGTAATGTCAGTATCTATGTAAGTCAAACCAAGAGGTACTTACATAAAGGTGTATGTCCTAATCCATAGAAGTATGTTAAACTTGTTCAGTTAAAGAATTATTAATGATGATTCTATGATTCAAAGGTATTGTATGATTGACCTTGTTGTGTTTTATGATTAAAGAGAAGATAAACTTTTGTTTTGACCAAAATATATTTAAATGTTCAAAGGTTGTATTAAACCATACGACCAGGTTATGCACACTTGAGGTTTTATCAACTGCAGTGATTGTTGTTAGTTGAGTCGTAATTTATTTATTTGATCATTGACACCTCCTAATAGTGTATTAAATGACATGTAATTTCGTTTATAAGAATTTTGAATTGAATAGTTATCATTTTCACATCTCATGTGGAAAACCCCTTCCCACCCACTATGTGATGTGATTTAGTAATTGTCTTTTGTTCAAATAATGTAATGAGCCATGTATGCCTTCGATAAACTCTTACTGCCTTATTTTCAAAGAATGTCTGTCAAATTATGTATTTATGGTTTAAATGGTTTCTTTTTTCATTGTGTAGTAGCACTCTTTGATGCATGCATGTGTCATAACATGATAATAAGATAAGAAATCAAATTACTCAAAGTGGTATGGGACACCTTGAGTAATATGAAATAAATTTAATTATTCAAGGTGGTATGAGACACCTTGAATACATGACCCGATCTGACATATGAGGAATTTATTGGACTAATATGTTTCGAGTTGGGGACCAGTAAAAGTAAGCCCTCTGGGTTGGAGACCGGTAAAAGTAAGCTCTCTGGGTTGGATACTGGTAAAATTAAGCTCTCCGGGTTGGAGACTAGTAAAATTAAGCTCTCTGGGTTGGGGTCCAGTCATAGTTAGCCCTTAGGTCTTGGAACATGGCCTTGACACAGAAGTCTATCATTTATACATTCCCTCATTATGTGTATGATAATTATGTAACCAAATAGATATCTGATTAGTAGAATATCCATGGTTAATAGCCAGTGCTTATGAGTATCGAGAAAGTAAAAGCTTATGGAATGACATATGTTTAGTACTTAGTGAATTAGTATCCAGTGTATGAAATTGAAGTTATTATCTTTATGCGCAACTCTGATTATTCTCTTTTTAACCTGTGCTTAGGTATCCATATGTTATACATGTTTAGAAGGTCTTTTACTTATTACCCCAAACGAGAATACCTAAATTGAACTATGTATCCTTATTTTTCTACTAGCATGTTCTTTTAGTTGAGAACTTTTATGATATGTTACATGTGTTATAACGTTTCTTCAAAGAAAGTGTTTTATGTAAAGTTTTAATGAATGTTTTCAAAAGTTATATTGGTTTATTTTAAACCCCCTTACTGGTCATTCGTATGCTCACCCTATGTTTTTGAAATAAATTTTCAGGTATCAGCTTGAGATAAAAGAAGTATGACAGGAGTGGCTGGTTTCCCAGAACTTGAACCAAATTTGATTCTATGGATGGGACATGATGTGTAATTTATCAGTGCATGATTTGTTAAAATGTACACATCATGTTTTGAAGGCACCGGCTCCAGGTGTTCTGGGGTCGGGTCCTCAAAATATGTGCATGGGGTGTACATATAAATAAGAGCATTTATATAAATGGTGGTTCTATAAAAAAATGTCTACCTTGGTAACTTTGGTTTAGAAAAACACTCTCCTCCCACCTTATTTAATTTTCCATTTTCTTCCAAATGGTATTTCTAAGAAGTCCTAGTATTTCTCAAATGGATTTTTTGTTTCCAGATGACTTCAAATGTGATTTTAAAGTGAAATTTCTAAATTTTGGCCTGATTGGATCCTTATAATCATTATTTTTCAATCAACTTGCTTGTATCCCCATTCAATACCTTAGTTATGGAAACAATTTTGGATTTTAAATGCTAATGACAGTTTGGTACTTAAGGGAGTTTCTTGGAAAATGGTTTGAACATTAAAAATGTGTCGGCCCATTTGGAACTTTTGAAACATTTCATGTGGTATGGGAACCCATATGGTTATCCTACATTTGATTGGGTCTTCACATAGATGGTGTTAGTGAGTGGGCAAGGAATGCATAGTTGATTTTTTGGGTTATATTTAATGTCAAGCGTGTGATAAACTCCTCACTTTATATCTATACTTTTATCATGGGATTCATGGAAATCATCTAGAGGGTCTAGTAATGGTTTCTTTCTAGTCCCAATTAGATGGATTAGAACCCTCTCAGATAGAGGATAGACCGGGTGGAATTTCCACTGGTGAGGCTAGTTTAAAGTAGTCAAGTTGACTATTGAGTATTGAGTTACACCATACACCGATAGGCGGGTCATAACTGAGTACATCCAAGGTTTCTTTTAGAGATGTTTTAGAAATTCCCATGATTATATATATATATATGTTCCTATATTATTTTTGTGGAATATTTTATTCTTGTTCTATTGTTATTTCCCTGATTATAATTTTACTATTTCATTATCTTTTGGAATCATTTGATATGTCATGTTTCTACTATTTTGTTGTGGTATCTTTTTTTGTATGGGGTTTAAAATTGGGTTTTTGAAATGTAAATTCATTTAAAATAAATAAATCAATGTTTTGTTTTTGAAAAGGATTTTGTGAAATCTGTGTTTGGTTTCTTAAAACCAAAAAACTATAATTTATATTTATTTCCAAACTAGAGTTTATTGACTATTTAAAGAAAGGAAATTTATAGATTCTATGGTGATTACCTACTAAGATGTTATGCTCACACCCAACTTATGTTGCTCAATTTCGGTAGACCCAAGATTTTTTATAGGTTCAGATTCTCATTCAGGTTCACCCTTAGAGTAGGATAATCTTGTAGGCGGTGGTGAACTAGTGGTCACATGGAAGTATGTAGTAGTTTTTATTCTATTTTACACTGCTAGTTTTTTCATTTCTTTATATTTTTATTATTCATTTTTTTTATTTATTTACTGTTTTACAAACTAAATCATTCCCAATCACATTATCTTTGATGCCTTGGACTCGTTTCTATCTTGGGAGGATCAAGAATGTCTCTTGGGCCTTGTTGTGGGCTGACTCGGGTGACCAATTCAGGGCTGACATGAGTTGGTGTTTGACACAAATCCCCATGGAAGAAGATGTTCCATAGACACAAATACAATTTATAAGTACAAGAGAGGTTATGGAACCAGAATAGTATGGTTTTCTATTAATCGAGGATAGTGAATCATTATTAGTTTATATTAATAATCTTCTAACCTAGAAGGAAGCAATAAGTGAAACGAATGTTTCCAAGAGGAAATAATCCATAAATTCTAAAATGGATTCCATTTATCAAAACCAAGTTTGAATTTTTGTGTATCCTATAGTGGATGTAAATCCCATTGGTTTTAAATGGGTACTCAAGAAGAAACTGAACATGGATAGGAAATTCAGTACCTATAAGGAATGATTGGTTACAAAAGGGTTTAAATAGTGTTAAGAAATTGACTATGAAGAAACCTTTTTACCATTTTCATTTCTGAAATACATCTGAATTATAGTTTCCATTGCGGTCTTCCAAGACTATGAGATTTATAAAATGGATATCAAAATAACCTTCTTTAATGTGAACCTTCAATAAGATATATATATGAAAAAACCTAAAAGTTTTGTGACTACAAAGGATGCTAATAAGATTTTTAAATTTCAAAAATATATTTGGGGATTAACGCAAGAATTCAGGTCATGGAATATTCAGATTGATGTGTCCATAATAGAATTTGGTTTCAAAAAAATGAATGTGAGTCTTCTGTCTATAAAATTTTAGTTGGAGTGTGGTAATTTTCTTAATAGTATTTGTTTATGACATATTACTTGTTGGAAACAAAATAACAGTCTTATAGTATGTTAAGAATTGGTTGAATAAATACTTCTCCATGAAGGAATTATGTGAATCAACATATATTATTGGGATTAAGATTCATCATGAAAGATCCAAGAGAATGATTGGCCTAAGTCATGGTACATAAATTGACAAGATACTAAATAGATTTAGTATGGAACTATTAAAGAGGGGATTGTTTCTAATGTCACTTTTCATTAAAATTTATAGGAAAATGTGTCCTTAGACACATGAATAAAGTCAAGTATATATATGATTCTGTACATGTCAATTATTGGGTCAGTCATGTATGTTACTCTATATATTAGACTAGATGTTTCCTATTCCTTGGGTGTGGTAGGAAAATATCAAGCTGACCTAGGTGACCACTAGTGGATGACAGTCAAGACTATAATTAAGTATCTAAGGCATACTAAGGATATGTTCCTGGTCTATGGAGGAGATAAGGAACTAGTTATCATAGGATATACAGATGATAGTTTCCAAACATATCAAGATGTTATGAAATGACAAACGAGATACATCTTCACTTTTAATGGAGGTGTTGTGATCTGAAATAACTCAAAGTAGGATATGGTCACAGATTTTATAGTAGAGTTTGAGTATATTATGAATTCTGAGGTAGATAAAGAAGAAGTATTGATGCCAAACTTTTTCTAAGAGCTTGATGTTTTACATAGTAGTAAAGATCCTATCAAACTTTATTGTGATAATACTATAATAGTGGCTCTCACAAAAGTGCCAAGGTCACATCAGTGAATGAAGAACATACTTTAGAAGTGTCATCTATTGAGGGATTTTCCTTAGAGAGGTGAGGTTGCAATGAAAAATATTTACATGGAAGAAAACATGGGGGAACCCTTAACTAAATCCATGACTTAGCAAAAACATGATTATCATGTGAGATATTATAGACTGAAATTCATATGCAGTTGTCTCTAGTCTAAGTGGGAGTTTTTTGGAGTTGGTGTTATAGAACTATTTTTTTACATTTATTACATGTATATTCAAAGTTTTTAATATTAATAAAATATCTTATTACATATTGTTTATGGTTTTTCATGACTTTAATGTAATAATTTCCTTGAGTATTCCTCGCATTGACAGGGTCGTAACGATTCTCCGCTATAGTGATAACCTTGAAATTCTATGATGATATTCTTAAATATAGTTATATGAATGGATAGAATTCTATTATGTGACATATAGAACATGAATATTAGGTGTGATTACTCATAATAAGATGGAACTTATTCTGATGAAGTTCAAACTTGGTAATCTACAAGATGAGAGATTATGAGAAGAGACCCACCAGTAGGAATTCTGCATGTTTTCGTGTCATCAGATATTCCAATCCTTGATCATGTGTAATTTTCCTTATACTTTAAGATTATTATTAATTCATGTTACAAATAAAATACTTAGATGTATTCCAAAAACCTCAATGATACATTTTATGGAGAAATTGGATACATTAGGCATGTCATGAGTAACATTTTATTAATGAATAAGTTGAGGAAGGGTTTTACTCTTCCCTATTTATGGAATTTGATATCTCAGACCTTTGATTGGAATGGAACCATTAAATTAAATTCCATAACCATGGTGTAATGACATGTTTATTTCAAAGAGTCAAAGAATGATGTATCAAGAATATAGATTTATGAAAAAGATGTGAAACCTTCTTGATGAGATATTATGACAAAGGGATTATATTATACAATCAGAATTCATATTTGGTTGTTGTTATTTTGACATTAAGTTCTTTATCTTGGGTTACTTGACCCACTTCTAGATATTAATCTCAGTTTTTAGGAAAGCACACCTAATTCCAATGAGAAAGAATCCTAGAGGGTCACACACTAAGTGTTTCCATTGATATCAATTAAACTCTATTTGAATATAATTAATGAAATAAATATTATTCTCAAGACTGAGAAATAATTTTTTTTTTCATGTTTTATCAATAAAAAACATTTATTAATGAATGAAATATTTAATTAAATATTTATTTAGATATTAAATAAATACCAATTGGTTGGAGTTGACCAAGATCATGTATGGTGATGAATATTTATTTGCAATTTGGTAAATAATATTTATCAATTGTGTGAGTCAGTACACACCAAAAAATATTATTAATATAATTATAATTATTATTTAGAATGGGATTTGTTAAGAATTATTATATTATTTAAGTACTGGTATAGAATTAAATAATATTATAACCTAAACCCTAGATCTATAAATATATGGTTATGTCTATTTTGTAGGGTTAATCAAAAATTAAGATTTGAGATTCATTGTGCACAACAGATCTCTATCTCCATCTAGAATTATTCCTCCCATATTCTCAAGAATAAGAAGAACTTCTTCAATACTGAATAATCTTGAAGTGATCAAGAAAAACAACAAATGATAAATGATTCATCATGATAGCGCATTAAAATCAATTATCATTTTTTAGAGATCAAAGGATAAAGTGTAGTTCACCAATAGAGGGATTATAAACTTGGATCCACTAAGAGAAACAAAGGTAATCTGAATAGGGTTTTTAAAAATGATCATCATCTACATGAGAAAAATATCCTATGATGAGATAATTCTTATTCCAATCATAAATAAATAAATTATAAATTTAACATGAAAATATCCTCTCTGGGTTTCTGGTTTCTCTATGTCAATATCTAGTAGAAAAATTTCATTGGTCACAATATTCACATCATTTACAATATTCAGAATGATCCATTAGATTGAAAAATTTTATTTATCTTTCACCCATCAAGGAAATTCCACTATGACCATAACATTTAGAAATCACCACTTACCTATGAATTAGTACACAACCAACCCTAGATCCATAGGCATCATAAAACACTAAGTACCTAGCTCCCTCTATTACAAAAATGTGTGGAGAAATAAATGATCAATCTTTACTGAAGAAGATTAAAAGGGAAAAACAAAAGAATGATAAGAAGATCATGAGACATATATATTTACATGGTTTGGGAAGTGATCTTTATGTCTATGGAGAGGAAGAATTATCAATATGTTCCAGAGTATAATTACAGGAAAAAAATATTTTCACAGTTACATACAAACCCTATCCCAAATGAGCTTATAAGGAAGATGATGAAAATGTGTCACCAACTACATAGTAAGTCCACTGTTCTATAATGACCGGTGGATGAAAGTTCACAAAGCTACAATACCAATGGATCCAAAATATGAGATACTAGAGTAGCAATGTAAAAATTTTCACTGCTATAGCAACCAGTCAGTGTCACCAGTTAGAGTTTCCAGAATTCCCACAAAAATTGACTAATAGCCTTTGACCCTCGGACACATGAGCAAGGGAGAACTTCCCCCTACAACCCCCAAAAGCCTCACTGTGGAGGTTGAACCATAAGAGTTTCATTCTGGGCTGTTAAAAATCGATCTGAATTCATCCAAAGAATTGGACTAGACCATTCAAACACCCTCATTCGATAACATCTGGAAAAGATCACTCATCAACCTTAACTTTATCTCCTCAAAAGCTCTCTAGAATTTCTTAGACCAAATGAATGGATGCCCCTTTTGGGCAAGTGAAGTCATGGGGGTCACAAAAATGTATAAATCTATGAAAGATCTCTATCAGTATCCCACCAATACAAGAATTATATGCACCTTGAACATGATTTTGGTTGGATCCCAAGTTCGAACTTCAATGTGTATATCATAGATTTTTAGAAAAGATACAATTTATATTCCTAGTGCATCACATTGGATGATCAAGATCATCTCACTTAAGGATATTTTTTGGTTCAAACACTCACTATTTCCAAAAATTTATTACATTTTGGGTGTTTTATATTTTATGAAAGTAATTAAGTTTGGGTTTTTGGATTTATGGAAAAAAATATCAAAATCAATAAACAGATGTAGTGCAAACAAAATACAACATTAAGAAGAAAGGAAATACTCCTGAGAGAATTATTCAAAGTGAACCTTCATTGTATCATTTCATATTCACTTAATGAACACACTCTATCAAGTAGGGACACCCTATTCTACCATGGACATGAATATATAATTCATTAATCATGTACACCATAGACTTACATCTTTCATCAAGGTAGAAAATTTTAAAAGAATAAGTTAAATTTTAGATAGTCACAAAAAGGATTACACTCACTATAGATCATTCTTAGAGTAACTTAAATTAAATAAGAAACATATAATTAGATTCAAAAACTTTATTTATCCCATGGGATATCCATAGTGTTAGTTACTAATGATCATGAGTATATAGATCATAATAGAGAATAGGATATAGAGAAGCCAAGGAATGAAATAGAATGAAAAATTGAATTAAAATATGAATTATGTGATTATAGAAAGGAAAATTTAAACTATAGTAGAGAATTAAAAAATCATAAAAACTATATCCAAATTTATTCTTGTAGTTTACAATCCTATTAGTTCACAATTATATCTCCTATTTATAGAGTGAAGGGGATGCTTTGGGTCAAACATTACAAATTGGAAATTTGAAAAAATGAAGTCAAAAGTAATCCATATTTTTCTTTCACACAATTGACCCTACAAATAGACAAATAAAATATTTATATAGTTGAATAGAATATTTATTTTTGAGTTTTCTATATTTATTAAAAATTTCTGACCAATCCAATAAAGGATAATAAAGTTATGGTCTAATCATTGAAGTAAGGTCTAGTTTGAAAAATCCAGTCCAACTTTGATTTGTGGGCCCATGTTCTCCATAAAATATTGTGATCCATCTCATGGTATTCAAATAATTTTTTTTACAATCATATGTGTACATTTATTCCAAAAAAATTAAATTTTAAATTAGACACATATAAAATTTCATAATAAAAATAATTTAGTGTAGTTGGAAGGGAAAAAATGGAATTTCCACAAAGTTTTAAAATTAATAATTAAGTTAAAAATTACTATTAAATCATAATTTAAAAATTATATATGTAACAATTAATATTAAAGGTAAATAAAAAAATTTAAAATCCATAATTAATCTATTTTTATGATTTAATCAAAATTATTATTTTAATATGAATATGTGACAATGACCCAAAAATTAACAATTTTGGTGGGGGTTTTGAACATTAAAATTTATGTGAAAAATATGAAAATACCGTCTCTTTAAATTTCCCATAGTTAAACATTACACTCCTAGGAAATCTAATGAATTTAATTAATAAAATGAATTGTTCAGCCTAGTTTCCAACTCACAAAATAGAAAAGAATAGAATTAAATATTTATTCATTATTGAAAATATTATGCATCCTCTAAAAGTATCATCCACTTCCCCATTCTAATTTAATCCAAAATTAAAGTACTAGAATTGTGAATAGAATGAAATTCAGTGGAATTAATTATTTAACAAGTGTAACTATCCTAAATTCCTATTTTCTAAGTCCCTCATACCAAATCTTCATTTACCACTTCCTTGATACAACCCAAATGGAATTTTTATAAGTCTATTTACCACTTCTTTATCTGAAGTTCAATATCCCCCTCACCCAAATGCATTATTTTTTGATAATTAGGTACTGATTTTTTTTTATTTTTTCCTTTTTTTCAGTGCCTAATATCTTATAAATTCATATGGGAACCTAGTTTCCAATTTTACTCCAATTTCAAAGGTCTTACACATACACACAACACACACATATTTTTGTTCCCCCCTAGGGTGTTGTTTTTTAACAACGGACATGTTACTAAAGTTAGAGTTCAAAATTATATTTTAATCATTTTATAATTCTAATTCCACTTAATTCATTTCATTCACAGTCATTTACTAATTCAAAACAAAAAATTCCATGAAGTTGGTAATTTTTTTTATAAATTATATAAATTCAACCCTATAAAAATTAGTGAAATCCTTAAAACTAGCATGAAATTTTTCATTAGGCATGATAAAATTTAAATCTTATATTTTCTAACCTAAAAGCACACCAAAAATTAAAATAAAAAAAACATATAGATCCTAAATATATTAGTACCACTCCCCCACACTTAGATTGTAACTAACCCCTTTTTAATTTAAATTTTATTTCCTCAGTTCTGTATAAAATTTTAATTGGGAATCAAAAAAATTAAGAATAAAAGAGAAATACAACTTGATTTATAGATAGAAACAACTTTGAGTTAGTATCCCAAGTGTTTCTCACTAAAAATCTATAGATAAAAGCAGAAAAATAAAACACAATAAATTTATTGAAAGAAAAATAAATATAAAGATAAATAGAAAGTGAAATGAAAGAAAGTGACAAGTTTTATTTTGTCCCCTATGTGGGCCCTGGGTTTTGAATACCCCCAAAAGGGAAGTACCAACTATTATCAATAGTCTAATGGTGGGTGGATATTGTTTGATTTAAACCATCAACACTTCTTCCTTCCATCTTACATCCTTTATAAAGAATGTAGAGTACCCCATAGATAGAGTGCATTAGTTACATACCCATTTAAATAAAATATATCTTACAAGGTGGATGTAGAATAAAGAATGATTCCTACTCATTTTTTGCTGCTACTTGTGCAACCTTATATTCCTCTTCTAAGTCTTGCTCAAAATATTCTACATCGATAGAATTTTTAGAGGGGAAGACAAAAAATAATAATATTTGAATAAAAGTAAAATAATACGAATTTAAATCTAAATCTACCTTATCAATAAAAATTTAAAATGTTGTTTCTTTATACACATCCCCAAGAAACACTTAATGTACTCCCTCTAATAATTGTTCAATGAGTTTGGGGATCTCTATTTACTTCTTATTAGGTACATAATCATTTTCTCCATAATCCTCAAAGGTATTACATGTGATGTCCCAATTTAAAAAATTCAAAGAATGGGATTTAATTCTTAATTTTATTTCAATAAAATTAAAATAAATTGAGTTTTAGAAATAATTATCTCCCTGATTTGTTTCCTCGTCAAGTGTTTCTTTATTGGAAAGTTCTTCTTTGAGTTGGGTTTCCATGAATGGAAGAAGGTAGTTGGACTCCTCCATATTTTATTAAAAATCCACCACATGGGTGGTTTTTTATTCCATAAATAGAGAGAGTTAGATAGGTAATAGTTCTTTAAATATAGGGGGATCACGTGACATGTGAAAACTTAGAAATTTATCCCAAAATTCATCTAAATATTATTGATCTACCATATTCACACCAACATGAAAGTATTCTTCATACATATCCTATATACATGGATGAGTTACAGATTATGGGAATATTTATTCATGTAACTCATTATTTACCTCCTTAGGTCCTTAAATATGAATAATTAGTGGGGATACCTCTTCCTCCACTAGTTATGATTCAAGTTCTGGTTCAGGTTTCTCCATTTTCAGCTCTTGAGATGTATGAACATATTTAACTAACCATTCTATTATGGTCTATGGGTTTTGTATTTTCTCTCTAAGTCCTTGAAACTGGGATTCTTCCTTATTTTGAACTTCTTCTTTTTCTTTCACATGAGAGTGGCTAGTCTATGTATAATAATTTCTCTTTGAATTTATCATGGGTTTTTTTAGTTTTTTAATGAAAAAAGTAAAATTATTTAAAAAATGTGAAAATAAATAGAAATTGAATGACTTATTTCCTCCCTAAAAATAACGCCAAGTTTTTATGTGACTGTTGTATAGTGGTAAAAAAGATAAAATTTATATTTATAGTGAAACAGAGTAGCTAACCCGGTTTGTCTCACTTGAGAATTTTTTTCTTCAAACACTTACTATTTATAAACACTTATTATATTTTTGGTGTTTTCTATTTTATGAAAGATATTAAATTTAGGTTTTTTGTTTTATGAAATTAAAAAAATGAAAATAAAAATATATATGAAATGAAAACATAATGCAATGTTAGGAATAAAGGTGATACTATTGAGAGAATTATCTAGAGTGGACTTTCATTACCATATTTCATATTAAATTAATGAACATAATAAATCAAGAGAGAACACCCTATTTTACCATGGTTAAGAATATAAAGTGCACCCATCGTGTACACCACACACTCACCTCCTCTATCAATGTATGAAAGTGTAGAATAAGCAACTAAACTTTAGACAATTGAAATAGGTATTACACTCAATACATATCATCCTTAGAGTAAATAAAATAAAATAAGAAACCCAAAATTGGGTTCTAAAACTAGATTTCTCCCCTGATATATCACTTAGGCTAGTTACTCATAATCGTGAGCATATATACGACAATGAAGAATGGTAGATAGATATAAGAGAAGGAACAAAAGAGAAATAAAAATTGAATTAAAACACAACTTTTGTGATTAAATAAATAGAAATTAAAACTAAAATAGAGAACTAAAAACATATGAAAAAATCTATCCTAATTTATTTATGTATTGGATGATCCCATCACTTCATAGAGATCTCCCTTATTTATAAGTTTACAGGGGGGAGTTAGGTCAAATATTACAAATTGTACTGTTGAACAAATAAAGTAAAAAATAATACCATTTTATCTTATTGATTGAACCTAAAACAACTGAATAAAATATTTCTCTATATGAAATAAATATTTATTTTTGATCATTTTATACGGTTCAGATTTTCAACCCAATCTGAGTACAGATAAAAAAGTTATGGTTTGATCATTGAAGTAAGGCCCAGTTTGATGAATATAGTCCAAATTTGGATAGTGGGCCCATTTTATCCATAAAATATTGTTATCCAACTTATGGAATTAAAATAAATTTTATATAACCATATATTTACATTTCTATAAACAAATTTCTAATTAAAATTTTACATATAGAAAATTTCATAATAAAAATACTATAGTGTAGTTAGAAGGGAAAAACTATAATTTCCATGTAGTTTCCAAATTCACACTCATATTACAAATTCTTATTAAATTAATAATCACTTAAAAATCATGGATTTCATAATTAATATAAAAGTTGAATAAAAAACCTTTAAAATTCACAATAATCTATTTTTTCAATTCTACCCAAATTATTAATTTAATATGAATATGGGACAATTATCCATATATTAACAGTTTTGGTGGAATTTTGAACATTAAAAATCAAGAAAAAATTATGAAAATATTGGCTCTATCAATTTCCCTACAATTAAACATTTTACACTTAAAATATCTAATGAATTTAACTAACAAAAATAATTGTCCCTCCTAGGTTTAAATACACAAACTGGAAGAGAAGAGAATAAAATATTTATTCTTTATTGAAAAAATCATTCTTCCTATAAAAGTTATATCTATCACCCTAATTTAATTTAAACAAAGTTCAAGTTTTAGGTTTGTGAATAGAATGTAATTTAGTCAAATTAATATTTTAACAAGTGACATTGTCATAAATTATTCTTTCCTAAGTTTCTCATACCAAAGCTTCATTTACCACTTCCTTAATACAACCCAAATAATATTTTTATAATTCATTTACCCCTTATTCATATTACATGAAATATTCTCCTAAACCAAATCCATTTATTTTTTTATAATTAGGTACTACATTTTTTCAAATTTTATAATTTTTTTTAATTTTTTTCTTTATTTTTTCAATTTTATTTTTTGTTTTTGTGTTATTTTTTTTTCAGTGCCTAATAAATCATAATTTCACATGGGATCCTAATTACTCATTTTAATCTATTTTCAAAGGAATTACTTGAATATATTTTTGGTTTGCTCCCTGAGGTATCCATTTTTACAATGGACAAGCTACTCAAGTTAGAGTTCAAAATTCTAGTTTCCTTATGTTATAATTCTAATTCCACTTAATAATTTTCATTCAAAATCATTTATTAATTAAAAAAAAATCCAAATATTTGGTGAAAAAACTTCTCAACATTCATATAAATTAAACCTTTTCAAAATCTGTTAAATATTCAAAACTAGCATGAAATTGTTTCACTAGACATGAAAACATTTAAATCTAAAATTTCCAAACCTAAAAACAGACCAAAAAATAAAATAAAAAAACCAAACATGTGTATCCAAATTAGATTGGTACCACTCCCCCAAACTCAGACCCCCACTACCCACTTTTTCATTTGAAAATTATTTTCTTGGTTTTGTATAGAATTTTAATTGGGTATTAAAAAAATCAAGTATAAAAGAGTAATAAAACCTTATTTATTAGAAGGCAATTTTTTAAGATTGTCTCATAAGTGATACTCACTAAAAATATATATGTGAAAGTAGAAAATAAAACATAATAAATTTATTTAAATTAAAATAAATAGAAATAAAAAGAGAATTTTAAAGAAAAGTAAGAGATAAGTCTTGGGTTATCCCCCAAGTGGGCCCTGAGTTTTGATTTCCCCTAGAAGGGTAGTATCAGATGTTATCTACAGTCTGATGGTGGGTGGAGATTCTTTGATTTGAACCACTAAAATTTATTCCTTTTAGATTGAAGTTTTTCATACCAGATATAGAGGACCCCATAGATAGAGTTATTATGTTCCATCCCCATGGTAATAAAATAAATATTATATGGTGGGGGTAGAAAAAAATAATGGTTCCTCCTCATTTTTTACTACTAATTATGAATCCCCCCCCTCCTCCTCTTCCGTGGATTTCCTAAAATATGCTAAATCAACAAAATTAATTGAGGGGTAAGTTGTAAAATAAACTTTTTGAATAAAATTAAAACAATATAAATTTAGATCTAAATATCACTTATCAATCATAGCTTTAGATGTTTTTTTCTTTATGCATAGAGATAGGAAACTCTTCATGTACTCCCTATAATAATTTTCAATGAGTTCAAGGAGCTCTCTTTACTTTTCATCGGTGGATAATTGATAAAACATTATTTTTTTGAATATTTTATTGATAATAAATGATATAATTTCCTCAAATTGTGTTAAATATGTTTAATTAGAAAGTATTTGGGATTAGATCAATCATTTGAATATTTGATGAAAATTCCAGTTTTACCCTTTATAATTCACTGTAGTATTTCGAAGATAAATATTTTTATATTTATTATTTGAATTTGAAATTTTGTAAAAGTGTTAGTAACGTAATTATATACAACTTTTATTCAGGACACTAGAGCTAAAGAGGGAATTTGGTTGTTGATAATGGTCCATGAAGTCAAAGTTGGGATGGACTCTCCAGAATGGAGAATCTTCTGTATTTCGGATATAAATCCTTAATCTAGGCCTATATTAAGCCCAAATTTTGTATAGGAGATATAGGACCTATATACTCATATATTATCCTTCTGGAAGGCCGGCCAATTCACGCGTTTTGGTGGTCAAATGGGCGGTTCAATTTGGAATAAAATATTTGGCCGAATTTCCACATTCACACTTGAAACCACTTGTAACCTCTCCTCCCCTCCCCTATATAAATTGGATTTTTTTCTTATTTTGAGGGGTTGGGACGTGAATTAGGAGAATGGAGGAAGAGGAGAATTTGTTTCACCCAAATTCTACAACCATTATAAGAGGGGTAGCTCTTGAAGCAAGGATCCCGTCATTGAAGCCTTCTTCTTCTCCTTCATGTTGTAATGATTTTGTTTGTGTAATAAACTTATTTGTTATTCTTTTATTTCTTCTCTTTTATTATATTTTTTTTAAATTTATTATTCTATTAATCTTCCTCTTTGGTCTGGAATTCTTGAGTAGAAGCGTTATTGGGTTATACCCATTATAAACCTTTGCACATGCAAAACGCTTCTACGATGATTACGCCACCCATGGAAGAATAGTTCTTTTTAGTAATCGATCGACCTTCATCCTTATTCATTCATTTATTTTGAATAAATGAGATACTTTAATTCACATATTATGATATATTAATTTATTTTTTAATTTAAATGAAACTAATCAAGCAATTTAATAGTTAACACAAAACACGCGAGGTCGGGAATTGTGTGAACTGTGAGAGCGCAACCTTAACCGGTAATTCAAAACCACACGGGATCAATTTGTAGAGTTCAAATATAATCCCTAAACTCAATTAATCCTAATATCGAGAGTGGTTATCTGCCTTAATTTACCACTGAACATAAGCTAATCTTAGAACATCAATCAAAGCAGGGTGTTGCGATTGCATGCTACGAAGTTAGCCTAAGGTTAAATTCACTTCATCTTCGTGGTAAAGTTAATTCTCGTAGGGTTATAGATTTAACAAATTAAGGGATAATAATTAAGTGAATATTAATTTAAATGATAATGATTAATAAATTATTGAATAGGTAGAGTTAGATCGATTACGTCTTTTAAATATTGTCTAAAAAAACATCTTTTTGTTGTGTCATTTTAATCGAACTTCATTTCAAAACTAAAAAAAAAAATACAATCTTCTTCTAGAAAAATTCTTATAGATTCATAAAATATAACCAACCCCCATCCTTTCAAGTAGTTTTTTTATTATATTCCATTTTATTTGTTTTTTAATACCTTTAATAAGTTGTTAAATTCACTTCCTCCTTTGAGAGACGACCTTGGTCAGCCACTCTGCTGCACCTAAGAACCCCAAAATCACATTAATCATTTGAGGGCACCCACGACAGCACTCTATCAAATTGGCACCATTTAAAGGGAGGCAAGTAATTTATTCAACCATTTAGAGGTATTTCTTGTATTTTTCATTTTATTATTTTCTTCACCTCTCTCTTTCATCTTTCTCCTTTCTCAAGTTTTCATTTTTTTATACTCTTCTTTTCTTTTTGGACCATCAACTCAAACTTCTAATTTTTATTTTACTATGGTCCAAGTTCTTTCTTTTAATTTTTATTTGATTTATGACACGAACTAATCCCGAAGATCTCTTAGATCTTGACCCTGAGATTGAATGCAACCTTAGGGAACGAATCAGACATTCTTAATCTATAGGAAGTTTCAATATTCAACCAGTTGGTGAATTACTCTCTTCTGGAAACATTGAAATTGGAAGCAATTCAAATTCAGACATAAAAGAGGAACCAATGGCTGGAAATAATGGAAATGAACTTAATAGAACCATTCTAGAATTGGCTGCACCATATATTAACTATCAACCAAATTGTATTGTATACCCAAATCTCGAATCGGACTTTAAATTGAAATCTGGATTAATTCACCTTCTTCCAAAGTTTCATGGCTTATCTGGTGAGGATCCCAACAAACACCTTAAGAAATTTAATGTGGTTTTATCAACTTTAAAACTAAGAAATGTTTTTTAAGATCGAATTAAATTAATAGCATTCCCATTATCACTTGATAGAGCTGCAAAATATTGGATGTATTATTTGAAACCTGAATATGTAACATGTTGGAATGATTTGAAACGTCTTTTCTTGAAAAGATTTTTTCCAGCATCAAGGACCACATCCATTCGAAAGGAGATATCGGGGATCAAGCAAGCCCAAGGAGAGTCAATGTATGAGTACTGGGAGCGATTCAAGAAGTTGTGTGCAAGCTGCCCACATCACCAAATCAATGAGCAATTACTCATCCAGTACTTCTATGAAGGACTCACACCCATGGAGAGGAGAATGGTGGATGCTGCAGTAGGAGGGGCATTGGTGGATAAGACACCAGTAGCCGCACGTGCATTGATCGACAAGATGGCACAAAACTCGCAACAATTTGGCGATCGAGGTACACCACATGTTAGGGGAGTATATCAGGTAAGTCCTTCTTCTCTTGAAAGTCATTTGATTGATAAAAAATTGGAAGAATTGACCACTATGGTGAGGTAGATTGATTTGGATCAAAAGACATCACAACCCAATCCTTCAAGTCCTTGTGTCATTTTCACTGAGACAAGCCATCCAACTGACTGTTGCCCACAACTACAAGAGATAGAGGATTGTGCAGCAGTATTCCCAGGGAGACCATTTCAGCAGCAACAACAACCATATCCCCAAAAGAAGTTTGATTCATTTTCTCCAACATAAAACCAAGGGTGGAAGTATCAATCAGACATGAGGTATGGCTCCGGACAACAACAAAGGCCACCCTTTCAACAAAACTTCCAGCAACCTCCACCTTACCAACAGGGTTTCCAACAACCCCAAAGGAGATTGGAATCTCAAACATCAACAAGTCAGCAACAAGGGAATCTCCAACACAAGGTAGACTCTAACACTGATGATATTTTGAAACAAATTGTTCATAATCAACAGAATGAGCTGAAGAGTCAAGGTTTGGAGATGAGAGAGTTGAAGACTCAAATGAGCCAGATTGCCACCGCCCTCCATGAACTTGTGAGTAAGAATTCTGGAAATCTACCTTCCCAACCCACTCCAAATTCAAAGGGTAATGTTAGTGCCATCACATTGAGAAGTGGAAAGCAAATGAACGATACATCTGGACCTACCATTCCACCGGGATTCACCTCTACTCTAGAGAATCCGCATTCCATACCAACTGATGACCAATCCAAGGAGAAAGATAAAGGTAAGAAAAATATTGATGATGTTCCTCCTAAACCCCTTCCTTTTCCAAACAGGGTTGTTCAAACCAAGAATATGGCTGAAGAAGTAATGAAAAAGGAGGTTTTGGATACATTCAAGCGTGTGGAGATCAACATTCCTCTACTTGAATCCATTAAGAAAATTCCAAGGTATGCAAAATTCTTAAAAGAACTTTGTACCAATCGAAGAGGGCTCAAGGTAAATGAGAGGATCAACCTTGGAAGAAATGTCTCAACACTCATTACACCAACTCTAGAAATGCCAAAAAAGTGAAAGGATCCCGAGACATTCACCATCCCATGTACCATAGGGGAGTTTCACTTCTCTGATTCTCTTTGTGATTTAGTAGCTTCAATAAATGTGATGCCTCACTCTGTATTCTCTTCCTTGCAGATTGGTGAGTTAAAACCGACGAGAGTAGTGGTGCAGTTGGAAAATAGAGCTACGACATATCCAGTGGGAGTTCTTGAGGATGTACTTGTCCGGGTAAGAGACATGATCTTTCCAGCAGACTTCTATGTGCTTAACATGGAGGATAATCAGGTAATTTCTCATGCCCCCATTATCTTAGGTAGGCCCTTCCTCAAAACTGCAAAAACTATCATAAATGTCAATGATGGTACACTTTCCATGGAGTTTGGAGATGAAGTTGTGATATTTAATGTTATGGATTCCATGATGTACCCCTCAGAGGACCATTATGCTTTTCTTATCTCCCATTTTGAACCACCAAATAAAAAATCCATAGAATTTGATTGTCCTATGGTTAGGGAGATTATGAGTATTGGTTCGAGTTTGATGTCTAAGAGCACTTCCACACATGTTGCTGATACACAATCCTCTCTTGGATTTGATTTTGACGTGGATTCATATTCTGATTTTGATCATGTTCACTCTGATTATGACATGTCTATTGAGTATGCTGATGGATTTGATGCTTTATTTTCTGATTTTGATAATGTCTATTCTGATACTGATTCTCTTTGTGCACATATTTTAGTTCCTTTAATGTCTTCATCCATACTACACCCTCTTTCATTAGAACTCAAGCCATTGCCACCAAATCTGAAATACTCATACTTGTTGAGTGGTGAGAGATTACCTGTTATCATTGCCAACAATCTCCCTTTTGAACATGAAGAAAATATTTTGAATATTTTGAGGGAGAACATCAGGGCAATTGGGTGGACCTTGGCTGACATATCAGGTATTAGCCCCTCCATTTTTATGCATAGGATTCTCTTGGAGGATGGGGATAAACTGGTGAGACAACCACAAAGGAGACTCAACCCCACCCTCCTGGAAGTTGTTAAAAAAGAAGTTGAGAAATTGCTCGAGGTAGGTATAATATTTCCCATTTCAGATTCTCAGTGGGTAAGTCCTATTCAGGTTGTGCCTAAGAAGAGTGATTTTACTGTTGTTAAAAACGAGAAAGACGAGTTAGTTCCAATGAGGGTGAAAAACTGTTGGTGTGTGTGTATTGATTATAGGAAACTAAATCAGTCCACTCGCAAGGACCATTTCCCCCTCCCATTTATTGATCAAATGCTTGAGAGACTAGCTGGGAAAAAACACTATTGTTTCTTGGATGGATTTTATGGATATTTTCAGGTTCCTATAGATCCAGAGGATCGGAAGAAGACTATATTCACCTGTCCCTTTGGCACATTTTCCTAGCGGAGGATGCCATTTGGACTTTGTAACGCCCCAGGTACCTTCCAGAGATGCATGGTGAGTATTTTTTCTGATTTTATTGAGACCTGCATGGATGTATTTATGGATGATTTTACAGTGTATGGATCCTCATTTGATGAATGTCTAAAGAGTTTGGGAAAGGTATTGAATCATTGTATTTAGAAGAATCTGGTCCTGAACTTTGAAAAGTGTCATTTCATGGTAGAGCATGACATTGTCTTAGGGCATGTAGTGTCAAAACATGTGATAGAGGTTGATAGATCTAAGATAGTCATTATTTCATCCTTACCATATCCTTCATGTGTGCGTGATGTTAGATCTTTCCTAGGGAATGCGGGATTTTATCGGTGCTTCATCAAAGATTTTAGTAAGATTGCTCTTCCTATGTCATGATTACTCCAAAAGGATTCTGATTTTGTGTTTGATGATTCTTGCAGGACTTCCTTTTATGAGCTAAAGAAGTGTCTGACCACTCCACTGATCATACAGCCCCCACAGTGGGAGATTCCTTTTGAGCTTATGTGTGATGCCTCCAACTTCGCGGTTGGAGCTGTATTATCTTAGATGGTGGAAGGACGTTCACATGTGATTGCCTATGCATCAAGGACATTGGATTCAGCCCAATCAAACTACACTACCACAGAAAAGGAGTTTATTTCTGTCATATTTTCTTTAGATAAATTCCATTCATATTTATTGATCTCTAAAGTAGTTGTTTTTTCTGACCATGTAGCTTTGAGGTACCTCCTAAAGAAGCCAGATGCAAAGCCACGACTTATCCGTTGGATGATCCTTCTTCAAGAGTTTGACATTGAGATAAAGGACAAGAAGGGGTCATAGAATTTGGTGACAGACCACATGAGTAGGCTTACTCACACACTAGAGGATGACACCTTGGACCGGGTACCACTTCGGGACACTTTCCCCGATGATCATATTTATTCCATCTTAGGTACGCATCCTTGGTATGAAGATTTAGTTAACTACATTGTTTCCTCTGAAATCCCTGAAAATTTAAAGAAACATCAAGTCCTAAAATTAAAAAGTGAGTCTAGGTTTTATGTGTGGGATGATCCTTACCTCTGGCGCATGTGTAGTGACCAATTCATTAGGAGGTGTGTTCCCGATCATGAGTTTGAGTCTGTTTTCAATTTTTGTCATACACTTGCTTGTGGTGGACACTTTGGACCCCAACGGACAGCTAGGAAGGTTTTGGACACTGTATTATATTGGCCTAGCTTATTCCATGATGCCCATGTGTTTTGTAAGTCACGCTCTCATTGTAAACACACTGGGAACATTTCTAAGAGACATGAGATGCCCCAACAACCCATATTATTCTGTGAGATTTTTGATGTATGGGTCATTGAATTTATGGGTCCTTTTCCTAGTTCATTTGGATTTTTGTACATTTTGGTTGCCGTTGATTATGTGAGTAAATGGGTGGAGGATAAGGCCACTAGGACTGATGATTCTCATGTTGTTGTGGACTTTGTCAAAGAACATATTTTTTGCAGGTTTGGCGTACCAAATCCCATCATCAGTGACCAAGGGACACACTTTTGCAATAGGAATTTTGCTTCCCTCCTTCGAAATTATGGGGTGACACACAAAACATCAACACCATACCACCCCCAAACAAATGGACATGATGAGGTTTCAAATCGTGAGTTGAAACAAATTTTGGAGAAAACTGTGCAGCCAAATAGGAAGGATTGGAGCAAGCGCTTGGATGATGCATTGTGGGATTATAGGACAGCATACAAGACCCCCATTGGTATGTCCCCATTTCGGATTGTTTTTGGGAAAGCATGTCATCTCCCAGTGGAAGTCGAGCATCGGGCATATTGGGCTATAAAGAAATGCAACATGGATTTGGCCCAATCTAGAATTCAAAGGAAGTTGAAAATTCAAGAGCTTGAGGAGATTCGACTATCATCATATTAGAACTCAACGCTCTACAAGGAAAGATCAAAAGAATCTCCTGACAAAATGATCCAACAAAGGTATTTTCATGTTGGAGAGAAAGTCCTTCTCTACAGTTCATGACTGAAGATGATACCTGGTAAGTTGCATTCCAGATGGTTAGGTCCTTATATTGCATCTAATGTTTTTCCTTATGGTGCAGTGGAGATCACACAAGAGGACACTGGAAGGATCTTTACAGTCAATGGGCAGCGTTTGAAGAGATACATTGAGGGAATTCCTACTGATGTAGTGGATTTTATCACACTACATGACCCCATAATCACTTGATCACATCAGGCTGTTCCTAACCCTTTCAATTTTATATTATTTGTCATATTTAAAAATTCTGCATTTCATGTGCATATATCATCTCATGGGTTCACATTGAGGAAAATTAAATATTTTAAGTGTGGGGTAGGGAACCTTTTAGTTTAGTAATTTAAATTGTTTTACTTTTAAAAAAACAAAACAAAAAAATTGTGTGTTTTTTTTCAAATTTTGTGTGTTTATTTTTTCAATTTTCTTTGTGTTTTTGAAATTTTTGAGCTGAAATGATTCTCATCACAATTTTGAAATGCATATCAATGAGTGAAACAATTTATCCCTTGAAACTAAGCTTAAATGAATGTTGAAAATGACTTTGTTTAAAGTTCAAATATTTAGTAATTTCATGGAAATTACACCGAATTTTGAATCCCATGCCACATCTCACTGTCTTTATATTTGAAATCACTTTCCTGTAAGGCTTATAAACCATTATTTTCATATTATTTACATTCACCTCACTTCTTGAGAGAACCAAACCATGCTTGATTTAACTAGAATTTGATTTATTCCTGTCAAAACTTGAGGTTTTGAGGTACTTATGTTTAAATGATTGAGGCATTTGTTTGGTATTAAAGCCCCTAGTTCAAAGAATCCTTTTTTATAATGACCTACCTTGAACATTTAATCTTTTTAGCCCTTAGAAACCATGCACAACCTGTTAGGTTAGCCACATTACAATCCAATTTTCCCTATCCAACCAACTCTTGAAGTGAAATTACATAATCTAGTTGAGCTTAAGTGTGGGGGGAGCTATGTTGTGTTGTGCTACCACTTTCTGTGATACTTTGGGTGGAAAATTAAATTCTTAAGAGATGTGTTTTCTGCTAAAGAAAGTAATTATATTGAAAGCTATGGATTTTCTAGAGCTTTCATGACAAGTGAAGCTATGCATTTTTTGGAGCTTCTAATTGAGGTGGAAAGATGTGCCTATCTGGAGCTTTCAAGAAAATCATGTTTTAGAAGATTGAACATTTTTGATGCTGAAATGAAGAATGGTGTAAACTTTTCAGGAATTTTTATGATGATGGTGCTGAATTGATACTATGGGGATTGAGGAGAAGACCATATTTAAGTGAAAATTATATTAATGCAATTTTGCTTCAAAAAGAGTCAAGCCCTCCTTATTCAGCCTCAGAATTTTTCACATCTAAATCCTACCAACCGAAAGCCACAGAAAAACCCTGAAAAGTCCTCATGATAAACATATGTCCTTGACTCACATCGGGTGGCGATGTAGGAATCTATCAAGCCTATGGTGACCCTTGTATGAGTTTGGATGAGAAAGACATTGCAAAAAAAAATTGATATTTGAGTGATGAGAGAAAATTCAAGCGAGGTAAGTGTTTTGTGCATGGGAGGATAAATGAAGTGGAAATATATTGAATGATATTAATAGATAACTTGAAATAAGGTTTTTAATGAGGCATGATATCTTTTTATTCTTGATGCGGAATTGATGGATCCCAATGAAATGTGTTTTAAAATTGGTTTTGATTTGATATTGATGTTTACTTGACTTGAGGTTTTTCCCAGGAGTGCAAAAGGGTAAGTGTGGGGGAGTTGATAAAACATTATTTTGTTGAATATTTTATTGATAATAAATGATATAATTTCCTCACATTGTGTTAAATATGTTTAATTAGAAAGTATTTGGGATTAGATCATTTATTTGAATATTTGATGAAAATTCCAGTTTTACACTTTATAATTCACTGTAGTATTTCAAAGATAAATATTTTTATATTTATTATTTGAATTTGAAATTTTTTAAAAGTGTTAATAACTTAATTATATACAACTTTTATTCAGGACACTAGAGCTAAAGAGTGAATTTGTTATTGAAAATGGGCCATGAAGTCAAAGTTGGGCTGGAATCGTTAGAATGGAGAAGCTTCTGTATTTCGGCCATAAATCCTTCATCTGGTCCTGGATTAAGCCCAAATATTTAGAGGAGATAGAGGAACCATATCCTCACATATTATCCTTATGGAAGACTGGAAAATTCACGCGTTTTTGTGGTAAAATGATCGGTTCAAGTTGGAATAAACTATTTGGCCGAATTTCCACATTCACACTTGAAACCACTTGTAACCTCTCCTCCCCTCCCCTCTATAAATTGGAGTTTTTCTCATTTTGAGGGGTTGCGACATGAATTAGGAGATTGTAGGCAGAGGAGAATTTGTTTCACCCAAATTCTCCAACCATTGTAAGAGGGGTATCTCTTGAAGCAAGGATCCCCTCATCGAAGCCTTCTTCTTCTCCTTCACGTTGTAATGATTTTGTTTGTGTAATAAACTTATTTGTTATTCTTTTATTTCTTCTCTTTTCTTCTGTTTTTTTTAAATTTCTTCTTCTATTAATCTTCCTCTTTGGGCTGGAATTCTTTAGTAGAAGCGTTATTGGGTTATACCCATTATAAACCTTTGCACATGCAAAATACTTCTACGCTGATTACGCCACCCATGGAAGAGTAGTTCTTTTTACTAATCGATCGACCTTTATCCTTCTTCATTCATTTATTTTGAATCAATGACCTACTTTAATTCAAATATTATGATCTATTAATTTAGTTTTTAATTTAAATGAAACTAAGAAAGCAATTGAATATTTAACAGAGAACACGCACGGTCGGGAATTGTGTGAACTGTGAGAGCACAAACTTAACCGGTAATTCAAAACCACACGAGATCAATTTGTAGAGTTAAAATATAATCCTTAAACTCAATTAATCCTCATTTAAAGAGTGGTTATGTGCCTTAATTTACCACTGACTATAAGCTAATCTTAGAACATCAATCAAAGCAGGGTGTTGCGATTGCATGTTCCGAAGTTAGCCTAAGGTTAAATTCACTTCATCTTTGTGGTAAAGTTAATTCTCGTAGGGTTTGAGATTTAAAAAATTAAAGGATCATAATTAATTGAATATTAATTTAAATGATAATGATTAATAAATTATTTAATAGGTATAGTTATATCTATTACGTCTTTTAAATATTGTCTAAAAAAACATCTTTTTGTTGTGTCATTTTAATCAAACTTCATTTCAAAACAAAAAACAAAAAAAATTCAATCTTCTTCCAAAAAAATTCTTCTAGATTCATAAAATATAACCAAACCCCATCCTTTCAAGTATCGTTTTTATTATATTCTATTTTATTTGTTTTAGAATACCTTTAATAAGTTGTTAAATTCACTTCCTCCTTTGAGAGACGACCTTGGTCAGCCACTCTGCTGCACCTAAGAACCCCAAAATCACATTAATCATTTGAGGGCGCCCAAGACAGTGCTATATCAATAATAATTTTCTTCTTCATCCTCAAAGGCACCCCAAGTGATGGAAAAATCTAAAAAATTCAAAAACGGGAGTTAATACTTAATTTGGTTTCAATAAAATTAATATAAATTGAGTTTAAGAAAGTATTATATCTCAAATTTGGTTTGGATTCAAGTGTTTCTTAATTGGGAAGTACCTCTTATAGTTGGGTTTCCATGGATGGAAGTTGGTAGTCACACTTCTCCCTATTTTCATCAAAGTCTACCATTTGGGTGGATTCTTATTCCATATCCAGAGATAGGTAGAGGGTAGCTAGTTCTTCAAATATACAGGGATCATATAATATATTAATACTTAGAAATTAATCCAAAAATTAATCCAAAAATTATTGATTTACCATATGTACATCACCAGAAAACTATTCTTCATGAATATCCTTTATCTATGGATGAGTGAAGGATAATGAGAACAATTCTTCATGTAAGTCTTTCATGGCCTCCATAGGCCCTTCAATGTGAAAAATTAGCAGGGATACTTATTCCTCCTCTAGTTATGGTTCAGGTTCGGGTTGCTTCAGCTACAACTCCTGATATGAACATACATGTTTAGCTAACCATTATATTTTTATCTCAGGTTTTTTTATTTTCTCTCCAACTAATTGAAACTTAGATTATTTATCATTATGAAATTATTCTTGTTGTTTCACCTAAGTGTGGTCATTTATTTCATAATAATTTTAATTTAAATAAATCATGGAATTATTTTTAGTTTTTTATAAAAACAAGGTTAATTATTTACCAAATGTAAAGAGAAGTAGAAAGTGAATAACTGCTTGGTTCCTTGACAATGATACCAAGTTTTTACATGTACTGTCATAGGGTGATAAAAAATTTGTAATTATTATTCCAAGTATAACACAATGGTTGACTGGATTTGTCTCACATGAGCATATTTTTTGGTTTAAACACTCACTATTTATAAACACATATTATATTATTGATGTTTTTTATTTTATGAAAGTAATTAAATTTGGTTTTTGGTTTTATGAAATTAAAAATATGAAAATAAATATGAAGATGTAATGAAAATAGAATATAGTGTTAAGAATAAAATAAATACCCCTAAAATAATTATCTGGAGAGAACCTTCATTGCTTTGTATTGTATTCACTTAATGAACACACTCAATAATACAAGAATACCCTCTTTTACCTTGGATGTGAATATACAATTCACCCATAATGTATACTTCAAACTGACCTCCTCTATTCAGATAGATAAGTGTAGAAGAAGTAGCTACAATTTAGAAAATCATAGTGAGAATTACACTCACTACAAATCATCCTTAGAGTAACTTCAAGAAAATACGAATCATATACTTGGATGCATAAACTAGATTTATCCCTTAGGATATTACCTGGGTTAGTTACTGATGATCTTGAGCATAGAGATAATAGTGGATAATGGGACAAAGATAAAATAAAATGAATAAAAGAGAAAACTGAATTTAATTAAAACATGAATTATATGATTTCAAAAAGCGAAATTAAAACTACAGTAGAGAAATAAAAACGTAAATAAAACTAAATCCTTATTTATTCATGTAGAGACTAATCCCCTCACTTAATATTTCTCTACACTATTTATAGAGTGAAGGGGAAGCTTTGGGTCTAAGATTAAAAATTGGAAAGTTGAAAAAATCAAGTCAAAAGTAATCTCGATTTTATTCTCACACAGTTAACCCTACAAAAGGCCAAATAAAATATTTATCTAATTGAACAAAATATTAAAGTTTTATCCTTCTATATTTTTTAAAATTTCAGTCCAATCCAAGAGAAGATAAAAAATTTATGGTCCAATCATTAAATTATGGCCCATCTTGATGAATCCAGTCTAAATTTGAGTTTTGGTCTTATGTTATCCATAAAATATTGTGATCCAATTCATGGTATTCAAAGAAATTTTATAATACCATATGTCACAACTAGACCCACCTGGGTCTATATGGATAGTGGGAGGGAGATTTTGGTAACCCAAAACCACCTCCCATAGGCAAGAGGTTAGAGACAAGCACCAAGAAGGCATATCTAAAATGTAATGCCTCTTCTTAATTTATCTGTATGCACAAACCCAACTATCTCCATGAAAAAGAATAGAGGAATAATTAAAAGGACCATAATATATAGAGTATAACCATGCATGAAATAAAATCTATAGAATACATCAATGTATAAAAAAATAAATCCAAATCATAAAGGGTAAAATTACATTCCCAAATAGAAATGAAGTCCCAACCTGATAATAACTGGAATAAAGGAAAACCGAAGAGCACCTGGCTCCTGATCTCTTAGTATGACCACCATATGTGGTAAATGAATCCAAGTATCACTATACTACATCGATTTAACCATTGATATTCCTGTCATATTCATAATACATGACACGTGTGGGGAAATCCCATGTAGGGGTGAGTATATACATACCTAATAGGACACCCCAAAAACCAAAAAGTGAGAAATAGAGAGATACAACAGAATTCATCTCAACCCAAACAAAAAGGAAAAAAACCCAAGGTTTATGCTTATAAAGAAACCCATATGAGAGAGAAATAGGATCTTTATCTCCATATCCCAACCAAGGATGATGATTTTTTCTACATTTCGAAGGGTCCATTTACGATGTCGAGCATCACACGTGTCTATATGAGAAAGCTACATAGAAGACCTTCACCTCGTCACTGTAGTGCATGGTTAAGGGGGTATAGTTTTCAATATAGGACCTATAACCTAGTATAATGGGGGGGTGGGGGGTGGCACTTAGTAGATATAGGACTCACACCCTGGTGTGGAAGGGGGTACTTAGTAGACATAGGACATATTCCCTAGTGTAATGGGGGGGGGGGTACCACTCATTAAATAAAGGATCCATGCCCTAGTACAAGAGGAGGGTACCACTCAGTAGATAGAGAACCTTCACCCTATTATGAAAGAAGGGTACACCTCAGTAGAAAAAGGACCCAAACCCTAGTTCATCAATGGTTAGGTTCCACTCAGTAGATAGATAAATATAAGGGACTCATTCCCTAGTGTGATAGGGGGTTTCCAACCCCAAAATCTCATTGATGATCCTTCCCAATAACTATTATAGATCAAGTGTATTATGAGGAAGCATCATGCTCGAAACACCTCACATCATATCTTACAATCTTTTACAAAGGAAACCATATTTTTATAAATGGAAAATTTATCAATATTGGATACCCACAGACCAAAATATAAGTCTATAAGAAGGAGATACACAAGGTGAAAGTCCCTGAGAAAAGTACACAATGTGTACTTGGGGAAACATGATGTGTGACCTCACCCAGAAACCTAGATTTGAACTTGAATACACATGGATTGGACATTTAGTAATATACAACATGTATGGGTACTACACAAAATGTATTTATAGCCTAGGGCCAACCCATGTGATCCTAGCCATGTCCGTGTACATCTAGCTGTGCCCATGTACATCTGGAAGGGACTATGTACTTGATTATGTATGAGTACCAAGACATGATCATGTACTCCTGGATGTGAATATGTTCTTAGTTATGCAGTACATTTCGATCCACTATCATAGGTTTAAATGACTAGTATGTGGTCATATATGACATGTGATCTTTATCATTGCCCAAAAACCCTAGACGATGCATCCAAAGGACACCACATCATGTGTTCCTAGACTACATGTTGTATTGTTACATTTTTTATAGAAACCTAGGTAATATTCACACATATATCTGTGCCACTGATCCTACATTAGATCATGCCAAGGGTCTTAGATCTAGGGCCGACTGCATCAGATCTACCACCAGTGGCTGGATTCCAGCAACTAAACCCCACATGACTCATCCTGTCACATCACACCGTTCCCATAGAAGAAGGACATTGAATATGGCCTCATATCCATATTTACATTACTTGGAACCCATAATTATATCCCAATCCACAAATATCCACCCCACACATCATTCGTGGAACCAACATGAATCTGGTGGTTCGATTACGCTCGAACCCGCCTTAAAAATTTCAAAATTTGACCCCATGGACCAATGATGAAGAAAAATGGGGATAAATTCACATAAAAAAAGTAAATCCACCATTTTATAATCTTTGTCATCCAATGATAATGTAAATGGGGTATCCAAGGGTGATAACATGTGCAATAAAGGAGTTTTATCAGATTAATAAAACCAAAATGTGGCAGGGATCATGAATAGAATAATAAATCATAGATCAAATAAAAATACAATTAAATACATTCTTAGAAAATTAAATAACAAGGAAATCCATAAATAATGTACCATAAATCAATTAAGGATCAATATTTGGTGAAGAGAACATTCTCCAGTGATAATGGAGGTCCGTTGCGTTCACTATCTGCGTCTTGATCCACCTCGATATGACCATTGGTGTTATCCAATTCCCATCCACCAATGAAGAATGATTACCTCCTCTTTAATCTCCTGGGGTTATGTGGCTAACCCTATAGATTTTCTATAATGGGGTATTTAAATAGGAGGGATTTTGTTAGGTTATTTAATTAAAATAGTTAAATTAATTATTTATTTTATTAAACGCACCTACCAATGGTCACCTCCTAGGGAACATCCACCATTGAACAACCTTATATCTCACCTAGGGTAAACTGCATATTCCATATTCAACCATAGTCTTGGATTTCTCATTCGAGGTCCAAAACAATAGGAATACCATTTATACTAAAATGAAGAATGAAAATATAAAAATATATATATTATATATATATATATATTAATTCAAGGGTCCTGAGACACCCAAACACCTCAATGACTTTGAGGATAAATCTAAATATATATATAGAAATATTCAAAGGACTAATCCATCAAAACTAGAGTTTTACATTCTACCATCCTTCAAGGATTTTTACCCAAAAAAGCACAAGGTAAACAAAAAGGTGGGGGTATTAAGTCTGTATCCAAACCCCATGCTTCTAGGAGATCTCATGCATGCTCCTGTGCTACCAAAGAATAAAAACCCAAGGGATGGTATGTCGACATAGGATCCTCTCCTCCCGATCCAAGATTTATACTAGGTACTCCATGAAGGTGGCTCCATCCTTGATGTCCTGCTCACCCCAATCGATAATTTACATAGGGTAATGCACGTATCTACTCAGCTACAACACATGGAAGATGTTATACACTTGGTACAACTGTGGGGGAAAGGATAGGTGGTAAGAAACCATGTCAACCCTATGTAGGACCTTGAACAACCCAATAAACCTTGGGGATAACTTACCTCCCTGACCAAACATTTTCAATCCTCATCATGGGGAGACTCTCAGGAAATCACGATCTCCATAATTGAACTCCAAGGGACTATGATATCAATATACATAAGATTTATGTTTTCTTTGAGATATCCTCATATTCTCTCAGATCACCCAAACCTTCCTCATAATTGCTTGCACCATCTTTGGCCCAATAAGTGATTCCTTGTTAATCTCTGTCTAGTATAAGGGTGACCTAAAAGGTCTCCCAAAAAGGGCCTCAAAAGTTACCATGCTAACAGTATAGTGATAGCTATTATTATAAGAAAAATCTATCAATAAAAAGTGACCCTCTGACTCTGGATGAAGTCCAACACACTGTCCCTCAACATATCCTCTAGAACCTAGATAGTCTACCCATTTTGATCATCCTTATAGAGGTAAAATGTTGTACTCATCCATAACTAGGTCCCAAAATCCTCCTATAAGCCTCTCCATAACCATAAAATAAAATGATAATCATGGTAAAAGGCGATCATAGAGGGTACCCCATGATTCCATATGATCTCCCACATGTACAACTACCCCATACTCTCAACCAAGCTCTACTCTTGGATGAAAAGGAAGTTCACTGACTTGGTAAGTCGATCAACAATCACCTAGACAACATTATGGACTCTCGTTATCTATAGAATCCCCATAATAAATTCCATGGATATGCCATCCAATTTACACTTTGAGATATTGAGAGGCTATGACAAAACTAATGAAACCTAGTACTCAGCCTTCACCTATTAACATGTGATACATAGAGAGATGAACTCGAGAATGCTCCGTATTGTGCTATCCCACCAAAACTACCACTGAAGGTCCTTTTACATATTTTACACACTAGGATGTACAATCAAGTGGAGAGATTGAAACTCCCGCATCACCTCCTCTTGCAACATTATTGGAACAACCTTCCGTACCTGGTAAAAGATGATGTACTCACCTCATTTATAAAATCCATTTGGTGAATCAATTGAGGATATATGGTCACACATAAATTCACATTTTATGTATCCAAACTAATCATTTATCACAAAATTAAGTAGAGGAGGAGTCACCACCATCAACTAAAAAAAATACCCCTCCCCTCCATCAAGGTAAACTATAATAAAGGCTTCCTGCTAATGGAATCTGCCACAATGTTTCCCTTCCTAGGAATATAGCCTATCTCAAATTTATATACCTATAGAAACTCAAACTATTTTCTATATCTTAGGTAAATATATGTTTGAGTGAATATGTACCCAAGAATCTGGTGGTTTAATTAAAAAACAAAATTCTCACCCAAAAGATAGTATATATAGATATCCAGAGCAAAGAATACCATTTCCAACTATAGGTAATGAGTCATGTAGTTCTAATCATGGATTCTCAACTTCCTTAACCCATATGTGATAAATAATTGACTTTGAATCAACACAAAACTGAGACCAGATCTAGAGGTATCAAAAAACACTGCATACTCCACGCCCTCCTCTGGTAGTCTTAAAATAGGAGCACTGATCAGTCTCAACCTCTGTTCCACAAAGGCTCTCTAACACTGCTCGGTACAGATAAACAGATTCCCTTTCCATGTCAGGGTTATTAAAGGGGTTTTAATCCTAAAGAATTCCTCTACAAAAATCCTTTATTACCACATCAATACAAGAAAAATATTTAACTATAACACAATCTTGGGTGGCTCCCAATCAAGCACTAAATCAATCTTTATTAGGTACACAACTAAACCATACTCAGAGATGATATGACCCAAAAAGTAAATCTCATGGATCTAAAACTACCACTTCAAGAGCTTGAAATAAATATGGTGCTCCCAAAGTAAGTACAAGACCATCCTCAAATGATATGTATCTTACCCCTCTAACATAGTATAAATGAGTATTTCATTAATAAATACAACCAAAAATCAATCCAAGTATGACTAGAAGATCCAGTTCATAAGAGCTATAAACATAGAGGCGGAATTTTTCAAAAATAAAGGCACCACCAGGAACTCATAATGTCTATAGAGACATTAGAAAACCATATTCAAAATATCATCCTCATAAAACATCATATTGTGGTAGAGGAACTTGATATTGATCTTCGAGAACTAACCCGCACCTCTAAAATTTTGAAAGAAGTCATCAGTCCTCAACAAGGAATACTTTTTATTTATTGTTACCTAGTTCAAGAAAAAATAATCAACTCATAACCTCAAGATCCCATACACCTTTTTCACAAAAAAAATTGGAGATGTTCGGGGGGAAACATTGGGTTTGATTAAACCCTTATCTCAAAGGTCCTCTAACTACACCCTTAGCCCCAGAGCTTGGTAGGTTTCATCCGATATGCCACATGAGATATCAGTGTTGTCCCAGGCTGTAAGTTGATGCCAAATTCTATTTCTCACCATAGAGGTAGTCCTGAAATATCCTTATAGAAGACATCTAAATAGTCATCCACTAGTGAAGGAATCCAGATGCCTGAAGAGTCCACTGTGCCAAGGGATAAACTCAACAACTGATGGGTGATGGGTTGTAGCTTCTTGCTTACAAGACCCACTCACCCAGCCATGAGATCTCTTTATCCCTAAAAGGATAATATCATCCCATCTATATGAAGGAATCTAACTCATCTACAAGTATAGTCAATCTAGGCCCAAACTATAGACAACCAGTCCATACCTAATATGAAATCATGATGTTTCATCATAATGAACAAGAGTTCTCATGATAAACTCTATTCACCATGCACAATCTCACACTGTTGAAAGATATGTGATATCAAAGAATAAATCCCTATAAGAACCTCTAGACATAAATAATGGGATAAATTATCAATTAGAAGCTCCATTTATCACACAAGGGATAAGGTAATAAAGGAATGAATCATTTCTGTGTCTTCAAGTACTAAAGAAAGAGTAGAAAAGACACATATGGTAGCTAGAATCATCTCGTGTTCATTATGGTTATATCCCTCCATAGGATGCATATACCCATGGCCCTAACCACCAGATCCCTAAGCCTGGTATGAGCCACATGGTGGTGGTGGTGGAAGTATCTTATATCATTTCCCTCCACCCGCAACTCCCCCCCATAGCTCCATTTTCTCCTCCTCCAGCACCACCTCCTAATTGTACACCCAAAACATGCCTGGGAAATCCTTGATCATTGTAATTACTATACATTGGCAGTTCATTCATTTTATACCTAGCCTCATAGGCATATAAAATCAAGAAATCATGTGCCATGTGACCTTTCCCATCACAATAATAGCACCGTACCTCTCTTGGTTAACTGAATCCTCTACAAAAATCCTACACCACAAATCCATGTGGATGAGTCCTAAAAAGGGGTGATATCCTATGATGAGGTCCTAACAAAAAGCACCAGCTAGCTACTACAGATGAAATAACCTCATGATGACCACCGTCGACTCTAGACACTCAAAATCCCTCTTCTAGGGAGTTATCTATAACTAGATCCCACTCTATTACTCCAGAATAAGTAGGTATTCATATAAAGACTACATTGGCACAAATTTATATATTGAGACCCTGATCAAACTTCTACGCCTAGAAGAAATCATATTATACCATGTTGAGGGAGTGTCATGTAAGGTTAATAAACCTCGAAACATACTCAACAACTGTCATACCACCCTACTATCACTCAAAAAACTCATGAATACACATGGAGTGAAATCATAAAAGGAAATACTCATCATAAAACAACTATTGAAAACATGACCATGAGAGAATCATCTCATCATGGGTATGAATCATTAAACTCCACCCGAACCTTACTACTTCATGAAAAAATTAGTTTCTAGTGCAAGAGTATGATCAGTTAGGATCCGAAAAACTTTGAAGACTTGGATAATCTACTCAATCCAATCCTCCATTTCCTGAGGATCTGGATCACCATGGTACCTTATTTTTATATGATTCTAGAACTCGCATAGTGTGATAAACCTGTGCACATCATCAACCTACCCTACTGGTACTATCTACTGCTTTATAGGAGGGGAACTGAACCCTACCCAACCATAGTAAACACCTCATGAGATAACCCATGAACTTAGGAATCATCACTCAGTGAATCATCTTCATAATCTTATATCTGTAACTTGGATGGATATCTTCATAGAGGCATCCTGAAAGTGATCAAGACATACCACCATTAGATGAGAATATATATATGGGGATCTAACTCAATCAAAGGAATATATTATATATGATTCATGTACCATTGATTCCCTATAACTAATATATTAGTATGCTGAGTAAAAAATGAGGTAGAAAAAGTCCTGGTGAATGAATATGTCAGCAATCACATAAACACAGGATTCCCTAGCCTAAAAGACACACTCGAGACACTCTGACTCCATTTCCCTAAGTTCCCAACCAATCCTCATCATGGGTCCCACTCCAACACCAACATGAGGAACAAACTACCATTATACCACTCTATTACGACCTGACCCATCAGGGCCTGCTTGGCCGGTGGAAGGTTGAGTGTGATAACCCCAATCCCGCCTCCCATAGGTTAGGGGTTGGAGAAAAGTGCTGAGAAAGCATAAAAAAATGGGAGGCCATTTCCTAATGTACCTATACACATGAACCCGACCATCTCCATAAAAAAGTGTAGAGGAATAATAAAAATTACTACAATATCTAGAGTATAAATCTGCATGCAATGACTTCTAGGAAATAAATTAGAGTATAGAATAATGAAGCCAAAGCAGAAAAGAGGAAAATACATACCAAAAAAAATGAATTTCCAACCTAATAACAACTGGAATAAAGGAAAATTAAATAGATCCTAGATCCTAATCTCCCAGTATAACCACTATATGTGGTCAATGAATCTAATTATCATTATACTCCACCAATTCCATCGCTGATCTTCCTTTCATCTTCATAAGACACAACATGTTCTAGAAAATCCCATGCAGAGGTGATTATAAATATACCTAGTAGGACACCTTGAATATAAAAAGGTATAAATAGAGAGATAAAATAGAATTTATCTTTACCTAAAGAAAAATTTAAATGAAAACCCAAGGTATATGATCATAAATAAACCTAGGCAAGAGATAAAGGGTATCTCTATCTCTAAAACCCAGCCAGGGATGATGAGTCTTCCTACAATTACTAGGGTCTATCTTTAATTCCCAGCATCATGTGCGTCTATCTGAGAAACCCATGTAGAGGACCCACACCTCTCCAATATGATTCATAATCAAGGGGTTATAATTTTTAATAGAGGACACACACCCTAGTAAGATATTGGGTTCTGCCTATAAGATAGAGGACCCACACTATACTGTGATAGGGGGTTCCACTTGATGGATAGATGAATTTTTCCCTGGTGAAATGGATTGGGGGGGGGTACCACTTAGTGGATAGAGGACCCACAACCTGGTGCTATAGAGGGAACCACTTAGTAGATAGAGGACCCACTCCCTAGTATGAGAGGGGGGGGGGGGGTACCATTCAGTAGATAGATGACCCACACCCTAGTGCATTGGGGGGTGCCACTTAGTAGATATAGGAATATGGGGGACCCATAAACTAGTGTTATAGGGGGTTCCCAACCTCGATATCTCTTTGTTGATCCTTATTGATCACCGCTATCAACCAAGCATCACCTGAAGAAGAATCATGCTCACAAAACCTCACATCATATCTTTAATTCCCTTAAAAAGGATACCATCATATTTTAAACGGAAAACTACTCAGGATAGGATAATTATTATCCAAAATACAAGTCCATAAGAAGGAGATACTCAAGGTTCAAGTCCTTCAGAAAAGTACATGGTGTGTGCCTAGGGTCACACAACATGTGACCTCACCTAGAAACCTGGCTGTGTCCTCACCTGTATATGGATTGGATGACCATGTAGTACTACATATCATGTACATGCACTACACAATGTGTCTTGGTCACCCAGGGCCTACCCATGTGCCACTATCCATGCTCATGTATATCTGGTTGTGTCTGTGTACACCTGTATGTGTTTGTGTACCTGACCCTATATGAGTATTGGGCCATGCTCGTGTACTCCTAGTTGTGCCCATGTTCCTCATCATGAACATTACCGTCTACTATTAGATTATACACCGAGCCATTGGTAATAGGTTCCAAAAAATTTGTATGGGTTCATACAAATCATGTGATATTTATCTTTTCCTAAAACCCTAGTAACCATATCCATGGGACTGCATGGCATGTGTTCTTGGACTACACACTGTGTAGTCAGGTTTTTAATATAAACCTAAGGAATCTTCATGAATATCATCATTAAACCACTACTACTTCTACCACCTTGGATCACACAAGGGGTATTAGATTTAGGGCTGATCATGCATGATCTATCATCAACGGCTAGATTCTGACCACCCAAACCCCACACGACTCATCCCATCACATCATAACTCTTCCATGGCCAAAGGAAATTGAATCTGAACTTTGATTCATTATAAAATCACCTGCAACCCATAAATCCATCCCAATATATCCAAAAATCACTCTCCTTCATGTCATTCATGCAACCACCATGAATCTGGGGGTTTGATCATGCTCGAACCCGACTCGACAATGTCGAACCATGACGCCGTGGTCCAATGATGAGGAACATGAAGAACTATGGGGAGAAATGCACATAAACAATGTAAATCCATAATTGTCCAAGATTTATCAATCAAAGACCATGTAAATGAGGTATCCAAGGGTGATGTTATGTGCAACAAAAGAGTTTATCAGATTAATGAAACCAAAATGCATCAGGGATCATGAGAAGATCAATAAATCGCTAATCAAATAAACTGGTAATAAATCCATGCTTGGAAAATAAATTAAGTAAAAAAATCCATAAATAACATCCCTTCCTCAATTAACGATTTATCATTGGTGAAGAGTGTATTCACTAGTAGTGAAGAAGGTATGTTGTATTCTCTTCTTACCTCTCGATCCACCTCAATCCAATCATTGGAGTTCTCCGATCATAACCAATAAAGGAAGAATGATTCCACCCTCCTCTATAATCTCCTAGGGTTATGTGGATAAACCTATAGATTTAACATAATAGGGTATTTATATAGATGGAATTAGATTAGGCAATTTAATTAAAATAATTAAATTATTTATTTATTTTATTAAATACACTCTCCAATGATCACCTCTCATAGAACGTCCTTCATAGACTAGCCTTATGTCTCACCTAGAGTAAACTCCACATTCTAGATTCAACCATGTTCTCAAATTTTATATCTGAGAACCCAAATAATAGGAAAACCATTAATACCAAAATGATTCTTGAACATGCCTTAAAATATATTAATATTTTTAATTTATTAATTCAGGGGTCCCGAGACACCTAAACACCACACCGAATTTGAGGATAAATCTAGATATATATATATTAAAAGGAATTATCCATAAAAAATAAATTCATTACACCATATGTGTGTCTTTGTGTTAATAAATTTCAAATTTAAATTCAACACATAAAAAATCCTATAATAAAAATACTAAAGTGTCATCGAAAGGGAAAAACTATAATTTTCATGAAGTTCTCAAATTCATGCTCAAATTAAAAATTCCTGTTAAATAATCACTTAAAAATTATAGATTTACTAATTAATATCAAATATGAATAAAAAAATTTAAAAGCCATAATTAATGTATTTTTTTAATTCAACCCAAATTATTCTTTTAATCAAAATATGTGACAATTACCCATAAATTAAAAATTTTGGTGGGGTTTTGAACATTAAAATTTAAGTGAAAAATATAAAAATATTTAATTTTTCAAAAATCCTCAATATTTTTTGGGTCTAAAACAACTCCACCCTCTAAGATGACATGTCCTAGTAAGTGTACTTATCAAATAAAAAACTAAAATTCCAAGTGCAT
Source organism: Viscum album (assembly GCA_963277665.1). NCBI lineage: Eukaryota > Viridiplantae > Streptophyta > Magnoliopsida > Santalales > Viscaceae > Viscum > Viscum album. The sequence continues at coordinate 600,436,599 of OY728125.1, forward strand.
ACTGTACAACTGGTGTTCCCAAAGTATGTCTATGACAATCCTTAGATGCTCAACATGATCATCCTTATATACTAAATAGTTGAGGATTTCATTAGTGAAGATAACCATGAACCAGTCCATGAAGGACTAATATATCTGGTTTTTATAGGCCACGAACACATCCGAGGCATTCATCATGTTAGGCCCAAGTTGGGTTTTGGTTGTATTTGTTTTCAATAGATCAATAAGTTGATTATGTTGAAGAACAAGATTATGTTGAGAAAATTATTGGAAATACAGATTGAGGAAAGGTGTGTGTGAAGATGAGAATTAGATCTTGAACCATCAACATGAATATTAAACTCACCATCATAATTAGGAAGATGTTTGTTTTTTAGGTGTTGTCCTTTTTTATCGAAGGAAATAAATAACCTCACTTTGTAAAATATTTGGGTGATCAGACTTACCATCATGTTCAGAACTTCAGACTCACAATGCTTAAGAAATTATATCATATTTGGAATATTTTTACTAGAATAAAAGGCTCATCAAACTCACCTTGGGTCCGGAATGTGGTTTTGATCATAGTGAGGAAGATAATCAAATTCTGCATGGATCCATTAAAAATTTGACAATGATTTGCTATATTTTATTTCTCATTTATCATAAGTAAGTTGTAAAACTTGTGATGATAGCTTGATGAAAGAAAGGGGGAGTGCTTCCAATCGTATTCATGGTTGGAAGGAAAGGAATATGTTCCTGGAAGGATAGGAAGTTACAATACTTTCCATTATAAGTCAAATGATGCTGAAGCTGATCTTAAATGTTTTCAAAAGTCCTGAATAATTCATGCTTACAAGAAATAAGTTTAAGAAGATAAATATTTGTGTAAGCAAACCTTTCCAATCTCACTCCATCAGTATGATATTACCAAATGTATATTTGTTAAAGGATGAGAAGGTTGATCGTAATGAGAGAAACTGCAGTTATTAGTTTTCAATTAGACCAAAAGAAAAAATATTTAAATATACAGAGAAAGAAAATGATGGGAATAATAATCATAAAAGATAAAGAAGTTCATTAATATCATATTTAAAAAGGAAATAAGTTTCTGAAGTCGAAGCTGCTGATACTGGTCTATCAAACTCGGTATGCCATCGTAATCATCATAGCTAAAATTATTTTCATTGTGAGTTGTTGGGACCAATGAAAAGGATAATAAGTAATGTTTTCAGAGACTAGTCTACAATGTATTCAACCATTTTAATCAAGATGAATTGTTGGTTGAATTTTTTTGTTTTGGTATTAAGTGGGTCAAGAAAAAATAAACAGAAGTATTCAATGTTTCTTTGATATGTTTTACAATTGGGTGAACTATGATAAAAGAACTCTGATCTATTTTCATGTGGGTTAAGTGAAAGAATAATTTATTTAACAATTTATACATTTACATTTGGGTCAAGAACCATCATATTTAAGCTGACACTGATAATTGGAATGAAGATAATACTGATCCAATAAGAAAAGAAGAAAGAATTTTTTTTTGGAGATTTTTGGAAGTATTGAGATAGAAATATTGTTTCAAGAGTTTAAAGAAGTATTGTAAATGGAAGCTTTAAGCTTGAAAACGTTTCTTTTGTTTTCAATAGTTGCTATAGAGAATCATAATGGGAATACTAATGTTTTATATTGGTATAAGAGAAACGAATTGAATAATCTACTGTCTTCATCATAATGAGGAAATTAGAATGGGTATATTAGTCTCTCAATTGGTGCAGATCATCATAATGATATATCTTTAGTTCTGATTTATTTTCAAGTTGGTCAAGAAAATTTGAGTGACCAAATTGTAATGAATAAATGATATTTGGTAATAATAATTAGAAATCAGAATTATAATAAAGTTTTTGAATAAATTTTTAAGTAATATGAAGATATAAGATGGTTCGATAAGGTTCGATAAGAGTTAGAAGCATTGAAGGAGTAAAAGATGTTCCCAAAATTTAAAGGAAATTGAAGTTTAATGAAATTTTGTTGAGCGGGAAAAAATTTTAGAATCCCACCCAAGCCAAATCTGTAGCACCTTTAAAAGGTGGAGTTACTTTTTACTTTATTGACACATGTATTGTTCATAGGTGAAGAGAGAGAGAGTCTTCAAAGTTCTAGGGAGAAGAAGTTTTCAGAGTGAGTTTTTCTTGAAGAAGTTTACCAGATATAAGAAAAAGAATAATAAGAATATCACATTTAGATGATTATCATATGAGTCTAGATAATTAGATCAGGAAAATTTTATTGATATTTCAGGACTAAGGAAAAATAGGTTCAGATTTGTTTCAATGGCATTCTATTAAAGCAATATTTCTATATTGAGAAAATCAGACTTGGGAATCAGATTGGAAAATCAGACCTAGTATCATTATGAAGTCTAGGAATCTCTTTCCTACTACTCAATAATAAGTTGAAGATTTTTTTTTGAAGAACATATTTTTGAAAGTTGATCAAGAAACACCGTAACATGGTTGTTACACAAAATTGTATTACATCATTTGTGCTAGAAGAAGAAAATTCACCATCTGATTGTTTCCATAGTGTGACATGAGTGTAAGGGAATATCCTAATCATTTTATTCCATACAAAAGGATTGTTTTCTAGTGGATTGTGTGGTATCAGATTGTTTTTATACCATAACAAGGATGTAGCTACTCTCATTGAGCAGTGAACCTTGTAAATTCGTATGTTCTTGTGGATGTGTGTTTGATTTGTCTTCAATAGGGAAATAAATTTTTAACAGGAGGTGAAGGTTGTTTCATTAGTAAGGAAACTTAAAAACAAAATATATCATTGATTCAACCCTCCCCCTCTCAGTGATAATTGAATTCTACTTGGGAACTTACAAGTGGTATTAGAGGGAATGTTCCCTTCGCTTATTCTTTGTTGAATTTTTGAAAGAGAAGTTATGATAGAGAATCTGAATTGTGTGAACAATCAGGGGATTATGATCTTAAATTATAGGAATTATCATATCTATAAAGGTATAATGTTTCCATATCTTACTACCCTTGGATATGATGTTTCAAAAGATGTTATAGATGGTTTCACCCTCATACTGAGAATGATCCTCTTACAACGGTTGATAAGGAAAACCTTGAGATTGATGGAATAGAAAAGAATGATTTACTCTCATCACTTTCTGAATGTTACTTTCTGAGAGTAAATGGAGTTTCCATAGCTAAAGGTATCTGGGATAATGTGGAAAATATTTATGAAGACAATACAAAAGTAAAGAAGGTGAAATTTAAAATTTAGATATTGAAGTATAAAGATCTCAAAATTGGTGAACATGAATTTTTTGGTGACTTCTTTACCAGGGTGAATGATATTTTTAGAATTATTATATGTCTTGGTGAATATTTGTATGATTATAATATTGTTTAAAAGTTCTTGATAATTCTTCCTGACAAGTTTGATGCTAAAATTTTCTCATTGTAAGATAGAGATCTAGAAACTTTATCTTTGGATTATTTTCATAGTAATATAATTACTTATGAAATGATAAGGGAGAAATTTGTGAATGTAAAAACAAAATTTTGTCATGAAATGTCTTTCTAGGCTTCCAAGAAAGAAAATCCAAAGAATATTATTGAAGAAGAGGCTGTAGATTCTGATTCTGAGAATGAGGTATGTAAAAATATTGACGAACTTTTATCCTTGTTTTATAAAAATGTGAAATGAGGTAGAAGAAAGTCTAAAGGGAAAATTCCCTTAAAATGTTTTGTATGTGGGGAAATTAGGAACTTTTTTGAAAATTTTCCTCAAATAGGTGATAAAGAAGAAAGTGATGAAGAAAAAAGTGATGAAGAATAAAAAAGGCCAAGAATAACTTGGAAGAAATAGGGTGATAAATAAAATTCTATTTTAAGAAGAAAGATAAGAAGTTATCCAAATCCAAAAGGATAATTTTTTTGTCTAAGGATGATGATAGTGAATAATTTACAAATGGTGCGGAAGAAAACACATTTAATGAAATAGTTAATGAGGAGATTTTTTCTAGTAGTGAGAGCAGTTGTTATGTGGAAGAAGAAAGTGAAGGAAAATTCAAAAAATCTATTGAGCATGATAAAGATAATACTTGAATTACAAAACTAAAAAATAAATAATTCAAAATAATCAATTTATAAGTAGAAGAAGAAACTAAATTAGAATTTCATCTTAAAGAATAATTGAAGTAATGTATGAGGAAGACTGGGATACTTGAGAAATAAATAAAAAAGTTGAAAACTAAAGAATCTTCAACTAACAATCTAGAATGTTTTTTTGACGATAAAGTAAATATATTGGAAGAGATTAATTATTTGAAGAAATCTCTAGAGAAAGAAAAGAATCATAATGAACAACTGGAAGTAAAGTTTAAGTAAAAAAGAAGAAGAGTTGTAACTTTTCCAACAAAAACTTTCAAAATATGAACCGAGGGTTACAAATTTCAATAATTCTATCTTTGAAGTTAGTGAATGCTCTGGAAAGGGTAAAACTGATAAGGATAAAATTTTACCTTCAAAGGTTTAGAAGAAATTTAAAATTGTATCTAAGAAAAATAAATTTTAGAAAGTTATTTATGTGGAAAAGAACAACAAAGTCGAGAAGTAATAAGTTTCTAAAAATCCTGAGTCTGGAGAAATTTATATTCCCTCCAGTTCTGATAAGGATGAAAAGAAAACTAATATGAAATGTAATAATATGGTTGATAAAAGAAAGGCTGGTTATCCATAAAGTTCTAGTAAAAATGATGAAAATGTTTCTAAGAAACATGTCAACAATTCCGAATAGTACAGGAGTTTTAGAGGAAGGTATTCCTTCAATGGGTACTGCTGGAATTGTGGCGGATTCAAACATATTTCTAAAATGTATTGGTTTAACAAACAACATTACAACCATTTCATGTGTTATAGAAGTCAATTTTTGAGGGGGATCTAATCCCCTTAAAGGAAGAAAACTGAGAAAGGTAATATGAACCTGAAGAAAAATAAGCATACTGAGTTTGAAAAGAGAGAGTGATTAGTTATTTGGCCATAAAAAGATACAATGACTAGAAAGTTAGAAGAATAAAAAAGATCAGTGGAATCAAAGGAGAAGAAAAAGGTTTCTAAAAATGAGAAAAAATTTGATAAGAAGATATCAACAGATTGTAACTTGAAGAACCAGAAAAGATGTAAGAGATGTGAGAAAGATAGTCATGTTACTAAAAGATGTTTGACTATATTTCCTACCTAAAAAGAAGACATGAATAATATGTTACAAATTAATTGTAATAAATATGTTACTAAAGTTGAAGAAAAGTTGAAAGCATCATCAGAAGATTCTATAAATGAGAATAAAGTTGTTATGAAATCTGAGAAGGATGAACATAAGGAAAAAACACATCCAATGAAAAAAAGAAGAAAAATTCAAAACTAAGAGAGGAATATCAGTCCTATTGTTTCTTTTAAAAAACAACTAAGGTTCCTCCTTATTCATGAATTTTTGTATACTTGTACTAACTTGTAGGTAATTGAAGGAATCGAAATAAGTAAGTTAGTGTTGATGAGTCTCTTACTATTCTACCAAAAGAAAGTGATGAGGTTAGGATAAATATGAGTTTTTGGAAAGTTGTGTTTATATAGACCTAAACTTTATAATATGTTTGCTGAGATGGGTTCATGTTACTTTTATCTTAAAAAAAATTCTTTCAAAGATTACCCCAGTCATGATATTTTCAAAAGAGACTTTGAAAGGTATTATATGAAATTTTTGTAATGGATAAAATTGATAAACATGATTATAAAATCTTGTTTTCTACACTGGGTTCACCCACATAGACTTATATTTTTATAGTTAAAGGATTTTTTTTAGAATATCATGTGATACTTATGTTCTCATGAAGAATAATTTCATGATTCTAAGATGAAAAGTTACAACCCTTGTAAATGATATCAATTTTAAATAAGGGAGGAAACTTATCATGATAGCCACTTTGAATTTTATTGTTAATCAGGGGGAGAGAAAAGAAATAGGGGGAGAAATAAAGGAATGGGGAAAAGAAAAAGCGAGAAAAGAAAATTTCAAGTGGTATTTCTTAGAAGTGATTGTTCGACATTGAAGTGGGCATTGACAACAAACACAAAGGGGGAGATTGTTAGGTCCAAGTTGTATTTTAGTTTTTTTGTTTTCAATAGATAAATATGTTGATTATGTTGAATAAAAATATAATGATGAGAAAAGTAATGTAAATCCAGATTGTGGAATGTTGTGTGTGAATCTGATAATCGGATCCAGAATCATCGTCATGATGATTGGACTCACCATCATAATCAAGAAGATGTTTGTTTTTTAGGTGTTGTCTTTTGTTGTCAAAGGAAAGAAATCAACTCAATTTGTAAAATCTTTGGATGATCGGACTGAAAATCATATTCAGAACTTCATACTCATAATGATTAAGAAATTTTATCAGATTGGGAAGATGTTTACTGGAAAAAAAGACTTATCAGACTCACCTTGGGTCTAGAATGAGGTTCTAATCATAATGAGGAAGAGGATTAGATTATTCATGGTTTTGATAAAAAAATGAGCATTCTTTGTTGTTTTTTATTTATCAAAAATCATAAGTAAGTTTTAAAACATGTGATACTAGCTTGGTGAAATAAAGGGGGAGTGTTTCCAATCGTATCTAGGGTTATAAGGAAAGGAAGAAGTTTCTAGAAGGATCGAAAGTTACAATACATTCCATTAAAATTCATACGATGCTGAAGATAATCTTAATGTTTTCAAAGTCATGATGAATTCATGCTTACAAGAAAGAAGTTGAAGAAGAGGAAAGATTGTGTAAACAAACCTTTCCGATCTCATTCCATCGGTGTGAGAGTATCAAACACATATTTTTTAAAGGATGAGAAGGTTGATCGTAATGAGAGAAATTAAAGGTGCTGGTTTTCAGTCATAAAAAAATACAAAATATTTAAATCCTCAAATAACGAAGTTGATGAGAATTATAATCATAAAAGAGAATAAAGTTCATTGATATCGTATTCAGAAAATAAATTACTAAAGTCAAAGCTACTGATATTAGTCCATCGGACTCAGTATGCCACCATAATCATCAAAGGTAGATTTTTTTTTATTGGGAGTTATTGGGACCAATGAAAAGGAAAATAAGTAAAGTTATCAGAGACTAATAAAGAATTTACTCAACCATTTTAGTTAAGATGAATTTTTGGTTGAATTATTTTGTTTTGGTATCAAGTGAGTTAAAAGAAAAGAAATAGAAGTATTCAGTGTTTCTATGATATTTTTTACAATTGGGTCAAGTATGATAAAATAACTATGATCTATTTTCAAGTGGGTTAAGAGAAATAAGAATTTACTTAGTAATTTATACATTCACATGTGGGTTAAGATCCATCGTATTGAAGATGAAATCGATTATCAGAATAAATCTGAGACTGATGCATGAAGAAAAGAATAAATAAGAATCTTTTTTGGAGGTTTTTTGGAAGTATTGAGATATTAATATTTCATGAAGAGTTTGAATAAGTATTGTAAAAGGAAGTTTAAATATTTAAGAAGTTTCTTTTATTTTCATCAGTTGGTATAGAGTATCATAATGGAAAGACTTATGTTTTACATTTTTCATATTTGGTATAAGATTAATGTATTGAAGAATCTTCTTTCTTCATTGTAATGAGAAAATAAGAATGGGTAGATTAGTATTTCATTTGTTGCAGATCAATGTAATGAGATATCTTCTGTTCTAATTTATTTTCAAATGGTTCAAGAAAATCTGAGTGACCAAATCACCATGAAGAAACATTATTTGTTAATCGAAACGGGGATTCAGAATTGGACTGAAGTTTTTGAAGAAAGAATGAAGAAAGATAAAGATATAAGAAGATTCAAGAAGGTTTGAGAAGAGTAAATAATCATTGAAGGAGTCAAAGATGTTTCCAAAATTTAAGGGAAATTGAAGTTTTAGGAAATTTGGTTGAGATGGAAAAAATTTCATAATCACCACCAAACCATATTTAGAGAACCTATAAAAGGAGGAGGTACTTTGTACTTTTCTAACAAATGTACCGTTCACAGGTGAATAGATAAAATATTTAAAGTTATAGGGAAAAGAAGTTTCTAGATTAGGTTTTTCTTGAAGAAGTTTACCAAAAGGAAGAAGAAGAAGAAGAATAGGAAGATCATATTCAGTTGGTTACTATATTGGGATAGATAATCAGACCGATAAAATCATATTGAGATTTATGGATTGAGGAATAAGTTCAAATTTTCTTTAGTAGTATTTTGGAAAAGAAATATTTCAATATTGAGAAAATTAGTCTTGGGAATCAGACTCAAAAATCAAACTGAGTATCATTATGAAGTCTTGGATGTTCTTTCATACTGCTGGGTAAGAAAGTGAAGAACTGTTTTTGAAGAACATATTTGTGAAAGTTGATCAAGAAACATCGTAACATGGTTGTTACACAAAATTGTATTACAACATTTGTGCTAGAATAAACATACGCACTATCATATTGTTTCCATAGTGTGACATGGGTGTAAGAGAATATCATACTCATTGTATTCCACATTAAATGATTGTTTTATAGTGGATTGTGTGGTATCAGATTGTTTCTATACCATACCAAGGATGTAGATACTATTATTGAGTAGTGAAACTTGTAAATTCTTATGTTCCTATGGATGTGTGTTTTATTTGTATTCACTAGGGAAAGAAATATTTAACAATAGGCGAAGTTTTTTTCATTAGTAAGGAAATGTAAAAGAAAAGATATCACAGATTCACCCCTCCCCATCTTAGTGATAATTAAATTATTCCTGGGAACTCCCACATCATGCCAAAGGGAATCACCAGAAACTCATAATGGTTACATTGGTATCAAAATAACAGCATTGTAATATCCTCCTTGTGAACCCAAAGTTGGTTGTAGTTGGACCTAAGACCTATCTTCAAGAACCACTTCACTCCATTCATCTAGTTGAAGAGGTTTTCTATCCTCACTAGGGGTACCTGTTTTTGACTTCCACCTGATTCTAGCAGAAATAGTAAATACAAAGTATCTATATATCCCATCCACCTTATTGGAAAAAAAATCAGGGCTACCCATGGGGACACTTTGGGCTTAATGAAACCTTTCTCCATAAGTTCCCCAAACCACACTTTCAATTTCCTAAGTTTAGTTGAGTCCATATGATAAAAAATAGATGATATCAAAGTTTTCATGGGGTAATGATCAATATATAATTCAACCTTTCGATGAGGGGGAAACATTGGAACATCCTCATGAAACATTTCAATGTATTATTCTAAAACTATAATAATATGATCATTCAAGTCTTATTTTTCACATAGATCCAAACTCTCCAACTGATGGGTGATCAAATACAACTTCCCACACACATGCCCTACTCATATTGACTAAATGTCCCACTAAACCATGAAGAATAATCTTGACCCATTATCTAAGAATCATATCACTCTCTAATGATAGTTTTATATTAGAGTACAAAATGAAGATAACTATTCTATACCAAGTATAACTTTATAGGGATTCATCATAACCACTATGATGTACCACTATAACCTATCTCTACTAAATTCATTCTCACATCATTAAAAGATATGGGTGTGCATGAAATAACTTCTAGTAGTACTCTATAGATACATTGGTTGGGTTTGGGATTTACTAGAATATCTAGATCACAAACTAGGGATGAAACAACAAAGGAATGGTTCAGGTCAGTATCTATGAGTATGAGGCCCAATTTATAGAATACACAAATCATAACTTAGATCATGTTGAGCATCACCTGTTCATAACCATCTATCCCCTAATTCTAGCCATGTACTTGACATCCAGTCTTATGATCTTTTCATAGACCACCAAGGGGTGAAAATTGTGTAATTAAATCATAACATTATCTTAGTCTAGCTCTTCCTCTTGATTCACTGCCATCTCCTATGCCAAAACTGTCTTTCTATGGACCACCTTGTCTACTTTAAAGAGGCCCCTGATCATAATGTTTTATATAACATGAAGGTCCATATAAAACCTAACTTACCTCTTAGTATATTTTTTCATGTAATCATAAACCATATGACATCTACCTTTAAAAGAATAAAAAATCTGATCCCATGTCGGATTGGACCGTTTTCATGATTCCTGAGCAGCTGATCCTCTGGTCTAAGACTGTACATGTTCCTGCCTCCTATGTTATGACCCTAAGGCTTTTCCTTGACTAGAAAAAGATAATGAATATTCTCCTAGATGATCTACACCATCACATGTTACATGAATCTCTTCCAATAATCTCTCTATTGCTAAGGCCCACTCTAAAACCCTGACCTGGGTGGGGATACTTAAGGGAACAATTCTGAATCAAATGTATCTATAGAGGCCATTATCAAAATTCCATGACTATAATAATCCATAATTAATCACATAAATAGAGTACATCATGAGATTAGTAAATTTATAAATTTAATCAACAATAGACACGCTACCCTATCATAGTTCTAATAGCTTATAGATGATAATTGACCTTAATGTTGTTAGGTAATACTCATCATAGAAAAGGTTCTCGAAATATATCCATGGAAAAGTCACCTAATCATGGTTCTAAATGATTAAAGTCCACTAGAGTCCTATAATAACATGGATAAGGTTGTATTCCATCACTATAATCTAATTGGTATACGTATGAACTAGGAAGAATACTCAAACCACTATCTCAAGACAGTCCTAGGTCAACTAAGGGTCAAGATCACCTTGAAAATTAAGTGGTATTTTTTATTAGAAATAATGTAGTGAACTCACCCTCTGATCATCCTCATCATACCCCACTAGAATAATTGGAATCATAGTAGGTGGGAGAAGGACCACCTATACCATGGGAAGTTTGTCTTCTGACTATACAATAGGACGAGGTAAAATACCCTATGTTCCTGGTGGAACCCCCTCATTATTTGGTCTCTATATGGAAGGCTCATTGCTCAGTAGTTCAAAATAATGAGGCTCAAATATTGGTGTGATTAATTCATATCCATACTTGGGATCTTGGATTACTGTATGTGTGGAAACATCTTGAAATTTAATAAGATGAACTGCTATTAAATCAGATTTGGAAAGCTGAATCAAGAAGGAAACAAAAATCAATGACCCATTTTTATACGATGAATGCACTATTTATTTGTTCCTTATAACTAGTGCCTCATTTTAATGAGTTGATAATAAAGTTATTAGAGTCATGGGTAATGGATATGTTGGCTACTATACCAACACTGGGTTCTCTATCTTGAAATCTAAACTCGAGACTCCTTAGTACTGTAATGATAAATTCACAAACCAATCCTAACCATACATCTAACTCCAAATTCTATCCTTAAGAAAACCCCACTCCGATACTACTCTAATATGAGCGAACCAACTAGGATCTATTCTAGGTGGCGGTAATCCAATTGTGCCACCCCAATCCCACCTCCAATAAGATAGGGGTTGGTTAATAACACTGAGTAGACATATCTCACATAATGGGAAACATTATCCTAATAAAATTGTACATAATATAGATTTCTAAAAAGTATATAAAAATGAAAAATAAACAAATAAAAATAATAACAACATATAAAACATGAGAAATATATTAAGATTCACAAAGGATGAAAATAGTATATAATCCATAATGAAAAAGGGGAAATATACACATCCAACCAACCAAAGAGAAAAAACAACCTAAATAGCTTAGACAAATAGGTATCCAAAAAATGTTATATCTATACATAAGAGCTATCCACTACTATCAACTCCTGACACCACTAAGATCCACTAACACCATGCCCACCAAAGTTGAAGTTGAGATATCTGTAGTTTATATAAGACATAAAACATGTGGGTGAAAATACCTATAGGGGTGTGTATATACATACCTAGTAGGATTACTAGAAAACCACAAAAGGATAAAATAACAATACTATTCATCTCAAACCAAAAAGGTGGGAAGGAAAGAATAGATCAAGATAAAGATAAACACATATATTCCTTAAAAGAGTGAACTTGGGATATAGGATAAAGACCCTCCCTTAAAAAACCATCCACTGAATAATTAAAAAGTTTCCCCAATAATTTGAATCACCCAACCTCACAACCCACATCACCTCTATGAAATTGAAGCAGAGGGACCCACATCGTTGAGTTTCATACATCAAATGAGGGAGGACCTGCTTTATTGATAGAGGAACTATTCTTTGATAACAAAATATATGAGGGGCACCAAAACCTTTAAATAACATGGGGGACCCATTCCTAGCTGAGTAGAACACATTATACAAGGGGTACCTAACCCCATGAATGCTTTGATTATCATGCCCAATCCTCATCATTATCTCTATAGAGGTAAGGTAACTTAATTGATCATACCATCCAATGTCTCATATTTGATGCTAAAGAGGAGTGTACCATCATGTTTTACATTGGAAAATGATAAATATGGACTACTCATGCACCCAATCCAAGTCTCTATAAGGAGATATACAAATTTCACATAATCTATAAAATTACACAACATATACCTCGATGGGATATAACATATATCCTTTCAGGGATTGTGTACCCATATGGTATGTATGGGTCCACCTACACAACATGTATGATAGGGTATAATAGATGTGGGACCAATGGGGTACTCAACATGTACCACTATACCTCATGCCACATGAGGTAAATTATATATGGCGTGTCCTAGGGGGAACACAAAGTTTAGACTCAGCTATCTCACTCGATCTATACTCTTGTGGAGGCCAAGTTGTGTGTGGTCCTAACCCACATGATGTGTGTAGAAAAATTACCACTTGGGTTTGTAATTGCACACACCATGTTGGATGGATTAGTGTTACATTATTTTCTCCCTTGGGATATACAACATGTGATACTTAACTTTGACATAAACCCTAACCACCACTGTTTGGGAACTATATAATGTGTGGATCTAGAACACACATTCTGTTTTCATTTATTCAATACTAGATTATATAGTTCACTAAAAATATTATTTTTGTTGTTTTTACTACCTCCAATAAAGCTTGAAACTCTACTAAATGCCCCGCCTAGTGCTATCATGAATCCAATGGTATATTTATAGCAATGAATTCACCAAAAAATGGACTACAAGGGGATTTTATGCAATCCCCACCATTCCTTCATACTACTACATTGAAACTCTATGCCACTATGTATTATTTTGACTATTACATTCCTCATTATCAATATGACATGCTCCGATCCTTATATATGCATCTAAATTTTTCAATAATAAAACCTAGATTATGATATTTCATTGATCTAGTTCCAATTTGTCAAACTGCCAACTATGGAAATGAACAATGATGAAGACATGAATAAAAGTGGGAAGTAAAAATGGGGTAAATAAGGGATTGAAACCTAGAATGATCATTTTATCATAATATATTGTGCGCAAGATGACAATGAAGAAGAATCGAAGTGAAATAATACTAAAAACAAGAATTTCAAGCCAAAATAGAAATAAAAAAATTACAGGCCCATGCAGTTGGGAAAAAATTACAAAACTAGGATTCCATGATTGAAATGAAAAAGAATAGAGTATGTTGAAAGTAAAAAATATCTACCTTAGGTTTGGATCATTTGTTGGTTATGATCGCACCCACATTGGGTTATCGTTGGAAATTTCGATGAAAAATTTCATTCCTCAATTCCATAAATCTTTGAATCTCCTTTGATATCCTCCTACCCTATTTCCCCTTTCTATAGTTATGGTTTATGGAGACCACCCCTAGTGAGAGGGGTTAAGGAGGTTTAAGTAAGGGGGATTTAGGTTAATAATATAATTAACCAATCAATTAATAAATTAATTTAATCAATTAAATTATATAATTAATCCACCTATAATGGTTTGACCTTAGGGGACCAGATAAAAATGAAGATTATACCGTCCTTAGGGTTAAACCATCATTCTAGACACAAAGTGGAATATGTTTTACCATATGATTCTCCATTTAGAGTGAAATGAATTTTACACATGAATGCACATGCACATACTAAAACTAATATATTATTTATAAATCCCTACGAAATAAAAATCAAAGAAAGAACATAGTGACCATACTCAAAAATATTATTTTAAATATTGTAAAGGTTTATATAGGGAAAACCAGGGTCTCCACATCATCTTTGAATATCAAGAATGCATCCTTGATTCTTTTAAGGTAATTTGGGATATTCTTAATGAAAATCCAATACTCATCAATATAATCATATCAGTATCCAATCATTGTGATAAAAACATGGGACACATATATGATTGTTCATAATATTAAATACATGATGGATCCTAAAATTATTCACTAGGGGTTCTATTCATTTATTTTAATTCTTCATTATAATATATACATTGAACTTACGAAATACTCTTCTTATGTATTAAAACATGTATAATATCTTAAAAATATTTATCTTGAATCAATTTAGTATTTTATAAAAATATATTCCTTGAATTAGCTCAAGACACATCCTTGATTTTTTTGTTGATCTTCTTACCTAATAGGTATAATGTTTCTCCTAAGTCTGTCACTGAGAATATTTTCCCAATACAAACATTTAAAAATCTTATATTAAGATTGAATTTTAAAATAAATAATATTTCATTGAAATATAACACTATAAATACCATTATGTTACCACTAATTAGTTTATATATAGATAGATCATCTTCATTTGTGATAAATTAAAAATCTTGGATCACCTCATTAAAACAACAATTCGAACTTTGGAAAATTTTCTCAAGTTTATGAATATATTTTTTTCAATATACAAACATTTGTATCATTTATTGGATTGAAAATCATATTGATTTCTTAAGATACACATCCTTGAGTAAGTATAAAAATGGTACAGAAGGTATTTTCATAGTTAATCTCATGAACTTTCTTAAAGTCTTTTTATGCCAATTATGCCTTAAAGGTAGATACTCAACCATCCATTTCAATATTACACTTTGATTCTCATTTGTAATATATAGGTCTTGAACAACTAGGTTAATCAAAAAAATTAAAAACTTTTTTGATGTACATGGATTCCATATCATCCATCATGGGATAAATACATTTTATTGGTTCAAATTTTAGATTTAATTCCTTTTAAGTAGTTGTATCATCATCAATTATTATAATCTCGAAATAGAATTACATGAGAAATATGAATCCCTTAGTCACTTAATGAATCCCACTTTTACTTGTTAATTATTATCTATAATAAGTTAGTTATTGTTTTAGTATATCTTATAGAACCGATTCATCCATACGAGGCATTAATTCCTTCCATTTTTCTAGAACTTATTAAAGCTCTCATTGCAAAATATTATTTTTCTTTGAAAGGAATTTCTTTTCCCAAAAAATATAATGATGAACCAAAAAAATTATTCCCTTAGGGGTTATAAAAATAATAGCCTCCATTTCCCTTAGATAACTAATGAAGTGATTTTTTTCCAAATAAATCAATACTTATTTTATTTGAGTCCTGATTTAAAGAAACTCAAACACTTAACATATACTTCACAACCTAAAATATTTAGGAAAAATATTTTGGGATAAAACCCATTTCACATCACATATAATGTCTTTTACACTACTATAGATGGAATAGAACTTAATGATAAGAGCACCATTTCCATAGAATTACACCAAAAATATAAAGTTTGATCAACATGACTCATCATTTATCAAACCATATTAATTAAGGTTAAATTACTCCTTTTGGTAATACCATTACTTTATAGTGTTTAAAAATATATGATTTGTGAAATAATATCAAATTTATTATTATATTCATGAAACTTTTCAATTAAATATTTACTTCTTCAATCCAATCAAATGGTTTTTATATTCTTCGAGGTTGATCATGTACTTATTTTTTAACTCCTTAAATTTCATAAAAGAAAATACACATGTATCATAATAAATACACAAAAATTATTACTATAGTCATAGAATTTAATAAATTATTGATAAATACCCTAACATTACATAATTAAAGGTTCATATAAATTATATTTCTACAAGTTCAATAAATCATTTTCTCTCACTTTTTATAGAAAATTAAGTTTTGGTCATCTTATCCTTTGAAAAATATTCATATATATCACGTGACTCATAATTAAAAAACTCTAAGAGGTATATTGCATGGAGTATTCAAATTTTATTCTCATTAAGGTGTCTTAGAAAATAATACTATGGGTATGGAGAGTTATAATAATTTTCTTGTCCTTTTTCATACCCACAATAAAGTATGTATTTTCAAAATCTAATAAATATATTCCATTCATTAATATTTTTACTACCATAATTAATTCCATTCATATAAATAAAAAATTACTTAAATTAAAAGTAAATTTTCTTCTTGTGAAATCAATATATAAAAATCAAGTTATTATTTATAATAGGTATATAATAACAATTCTCTAACCTAAGAACTAATCTAGTAAGAAGTGTATTCTTACAAAACCCCATATATAAGGAAATCACATTCACCATGTTCCCAATGTGAAGGTTTACCTATACCTTCACCAAATCTCTTATACTTCATACTTAGTAACTATTTCAAATTCATAAAAATGTTTTATGTGCATACTATATCCAATGCCCATGAAATATTTTCAAATAAATTAACTTCTATAACTAAAATACATGGTTTAGATACCCAACTATCATAAATATTCTCAATACCATATAGTATTTTTTTAATCAATATTATAATTCTCATTATTTCCACAATTAAATCACTTATTTACACAGTATATTCTTTCATGATATTTTAGTTCACAAAAAGAAAGTTCAAGACTTTCACCATTATTATACTTGATAAAATTTCCATTTCCTTTACCTTTATCTTTTATGAGGACACATTCAAGGTGTGACCTGTATAGGTTTTACTTAGTTATCCTTAACAAGTTAAGGAGGTTTAGGAGGAAAATTTTAAACACATTCATATTTCAATTAATAATAAAATAATAAAATAATTTCGTAAATGATTGTAGTATCAAATTCATAATTACTTTTGTAGTGGAAAACCCAACATCTTCAAATTGTCAATGTACTAAATCATCTTGAGAAAATGAGCTGACACACATAAAACAAAAATAATTTTTTACTAATTTTTTTAAAGTTATCTCATAACATTATTCTTTAACATAATTTTGATAAAGTTTATTTAATTGTTCAATAATGTCATCCATAACAATCAATTTATATTTCATTTTAAGCTTTTAATTCATGGATGCTAATATATGGGATGTGATATCCATGAAATCCTCCTTATAATTAAGCATTGTGCTTCACCTAGGTATAATCAACAATTAGTTCAATAGGATTTTCTCTCTCTATAAGATACAAATTATTCTCATTCTTGAAGTATATCATTAGTTATTGTGGTTAATTGATGAATTTGATTTCATTAAGTTTCTTATTTTCCCTGACATATCTCAAAGGGAGATTTGACTTTGCATTATTATTTTCAATTTATCTATATAATAAAAAATGAAAGTTTTATTATATATATTATTTAAAAATATTCAATGATATTATAAAAATATGGTTCCATTATCTCAAAACATAATTCATATCCCCGAAACCACAAATAAGTTTCTCCCTAAATCCTATGTAACCTACGTCGAGCATGACTAGTGTCCACTCAATTCCCTTATCGAGTTAAAAATGATAAATTATTCCTAATGAATGATGAGAAATAATTTTTTTAGTAAAGGGTTATTATTAAATATATTTAATACCAATAATAAAAATAAATCACAACCAATAGAGTTGAGGGTGAAGGATATGAAATTTAAAATATAATTCATAAATTTAAAAATTTATAAACGTTATAATTTGAAATAAAGAATGTTTAAACTTTTTATCACTTTAAATTTGATATAAATTTTGGTACATTATATAATTTTCACTTTTACCTTTTATATCCTTCTAAATAAGTAGTTATTAGATCCAAAATTGGAAGGTCTTGACATATAAAATATCTCACTTAATTGATAATGAGATTTATATAAGTTATTTGAATTTGATTATAAATCCATTAGATAAAATTAAATTCATATTATCTTAACTCTAAACTAACCCAATATTTAATCCTAATAAATAAAAATAATATCACCATATTAAAAAATTTATTCTAATTAACCATTGATATGATTTATTGAAATATCATCACTTAAAATTTTGAATTAAATTCATTTAAACAATCTTTTTCAATAATATCCTTATTCAATAAACTTTTAAATAACTTAGTACATCAATGTAATTTTTTTAATCTAAAAATTAATATCAATTTAGCTCATACTGGGTGTTGATTAACTAAGTTTCAATCAATATTTTTGACTTAATTATAAATTAAGGGTTATAAAAACAAGATACCGACTCTATATCAATGTTTATGTTGAGAAAATTGATGTCAAATATTTGATGTTGATTCCATATTAAATTTAATTATGGAATCACAAATTCTAAATCCAAATATGGATAATATTTCTAGGATGTATCCAAATCCAAACTTCATGATTCCATATTTTTTATTTTGAATTTGTTGGTGTTTGCATGATTTGTTAAAAACAAGGAAACAAACCTTATTTGGAATAAAAATATTAATAATTTAATAATTTTATAAAATCATTTCACATTCACAAAATAAAATTTAAAATATGTAGGGAATGTATTATGATTATCATGTGGTCTAAGTTGTGGTCTAATGGTACTCACCACGACCTCCACATCCAATAGACTAAGGTTTGATTCATGGTAGCCCCTTGGGGTATTCCTAGATGGTGATATAGGCAATGACATAGGAATGTGGTGATGTAGAGTGACTTAGGAAAGGAGACACATCTAGGTTGATACGGTTAAGGGGTGAAAACATTGTTCCACACTGATTTATCTCAAGGACTTAGGTCATGTCATAGGCTTTGAAGATCACTGGGACTTTAATAGAAATTGTAATGTGTTAGTTTGGTTGTGGGCCTATCCTCATATAGGTGGGATGAGGTTTAAGCCTTACTAGCTGACCAGGTGAGTGTGTGTGTGTGTGTTTCATCAAATTTTAATCCCCAAGACCTTAAATTAATTATCATAATAGAGGCATATGTCGAATTATCCAAGAATCCAACATTTTTATAATCAAGATACATATAAGTTAAAAGTTAATTTGAAAATACTTATGTGATGACCCACATGTACAATGTTATGAATTTGATTTAATTTTTATCAAGCCATGAGAATTTTGGTAATTTTAGATTGTTGGAGGAGTTAAAAAAGTATAGGGGTCAGAAATTAAGGAAATGGTTTTTTGTTAATAATATTTATTTTGTGAAATATTACATCAGGTACTTGGTGGACTAGTATCAAATACCAGGTGGCCTAAACTGAGGCAAATAAAGGCCTAGGTGGACCACCAACAACTCGGTATACCTTGGGAGGGTACCCGATGGAGGAGGGCTTAGTACTTGGTAGCCCCATCTATAGTTTTATATAAAATTATAATTTAATAATTAAATGTTAAATTTAATATTAAATATTATACAAACTTGTTTTATTCTAGAACAATTATTTTACCTCCCTCTAATTTCCCTTTGTTCTTACTCTTCAAGGTGATTTCTCCCTCATTTGTGGTTGGAATCAAGTGTCATTTTTCCCAAGGGATCACTGTGAATAAGTTTCAGATTTATCCTTTTATATTCTCCATGTTTCTTTTTTATTCTTTTTTCTTCATTATAAATACCTAATTTAAGTGTTTATATCTTATTTTGGGATTTATTATAATTTAAGACAAATTAATTATCAATATTCTATGAGTGGGGTCTTACAACTATAAGGTATGTGTTCTTTAGGATTTCATATCTGTTAATATGTGTTCTCATGTGAGATGTAATGTGCGAGTTATGTGGGTTCTTGTGTATGAACAATAATGAATATAGAGTGACTTATTTATTTAATATTTGAATAAGAGTTATTAAGTATATGGGTAGTGTTCTGGGTGATACATTTTGAATCCATGGTTATCGATGACCATGAGACTAAAGGAAAGTGAAGGGAAATGTCATGATGGAAACCCAATACACTGTTCCTTGGATATGTTATGATATAGTGGACCTTGATTGGTTCCCTTGAGATTTACTTGATGATGGGGAACTCATTATATGAGAATTCAACAAGGGAA
This sequence comes from Viscum album, assembly GCA_963277665.1. NCBI lineage: Eukaryota > Viridiplantae > Streptophyta > Magnoliopsida > Santalales > Viscaceae > Viscum > Viscum album. The sequence continues at coordinate 600,456,863 of OY728125.1, forward strand.
CTAGATTTAGTATGCGTGTTTGGGTTAATTGATAGTCAGTAAGATTGATCATCATGGGGAAGGGGTGAGGGATTCACACCTTTATGTTTTTTGGTTCTAGGTTGATTTTAACTTGTATGTGTGATATATAGAAGGGGTTTTGTGTGAGAGATACCTAACCTAATATTTAATTGAAATCACAATTGGGTGCTTTTTCAATCCTTGTTTTTATATGTCTGAGATATGTTCGATGAATTATTTAATATTCTTGAGATGTTATGATATGTATGTGATGTGACTTCAGATATATTTTGTGATATGTTAAAGAAATGGGGAGATATTCCAAATATTACTTGATATGGTTAATGTAATGGGAAGATATGTTCAATTGTCCTTGATATGGAAAAATACCTAGGATGATATTCCCATTTGTCCTTGATATTTTGAAAGATATGGCATGACATACCCACTTGTCCTTGATACGGTGAAAGTCATGGGATGATATTCCCACTTATCTTTAATATGGTAAAAGTCATTGGATGGTATTACCACTTGTCCTTGATATTGAGATAGGAATGAGATGATATTCTCACTTATTATCGATATTATTAAGGCATAGGAAAATATTCCCACTTATCCTTGATCCTATTAGAGTTTTATTGACTTATATTCATGCATACAAGTATTTTTATTTTTCTCAATATTGAATGTATTGGTATACACCATGGAAACCCTTGGTATAATAAGTGATATGTTCTAACCAACATCGATATAGGTCGAACCAGGTATGGTCACACCTAGGTGGATTTTTTATCACCCTAGGCTGTGATGAGTATTATTATTGATGTTGTTTATTGGTTGTTAGATCATCACATCATGCATGAACTTATATATTATATATTTATCTATGGATACTATTGGTGGTGTCCTATTGAGTTTTATTCTAAATTTATACATACATATTGGTGTGAATACAACTTTTATGATTAGGAATGCATATAAGTGTTGGAACCAAGGATTTTCATAGCTGAAAATGGAGTCTAGTTTGTGTTTGTTGTCAATACACACTGAATTGATCAAGTATTTTTCATTGAAAGTGTTCTTATGATACAATATGAATAAAATGTTGAAGGTGGCATCATTTCTCAGTGTTTTCCAATTTTTTAGGTCCAGAAATTGGAGAATAGAAAAATGTGTTTTTAAGAAAGGAAGTTTCACTCAAGATTATAGGTGTATCTGCATGTTAAGTAAAAGGTTTGTTTTAAGATGCTCTCATAAAAATATGGAAAATGAAATAAGTGTATGCAAGATTAGTTTTTGTGCGTAAGAATCTTACATGCCCAATACAACATCAAAAGTGAGTTGCACACAAGAGAGGTTTTGGGTTTATCAATTCAAAATATAGAAAAGGAATGGGATGAATAAAAGGCTCTTACTTACTAGATGTGATGTCAAATCTAGCCTTATATGCATGGGCATTGATGCACAATGAACTTACATGCAGGGTCATCAAGACCTATAAATATGAAACTACCCCCACTTAAGACTTAGAACTTTTTCCAACAAAGATCTGGTGTCTCCGCCACATGAAAGAGTTAGACACATAAGAATTACACATAGTAAATATTATACATATGATGTTACTTGAGTTGATAAAGACCAAGTAAATTCCATGGTGTTGTTGAATGAAAGATAGGGGTTGTGTGAAAGAAATCCTTTATGACAATTACAAAACTTGTGCAGAAGAACAGGTGTTACGCACAAGTGTTGTGTTGAGATTCTATTTGGTTTTGAGTATCTTATTTTTTTGTTCAGTGATATCAAGTGAATCAATTTGGGAATATGATTCAGGAAGAGTCTCATTCTAGTCATAGAAAAAGAATTAAATTTCAACCTTCTTAAATGAACTTCAAGTCGATATAATAAGTAAGGATTTTTCTAGAGTAGTAAGCTAGGGGGAGTCGATGGAAGTGTTCAAAGGGTCAAAATGTGTTATCTCTAAAATCTTGGAAAGGTAGTGTTCCTGGAATAGAGTGACTGTTTCTAAACTTTTTTATTCCACAACTAGTGAATATTAGTGGATTTTGGTACAAATGACACACTGTCGACGTATACTCCTTAGACTATCCCTTATTGGTGAACCAAGTAAAATCACTATGTTGTCTCTTTACTTGTGAATGTTTGTTTTCTATAAGTTTCCATCGGACATGTTTAACTGGTTCCTACCAACATGGGAACAAGATCTGTTACTTTAGAAGAAAAATTTGACACCTTGATTCACCTCTCCCCTCTCAGGGTGTTTCAGGGTCCTTCAAGTGGTATTAGAGCCTATATGTTACTGGTGTTAAATCTATACTCTTTTATTGTCATGGAGAATTCAATAAATGTCAGGGGTGTTCCCCTATTTTTTGGAAAAAAATTAAAAATTTGTAAGAATGAGATGTGATATCATTTAAGATCCATTGTAATTAAAGTTCTTTTTTCCACTGCACAATGGATTCATGTCATTGATGCAACAAGACTCTCTATGAAAAAAATAGATAGAAAAATTCTTGATGTAGATACCAAATCACAGATTGAAATTACTAAAACTTTATCTAATCAAATCTATTTGAAAGTGATGAGTTTCACTTCATCCAAGTCTATGTGGGAAAATACTAAAAATATATATGAAGGTGACAACAAAGGGAAGGAGAGAAAACTCTAAGTTTTTCACAATAGGTTTAATGATATGAAAATTCATCCTGATGAAAATGAAAATATATTTTTTAATTGAATCACTGAAGTCTTTGGAGAAATATTTGGAATTGGTGAAGAAATAAAAGACACTGGCATTGTAAAGAAAATATTGAGAAGTTTTCACATCTCTATAATCCTAAAGTATCAGCACTTGACGAAAGGGATATTTCTAAACTTTAACTTGATGATATGATAAGTATTATAGTGTCTTATAAAATGAGATTCAAACCAGAAGATACAGAAGTAGAGAAAGGCATGAAAAAAATTCACAGGTCATAAAATGATGATGATTTAGAAGAAGAATCAGAAGAGGAAACCATGGATGAAGAAACTTCATGTCAACCTCATAGGAGTAATAAAAGATCATAAATTAATCGATCCAACATCATTGGGGAATGGAAAACACTCACACAAATAAGGATAATGAGGAGTGAATCACATTACACCTTCTTATCAGCAGTAGAACCAACCTCATTTGAAGAAGCCGTGAAGGATGAATCATGGGTTAAATCGATGAATGAAGAACTAGATCAGATTGAAAAGAACCAGACATGAGATCTTATTAATATAATGGAAAATCATAATGTTATTGGAACAAAATAGATCTTTAATAAAAAATTAGATGATCATGAAAATGTGACCAGAAACAAGGCACACCTAGTGTGTAAAGGCTATACATAGATTGAAGGAATTGATGTCAAATAAACATTTAATCCAGTGGTGAGACTGGAGTCGAACACGCTTTTCCTTAATATGGAAATTCAAAGTGAATATAAATATTATTAGATGGATGTAAAAATAGAATTATTAAATTGTGTTCTTAAAGAAGAAGTATACATTGAAAAACCAGTGAGTTTTCAAACTAGTAATGATGAAATAAAGGTTTATAGATTGAAAAAGGAAATCTATAGTCTAAAGTAAGAACCAAAAGCATGGTATTATCATATGGATTCTTATATGAAGAATATTTAATTTAAAAGAGGTGGTTTTGACCATAATATCTATGTGAATAATTCAAATGAAGATCAATTTATGGTGATGGTGTATGTTGATGATATTAATTTTGGTGGAAGTAGGCAGAGATCAGTTGAAGAATTTTTTAATCAAATGAAATCAGAATTTGAAATTTCTATGATTGGTGAACTCATATACTTCTCAGGGATGCTGGAGACTTAGAAGAGGTATTAAACTTTCATTTCTCAGGAAAATTATGCGTGAGAGTTACTGAAGAAATTCAATATTCATGACTCCAAACCAATGTCAACTTTGATTGTGTTTGGAAAAAACTTGGAAAGCATGAGGATGAGACTTCTGTGGATCCCACCATGTATAGGAGAATCATTGGAAGCCTATTTTACTTGACTATAACATGACCATATATTGTCTTTGGAATACTCTTAGAGGCTCACTTTAAAAGTAATCCAAAAGAAGAAAATTTGGCATCAGTTAAAAGAATCATGAGGTACATTCAAGGCACTCATAATTATGGATTATACTTTGCTGCAGGAAGAGATAATGAAATATCATCATTTTCTAATGCTGATTGGCCTAGATATTTGGTGGACAGAAAGTACACAAGTGGTGGATCATTCTTTATTGGCATAAAGTTTGTGGGCTAGTTGAGTAAGAAATAAGAAAACACTTCTCTTAATACTTCCTAAGTAGAGTATATATCTTCTACAAATGCTTGAACTTAGATTATTTGGATGAATCAACAACTTACTGACATTAGTGATGAGTTGAAATAACTGATGGTGATTCACTATGACGACAAGAGCATGATCGATCTTACAAAGAATCTAGTTCATCACTCTTGAACAAAACATATTGAGATGAGATATCACTTAATCAAGGAGAAAGTTGAATAAGGCATGATTAAAATGGATAATATTGGAATTGATGACCAAGTGACTGACATTATGAACAAGACATTAACAATGCATGTGTTCAAGAAACATTGGTTGAAACTTGGTGTTCAGCTACCTCACAGTGCTTGAGGATGTTTTGGTGGTCCACTCTCCCAATTTTTGTTAACTATTTTAATATGTTTGTAAAATTAATAAAAGTTTATGGGGGAGATATGATACATGGGGGCTGTGTTTTGAGATCTTAAAGTACAAATATAGATCCTTTGGGTTTATTTCCAAAGGGGGAGAATGGATAAATTCAACATAAAAAAGGGGGATAATGATAAAGGAGAATGAGAAATTCAATGTTTTTTTTGGTTTGATGGTTACAAGTTTTTGAACCATGCAATGCTTCTGTGACATGATGGAATTCAGTGTTATGAGAAAATAGTAATATCTTAGCTTGGACATCTTTAAGCATTCCAAAATACAAGTACCCAAAAAAAGCTTCCCATCTTGTTTTCTACATCGATCATTGCTCACGTATACTTAGAGTACTGGATGAATTGTCTCTCACATTTCAAGTTTTGATAGTGGATGGTGCTTTATTGAATTTATTTGAAGATTTACAACAAACCCAAAGGGGGATATTATTGGAACCAATGATTTTTATAACTGAAAATGGATTCTAGTTTGTGTTTTTTACCAATCCACACTACTTTGATCTGGGAGTTTTCAAGGAAAGTGGTCTTACGGTACAAGATGAAAACAATGTTGAAGGTGCTGTCATTTCATAGTTTTTGCTAATTTTTTGGGTTAAAAAATTGGAGAATGGAGAAAGATGTTTTTTAGAAAAGTTACGGGCAAGATTGTAGGTGCATCTGCATGTTGCATGCAAGGTATGTTTCAGGATTATCTCATCAATATATAGTAAAGGAAAGAATCATGATGAAGATTAGTTTTTGTATGGAAGAATCTTATCCACCCAATGTGACATAAAAAGTGAGTTGTGAGCAAGAGGAGTTTCAGGTTTATCTCTTCAAAATATGGAAAATTCATGGGATGTGCGAAAGGATCTTACATTCCATATGCGACATCAAATCCATCCTTATGAACATGGGGATTTATGAACAAGGAACTTATATGTAGGGTCATTAAGGCCTATAAATATGCGGCTACCCCCACTCAATACTTAGAACTTTTTACAATGAAGATCCAATGTCTCTTCCATGAAAAAGAGTTTCATATAGAAGAATTACACATAGTAAATATTACCCGTAGTATATTACTTGAGTCGATAAAGACCAAGTGAATTTCATGGCGTGGTTGTGTGAAAGATAGGGGCTATGAGAAATAAATATTTTTCAATAATTCAGAAACTTGTGCTTAAGAATAGGTGTTACGCAAAAGTGTTGTGTTGAGATTGTATCAGGTTTTGAGTATCCAATTTGTTTGTTTAGTTATTTCAAGTGAATCAATTTAGGACTATGGTGCAAGTAGAGTCTCATGCTATTTATAGACAAAGAATTAAATTCCAAACTATTGAAGCAACCTTTAATTCAATAAAATTAGTAAGGATTCTTCTAGAGAAGTGAGCTAGGGGAGTCGACGAATGTGTTCCGAGGGACACAATGTGCTATCCCTAAAATCATGTAAAGATAGAGTGCTTGGAACATAGGGAATGTGTATGAAATTTTGTATTCCACAACTAGTGATTATTAGTGAATTGTGGTATGACCAACACATTGTCGGCGTATGCTCCTTGGACTAGCCCTTAGTGGTGAACCAATTAAAATCATTGTGTTGTATCTTTTCTTGTGATTGTTTGTTTTCTACAGGTTTCCATCAGACAAGTTTAACTGGTTCCTACGAAAATGGGAACATGATTCATAAATTTAGAAGAAAAAGTTTGACACCCTAATTTACCCCTTCCATCTCAGGGTGTTCTGGGGTCTTTTAGTATGGGAAAAGGCCCTGATGTCGATAGATGAGCTAGTGGGATGAATAGGGTAGGAGAAAAAATCAGGTAGAGACTCAAACTTATATTTTTAATGTGTCTCCATACTTTTCAGTTTTTATCTAGAATTTTATATGATCATACCATGACTTAATCCTATTGTGCACATACACTACTAAAAAACTGGGTTTATCCAGCACTAGGGCTTTAACAAAACTAGATAAAAGTGATTTTAAAGACCCATTTTTTCAATGATAAAAAAAGATGTGTTATAGGGGGTCTTTAACAATGTTTTTTAGTGCTGTTAAAGGTGGTTTTTAACAGCTTTTTTAGTGCTATTAAAGGGGGTCTTTAATAGTGCTATAAAAAATCACTGTTAAAGGGGACCTTTATCAACAGTTTTTTTGCAAGCTAATAAGGGGGTGTTTATCAACTCTTTTTTAGAAGAACTAATAAATACCCCCTTTATCAGTGCTTTTTAGTAGCGTTGATAAGGTTATATGTCAAAAAAATTATATTTCATTAAAAAATATATATTAATATATAAATATATTATATTGATATAAATATAACATATATTTTTTAAAATATTTTTTAGATATTGTAAATAGGAATTTACACTTAATATATAATATATTTAGTGAAAATGACTTATAAAATAATTTAAAAAATATTTTTAATTAATAATTTTCTTATTAATACCGAGTAATAGTCATTTAATATCAATTTGAAGATAAAAAAAATCAAAAAATTAATATCCAGGTGTACATTTGGAACTTCACTCCCTTCTTGGTCAATGATGTCAAAGGTGTTGAAAGTCGGGAGAAATCATGGATAAACTGTCGGTAATACCCTACTAAACACAAAAAATCCCACAATCTCAAACACATTCTAGGGGCGTGTCTAGGACATGACTTCTTCAACTTTATCAGGGTCTACAGATATACCTGTTTCAGACACCACATGTCCTAAAAATTTCACCTATCAGATCTAGAAGTCACACTTCGATAGCTTGGCATAAAGCTTGTGTGCTTGAAGCATACTCAAGACTATCTCCAGGTGCCTTTTATGATGTTCTAGTGTCGGTGAGTAGGTAAGGATATCATCAACGAATACTACGATGAAATAATCCAAATATGGATGGAAGATCTTATTCATGAGGGCCATAAACATTGTCAGTTCTTTCATCATCCCAAATGTAAGTACTCATATAGTCCATATCTGCTCTGAAAGGACATCTTTAGAATGGCCTCCTCTCTAACTCGCAACTGGTGATAACCTGACTGATGATCAATCTTGGAGAACCACCGAGATCCCTTCAGCTGATAAAAAAGATCATCGATCCTGGGAAATAGATATCGATTATTCACTATCACCTGGTTTAGCTTCCAGTAATCAACACATAGAAGAAGACTACCGTCTACCTTCTTGGAAAATAAAATAGGTGGACCCCACAGTGAAGTACTAGGTCTGATAAAACCCTTTCCCTCCAAGTCATCTAACTGTACCTTGAGCTCCTTCAGCTCAGTTGGTGTCATATGATATGGAGGTATCGAAATGGGATGCACAATTGGTACGAGATATAACTCAAAGTAAACTCCTCTTTTAGGAGGGAGTCCTATCAAGTCATCTGAAAAAACATTCGGATAAAGATCGATGACTGGTAGAAAAGATGAGGTGCCGACCAATGATCCTGCTGAAAGAGCCAATCCTGCCATCTATGCTGTAATCATCTCGAGTTGACTCAAGTCATGTCCAACTCTACCTGCTCCCAGTTCCCACTCTCCAGTCATTAGGAAATTTTCTCCCTTAGGTGATGTAAAAGATACCTATCTTTAATAGTAATCAATGCGAGATTGGAAACTGATTAGCCAGTCCATGCTGAAAATCACATCAAAGTCGTCATCTCTAGAATCATGAATTCCCACAAATGTCTATAGCCGGAAACAACTAGCGGACACTCTAGGCATCGGTGAAGATGGTCCACTTTCTTGCCCAACGGTGTATCAAGGGAGACTAACTCAGAGGACAACTTGACTGGTAAATCAAGTACAACAACAACTTGTGAAGATATGAAATTATGGGATGCACCAGTATCGAACAAAGCAGTAGATAGAGTGAAAGTGATAAAAAACATACCTAAAATGATGGAAGGTCCCTCCCCACCATCTATTAGAATCTGATCTATTTCATAAACTCATCCTACGTTAGCTCTACAACCTTTCCCTTGAACTGTTGATGTCTGGAAAGTATGCATCTTCTGCTGAGCTCCCTTTCTAAACCTTTGCCCCCTGGCTGTGTTGGCCTTCCCCTCTTAGCTGATATTCTGGCACAAAACTGTTGGTGGTGTCCAGTCCTTCCACATTGTTGGCACTAGCTTTGGGGTTTCGTGCACACTCGACTATAATGTCCAAACTTCCCACAGTTAAAGCACTGCGGGTCACCTCCAGAAGGGACTGGAGAGATAGAGCTCTGCTGCACTTGCTTGCCACTACTCTACTGTATGTTCCTGGACTTCTTCTTTCTTCCATCAGAAGTGGTGTTCACAACAGTAGTGGATGATCCACCTATATGACTTGTGAAAGGCAGGAAAATGTAAACAGTTCGTCTATCCTCAAAAATACTCTCAATGTCCAGGGCCTTCCTCAGAACCTTCGAGTATGAAGCTAGGTCGAAACACCGGACCTGCTGTCTAAGGTCGGGTGGAAGACCGATTTCAAACTTCCTAGCCTTATGTGCCTCATTAGCGGCCAGAAGTGGTGCAAAATAGAGGAGATCAGTAAAACATGCATATTATGTTGATATTATCATGGAACCCTGATGGATATCCATGAACTCCTATGCTCGATCGATCTTCAGCATGTTAGGGAAAAACTCACTGAAAAATAGGGTCTTGAAAGCCTCCCGGGTGAGACCCTCATGTCATTCATCCTGTCTCATAACTCCCCACCAATGCCTAGCAGATCCCTATAGCATGAAGGCTGCAAGATTCACCATCCTGTCTGATGGTGTCTCGATGAGGTCAAATATACCTTCTATTATATCCACCCAATCCTCAGCATCTTGTGGTCCACCAGTGCCCTGGAAGGCTAGAAGATGTTGGAGTTGGAAATCCCTCATGTAGTCAACCATGGACTTTGGTGGTTGCTAATAAGGAACTGTTTCTACCACCATTGGAGATGGTGTGGGGATGTTATCAGGAGTATCCTGCTCAGCTAGTGGTCCCACCAAACATCTATGAGGTTGCATCTTCCCCAAAAAAGAGTATTAGGAACACGGAAATTCCTAAAAAGTCTAACTGATCAAACAATGTTTTTCTCTAAACCAGTATATGGGATCAAACATGGTTTTTCGAGGAGTCTACCCTTAACCCATGGTATACCCTTATAGCACTAACCCTTGTCTTCATCCCTGCACCTTAGTCACATTCATTATATATACACTAACACAACAACATTCTCAGTTCAACTAATTAATGCCAATGTAGATATATAACACAACAAGGAAAAATAGATATATCACATAAAACAAACTTTCCCGAACAAATAGTACAAATCAAGGCATTTAATTAATGAACTACTATGCAGCGCAACAACAAGTATATATATGGCATGTGAACCAACGTTCCTATCCATGATGCACGAACATATGAAAAATCTCATAAATCACATATAACATTATGTGCGTCACCCAAGGTGAATCAATAGTAACAACAGATCATAAATTCCCCACTTTATGGAAACTCAGAGGTCCACTATGTAGTGCTGGCCAGACACTGACATAGTTCCCCTACCCGAGTATCAACCATCCTAGCTCCTGTCTAACCGGTCTCAACCCCAGAAAAATAGGAGAAACAAGTTAGTAAAAACCTGATCCTCTGATACTATTTTGTAACATCCCAACCCGAACCACCAGGTCTGAGCTAAAATGACACATAACCTCATGCACGCCTTCCCGTACGCAAGAGGCTGCCGACTAGCAGTGAGAGTCTATATCCGATAATCAGGATATTATACCCTCTGTGTCATGTCATCAAGAATGATAAAAAACAACAATAATAATATATGATCATACTTCCCTAGGGGATGTAATCTAATTAGGTTTTATGGACCCTGAAAGGGTCTCCAAGCATTAGAAAAATTATGAATAGCCTGTGAAGGTTATTATGGTCTAGTTAGAGTTTTTTATTAAGTATGGGTCTTATGATTATTTATTATGTTAGTGGATCCATTTTTGGGTGGTTTTATAAAAAATTAATAATAGTCCATAGACTTGTGTATCCTTATAAATGGAAGTGAGGGGATTTGGGATGGGAATGCCTTAAAAGGCACATAGCAACTTCATGAGTTAGGATCATTTGTGTAATGGAGTGGGTTGATGGTTGATATGTGGGTTTGTTAAGGGGTTTGATAAGGTTGGAAGTGTGAATTGGTCTTAGAGGCAATGGAATCACCAAGGGGGTGGTCCTAGCTTAGCGTATAGTTGAGATTCAGATCCATAGTTTGAATTTTGATGTTAGTATCACCTTATAGAAACAATAATTGGTGTAAGAATAAGTTCAAGGGACCTTGAATCATCTATTAAGAGGAAAATTATATGATTATCTTTAAATATATCGGGTAAGTACTAGTATTATTTTTTTACTAGGGAGTTAGTATCTGACCTAGGTGGGGTCATTGGATGATTTTGGGTGATGGGTTCGCCTTATTTATTTAGTAATTGGCTAGGAATGATCCAAGAATATATATTTTAAATCACCTATAAGTAATTTTTTTGGGTTAGTAATGAAGTGTAAGGGCCTAGGTTAGGCCTTGGGAGACCTCGTGAGGTAATCTTCTTTGGGCATGATGTGATAGTTATTCATTTTAGCTTGACATGACTGAAGAGTTGGAGAGTGGAAAGATGGGTTGTAGCCTATGGGCATAGTGATTGTTGATTGATATTGGAGGTTAAAGAGGACTATATGTAGGATTAATTATCCTTGAGATATATAAGTAATTATTGGTGGAAAAAATGAATGTGTTAATTACTAGTTATGATCTAGGCATGTGTTGTTCACTAGATAAGAGCTAGGATTGGGTTGTGTATACTCTCTGTTTGATTCTTTTATTCTAACTATGATGTGATGAATAATTTTGATAGAGTTATGTTTCTATCTCAGTGGGTTTTTGAGTACTAAGGGATGATAGTGAGATGTGTTACCCCATTAGTGATCTCCCATTTGATTTGGGAATTAATACGCATGATAAAACTAGCTTGTAAATTGAGGAACCAATTATAATTTTTGGCATGGTAAGATTATCTTATATAAAAAGGAAAAAATTCTTATCCATGATGGTTTGATATGCCATTAAACAATGATTCCATCTTGATATTACTTGGATGGTTCGAACAACCTTGAGACCAAGGTGTCATAATTTTATTATTTATATACTAATCCACAAATTGTATAATTGGTATAGAAATTTCTGAGCTATATTGGTATGATTAAAATATCAATCTATGGTGGTCAGACTATCACAGAGACAAAGGAACTGTCTTGGTATGATTCAGATATTAGTCTATGAATGGGGGTTGACCTAGATATCGAGGCCCCATAGTGTAAATGGATTCACTCTCCAACACTGGAAGAAACATATAGGTTAGGGTTTCATGGAGGTTTGGTCAACACATGATGATCTGACATAATTACTTTCATGTTGAGTATTATTGAATTGTTCACTTTATTTTTTCATTACTAACCTAGGATATTATAATATATATTGAGGGACTGTTGGTGGTTACCTACTGAATTTAGGGGCTCGTTCAGGATACTAAGCCCACACTTGGATCTCATGTTCCCAAGAACTCTCTAACATGTTCCTGTACTACCACAACATGAAAACTAAGGTGAAAGTCCATCCATGAAGAGTCCTCTCCTACCGACACTCAATCACCACCAAGTTCTCTACAATGGTGGCTCTATCCTCAATGTCTAGATCGCCATAGTGGATGATGTTTGTGGTTTCTAGAAGGTACCACCTAAACTGAAACACCTGGAATAAATTGTGAACCTACTCCAACTGTGGTGGTAAGGATATATGGTAACAAACCTCACCAACCATCTAAAAAATCTTTAACGGACTGATGAGCCTCAAGGATAGCTTAACTCCCTATCCAAATCTCCACATTCCTCATTATGGGGAAACTCTTAGTAAAATGTGGTATCACTTATTGAACTAAAAGAGTCTATGATGGTGATCTTAATATGATTTATTTTTGTTTTGGTCCATCCTCATCCACTCACGGATGACCTGGAATCTCTCCTTCATGACACGATCCTTCACTAGGCCTACAATAGATGGATATATAATCTATATTCAACACAAGGGTGACCTTTAGGGTCTCTCATACAGTGCCTCAAAAGGTGAGATGCTTATGGTAGAGTAGTAGCTGTTGTTTTATACAAAATCTACCAAGGGAAGGTGATCCTCCCAGATTCGGTTGAAGTCTAACATACAAGCCCTCAACATATCCTCTAACACCTGGATAGTGTGGTCAGTCTACCCATTAGTCTGGGGGAGAAATGATGTTCTTGTCCTCATGTGTTTCCAAAATTACTCTTGTAGTAATCTAAAAAATAATGACATAAACCACATATCATGATTAGAGACAATAATCGAGGTCACCCCATTATGGAGAATGATCACCCATATATAGAGATGCCCCAAACTCTCCACCAAACTTTTCTCCCAGATATCTAGGAAGTGGGATGGCTTCATGAGTTGGTCAAATATCACCCTGATGGTGTCATGGACCATTACTATGTGTGGAAGCCCTATGATAATGTATGTAGTTATTCCATCCAATTTCCACTCTGGGATCTCAAGGGGATGCAACAAACCTACTAGAACATGGCGTTCATCCTTCACCTACTGAAATGTGAGGCACCTAGAGACAAACTCAGATACACTTAATCTCATGAAAGACCACCAAAACTTCCACTAAAGGTCTTTTTAAATCTTCCCCACACCGAGATGTACAACTAAGGGAGAAGTGTGGAAATCCTGCAAAACCTCCTCCTACAATGTGACTAGAACCAGTTTCCACATCTGGAAGAAGATGGCATTATTATCTCCTTCATAATATCCATATGGTGTGTTTCCTATGGATATCTAATCAAGTAAGACCTCACAGTTTATTTCTCACAGCTAGGACTCTCTAAAACATTCAAGAAGTGTAGGATTCAACACCATCGACTGCAGAAATGTTGTAACCTACTGCTGGACCAAGGCTATCTTCAAGGAGGCCAACTACTCAGAAGCCTCCAACACTAAGCAAGCCACAAAATTCCTGATAATGGATTCTTCCACAACATTACACTTACTGAGATTATATACTATATTTAATTCATAGTCCTTTAGGAACTCCAACCATTATTGTTGTCTCATGATTTGGTATCTCTATGTAAAGATGTACTTGATAATCTGGTGGTTTGAGTAAACCACAGTGTGCCTCCAGAAGTTAGTGCGTCTACATCCTCAGGGAAAAGAAAATCAATTCCATATATAGGTTATGAGTTGAGTAATTATTCTTCTTGGGTCTCAACTGCATCGACCTATAATTGATAACTGCCATCCACTACATCAACATGTAGCCAAGACCAGCTTCTGAGGCATCACAATACACTATAGTCTCCACACCCACCTATGATAGTCTCAATATTGGAGCACACATTATCTTGAGAATAAACTCCTCAAAGGAAACTTAGAAATTCTCAAACAAGGAAAACAACTTCCCTTTCTACATCTGGGAGGTCAAAGGGGCTATGATTTTGGAGAAGTTTGAAAAAAACCTCTTGCAGTGCCCTACAAACCCAAGAAATCTCCACACCTTTGAAAAACTATTGGGTAGATCCCAATAAATAACTACATAGATCTTAGCTAGGTAAATTTCTAAATAATTATTAGAAATTTCATGACATAGAAATTTAACCTCATAAATATAGAACTATCACTTCTAGGCGGGTGCTCTTGAAGAAAATCAAGAACCATCCTCAAGTGATCTGCATACTCCTCCTTGGATGCAAAGTTGAAGAGTATGTCTTCAAGGAAGACAACAATGAAATAGACCTAGTAATATTGGAAAACCCAGTTCATCAAATCCATAAACATGGTGGGGGTATTATTCACAATAAAGAGAATCACTAGGAACTCATAGTGTCAGTAGCGACATCAGAATGCTATCTTTGAAATATTAGCCTCACAAAACCTCAACATGTGGTAGATGAACCTAAGATCAATCTTTGAGAACCATCTTGTAGCTATAAATTGGTACAATAGGCCTTAATTACTTGAAAAGGTTTACTTGTTCTTTATTATGGCCTAGATCAAGTGAAGATAATCCATGAAAACCTCCAAAATCATGTCCGACTTTTTCATGAACAACACTAGAGCTGCCCAGAGGGTACACTCGTCTGATGAATTCATTCTCCTAAAGGTCCTCTAATTGCTACAATAGATCCCAGAGCTTGGTAGGGGCCATCCAATGCACCAGTGAAGATATCGAAGGTCTTTTGAGATGCAAGTTAATGAAAAAAATCATCTCCCACCTTTGAGGTAGTCCTAAAACATCCTCAAGGAAGACATCCATGTAATCATTCACAATTGAACGAACCTAGATTCTTGAAGAGACCACTGAACCAGGGGTTATAAAAGCAAAATGAGAGGTGATGGGATGCAACCTCCTACTCACAGAACCCACTTGTCCTGCCCTGAGAGATCTCTCACTAGAAAAGAAGAATATCAACCCATCAACGCATTGGAATCTGATTTAACTATGATGAAAGTAAATCTAGGATCAAAACATGGACAACCAATAAATACCCATGATGACTCCATATGGTTCCATCATGATGACTAAAAGGTTACACATGAAACGCTATCCACTAAGAGGTAACTTTCACTACCGACAAATGAAAGATACAGAAGAAGAATTCGCTATAGGAATCTCAAGAATAAGATATCGAGATCGCACGGAAAAATAGGATATTCAGATCTCACACTAGGTGTATATAGATAAAGTAATGGCTGGAACCTATGTTTTCTAAAATTGAAGAAAGATTAGAAACTATGCATATTGAACCTCTAATCATCTCAAGCGGTGTGGGATCATTGACATCCAAAGCCTCTAGCTGTATTTGTCACTGACCGCTAGCTTCCTGAGCTTGATGTGGTCTTCTTGGTGATGGCGGTGGAAGGATCTCATAACAACATCGACCACCCATATGTAATCCTACTCCTATTCCTTCTAAACCTCCATAGGGACCACCCTTTCCTA
Organism: Viscum album; assembly: GCA_963277665.1. Taxonomy (NCBI): domain Eukaryota; kingdom Viridiplantae; phylum Streptophyta; class Magnoliopsida; order Santalales; family Viscaceae; genus Viscum; species Viscum album. The sequence goes on from OY728125.1 coordinate 600,472,703, forward strand.
ACCTTAGAGATCCCAGATCACAACACTGCCTCCGTCGCGGTTGTACATAAGCTATTTTCATGTGCTTCTTAGCACATCAATTCGAGTAGATTCATGCCATGTGACCTCGCCTATCAAAGCTAAAGCACTTCCCCTCTCCATGTAGCCATGGTACCATGTAATTCCTCTTACCACGTGCCTGAACATGATATTGGGAGGATCTCCTATGCTGACATCATAGTGACTAGAATCTTCTAGATGCTGCAGAAGACGCAGCTTTGTGGTGCCTACTGTAAGATCCAGTTGTATAGCATCCCTGCGATAGAATGATCTTGATAAATAGGGTACACTACAACACCCCCAACATATATGGGGATGCACAAGGGAATCAAACTATCATGGATCTCTCTGCGAATCCCCTTATCAAACTTCCATTCTTGAAAGTAATCGTCCTAGATCATGTTGAGAGTGTATCACATAAGTTTTGTGCACCTCTCTTTGTACTCAACCAATATCATTCCTCTATACTTCTATATAATCTCCTTGATCTAGATTGAGTTCAAGTTGGAGGGTTAGTACTCCTCACTGAAATACCTATTGAATTTTGGACCATGAGAGTTTCGACTCATCATACATCTGCATAACAAGGCTCCACCAAATGCCAAGATGATCCGTGGAAGAGGCTAGCTTCCATTGCATCCACCTGATCCATCATGGTCTAAAAAATCTTATTGATACAGACCATCGAATCCTTCCAATACACTTCTACCTAAGGATCTGGCTTAATGCAGAATCTCAACAACCTCTTGCATATAAAATCACAGTGCATGCTATGCCTACACACATCCTCTACCTACACTTCTAGGATGATCTACTACTCGACAGGTGGAGGTGATGATACATTACCACATTGAGGAAGGGTATCATTGTATGGATCCTAAACTGTGGTGTCATATTTCATCCAGTCATTGTCACAAAAAAAAGCTGGTATCCCAACTGGATATCATAATGGAGGCATCCTAAAATTTATCAAGACATACCATAGTCAGATGAGAATATATATATATATATATATATATATCAATAAAAACTAGGAGGTTAATCAAGAAGGACAATAAAATATTCAATACTATATTATTCATGTACCATTTAATCCCTTGCAACAAATGCCTCATCATGCTAAGTCGACAAGAATGTAGTCAAGGTCCTACTGAATAGATACGTTGGACATCACACCATCACCGGATTCCCTGGCCTGAGAGACAAACTCGAGACACTTTGAAACTATTTCCCTAAACCCAACCAAATTCTATTAAGGGGATACATCTCAAAAATGTCTTGAGGAATGAACTTTCTTGGACACCAATCTTTCATGAACCAACCCCAGCAGTGGCTTGAGCCACATATACCCCAAGCCCGCCTATATAGGTCTGCGTGTGATGAAAAGTACCAAAGGCATAAATAACTCAGGGAGACTATTTATTATGTACCTATATGCACACAAACACAACTATATAAATGTAAAAAAGCACAGGGAAAGAGTATAAGATGGAACACTACTATAGAGTAAACTAAGTATGCATGAACCTTTAGACAGTAGAAAAGTACAGTAGTGAAAACAAAAAAGTGAAGGAGAAAAATATAATCCCAACCATAAAAATGTCCCAAACCAATAATAATGGGAAAGTAAATAGTTTAAAGAGAGACCAACTCCAAAATTCCAATCTTTGACAACCATACATGGTCCAGGAACCCAGTATCCCTAAGATCCTCTATATTCACAATCAACATGTCCTTCATCTTCATAAGAAATGATGCCTATAACCATAGTGCATGCATGGTTGAGTACATACATACCTATCAAGACACCTTGAAAGATGAAGGGGGAGTAATAAGATATACAATATAAAGAGAATGATAACAGATGCATGATACAATAAAATAGAAAAGTGAAAGAGTATAACTCAACCAAAAGAGAGAGTGAAAGTAATCTCATCCAAGAAAAAATGGGCTAAACAAAGTGAGTAGATGAACTATACTTCAAGTCTTCACCACATATAGTAGGATTTTAGACTCATCCAACCACAAGAAGCTAAACATAGAAAGCACGTGGCAAACCCCACGTGTATTCACCTATCTTGGAAGGAGAGTAACCAAATACATGGTGTGTGTACATAAGGATTGATATATATATATATATATATATATATATATATTATCATTAAAAATAATCCCAAATGATAGAGTAATAGAATATCCATCACATAGGTTTTCCCAAGAAGAATAGTATCCAATAGTTTCGAATGTCCACCAATGATTCCCAAAATCTCACGCATCTTCCCATAAGGTAATCATCAAATTCAAAACATGCCTTAGAACTATTCCACATAGTTGAGGGGAAAAGTCTCTAAGAAGATGACCCATGCCCTAGTATAATAGGAGGGTTACACTCAAATGGTTGAGAACCCTTTCATAGAACAACTGAAGGGTGACAATCTAGGTCATCAAGGGCTATTTCCATAATAATGTAAGAGGGTTCCACTCAAAAGTCCATGGACCCTTTTTTAGACTGGCTGGAGGGTGCCATGCTAAGTCATCAAGGACCCATGCCCTGATACAGTAGGAGGGTACCACTCGGAAGTTTGGGGAACCATGGACAGCCTGGCTGGAGGGTTCCACTCCAAGTCATCAAGGCCCCATTCACTAATACCATATGAGGGTTCCACTAGGAAGGTTGAGGACTCATGTCTATACCCACTTGGGGGTTCCAATATAAGTCATCAAGGACCTTTGTACTGATACCGTGGGAGGGTTCCACTCAGAAGGCTGATGACCCATAATAAGCTCGGCTGGATGGTGACACTATAAGTCATTGAGGACCCATTCCATGATATCATTGGTGGGTGCCACATGGATGTTCGAGGACCCATTCCCTGTCTATATAGAGGGTGCCACTCTAATTCATCAAAGACCCAATCCATTCCCTGTATGAGGGTACCACTAGGAATGTCTCTAGTGATCCTGCATGATTGCTGCCATAGTCAAGCATTTCCTAAGTAAGCGTCATGCCCATTAATTTTTATACAGTATCTCCAAATCCAAATCCAAATCCAAGGGCATTATCATGTTCTACATTAAAAAATAATCACAATATGCTACTCATGGGACAAAATACAAGTTCAAATGTAGGAGATACAGATGAATAAAGTTTTCTAAAAAAAGTTCAAGGGGTACATGGTGTGTGGGGGGACCCACACAATGCGTGGTCCTCCTCCACCACCTGGACATGTCCCCAGCCAGTATATGGCTCCCTTTCTATGTATCCGTATATGCTATGTAGGTGGGATACATGATGTGCCCAAGCTAACGGAGTCCATTACTGTGTATTTTCTAGCCATGTCTGTGTACTAGACCCCGTATCCGTCTACTTGAGTACATGACATTCTCTTGGCCATGTAGTTCCACACGACTTCCATCCTGTGCGATTCTTCAAACAAGTTCCCATATAGGGAAGGGGTATATGACGTGTAGGAGGGCTACATGTAGAGTCATCCTTATGTATCTCCAAAACCCTAGTCTCTACTACTAAGGGGATACATGACATGTGTTCATCCTTGTATATAGTGTTTAGTTAGGATTTTTATAGAAATACTAGATCCTATTAATTCGGTTAAATCATATCAACCTTTCATAAATTTCACATTCAATCCATATTAATCTTGTGGATCTAGACATAAATCATGATTTTGGGCCATTGTTTGTTGGAAAATAACTGCCATTCATCGTGGGAGTTTCACCGTACATTTCACACCCAACGCACCTCAACAAATTCAATTTTTGATCTCATAACACCTAAAAGAACACACATGACACATTAATTTATAAAATATATGCTCAGTTTTTTGCTCCATGATTATTTCATCGATATGTCGTGGTTACGAGGGTCCGATTGGGCTCGATACCACCCGAAAATTGTAAAACCAGGACCACGGGGTCTCATCAGTGAAGAAAGTTAAGCAGTGTGGAGAAACGCACCATAAAAATGTTTAAATTATAATTGAACATGTTTTCTTGTCCAATTATCAAGAATTCATATCCATGGATTATAAACTGATGAAACAATCATATTTTTCAGTACTCGAGCACATGAAAAGTATCCAATTGGCTAAGATCCAAGAAAAAGGGTGGGTATGATCAATTAGTTTAATCAAAATGGTGTATAAACACCAATAGATTATGGATCAATATTTGATAGAGAACACACCCAAAAATGATCAAGAGAATTCGTTGGGTTTATCGTGTTTTGATCTACTCTGATCCAGAGTTCCATCATCGTCTGAGGAAATTCTCCAATTGATGATGGATAAAGAGATTTGGGTTTCTCATAGGGTTTATACAGTTAGCCATAAAGGAATCATCCTAGTCATATTTTTATAGAGTTATCTGTTGCATTGAAATGAGTTAATTCATTAATTTAATAATTAATTAATCCACTTAACGTACCGCCAATGAGAGAGGGACTAAACACCCCATGAAGAATCATTTTATGTCTCGTAAAGGATAAATACCATGCTACAGAATCAACTGTGGCTTTATATTTCTGATTTTAGTGACCATATAATAGTTATTATATTTTCTTTAAGAATTTGTACGTGTGAAAAATATAAAATATTTCTAATATTTTTAAAAAATTAATTCAAAGTACACCGGGACTTGAAATCACACGCCATCTCAGTGAATAGATATATAAATATATATAAAAATATTCCAAAGTATTATAAGGAAAAAATGAAGTCTATATAATACCTAATCATGAATAGAGGAAATGGAAAAATTTAAATCATTGGTTCATGAGGTAGTAATCCTCCATACACATGAACAGTGATTTCATAAACCAATTGAAGGAAGTGGAGATGGTTTTAGGTAATGAAAGTATTATTACATTATCCTACTATATGGAATATACTGAGTTTATTAAATTATCATTTCATAATAAAAAGATAAGGCGGTGGATAAAAATTAAAATAAAAACACTTGTTGAAGAAAATTAAATATTGTTCAAGTATCCTCCTTAGGATTTCAATAAATCCTTACTAGGTTGGATTTAAATCCAAAAAAAGGCTTATAGGATGAATTGATGTAATTTTAGAAGTGATTTTGGCTGGTATTTTGTTATCCAAATCAGTTTGAAGGTGTTAAGTGGAGAGGATATGGGGTAGCCTTTTATAAACGAGGTGAGTGGCACACTTGTAATTATTTGAAATGGTGAACTTCACCAAAATGTTTCCATGTAAAAGGCCCAAATAATGGTCCCATATTGATAATAGAATGGATAAGTTCCAATGGGTTTTATTAATGTCTCCATAGCTGAGGGAAGATTTGAAATTTTGGTATCTAGGAGGTGAATCCATCTTCTCTGCCTTATCCATTGGAGGGGGATTCTCTAGAGAAGATGTAGTGAGGGGTAAAAGGGATTCCTCATCTTCTTTGAGTGAAAAGAAACTTACTCCCACATTAGTGGATGAGGTGGGAATTTTATGGGGTTTTAGTGATAGTTCTATGGAATTTTAATCCAAATCCCCACCATTATCTTGGGATTTAGTAAGATTTTCAACATTATCAGGCTCGACCATCATAACTAAAATCACGAGGACTGTTGAATATGCATCCAAATTTGGACTTGTGATTTCAATATGGATGATGGGTAGTACATATTCTTCCCCAAGATCCTTGATATGATCATTGGGAAACGTTTACAAACTGTATGGGGTGGCGACCCAATCAATTCTGCTAGCTGAGGGATGTTTTCACTTCGTCTTGTAGAACCGTACATCAATATATTGTTATTCACATAGGTAAAATAGGGCCTTATCAACATGAAGTGTCCCACTCTTTCCATTAATGCTATATTTTAGGCACTGAGGGTACAAGGAGGTGATTTTTGCATGTTTATGTTGCCAGGGCCTCCCTAGTAGGGCATCGAAGTCCGTATTATTTTAGAGCACCGGAAATTATGGGTGAGTTATGAGGTCACCAAACCCAGTTTCAAGATTTATTTGTCCTAATAGATTTTGTTCAATTTTTTCATATCCCAACAGGGTCATGGTGCAGGCTATCATATCATCCTCATTGTATCCTAGCTGATGAAGTTTCCGTAGTGGGAAAAGATTAATAGTAGAACCATTGTCGATGAAGACTTTCTGGATATCGATTCAATTTATTTTTCCAAACATATATAAGGTTTTTATGTTCCCTTGCATGATGATGTACTCATCTTGATATGTTATGGAGATAAATGTGTGGAATTTTGCAGGATTGGTCTATATCTAGTAGAATTCAGTGGCGACCACATCAGCTTCGAACTACTAGGAACTTGACAAATCATTGACGAGTGGTTCCCTGAGGCTTGCTGATAGATTCAATGCATCCATGATCGAGAGATTAGCTATCACTGAAGATAACTATTTCAGAATATCTTATTTTCAATCTAAAGGATGCTACTTAACATCTTGGGGATTCTCATTCACATGTGCTTTAGGGGATTGAGCATTTGAGGAAGACGGGTCGACCCTTAGGGTCGGAGATGGAGGAGCTTGCATCCTTTCTAGATCGGGTTGGGCATTTCTTCTCACATGACAAGGGAAATTAGTCATCTGTTCTTACTGTGATATATATTTCAGAAGAATCAGACCAGGTTAAATTTTGTGGGTATAGGAGAATTTTCTTGTCCCTATCGGATCTGCTGGAGGGTCCTTCCATGGGTTTATGCAACAATAATGGTTTGAGTTGGGGTGCGGATATAAGAATGATTTCTACCATGATTTTGTCTCCCTTGATATTCTTAGATCATGTGGCTTCTTACTCTGGGAATGAAATTGGGTTTGGGGAATTTTGGTTGATAATAATATTCATCATTGGAGAAGGGATCTGTCAAGTTGATGACATTAACGGAGCTAAAAATCATCTCCTCTTATGATGATGAATTTGCCTTATCATCTACCCATGGTGGTTCCATTTGGTAGGATGGTACCCATATCTTCAGATCTTTTGGCATGAAATATGATAAAGTCAAATCCAACTTTGTCTTTGGTGAATGTTTCTCTTCCTACACTTTCTTTAAGCCCTTCTTATTGGACTTCTTTTTGGGTGGTCTACCTTTGGAGGATTGTGGGGCCGATGATGTCGTTCGTGTTGCATTAGAAGCTGTTAGAGGCACAATCAGTTACTTCAACTATGCCTGGAGGATACCTTGGGATTGGTTTATTATTTTCCATGTCAACCAACTATTGAAAATTTTCTCCTTTTTGATAAAAACTTTTTCCACTCCCCCTCTTCATCCGGGTCAGTGGTGGAAACATATTCCACTTGAACTAGCGGTAGTCCCTTATTGACTTGTCTATAATCTATCATCTTTTTTAGGAGGTCTTTTAAGAACAGGAATTTATGGATTTTTTGACCTAATATATGGTGTAATGGACAACAATCTGGATGGTCATTGAGACCTAATTCATCAACCCTCCTCATCTCTGGTAGCCGAATGAAGTTGTAATTCATGGAATATATGAAGTAACCAATGACTTGATCATCTCATAACAAGTAGAATTTATTTATTTGTTCCTAAAATTGATTTAATTTTTCCACCCACCACTCATCATGATAGGGTGGGGGCGGATACTTTCTTACAGATGGCCCCACACTGTTTGTTGGGAACCTTGGAGACGGAGCTAGTGCATAAGGTGGCTTAAGTGTGATAGATTCCTCTTTAACCCTTCCCACTCTTTTTTACTGGGAATGATGGGGATTCTCGGAACTTGATATTAGTCCATTGCAAGGAATATTCTATATTTTGAGTGATTTTGTAGAATTCTAGGAACCCACTTGTATATTTCATCAGAATAAGTTGCATTTGCAGATCATCATAGATGTTTTCAATGCACATGGACAACATCTCATTTTGGGGTAGTGGATAGTTCATGGAGTAAGTCAGACCCTTCCATATGGATATTAAGTATGAGACTCTCTCATTCCCTCACTATTTTCAGTTCTTGAGATCACTAACTATTATTTTTGGTAACTTCGAGCTTAACTAGAATAGAAACTGGTGCTAGAGATCCTCCCATATTATTATCGAGTTAGCTTGAAAACCAGCGTACTAAATAAATGCTGAACCTTGCATGGTTCACACAAAGTATCTGAGCTACATAGATTCTTTTTTCTCTAAGGTTCCCATCATGTGGTCACAGTAATAAGAGTATTACATTATATGCTGCTCCGGGTCCCCTGATCCATTGAACAATGGGAATACATGGTTCTCAAAATTTGGCAGTGGTGGAACATTTCTAACCCAATCTGTTTTGGGATTCTATTATGGTTGTATTGGGCTATGCCGCCCATCCATTGCTTCCATTCATGTTGTCAATAACTCTATGGTATTCAGAGTCCCTTGATGCTTGTCCTGTTGGACCTGAGCATGAGCGGGTGTAGTGGGAGGTAAGATTGGATGTGCCGACATTGATAGAACATGAGGTGGATACCTAGATGGGGGATCCTTTACGGATTCACCTAAATCTGTTCCAACTACTTCCCCAATGGTGGGAAATTTTTATATCCTCATACTATTAGTTTGAGGTAGACTGATGGTCATGACACTACCTTGAATGAGTTTTCTAGCCTTGCTTCATCCATCAAGATAAGCCTATGAGGCATGGGTACATCTGATGGAAGTGTGTGTTGATGCTCCACCTCAGGAGCATACCCTATAGGATGGATTCCTCTTAGTAGCTCAGTTTTGAGTCACCTTAGCTCTTTCATTTCTTCCTCTTGTTGATCGAATCTCTCCTCAATTATGGGGGAATTGTTTTCACAAGGAAGAAGAGTTGGTTCGTAGACCTTGTTCTTATTTTCTCATTATTCAATATTCACGTGGGATGTGGTGGTGGATTGAATGAAAGGGTTCCAAAATTTAAGAGAACTCTTTGATTTATAGTGTGAACGCCTATAGGCTTGGTGTGGACCATATCTGTGAGATAATCTTCTTCTCTAGTTTTCTCATTTTTAGTATTATTTTTAGCGAGTTCTGTGGGGATGATGTCAATGATGTTCACCGATGAAAACCCCATTTGGGGTTGTGTACCAGGTGCAAAATGGTAGGAGAGCTTCTTGAGTCCACTGTCGACATGCCTCATCACATATTTTCTGGTCTTACAAGGAAATTTTGTGTTAATATACCCCCATACTTGTGATATGGGGTTGATCCCATATTGCAGCGGCTACCACTACTATTATTGACTTCCTGATCTCATGCATTCCTATGCGGGTGTGAGCTGGATGTGGGGCTGGGTCTACATGTGAATTGTTTTATCTCAAGGACATGAGAAGTGATCGTATATTTTCTTCCCTCAGGAGGTAGGCCTAATGAATGTTCTTGGTGGCCTAGTTTTGGAGCTTCTCGATGTATTTGTCTCATCGGGACTGATGCTTTTGAGACTCACTCAAGCCCAGTTCTTTTCAAGCATTCCACCTTTCTTGAGCATGGGATTCAGTTGTCTTACATATGTGGATGATGAAATTGAAAGATTCCACTTTCAGTGGGTTTCGTTGGATGGTAATTGGGGTGAAGTGTAGGGATTCATGTTTTCCCCATCCTCGAATATAAACACCAGATGGGGCGTTGACAATAAGGCATCACAACTTGTGCATCGCATGAAGGTAGGATATCCCAAGGTCTTTCTTTCTCCATTTTGATTATGGCCACCATATTGATAGACGGTCTTCTAGGTTGATCTGATGGTGGATCTCTCATAGAACATTAACATGGTTTGTGAACCCTTTGTAGGTAAAAAGAATTTCTTTTAACTGGTAGATATTTGTCTCGATATTGAGGCGAATGTTTTGCATACATTCTTTTGACAACACTTTTGGTGTGTTGAACTAAGAAGTGGTTATGGTCCAATACATCATTGGTATGAAATCAATAGCTTGTTGTCTTCTCACAATAGACATATCTTGTTGTTGTTCCTCTAGGTAATCTTATACTTGATCCACCCAGTTTGACGGCTCCTTAATGATTTCATTCCAACCAGCAAGGTTAGCGAGAATATCATTAACATGTGAATGGTATGAGTGTGGCTCGAAAGATGAGTGTGGAATCGGTCCGTCCACGGATGGAGAAATGATATCTCTTATCATGGAGAGAGTATCCAATATGTTGTACTCCACTTTTCAATGCACCTTGGAATATGAGGTATTTATCGCATTTGACCCGATGAGGGGAGGACCTTCTCACCAGTGTAAATTTTGACTGTGGGAGGAATTTCACAGTCGCTGTCACGATGTCAAGGACTACCATCATAGCTCAGTGTCCAACCATAGAGAGGAATTTGATAGTGTACACCATGGGGAGAAACTTCCGGGCTGACCATAGCATGGGGAGGACCTTCTTATTACTTGGCATAATTGAGGGGAGGGACTTCAATATGACAAAAATCATTTTGAGGAATACCATCATAGATTTGTATGTAGGGAGAGTTTCTGTAGTGTACATTCTAGGGAGGGACTTCATGATGTACTAAAATTAGGGGATGACCTTCTCATTTCTTAACATCACACTACTACAAAAACGGGAAATAACAGCGCTAAAATCGGGCTTTAACAGCGCTAGAAAAGCGCTGTAAAGCTCAGCGCTGATAAAGGAGGGGTCCTTTAACAGCGCTTTTTTTAGCGCTGTTAAATGTCACCTTTAACAGCGCTAAAAAAGCGCTGTTAAATGTCACCTTTAATGGCGCTAAAAAAGCGCTGTTAAAGGATACCTTTAATGGCGCTAAAAAAGCGCTGTTATATGTTTCCTTTAACAGCGCTTTTTTAGCGCTGTTAAATATCTCCTTTAACAGCGCTTTTTTAGCGCTGTTAAAGGCGACATTTAACAGCGCTAAAAAAGCGCTGTTAAATCCCTGCCTGCTGCTAATAAAAAACCTGCACTATTACAGCCAGCCGAGCAGACCTGCACAAAAACCAGTATATCAACCACAGACCTGCACAAAAACCAGTATATCAACCACAAGCATGTCATCAACCGATCACAACCCAACCAAACAGTGTTCTTACCATGAGTTAGATACCATCTACCCAGAAAGCAAAACTACCTCATTACATAGTATCACAAAATATTCCTACACAACTCAGAAGATAAATACTAGAACATTCCACTATGCATTGTTTCTCCTTGGATTGCCACTTGGTTTTGACAAATCGTGCAGAGCCCGTGCTCCTTGAATCATTCTGCAATACATAAAAAGGATATCCTAACTCTCCCAACCATCACCCTTAGTAATTATGTATATTAATACAAAAAAGGTAACATATCATAAATTGGGGTACTGTAATGAGACATCAAGATTAACATTCTATATATAGGATCAATGTCTGGTAGGATTGGTTGCGTTGATACATGACTCTACCTGGACCTCAAAAATAGATATATGATCTCACTCCAGGACTTTCAGAGAGACTCCAACTATGTCTAGGACGTCCTGCTGAAGCGATCGTACTACCGTAAGTCGGAAAAGATACCAAAACCATCCTAGGAAGGATCATGGGAGCCAACCCTAATGAAATATGTCCTTGATATAGTGTTCAAAGAGATCAATCATGGTACATAAAATTATGTGTCATTTAAAGGGTCACATGCCTTGTCGCTTTACCCTGGGTAACTCCAATGTTCAGCTGCCTGTGTGAATATACATGTCATATCAATAGGAAATTACATGGCATGTTAAAAAACATATACGTGTTACCCTTTGATCTTGTGTCCTCTTATGCACCCTTGCCCTATGTTAGTACATGACGTCGATCTCGTGTGATTCTTCCTGTGTATCTGTACAAGGGATAAACTGCGTAGCTGGCTCATTAAAGACGTGTAGTGGGATATATTCCATGTAGGAAAGCCATGTAATCCACCCCAGGTTTGACTCGTACACGTCACATATGACCCATGGATCATTGTACTAAAGTGTTAACACAATCCTAAGGCGTTTGGTCGGTTTCCCGTATGTCAGTTGTTGATTTCACTTAAAAATAAATCCATTTTGAACAAAATAGAGGCACTTTGAGTGGTGTCGGCCACACCGGGCCTCGGATTGAGTCGGGGTTGACTCTTACACGTCAAATTTGACCCATGGATCATTGTCCTTAAGTTTCAACAGAATCCAAATGCGTTTGGTCGGTTTGCCGCATGTCAGTTGTTGATTTCACTTAAAAATAAGTCCATTTTGAACAAAAGAGAGGCACTGTGAGTGGTGTCGGCCACACCGTGCCTCAGATTGATGCGGTGTTGAATCGTACACGTCACACATGAGTCATTGATTGTTGTGAAAAAGTATCAACGCAATCAGAAGCCGTTAGATCGGTTTGGCGTATGTACGTAAAATATTGTCCATTTTAAACTAAATACATACACTTGGAGTGATACCGGTCACACCGCGCCTCTGATTGAGGCGGGGTTGAATCTTACACGTCACATTTGACCCATGGATAGTTGTCCTTAAGTTTCAATAGAATCCCAATGTGTTTGGTCGGTTTGCCGTATGTCAGTTGTTGATTTCACTTAAAATTAAGTCCATTTTTAACAAAACAGTGACACTGTGAGTGGTGTCGGCCACACCGGGCCTCGGATTGATGCGGTGTTGAATCGTACACATCACACATGAGTCATTGATCATTGTGAAAAAGTATCAATGCAATCAGAAGCCGTTAGATCAGTTTGGCGTATGTACATAAAATATTGTCCATTTTAAACTAAATACATACACTTGGAGTGATACCGGTCACACCGCGTCTCGGATTGAGGCGGGGTTGAGTCGTACACGTCACATATAACCCATGAATCGTTGTCCTAAAGTGTCAACACAATCCGAAGGCGTTTGGTCGGTTTCCCGTATGTCAGTTGTTGATTTCTCACTTAAAAATAAGTCCATTTTGAACAAAACAGAGGCACTTGGAGTTGTGTCAGCCACAACAGGCCTCAGATTGAGGCGGGGTTGACTCGTACACGTCACATTTGAAGGTGAGTATGCATACACGATAGTTGACCTTCTTAGAGAAGGGTTTATGGAAGAGTATAAAAGACATGAAGCAATGAAGATCATTAGAGTGTTGGAGCAAATGTGGTTGCTACAAACAATGTGGAAATCGGCTTGTGCAAAGCGACCTAAGTTACAACTTGCAAGTATTCTACTCTATTTTTTTCTGGAAGGTTTCAGTTTAAATGCATTTTGGAATGATCATTGCTAGCCATGGTCTTTTAGGTTTTTTTGACAGCCGAGGGGAAAGGGTGGGGTCTGAAGACATTGTAGGATATGTCGAAGGGTGATTTTGTGTGTGAATATGTTGGAGAAATGTTAACTCCCGCAGTTCTGAAAAGAGTCACTATTTGAAAGAAAGTCACAAGTTTAGATACATCTCAAGATGGTCAGTTTAAAGACATTTTGAGGGACACTACTAAAGACATGCTCAGATATGCACTCATCCCCCACTTTTAGATCGTTGTCTACTACAATGATCTTCCAAACAAGATATGCATTAGAACGCTCATGATACATAGAGAAATTCACTGGCCACCTTCGAGAATGATCTGAAGCACAAACCATGACAGCATTATGTTTTTAACTTCAGCACCTCAATTGAGAATGTGACACCTTTCAGGACTTGGCGCCATTGTATGTCGTTTCGTCCACTGAATGGGTCTATCCTTTTATTTAATTTTTTTAACTTCAGTCAAATATTCTAGAAAGATGTCGCGGCAGATCCTTCACCATTTTGTTTTGCTGAACATCTCATTACATTGTTAAAAAAAAGCAGGGTGTCTTGCATGGGCAATACGTTCGTGTATTGAAGATGATGCACTCCCATTTTAATGGACTAGGTTTACTCCCTAATCTCATACATAACATCTCATGAGAAAATAGATTTAACCAATGAATTGGAGTCCTATCTGGGTACAACCATCATACGATTTTCATGATTATGTGTTCCACAATAATTAAATCAATCATTAGGCTTAAACAAAATAATTAACCATGTGGGTTCGAATAAATGGGAGTGCATCATCTTCAATACAAGAACGTATTGCCCATGCAAGACACCCTGCTTTTTTTTAACAATGTAATGAGATGTTCAGCAAAACAAAATGGTGAAGGATCTGCCGCGACATCTTTCTAGAATATTTGACTGAAGTTAAAAAAATTAAATAAAAGGATAGACCCATTCAGTGGACGAAACGACATACAATGGCGCCAAGTCCTGAAAGGTGTCACATTCTCAATTGAGGTGCTGAAGTTAAAAACATAATGCTGTCATGGTTTGTGCTTCAGATCATTCTCGAAGGTGGCCAGTGAATTTCTCTATGTATCATGAGTCATTGATTGTTGTGAAAAAGTATCAATGCAATCAGAAGCCGTTAGATCGGTTTGGCGTATGTACGTAAAATATTGTCCATTTTAAACTAAATACATACACTTGGAGTGATACCGGTCACACCGCGCCTCTGATTGAGGCGGGGTTGAATCTTACACGTCACATTTGACCCATGGATAGTTGTCCTTAAGTTTCAATAGAATCCCAATGTGTTTGGTCGGTTTGCCGTATGTCAGTTGTTGATTTCACTTAAAATTAAGTCCATTTTTAACAAAACAGTGACACTGTGAGTGGTGTCGGCCACACCGGGCCTCGGATTGATGCGGTGTTGAATCGTACACGTCACACAGGAGTCATTGATCATTGTGAAAAAGTATCAATGCAATCAGAAGCCGTTAGATCAGTTTGGCGTATGTACGTAAAATATTGTCCATTTTAAACTAAATACATACACTTGGAGTGATACCAGTCACACACAAAATCACCCTTCGACATATCCTACAATGTCTTCAGACCCCACCCTTTCCCCTCGGCTGTCAAAATCACCCTTCGACTATCTGGTTATGATTTTTGACAGCCGAGGGGAAAGGGTGGGGTCTCAATCCGAGGCGCGGTGTGACCGGTATCACTCCAAGTGTATGTATTTAGTTTAAAATGGACAATATTTTACGTACATATGCCAAATCGATCTAACGGCTTCTGATTGCGTTGATACTTTTTCACAATGATCAATGACTCATGTGTGACGTGTACGATTCAACACCGCATCAATCCGAGGCCCGGTGTGGCCGACACCACTCACAGTGTCACTGTTTTGTTAAAAATGGACTTAATTTTAAGTGAAATCAACAACTGACCATCTCGAGATGTATCTAAATTTGTGACTTTCTTTTAAATAGTGACTCTTTTCAGAACTGCGTGATATGAAGGTATTTTGGAGATTTTACTGGTTCATGCATGATATGAAGGTATTTTGGAGATTTTACTGGTTTTTTTGTCCAAAGGCCAAAGAAATGTGGTCCATCATTCTTGCATGTTACTCGTACACGTCACCAAGGACCCGTGGATCCTTCTCCTAAAGGATGAAGGCAATCCGGATGCGTCTGGTCAGATTTACGTAGGTCAGTTGTTGTTTCCAATTAAAGTGGTGTCCATTTTAAACAAGAGAGCGACCCTTTGGGTGGTAGCGGTCACACCGTGCCTCGGATTGAGGCGGGGTTGACTCGTACACGTCACCAAGGACCCGTGGATCCTTCTCCTAAAGGATGAAGGCAATCCAGATGCGTCTGGTCAGATTTCCGTAGGTCAGTTGTTGTTTTCAATTAAAGTGGTGTCCATTTTAAACAAGAGAGCGACCATTTTAGTGGTTCAACATTCTTGCATGTTGCTGGTGCATATCATCTGTTAAAATGGAAAAATGACTCATTGGAGAAAGAATGTTTTATTTAATAACAATTACAATTTTGCTACGAACATTTACATACAACAATATTTTATCTTTTGATCCCCTTAACCCCTCTCAAAAATGACCACCAATTGTACATGTCCCCAAGTCAGATCATCATTGTATTTGTGTACAATCTGTCATCAGGTATGCGGCCCACTCGTTTCTGAACACATCTATATCGTCTTGTGAGTATGAGGCTTTTCGGCAGTCATAGTAGTACTGCAAAATAAAAAAATAAAGAATTAATAAATAACTTAAACGAACTAGTAATTGTTTTTGAAAATACCTCTTTAGGGATGCTAGTTTGCTGATGAAAAACGATCTCTTTCATAAATTTACAAACATAATAACCGCAATCATTATCGTTTGTTTGTTTTGGACACTGCAAAAAAATTGATCATTAGGAGAATAAATAACTTGTGTTGAGGTGTGTTTGGATAGTGAAATTTTATTATATATACCCTGATATTTGTCCAGACGTAGTACTTGCTCGGCTCCTTATGCTTAGCCCCTGTCCTCATACCATGATTTAGACGATATTGGTACACCGCCCTATCATAACAGAATCCTCAGTAAAAGATAATATATATTATATAAATTGATGTTTAGACCTAAAACGTAAGATGTAGTGTCTTACAGATTCACAAACTCCATCATGTATGGTCGGTTTGATGGATATCCTAACTTTGAATCCAGAAAGTAAATCTTCGGAGTATCCAAGTTCACCGCAATTAGCAACCAATGTTGCCTAAAAACACAAAAAGGAATAAGTAATAAAAAAAGTGAAAATATAATTGATATGCTTTAATCGTAGAGTATTACCCCTGCATGGTTGGTATTAGGAAAAGTCTGTCATCTGTAATCTTGCGTTCAAATGTTTTCAGCAAGTCCTTCACTATTGCATCCCTTTTTGATGACTCTATTTTTGTTTGGTGTGTTGATGTGATATGAGGACTAACCAGTCCAAATCTTGGCTCATGGGAAAATCCCTTCAACTGTTTTTCATAAATGCGTCTGTCAACAATATAAAATGCATTTAGTCATAATTTGCACATTAGATCAGCTTTTAGAAAATCAATTCATGGAAACATACCTCATATATACATTTACAACAGTGACGCCTAACCAACCGTTTTCAAGGATTTCATTTACATTTTCAGCAGCAACGAAATCTTGACTTTCCTCTCCGTATATATTATCTTCGAAAATCACTATATGACTATTACCATCTTTTAGCTTCGTATCCACATGAGTCTTCAATGCTAGTAAATGTGGAAAGAGAACAGGTGGTGTTATTGTGCTTTCAGTAGCTCCTTGGGATCGATTGGTCGATCCTTTAGATGGTTTCGAGCCGATGTTAGTCACCCCCTTTCCTTTCTCCGTCTATAACAACAATCATTGATTCAGACACTCTTTTCATTAATTGTTAAGGGTTTAGCTTGAAAATAAAAGGAAATAAATACCTCTTTGTCTGCATGTACTCTTACAAGTTCTGCCGGCCATGCAATGAATGTCCCAATAGCCTTTTCAACCGTATGAATATCATCGTCATCAAGTGGAATAGGTAGCATTGCATTTGGCTCATGAGCTACAGTAATCGTCACTTTCAGATGATCTTTTGAAAGTGGTCTATTATGCAGTGTGGCATCTGGGATATTGAACACTGTAGCCCTCGCTACAAGGTGATAGGTGGGTGTTGACAGATATAAATCACAATCATTATCACCCTGTAGAAGATCAGTACAGATAAATTATCAGTGTTTGTCTGATTCATATTTAATGGGAACCGTTATTAGAATATTGATTACCACGGCTAAGACATTTTTTTTAGGTGAATGGCTCGCCTCAAAGCTGGTGGGGGGTGGGGCAGGATGTTCATGCGGTGGTTCTTCCTGAGTTGTGTCCTCCCTTTGCTTCCCACCCATAAAAGTTGCTAGCAACTCTCCCTGCCATTGCAATTTTTCTTCAAGGGTTGCTATTTTTTCGCTCATTTGTTCCAATTTTTTCTCTGTATCATCTATTTTTTTCTTCTTCTCAAAATATACTCGGGGTGTCACCCCAAACCCTGCACCTCTGACACGACCGTATTTTTCCGGCTGCTTCAAAGCCGTCGATAATAGGTCTGTATCAGCTACAGGAGTAGCTGATTCCTGTGACTGTCAGATATAGGAAAAAAACTAATTATTTTTATGTAATAGCAATTTTAAACAAATCTTTTTATCATCGTGTCATACTTACACATATTTCCCACACTTTTTGTGTGTTCTCATCTATTAACTTCCCTTCTTTGTTCACACGTGCCTCCTTCCATAGCACATGACGTGGGATAGAAGTGCATTTGGTTTTAGATTCATCAATCTACATATAAACATAGAAAGATAATTATGATGTTGTTTATTGGCACCTAACAATATTACTGTAAATTTACAATACGTACCATTTTCTTTTCTAATGAAGCGTACCCCATCCTTGCTTTACGATAGGGGTATGTTGGATTTGATGCACGTTCCTTATTTTCAGTACAGAGTTTCTGTTTCATAAATGAAATATTGACAATCAAAGTGATGAATACAGGTATCCTCAAACAGCGTATTATCACTCACAATGTACCTGAAACTTCTCATCCCCACGACGGCCAATAAATGCATCCCATGCTTCTTGGGATATCAGGTGCGCATAGACAATGGGTGGGTGCGGGTTTATTTTACCTTTAGAATCTTTCAGGTGACATCTTGTTAAAATAGTACGAAAACCTCGATGAATCTTTCCTGCAAGCCTTAGTACATAATCCTTGTGTGAGTCGTCTACTATAAATGTACTCTGCAAGAGATTGAGAAGAGTAAGACACTGTTTCATCATTTTATTTGCTAGTTAATTAAAAAAATAAATTCATAATGTTACCGTAATTTCTTCCCAGATCACAGCCTTCAACCCGGACACAACATGGTGCCATGAATCTACGTCAATCGGCACGCGTTGCCGAGTGACAACTCCAATGTAACTGCTAAACATAGCCTTGTTGGGATTCACATGTTGGCCTCGTGCATTCCATCCGACTTCAAATTTGATGCCTTTGCTTTTCGCCTTAAGAATTTTGGCTAACACTGTCAAACTACGACGCACCTGTGATTTCTGCGACTTCGGTCCTTCATTCCCGACCATTTCATCGATATCAACATCATCTATATGTTCATCTACTATGATATCAACGGCATGTGCTGATGGTTGTTGGACCTCAACACTAAGAGAAGGAGCCGCAACAGCAAGAGCAGCAGCAGGAGCAGCAGTAGGAGCAGCAGGAGCAGCAGCAGGAGCCGCATCAGGAGCACCAGGAGCCACAGCAGGAGGAGGAGTATGAGTCACAGCAGTAGGAGCAGCAGGAGCCGCATCAGGAGCAACAGTATCAGCAGAATGAGCTGCAGGAGCAGCAGGAGCAGCAGCAGCCGCAGCAGCAGCTGCTTGAGAGACTTGTTCAGTCTCAAGGTTAGGAGCACCAGAATGTGCAGAAGTCATTATCTGCAAAAGTGGTTGAACAGTTCATTCAAATTACATAAATTCTGTAATGATAAGATAATAACATGAGATAACAAGATCTATATTACAAACAAAATATAACCTGTTTACTGAACTCTCTTTCTTTTTTTCAAAGGTTGAAGAGATTTGACACCTCTATCGACAATCCAAATCCCTTCATTGTGGTCTCCTCTAACATACAAAACATCATCTGCATTGGGACCGCTCTGAATTGATTGTGACGTACCACTAAAAGGATCGTCCTCAACTGAATTTTCATCGGAACCCTCAATAGTTTTGGACGATAACAGAACAATCGACCACTTTCGGTTTGCGGGATCTGGAACATAAAAAACTTGTACCGCTTGTGATGCCATTATAAACTATTCGTCTTTGTACCCTTCTTTACTAAAATCAACTTTCACAAATCCCCATTCATCTATTTTAACACCACTATTGTTATCAATCCATTTGCATTGAAAAATCGGCAATTGAAATGTCGTATAATCCAACTCCCATATTAGTTTGATAATGCCAAAGTATGACATATTTGCATAAATTGGATTTATATCCTTACTACCAGAAACATGCATCGCTTCAGCCACTAGTGTAACTCCACTATTTTGCATGGTACTCTCTTCATCATGTTCATCCGTATAGAATGTATAACCATTAATTACATACCCACTGTAAGATAATACATACACACTTGGTCCAGCGGCTAGCCATCGAAGTCGTTCTGAAATTGAATTCGGATTTTCATCCAACTGCTTAAAAATATGGTCCTGAAACCATCCTATAAACTGGTGATTATGTGTATCTGCTAACCATTTTTCAGCCCTCGATGGATTCAACTGCCTAAGAATTTCTTTGTGAGTTTCAATATATGGAGCAACCTCCCAACTGTTATGCAAAACATAAAGATGAGCCTGCTCCCGATCTGTAATACTGATTGTTACAACTTCTCTTCCAGAAATTCCCTCACCCTCAATGCGTCCAGTGTGACGAGATTTCGGGAGACCAATGCTTTCCACATCAGATAGGTATTCAATACAAAATTCAATGGCTTCCTCAACAATATATCGCTCCACTATACAACCCTCTGGCCGACTTCGATTTTTGACATATCCTTTCAAAATCTTCATATACCGTTCAACAGGATACATCCATCTATAGTGCACAGGACCACAAAGTCGAATCTCTCTCACCAAGTGAATCATCAAATGAACCATCATATCAAAGAATGTTGGCGGGAAGAACATTTCTAATTCACATAATATGATGACAATTTCTTTTTCCATAGCTGGCAATTTCCCCGGGTCTAAAACTTTGCTACATATAGCTTTGAAAAAGAAACAAAGTTTGGTTAACGTATGACGAACATTCTTGGGTAAAATGCAACGTAAAGCTATAGGAATTAGATCTTGCATCAAAACATGGCAATCATGTGATTTCAAACCTTTTAACTTCAAATCATTCATTGACACAATGTTCTTGATATTTGATGAGTACCCCTCTGGAACCTTTACATCATTAAAGAAGTTGCAAAACTGATATCTCTCTGCCCTAGAAAGAGTATAAGCAGCAGGAGGAAGAAACATTCGATTTTCACCTTTCACGGGAGCCAACTCTTCTCGTATTCCCATGTCAACCATGTCCAACCTTGCCTTAATTCCATCTTTTGTTTTGCCAGGGGCATTTAGCAACGTTCCAATAACACTATCACATACATTTTTTTCCACATGCATCACATCAAGAAAATGTCTGACGTACAAACAATTCCAGTATGGTAATTCAAAAAAAACTGATCTCTTTTTCCAACCGATTTTCGTAAGGTTTTTCGAAAATGGTTTACCAAAAACAGTGTTCATATCTTTTACTTTCTCAAACAGCTGATCACCTGTTAGTGGAGACGGTGTTGTGCGTTTTTCTGAACTTCCATTGAATGATGTCGTCCAAGATCGGTACTTATGCCGACGAGGTAGAAATCTACGATGTCCTAGAAACACAGATTTCGATGAATGTTTCAACCTAATTGATTCTGTATCTTCTTCGCACACGGGACACCCTTGAGTTCCTTTAATGCTATAGCCTGACAAATTTCCATAAGCAGGGAAATCATTTATTGTCCCATACAACATCGCTCTCAACGTGAAGTATTCACTTTTATAAGCATCATACAACATTACACCTGAGTCCCACAATAACTTCAAATCCTCGATCAAAGGAGTCAGATAAACATCAATATCGTTACCTGGTTGTTTTGGTCCTGATATAAGCATAGATAACATGATGAATTTTCGCTTCATGCATAACCAGGGTGGCAAGTTATAATTTAGCAACATAACAGGCCATGTACTATGAGTGCTGCTTTGAAAACCAAAAGGATTCACTCCATCTGTAGATAACGCAAGACGAAGGTTTCTCGGCTCTTTTCCAAATTCAGGATACTCATGATCAATTTTCTTCCATTGAGGAGAGTCGGCCGGATGACGTAATAACCCATCTTTATTTCTTTTATCTGCATGCCACGACAATTGTCTTGCAGTTTCTTTACTTCCATATAAACGCCTAAACCTTGGAATGATTGGAAAGTACCATACAACTTTCGTAGGATTGGATTTATCTTTCTTGTATCGAGAAGCACCACACTTTGGGCATTCTGTAAGTGATTTGTTCTCCTTTCGAAACAATATACAGTCTTTCGGGCAGGCATGTATTCTTTCAGAAATCATTCCCATCGAGCGTAGCATTCGTCTAGCTTCATACGTCCGGCTTGGGAGCTCATTATCTTCCGGAAGCATGTCATTCAAGAGAGCAAGTAGTTCCGTAAAACTGACATCACTCCATCCATTGCCTGCTTTCAATTTATACAACTTCAGTACAGCTGACAATGTTGTATACTTAGTGCAAGCAACATACAATGGCGTCTTTGCACAACTCTTTAACTTCTCAAACAATTTTGGGCAATCACGGGGTTCATCTTGAATTGTCTTTGTCATTTCCTCAATACGATCTTCATCATCATTGACATCTGTAATCACATCCTCCATACGGTCTTCTTCATTATCTATATTTGTATTCATATCTGACGATCCATAAAACGCAGTTTTATCCCAGCCAGTAGCTACATTCGCTTTTTCTCCGTGTTTATTCCAACATTTATAACTCCGATCTATTCCGTGACATATCAAATGTTCTTCCAACTCCTCTGGAGTAAGTAGTCTAGAATAACAACAACGTAAACACGGACAAAGGATTTGAGAAGGATCCTTTGTGTGATCCTTTGCAAACTTGATGAACTCTTTCACTCCGTTCTCGTACTCTATTGTTAAACGATTAGAATCCATCCAATCTTTATTCATCTTCATCCTATTTGAATCTCAAATATTAGTATTTATGGTTCAAGTACACAAAAGAAGACTTCCAAATACAGTAGAAGGGAACCACTTCCTTGGAAGGAGATCAAGTAGTCTAACCTATAATCAAGATTCATAAAAAAGAATATTAGATTCACTAAAAAGATGATTATCTATCACTTTATTAGGAGAAAAAGATACGTATGCACCTAATGTGACATCAAACATGGTTTTACACACTTTGGGATAAACATGTGTTCATGTTCAGAAACGATTATAAATAATAGGATACCCCCTTAATTTAGTATCTCAACTTTTATAGAAAATATGAGGCTTTGAATCGCGTAGAATTGCATTCAATAGGAGTTTGTAAAGAGAGTTGCGTGCATGGTAAAAAGTTGCGTGCATGGACTTATTCTTATCGATTCGAGAATCCATGGTGTCATAGTCTACACCTTTCTCCACCTTCATGTCCAGCGCATGTCAAATTATCTTAGACTGATTTTCCATTAAGTTACTCAGGATTTTCAAGGAATCAGTCCCCACAATATGACACTAAAAAGTTCTACCATAGTTCTAATTGCATGATTCTAAAATGCATGATTTCAAGTACTATAGTTGGTTTGATTCTATAGTAATGCCTAAGTCATTATGTTCTAGTCCAGACACCCCAAAAACTAAACATTCCCCCTCCCTTTGTGTGGGTTAGACCCATGCATGTAGTTTTAACTTAAAATATCTATGTACAGCTTGATTCTTTCCATCACAAGAAACATGGTGATACATAAACATCATATTTAGGGTCTATTCATGAGACATAAATTTCCCCATTGTCACTATGTCGGAGCCAAAAAGGTCTCTTCCTTTCAAAAACCATACACTATGCACAAAAAGGTCTTAATCCTCATATCCTTCCATGGCCATCGGAAATGAGCGGTCATCGTCCTAAGGTCACCTTTATTTGACTAATCACAATATGCACTGGTGGATCTGCATATGTTTCCCACTAAAAAGGCATGTCAACCAAAGACAATTTCGTCCTCAATAATGGATTTTACTACCATCAAACACCCTATGACATTTAAGTACCATATCAATCCTTGGATTCATGAACCCCTGGGTTAAAATTTACATCTACCACCCCCCCCCCTCATGCATGATTATGGTAGAACATTCTTGGTTATACTATAGTGAAAAGGGTGAATCATTTCCCCTCCTTATCAGAACAAAATGGAAACCTGCACAAAGGTCCTGGTTTTAGGACATTAAACTACACCATGCCTCAACTCTCCATTACATAAGACAAATTCTAGTAGGTTTTATACATTCCATAACAACTTGAAGGGATTCCATGAATGTTTGAAACAAATAAATAAAACTAGAATAGAATTCATACCCTTAGTTGGTCGAGGGCGTTGCGGGTTGCGGAAGGCGGCCGCGGAGGGCGACCGAGGGCGGCCGAGTGAGGCGGAGGGCGACGGAGGCGGTGGAGAGCGGCCGAGGGCGGCGGAGGGCGGCCGAGGGCGGCAGAGAACGGCGGCCGAGGGCGTTGCGGGCAGCCGAGGGCGGCAGGCGGTGGAGGTCGGCCGAGGGTGTTGCGGGCGGCGGAGGACGGCGACTGTACCGAGGGCGGCAAGCTCCGGCGAAGCGAACACAGCAGCGGTATTCGGGAGAAGAGTAGCAGGGTTACGGTTCCGCGAGAGCTTTAGCTGCGATAAAACGAGGGCACTGTGCGACCGACTTTATAAAAAAGTCGACTAAGGTTTTATCAGCGCTAAAAAAGCGCTGATAAAGGCTACCTTTATCAGCGCTAAAATTATAGCGCTGATAAAATCTAGCTTTATCAGCGCTTTTCTAGCGCTGATAATATTATGATTTATCAGCGCTAGAAAAGCGCTGATAAAGATTCCCCGTATCAGCGCTACAATTATAGCGCTGATAACGGGTCTCTTTATCAGCGCTTTTTTAGCGCTGATAAAGATAATTTTTATCAGCGCTTTTTGAGCGCTGATAGAGGTGTTCTGTATCAGCGCTTTTTTAGCGCTTATATAGGAAACCTTTATCAGCGCTCAAAAAGCGCTGATAAAGACCAACTGTATCAGCGCTAATATTTTAGCGCTGATACAGATCATATTTATCAGCGCTTTTCTAGCGCTGATAAATATTTATATTATCAGCGCTAAGAAAGCGCTGATAAAAATTAGCTTTTTCAGCGCTGTAATATTAGCGCTGATATAGGGTATCCTTTATCAGCGTTTTTGCTTAGCGCTGTTATAAGGGCGCGCTTCCCTTGCCCGTTTTTGTAGTAGTGTCACTATGGGGAGGGACTTTGTAGTAATTGTTGTCATGGAAAGAACTACCTTCCCATTTCATAAACCCCCCCCCCCTGCACACATCCCTTGTACCCCTTGAACATACCCCCTTGTACCCCCTTACACACACCCCTTTCACACCCCTTACCCCCTAATGGACCACCTTGGAAAGAAGCCTCCCCAACCCCCTACTGGATCACCCAGGACAACATCCCCAGCCCCCTGGACAACAGACCCCCCTTCTGGACCCCCCATGGATAGCAGCCCCCCTACTAGACCCCCCTGGATAGCAACCCCCCTACTGGACCCCCCCTGGACAGCAGCCCCCTGCTGGACCCCCCCTAGACAACAGCCCCTATGCTGGACCCCTTGGACAGTAGCCCCCCCCCCCTGCTGGACCCTCCTGGACAGAATCCCACCTACAAGACCCCCTTGAAGAGCCCCGCCCCTACGGGAACCCCTAGACAGCAGACCCCCTAACACATCCCTTCCACACCCCTTGTTGCCCCCCTGCACCCCCTGGACAATAGCCACCCCCACACATCCCTTGCACCCCTTGAACACACCCCTTTCACCCCCCTTACACACCCCCTTGCCCCCATGCTGGAACCCCTGGAAAGTATCCCCACACCCCCCGCTGGACCCCCCTAGACAGCAGCCCCCCCCAGACAACAGCCCCCCTGCTGGACCCCTCTAGACAGCAACCCCCCTGCTGGACCCCCTAGATAGAATCCCCCCTAGACAGCCCCCTGTTGGACCCCCTGGGCAACATCCCCCATACACATCCCTTGCACACCCCTTGCCCCCTGCTAGACCCCCTTACACCCCTTTCCCCCACCCCCTTTCCCCTCCCCCCTGCAGACCCCCCTTGTACACCCCCGCTGTAGACCCCCCACCCCTCCCTCCTGGACATACCCCCATCCTTCCTGTACATATCCCCCACACACCCTGGACAGACCCCCCTTCCTGCAAACCCCCTTGCACCCCTCCCCCCACCTGTAGACACACCTTGCACCCCCCCTCTTGGACACCGACTTGGACAGCCCCCCCCCCCCACCCTCCTGGATAGCCCCCCAACCCCCTCCTGGACAAACCCCCCTCCTTCCTGGACAGACCCCCACCCCCCTGGACAGACCCCCTCCTTCCTGGACAAATCTTCAAAGACATGAGGAGGTTTGGTTTTAGGGAATGGTCTTGTCAATTGTCAGTTGTATGATACTGTATGGTTTAATAATATTTTCATTATCAATAAAATTTATGCAGGGATAAAGAGTTGATACATTCATGTATGAATGATCCAAACTGTTATCCTTTCCTAGCATAAAAATATTTTCTTGATAAATTGATAACCATATAGTACAACAAAAACATAAATATGGAAATAAATTAAAGTTATTGTATAACAAAAGAAATTAGGAACATTGAATGTTACAAGATACTGTAATATGTGACATGATTTTCTTGATCAATATTCTCTCTTGGAAGTTGTTCCTACATTTAAAACATGAAATCGTGTCATTTTTAGTAAAATAAGAATCACAAAAGTGGTTTTTTATTGTTCAGAGTTTACCTAAATGTAGAAGAAAGCAATATCTATTTACAAAGTCTTGATGAAATGTGGTGTATTTGGATATATCTAATGTAATTTAAAATATCATATTTAATCTAGCTATGTAATGGTTATTCAACCTTATCTAATATTAAAGAAACATATAGAGACTAACTAAACCATCCTACCCCACCCCCTTGCCCCCTTGCCCCACTGCCCCACTACCCCACCCCCTTGCACCCCTCCCCCTCCCCCTCCCCCCACCCTGCAGACCCCCTGCAGACCACCCACTACCCCTGCCCTACAGACCTCCCCACTCCACCCTACCCCCTGCCCTACAGACCTCTCCCCTGCCCCTGCTTTGCAGACCTCCCCCTCCCCCCCTTCTCTGCAGACATCCCCCCTGCCCCATGCCCCTTCCCCCCACCACCCTGCCCCGACCCCCTGCCCCTGCCCCCTACCCCCTGCCCCCCTCCACCCCCTGCCCCTGCCCTACAGACCTCCCCCTGCCCCCTCCACCCCCCTGCCCCTACCCTGCAGACCTCCCACCTGCCCCCTGCCCCTACCCCCTGCCCCTCCACCCTCCCCTACCCCCTGCCCCTACCCCTACCCCCTGCCCCCTCCACCCTCCCCCCTGCCCCCAACCCCCTGCCCCCCTCCACCCTTCCCCCTACCCCCTGCCCCCTGCCCCCTGCCCCCTCTTCCCTCCCTCTGCCCCCTTCCCTGCAGACAATGTATAAGATCCTAGATTACCAAAATTTTAAAAGCCAATGGCATGAAAAATCCATGAAACAACTGTTTTTGACTTAAGCTAACCATAGATTATGATTTCATTGGATGAAGAATGAAATGGTATGAAATATCATTCTATGCCTACTTTATGAAGACCCCAATCATGATTTTATGATTGTGATGGAAGTGGTATGAAAATCACATTTTCTTACCCCTTTCTATATACCATTATCATTTGATATGATATATACATTTATCACATACAAGATATGATTTATATACCTTTATGATTCCATTAGTAATTAAATGCGATCACCCATTTTTATCATATAAAAATTGGATTTAGGTTATATATATCTTTTATAATACATTTTGGGCTAGGGGGTCACACCGTGATGTGTTTAGAAGGAGAGTCATGTCATTATCCAGGGGTCATGCCCTGATGTTCTTATGCCCAACTTTTTAAATTAACTAAATCATTAAATTAAATATAAAATTCTATTTTGGCTAGTGTGGTCAACAAGCATCTGTCCCAACTTCTACCTCATTAGATTTTAGATGAACAACATGGGTTTGTGAATGGAAGGAAAATCCAGGGTGCACACCCCCCTCCCCACTGCACACCCCCTCACCCTACACACACCCCAAACCACCCCCTAACCTGCACCAGCCCCCTGCACCCCCAACCCCCTAGCCTACACCAGCCCCCCTGAACCCCCCAAACCAGTACCCTCCCCCACAACCATCCCCTAACCCCCCTTCACCACCCTCTAGCCTGCACCAGCACCCCCACACCCCATCCCCCCCAAACCAGCCCCCTAGCCTGCACCAGCCCCCCTGCACCCCCCAACCTACACCTACACCCCCTACCCTACCCCCTTGACCCACTGCCCCACTGCCCCACCCCCTTGCACCCCCTCCCCCTACCCTGTAAACCCCCCCTTGAAGACCACCCCTACCCCCCTCAACCCTGCCCCTACCCCCTTCCCCCTACCCCCTTCTCCCCTCCTTCCACCCCCTGCCCCCTGCCCCCTGCCCTACAGACCTCCCCCCTGCCCCCTCCACCCCTACCCCAAACCCTGCAGACCCCCTGCCCCCTGCCCCTACCCCCGACCCCCTTCCCCCTGCCGTGATATGTTTTGTTGCTGGTTCTCTACATAGAATGCATCCCTATCCACAGACACAACCTATCATGTGAAAGCATACACACAAGAAATTCAGTACCTGTGAATACATTGAGACAAATAAAACCTCATAAAGATATATTTTAAATGAGTTATACTAATAAAAGTGATGAAAATAATTCCTGGGGAGGAAGCTGTTTCAAAAGGACCATCAGCGTTTGAGAAATAATATTGAAAAAATGAGGTCCAATGGCAATGTACTCCGAAATCCTGTACTAAAAAGAACAACACAATGGTTATCGAACTAAAGAACCAAAAGTAGCATTGTGTTGAAATTGATTGTAATTACCTCTCAATGTCATCAAGGATTATGATGCTTAATTGTGACTTATAGGCATCCTAAAATACCTGAAAAGAAAAGGTGCAAAAAATGACTAAAAGTATTCAGTATACAAGTTGAAAATTCAATAAGCATAAAAAATGGAAACCTAGTTGATTTTAAACCATTAAAATTTGTGCACATTTACTGGCCTTGCTCACCCCTATCATTGATTCAACTGAAACCTGGCTCTATAGAACCCATAAAAAGTTTAAAACACAAATAGATTCAAGTGCATGCATGCGAGAATGAAGTCTGACAAAAGGGAAGGAAACAATGAGAATCATTAAAATGCACTTACAATCTTAACATATGTGAAATCACATTCAATACCAATGGTTCCTGCACAGACCCTGCCCCCTTGCACCCCCCGACCCCCACTCCCCCCTTGAACACCCCCTCCCACCCCCTGGACAACACCCCCTCTCCCTCCCCCCTGCCCCCCTGCACACCCCCCTACACACCCCCTGCCCCCACCCTACACAGCCCCTGCCCCCTTTCACACCCCCTGCCCCCCTTCCCCCCTGCCCCCTTGTAATGAAATTTAGTATTTAGAACAAAAAAAAAATTTATCATAGGATTTATATGAATCACCAATAAAAACACAACAAATGGTTACTAATGTATTTCAAAAAAATGGTATAAAATAACCATTACCTCCTGAATTTTATATTCATGTCAATCCCGGTTTCAAGTCGTGGGAGAAAATCAATTGCATCAGCTATGTTTTCTTGTTGGTTCTATACATAGCATGCCTCCCTATCCTACACACCAATACAAGTCATCAAACTCACAATATGATCAGTGAAACTAATAGAGGGGATGCCTCAAGAAAAAAAATGGAAAATTGGACTATATACCGTCAGAGGTGTGCTAGAGGAGATAGAGGGGCTGCCTTAGAGCAACGTCATTGAGGAGGTACGATGGTCACGTTGGAGGATGGAATATTTGAAGAAACTTAATCCTGAATAAATGGGGGGAGTTATAGATGGATTATAATGGTTATTCAACCTTATCTAAGATTAAATAAACCTATATAGATTAACAACACCCCCCTGCCCCACCCCCTTGCACCCCCTGCCCCACCCCCCTCGAACCCCCCTTGCACCGCACCTACACCCTCCCCACTACCCTGCAGACCCCCCCCCCCCCCCCCCCCCGCA
Source organism: Viscum album (assembly GCA_963277665.1). Classification (NCBI taxonomy): domain Eukaryota; kingdom Viridiplantae; phylum Streptophyta; class Magnoliopsida; order Santalales; family Viscaceae; genus Viscum; species Viscum album. The sequence goes on from OY728125.1 coordinate 600,502,669, forward strand.
CCCCCTACCCTACAGACCCCCCTGTAGACCCCCCAACTCCCCCTACCACCTTCCCCCTGTCCCCTGCCCCATACCCCTACCCTTAAGACCTCCCCCTTCCCCCTTCCCCCCTCCACCCTCCCCTCCTCCCCCACCCCTTCCCTGCAAACCACCCCCTGCAGACCACCCCCTTACCAGTTTTCCCTCCTCTTTCCAACCCCCTACCAAGAAAGGATGGAATGATGTTATTTTTAAATACCTGGTTCAGAATAAGAATATATTGGTGGAAAGGATCCTGGATCATGAACGCTCAACTTGCAAGAAATCCTGGGTCACCTGGCTTGAAAAAGGAGACAAAAACACAACATTTTTTCATGATTTCATCAAAGAGAAGCATAGAATTACCACACCCAATATTCTATGGGAGGATGGTTCATTCTCTATTGGTCATGAAGAAGTAATAGTTATGGCCGATGAGAATTTTCGTCTCTTCTTATAGGGACCAGTCTTACTTAGTGGCTATCTGAGTTATCAGGAAGAGCTCTTTGAAGCCTTACCTAGAGTAGTGACTATTAGTGATAATTTCATCTTGGTTTTAGTTTCTGAGGAGCATGAGATACATGAGTTAGTGCTTTATCATTACCATTATAGAGAACCCTGTCCTGAAGGTTATCATGGTTTATTCTATGTTGACTCATGGGAAATATTTAAGAAATATCTAGTGGCAGTGGTGCATGACATCTTCTGGGGTGGAAGCTTCCTGCGCATGGCCAGATCCACCTCCCTAGTTCATATCCCTAAACTTATAGATCCTTCTTCTTTGAGTCAATAGAGACCTATCACCCTTTGTAACTTTTACTATAAAGTTTTGGCTAGTGTAGTTAACATGCATATGTCCTAGCTTCTACCTCAATGGATTTTAAATGAACAACATGGGTTTGTGAATGGCAGGAAAATCTAGGGTGCTATCGGTTTTCACAAGATATGATTGGTTATTTGAAACAAAGGGAGACTAGATCCAATATTTCCATTATGTTGGACATAGACAAAGCCTATGACTAGGTAGAATGGTCTTTCATCGTCAAGGTGTTATCATGCATGGGTTTTTATAGTAGATTTATTGAAACTCTTTTTAGGTGCTTTAGTTTACCATGGATGTCCATTTATTTCTTGGGGAAGAACTTCAGATTCTTCAAATATGTTTGGGGAATAGGCAATGAGATACCCTATCCCTAAAATTATTCATCCTATATCAAGAAAACCATTATAGAAATATTAATAAGAACATCCATGATGGAAATGTAGCTTCATTTTGGTTATGGAATCTTGTACTGGGAAAATCTCAACTGATGTTCGTGGATGATACCATCATTTTTGTTAGTTGTAGTAAACTCTTAATTCATCGAAAAAAATGGTCTATAAATAAGTTCAAGGGATATATTCATGTTCTTCCATGAAAAATCTAGTGATTATTAGAAAACCATTTTCTAAAAAAATAAATAAATTATGGAAACAAGTTTTCAAATCAATCAGGTAATTATATAATTCAAATTAAAGATTTAGGTAGAGGGAACCTACCTCAACCTCAAGGCATGTTTTCTTTTGATGAAAACTCGAATCTTCCTTTTTTTCCACTTGTACGCATATGCAAATTCACATATATATAAGGATACCTAGCCCCTTTGTACATATTTTCATGGCCAAATATGCATAAGGGGTCCTTAGATATATGTTTATATTTACATATACCCATTTACACTTACACATGTATGCATTTTTCATATCTATATATAAGCAAACCTATCCCCAATATATATATTCATACTTCCATGAGTGAATATATATAAAGGTTGAAATTATATATGTATATTTCTACCTATGAATACACATGTAAGACTTTGTATACGACAACTCAAATTCACCTCAATGAAATCCAAAACGCACTACAAAAATATAAGAAACACAAAAATAAAAAATCCCTAATTAAAATTGGGCCAAAGAATAAAAATGGAATAAACCTTACCTGAATCCGATGTCGGAATCACCGCCTTCAATGGAAGTGGATAAAACAAACCTCATCATAAGAAACCACTTGTATGTAAATAATGCAAAAAGAAGTGAGATATAATGATTTATTATATATATGTGATCAGTGTGTCAATTGTACATGATAACTGATACATGAATCCATAACCAACAATGAACAAAGAATATTTAGATCGATATGTAAGTGTAATAAAAGATTTTTATTAACAACAATTTTTTTGAGAAGTTAATCATGAATTCATTATTCTATATATTAAATTATAGATGTTTTTATAGGAATATAAAACATTTATATTAATAGCACAAAGTTGATCCAATAACAAAGATAACATAATAGCGACATAAAATCTTATATTTATAAAGAAAAAATAATTATATATTTTTCATATTAGGAATATGGATGTTGTGTTTACATTCTTACTATAGTCCTCATCAGTTAATGTTTTTAATATAATCACAAATAAATCATCAAGTATCACTATATACATGATGGATTAAGCAAATAATGTTAAAGAAAATCATGTAAGAAAATAAACTGTGTAAATCATATCAATTACCCCTTAAAAAATCTTTAATAGATTCAATAAATTTATTATCAACTTAAAAAAAACTCAAGGAGTAACATGTCAGTCTAAAAGTGATATATTTAATGATTATTAGTCAAAATATCTTAATAAGATGTTGGGGATTTGACCTATACAAGATGAATTTACAAAAGGATATTATGAAAGATATATTGGAAGTGTCTTAAAATATTCAGGGAATGATATCTAGGTCTATTAGTGTTGTGAAAAAAAATCATGAGAGAATAATAGACCTACTGATTAAGGTATTTGAATAAGATGAAGGGTTGTACTTTGAAGAGGATTATAGTTCCTCAGAATTTGAAGAAACTCCATTAGTTCCAGTTTCTACTACATAGAAATAGATTTTGGTTTATGAGACTCTCAAGATTCTTCCTTCTATGAAACCAGTCACTATATTTGCTCCAATTACATCTAAGTCTGCTATTGCCACTTTTAGTGATATAGTGTCTCAAACCTCTTCCAATGCTCTTCCAGAGGTAGCTCAATTGATGGTAGAGTGGATTACTAAAATGGAAATTAAAGTAAAATAAATGAATGTAATATTGGCCAGCATCCAAGGATCAGATACCAAATTCTAAAGAATTTGTATCAAGAACTTCTATTTGCTTCATGTAATACTCAGCCTATACCCTTATTTAGTGCTCCTCAAACTTTCACGTCTGGTTTGATTGAATCTTTTAAAGGAATCCTGAACAATGTTCTCCCATCAATTTCTCAAATGTATAGAAATAAATATTATGATATCCTTAAGTTCTTCAAGTTAGAAATTATCAAGAAAATTTACATGTGTGTAGATGCTCTATTATATTTTAGAGGGAGGACTCTCTAACCAACTCCTTTGGATACTATTTGAGGTACCATATAGAGGTTTGATATGGTTTAAGATCCAAAAAACATATATTAAAGTATAAAATCCAAGGTATACCCACATATAAAATACATAGAAAAACTAAAGATATACATATTAAATACTATAGAGGTAAACCTTGAAGCATAGTTTTTATATCAATATCCAACAATGATAATACAATATATAGTTCAATATCATAACACTAAAAATGCTCTAAATCATAGTAATAAACATACTCTATATAAAACAATAAAACCATCATAAATAAAATTAGTATGTGAATGAAGGTAAAATAAAATATTCTATAACATATGGATTGAGAAAAAAATAGTTATAGACACTCATTGTCATGCCATCACATCAACTGATCAAAAACTTATCTAATCACATATAAGAAAAAAATAAATAAAATAAATGTACAAGGGTCTCTAAACATACCTAAGTTGAACCTCATCATATAATCTACTCTATTTGAGAAATAATACTCTATCATAAAACATTCGGACTCTACTGAACCTAATCCTGGGATTAATAATGACCTTATAGGGTACCTAAGGGCCAAAGATGAATGAGCAGACTATGTGTAAAAATTATTAGGGAACCACCAATGATATCATTTATAGAACAAGTAATTTTTTTAATATTCACTGAAATTATTACATGAATGAATAAATAATTTGTAGATGTATAAATAATAACTATTATCGATCCTTGGGTTCTTATGTGATCATCAAGATAGACTATACCCACTTCAGCCAATGTCATTGTGTCTTCAAGCACATCATATAACCATAACAACCAATTAAAAACCCAATTGACATATTGTAGTATGTGAAAGAAAAATTTACTTGGGGGATGAACTTACAAAATATAATATCATTAGTACAACAACTGATTTTGAGGATAAAATCCTAGGTAATCTTATTTTAGGTATTAAACAAATTCTATAGTGTAAGAAAAGGGAAATAATATAGAGAAGAAGGATGAATACCAACATCTTGGAAATTTCATAGAGTCCTAAAGGAAGAATACAAGGGGATTAACCAAAACATTCATATAGTACTATACTCAACAAATAGATTCTAAGATCATGAACAAATCAACAAATAATATCAGCTTCACTGGACAAATCCAATGAGACCAACCCTAGGTATTCCAATTAGACCAGATAGTTTATCATTAGGTTACCACATGGGAATTCCATATAATTTATCACAGGCAGTGCATCCCACTTGAACATCATTTCATGACAGAAATAATATTAGTTAACCAACCACCAAACATGTCTCATGTCCCCATGGTTATCCTCTCAAGAACAAAACCTATAGTTTTCACTATGTAAAAATGTGGATTAAATCATCGATTCAAGTACTAAGGTTACACCAAAAATCGTCGTAACCCATTAATGCACACATCATATCAGTGGTTAACATAATAATTAGAATATCCATCAGGTTTCTGTAGGTCTCATCAGGTTTTTAAACCCTTAATGGGTTGCTCAATCCAAAACTCTCATATAGAGTGATCACTCATAACAAAATGGGTATAAAATTCCCTGGCATTATCATAATCATCTCACAACCTCACATATATAGAAAAACAAGAAAAAATGGCATTATTCTAGAGAGGTGGCATAAATACCGTCTCAATTCCCAAGACATCCTAGGTTTTTCCTTATGTACTAAACACATATACATATATACATCTTACCTAGGTAATATGTATGATGAAAATAAAATCCTAGTGGGCGAAGAACACTTAACCCATGTTCATCCAAACTTCCATGAAGGTTTTAATGGCATCTCAAGTGAACCTAAAAGACTACTAAGGCCAATTATACCAAACAATCACATTCATCAACTCATAGGCCACTAGGAAACCTATACTAAGGGTCATTATATTTAATTAACTCATGTAAATTTTACCCCATGGTCCATAAATCTCAAGGGATACATTAAATATTATGGTCTTGGACATCAGAGGCCATGGAATCATGCCAGTTTACTGATGGTCCATAATGGTCCTTAACACTTTGTGAAATCCATTCATACAATTTAAATAAGATTAATTATTAAGAAAAAAATATTAATCATCATTAGTGGAGATACCTCATAAAAATTCAAAAATAAAAAAATATTCAGTAAAGGGGAATGTTGGGGAGAACGCATAATTCAATATAGGGATACATCCTTTAACCATAACATGCATACTCTCACCCTGGATTATCCAATTACAATTGGTTGTTTTCTTTCCACATAGTTCCCTAACTCACACCATAAAAATTGAATAAATTAATTATAAAAATTACAATTTATTAACTAATATATAGATATTTTTTTAAATTTAATAAAAAATGGCAGAATTGTCTATAATATCATCATATAACCTATTCAAACTATTATGGTGACCAACCACTCATAGAAGGTCCATATCATATTCCAACACATTCTGAATTTCAACCCATAATAAAAAACATTGATTCATGTACTTTGTAAATATAATTTAACAAAAAACTATAAATAAAATCATACAATGATGATCCTCAATGAAAATAAATGGAAATAAAATTGTTTATATCTTTATACTCTCACTAGTGATTCCAAAAAAAAACCCATTCTATTGAATTATTTCCACAATAATCTAGTGTAAATCATCTCTAACTCCGTTCCCATTTTTACTAAATTAGTTATAAGATAAATGAGAAAATAGAATGAAAGGAAGATGAGATCACACAGTGAATCACCATGGAGATCCATAAAAACCACCACATTTAAAGGAGAAATTGAAGGTGAATAGAGGATGATGCTCCCTCAACCTCCCTTGATTCGTCACATGTGTGGGAGGAAGAGAGAAGTGGTGGTGGTTCCTCTATCCTTATCATTTCAGCATCCGTTAAAATATTCATTTTGTTGTGGTGGTGCTCTCCATTTCCTAGGGGGAATCCTCAGAAGTACCAAAAAAACAAAACACTGGTCCATTCCTCTATGATTTCATGGACCTATCCAGTGAAACCCACAATCCCTGTACACATTAAGGACCATAAAAATCCCTCAACCCTTTCTAATCATTCTTCAAATGAGAACTAATGAAACCCCTCATCTATAACTCTTTAAAAAATTCCCAATTATAAGGTGCTATATCATGGTTGTATTTCCTTAGAAGCACCACTATCACCTAAATTTCCCATCTTGTGAATTTTGACTTGATGTTTCCATATGTGTGAATATAGGGCACGATACTTATCCAATCATAGTATAAATGGGCACCAAAACAAGACATCTCAACCATCACAAATTTCCACCATGCCAAACCAGTAAAAAATGGTATTTTTCTTTCTTTTTTCAATAGGGATAATCCCATGGGACAGTCCCTCCAAAACACCTAACCACATCACCCAAGAAGAGATGAAACAACCAAAACCATGGCCATGGTAAACTAATATTTTACAATAGGGAGACAAATAAAACAAAATTTCCCAATAATAGGTAAAAGGTCACTCCACCTGGGTATTTTCCCCCCAACACATGGAGCTCTACTCCATGGAGGCCCCATGGTGGAAAACCTAAAGTTTAAAATGGTTACAGGTCCAATCATCTATGATCTGACACGTACCGAGAGCCTATATCACCCTCATGCCTCAATTCACATAACTTAAAATCTTATTGAGAATTTCCAAATATATATTCTCTTAACCAAATAATGGTTCTAAAAATTACCACATCCTTGGAAAACCAAAATTCAAACTTCCTAAGAATTTATCAACTGGTATTGGTATGAATCTTTAAATTTATCTCTACCATGATTCATGGATCATGGGGAAAGTTCCAAAGTTATAAGGAACACTACGTTTACTCATTAGACTAGGACCAAAACTACAAACATCATCCACATAATTAAGTAAATTAGTTGGGACAATGCACCATATAGAGGAGGAAGGCCCAGAGAAGGGTATGGATGGAGGAACCCTTCTACCGATGCACTGAATGGAGGAAGAATGACGAAATAATGGTATGGAGGAGGGGAGTACTGCTCGGGGGATGGAGCAACCCCGAATGGAGAAGCCGGGCCACAATTGGAGAATCCATGCCATTAATTAAGGAATCGCGATGAGGGATGGAGGAACCGAAGATGGTGAGGACGAACGATAGAGGACAACCGTGAGGGTGAGAGAGGAAAGCCGTGAGGGAAGAGAGGAGGGCGCGGTGAGAGAGGTCGTCGGGGGAGGAGGAGAGTTCGTTGGGGGAGAAGGGCACCGCGGTGAGAGGGTCTCATATCGGGGGAGGAGGAGCGCGACGAGAATCGAAAAAAGGGGTGGGGGACACATATCGAGGATGTAGGAGGAGACCGACGAGAATCAAAAAAATAAGGGGGGGGGGGTGGAATTGTGTAGCCATGGATCAAAATTAAACAGTTACTATAAACATTCTACAGCCACAAACCTATAAAACCGTGAATATAGGTCCATGGATATAGCTTAAATTTCTAGTAGTGATGCCCCAAACTCTCCACCGAACTCTGCTCCCAGATATCAAGGAAGTGAGATGGATTCATGAGTTGTTAAACTATCACCCTGATGGTGTCATGGACCATTACTGTGTGTGGAAGCCCTATAATAATGTCCCTAGATATTCCATCTAATTTCCACTCTGGGATCTCAAGGGGATGCAACAAACCTACTAGAACATGGTGTTCATCCTTCACCTATTGAAAGGTGAGGCACTGAGAGACAAAATCAACTACACTTTATCTCATGTCAGACCACCAAAACTTCCACTAAAGGTCTCTTTAAATCTTCCCCACACCGAAATGTACAACTAAGGGAGAAGTTTTGAAATCCTGCAAAACCTCCTCCTACAATGTGACTGGAACCAATGTCTACACCTGGAACAAGATTTCATTATTCTCTCCTTCATAATATCCATATGGTGTGTTTCCTATGGATATCTAATCAAGTAAGACCTCACAGTTGATGTCTCACATCTAGGACTCTCTAAAACGTTCAAGAAGTGTAGGATTCAACACCATCAACTGCAGTAATGTTGTAACCTAATGCTCAACCAAGGTTAGATTCAAGGAGGCCAACTACTCATAAGCCTCCAACACTAATAGATCCAGATAATTACTGTTGATGGAATCTTCCACAAAATTACCCTTCCCTATATTATATACTATATTGAATTCATAGTCCTTTAGGAACTCCAACCATCATTGTTGTGTCATGATTGGGTCTCTCTAGGTAAAGATATACCTGAGACTCTGGTGGTTTGAGTAAACCACGTTGCACCTATAGAAGTTAGAGCCTCTACATCCTCAGGGTGAAGAAAACTAATTCCATATCTTGGTTATTAGTTGAGTAATTATTCTTCTTGGGTATTAACTACCGTGACCTATAATTGATAACTCCCATCCACTGCATCAACATGTATCCGAGACCAACTTCAGAGGCATCAAAATACACTACAATCTTTACACCCTCCTATGATAGTCTCAATATTGGATCACTCATAATCTTGAGCATAAAATCCTCAAAGGAACCTTGTAATTTCTCAAACTAGGTAAAAAACTTCCCTTTATACATCCAGGAGGTTAAATGGGCTATGATTTTGGAGAAGTTTGAAAAAAAGCTCTTGTAGTACCCTACAAACCCAAGAAATCTCCACACGTTCGAAAAAATATTGGGTGGATCCCAAGAAAGAACTACATACATATTAGCTAGTTATATTTCTAAATAATTATTATAAATTTCATGACATAGAAATTGAACCACATAATATAGAACTAGAACTTCAAGAGCTTCCCATATTGCTGGTGCTCTCGAAGAAAATCAAGAACCATCCTCAAGTGATCTGCATGCTCCTCCTTGGATGCAAAGTTAAAGAGTATGTATTCAGGGAAGACAATAATGAAATAGTCCTAGTATGATTGGAAAACCTAGTTCATAAAATCCATAAATATGGTGGGGGTATTATTCACACTAAATGGAATCACTAGGAACTCATAGTGTTTGTAGTGACATCAGAATGCTATCTTTGAAATATTAGCCTCAAAAACCCTCAACATGTGGTAGATAGACCTAAGATCAATCTTTGAGAACCATCTTGCAGCTATAAACTAGTAAAATAGGCCTTAATTCCTTGAAAAGGTTTACTTGTTCTTTATTATTACCTGGATCAAGTGAAGATAATCCATGCAAACCCACAAAATCATGTACAAATTTTTCATGTACAACACCGGAGCTTCCCAGGGGGTACACTACATCTAATGAAGTCATTCTCCTAAAGGTCCTCCAATTTCTACCGTAGATCCTAGAGCTCTGTAGGGGCCATATAATGCACCAGTGAAGATATCGAAGGTCTTTCAGGATGCAAGTTAATGAAAAAAATCATCTCCCACCTTGAAGGTAGTCCTAAAACATCCTTGAGGAAGACATCCATGTAATCATTCATAATTGAATGAACCTAGATCCTTGAAGAGACCATTGAACTAGGGGTTATACATGAAAAATGATAGGTGATGGGATGAAACCTCATACTCACAGAACCCACTTGTCCTTCCATGAGAGCTCCCTAACTAGAAAAGAAGAATATCATCCCATCAATGCATAGGAATCTGATTTATCTACGATGAAAGTAAATCTAGGATCAGACCATGGAAAACCAATACATACCAATGATGACTCCATATGGTTCCATCATGATGACTAAAAGGTCACACATGAAACTCTCTACACTAAGTGGTAACTTTCACTACTGGCAGATGAAAGATACAGAAGAATCATTCCCTATAGGAATCTCAAGAAGAAGATATCGAGATCGCACGATAACTAAGATATTTAGATCTCACACCAGGTGTATATAGATAAATTAATGACTGGAGCCTATGTTTACTAAAACTAAATAAATATTAGAAACTATGCATATTGAACCTCTAATCATCTCATGCGGTGTGAGATCATTGACATCCAAATCCTGTAGCTGTATTTGTCCCTGACCGCTACCTTCCTGAGCGTGACGTGGGCCGCTTGGTGGTGACGGTGGAAGGATCTCATAAAAACATCCACCACTAATAGATACTCCTACTCCTATTCCTTCTAAACCTCCATAGGGATCACCCTTTCCTCACCTTGGAGATCCCAGATCACGGAACTACCTCCGTCGTGGTCGTACATAAGCTATTTGCATGTGCTGCTTAGCACATCAATTCGAGTAGTGTCATGCCATGTGACCTCGCCTATCAAAGAAAAAACACTTCCCCTATCCATGTAGCCAGGGTCCCATGTAATTCCTCTGACCACATTCCTAAACATGATATTGGGAGGATCTCCTATGCCGATATCATAGTGACTGGCATTTGCTATATGTTGCAGAAGACTCAGCTTTGTGGCGCCTACTGCAAGCTCCACTTGTATATCATCTCTGAGATAGAATGATATTGATAACTATTGTACACTCCAACACCCCCAACATAGATGGGGATGCACAAGGGAACCACACTTGCATGTATCTCTCTGCAAATCCCCTTCTCAAACTTCTATTCTCAAAAGTAGTCGTCCTAGATCATGTTAAGAGAGTATCACATAAGTTTTGTGTACCTCTCTTTGTACTCAACCAATATCATTCCTCTTTACTTATCTATAATCTCCTAGATCTAGACTGAGTTCAAGTTGGAGGGTTAGTACTCCTCACCAAAATAACTATTGGATGCTGGACCATGAGAGTTTCGACTCATCATACATCTACATAACAAGGCTCCACCAAATGTCCAGCTGCTCTGTGGAAGAGGCTAGCTACCACTACATCCACCTGATCCATAATGGTCTAAAAAATATTATTGATACAGACCATTGACTCCATCAAATCCACTTATACTTAAGGATCTGGCTTAATGTAGAATCTCAGCAGCCTCTCGCATAGAAAATCACAGTGCGTGCTATGCCTACACACATCCTCTGTCTACACTTCTAGGATGATCTGCTACTCGACAGGTGGAGGTGATGATACATTACCACATTGAGGAAGGGTATCATGGGATGGATCCTGAACTGTGGCATCATCCCTCATCCGGTCATTTTCACAAACCAAATTTGGTATCCCAACAGGCTATCATCATGGAGGCATCCTAAAATTTATCAAGACATACCATAGTCAGATGAGAATATATATATATATATATATATATATATATATATATCAATAAAAATAAGGAGGTTAATCAAGAAGGACAATAAAAAATTCAATACTAATGATTCATGTACCATTTAATCCCCTACAATAAATGCCTCATCATGCTAAGTCGACAAGAAGGTAGTTAAGGTCTTAGTGAATAGATACGTTGGTCATCATAGCATCACCGGATTCCCTGGACTGAGAGCCAAACTCGAGACACTTTGAAACTATTTACCTAAACCCAAAAAAATTCTATTAAGGGGATACATCTTAAAATTTTCACGAGGAATGAAATTTCTTTGACACTAATCTTTCATGAACCGATCCTAGCTATGGCTTGAGCCACAAATACCCCAAGCCCGCCTACATAGGTCTGGGTGTGATGACAAGTACGAAAGGCATAAATAACTTAGGGATACCTTTTCTTTTGTACCTATATGGACACAAACACAACATATCAATGTAAAAAAGTACAAGTAAAGAGTATAAGATGAAACATTACTATAGAGTAAATTAAGTATGCAAGAACCTCTAGACGGTACAAAAGTACGGTAGTGAAAACAAAAAAGTGAAGGAGAAAAATATAATCCCAACCAAAAACATGTCCCAACCCAAAAAAATGGAAAAGTAAATAGTTGAAAGAGAGACCAACTTCAAAATCCCAATCTTCAATAACGATACATGGTCCAAGAACCCAGTATCCCTAAGATCCTCTGTAGTCACAATAAACATGTCCTTCATCTTCATAAGACAAGATGCCTATGAGCATAATGCATGCATGGCTGAGTACATACATAACTATTAAGACACCCTGAAAGATAAAGGGGGAGTAATAAGATATACAATATAAAGAGAATGACAATGGATGCATGATACAATAAAATATAAAAGTGAAAAGGTACAAATCAACCAAAAGATAGAGTGAAAGTAATCTCATCCAAACACAAATGGGATAAAAAAAGTGAGTAGATGAACTATCCTTCGAGTCTTCACCACATATAATAGGATATTAGACTCATCCAACCACAAGAATCTAAACACATAAAGCACATGGTAAACCCCATGTTTATTAACCTATCTTGGAAGGAGAGTAACTAAATCCATGGTGTGGGTACATAAGAATTGATATATATATATATATATATATATTCTCATTCAAAATAATCCCAAATGATAGAGTAATAGGATATCCATCACATAGGTTTTTCCAAGAAGAATAGTATCCAATAGTTTCAAATGTCCACCAACGATTCCCAACATCTCACGCATCTTCCCTTAAGGTAATCATCAAATTCAAACCATGCCTTAGAATTTTGCCACACAGTTGAGGGAAAAAATCTCTAAGAAGATGACCCATGCCCTGGTACAATAGGAGGGTTACACTCTAATGGTCGAGAACCCTTTCCTAGCATAGCTGAAGGGTGAAAATCTAGGTCATCGAGGACTATTTCCCTAATAATGTAGGAGGGTTCCACTCAGAAGGTCATGGACCGTTTTTTAGACTGACTTGAGGGTTCCATGCTAAGTCATTGAGGACCCATGCCCTGATACAGTAAGAGGGTACCACTCGGAAGGTTGGGAAACCATGGACATCTTGGATGAAGGGTTCCACTCCAAGTCATCGAGGCCCCATTCACTGATACCATATGAAGGTTCCAATAGGAAGGTTGATGACTCATGTCTATATCCACTTGGGGGTTTCAATCTAAGTCATCAGGGACCCTTGTACTGATACCGTGGGAGGGTGCCACTCAGAAGGTTGAGGACCCATGACAAGCTCGGATGGATGGTGCCACTATAAGTCATTGAGGAACCATTCCCTGATATCATTGGTGGGTGACACATGGATGTTTGAAGATCCATTACCTGCCTAGATAGAGGGTGCCACTCTAAGTCATCACGGACCCAAGACATTCTCTACACGAGGGTGCCACTCGGAAGGTCTCTAGTGATCCTGCATGATTGCTTCCATAGTCAAGCATTTCCTAAGTAAGCGTCATGCCCATGAATTTTTATACAGTATCTCCAAATCCAAATCCAAGTGCATTATCACGTTCTACATTGAAAAATAATCACAATATGCTACTCATGGGAAAAATAAAATTTCAAATGTAGGAGATACAGATGACTAAAGTTTTCTAAAAAAAGGTCAAGGGGTACATGGCATGTGGGGTGACCCACACGATGTGTGGTCCTGCTCCACCACCTGGCCATGTCCCGAGCTAGTATATGGATCCCTTTATGTGTAGCCGTATATACTGTGTAGGTGGGACACATGATGTGTCCAAGCTAACAGAGTCCATTACTATATTTTCTGGCCATGTCTGTGTACTAGACCTCGTGTCCGTCTACATGAGTACATAACATTCTTCTGGCCTTGTAGTTCCACAAAAATTTCATCCCGTGCGATTATTCAAATGGGTTCCCATCTAGGGAAGGGGTACATGGCGTGTAGGAGGGCTACATACAGAGTCATCCTTATGTATCTCCAAAAACCTAGTCTCCACCACTAAGGGGATACATGACATGTGTTCATCCTTGTATACAGTGTTTACTTAAGATTTTTATAGAAATACTAAATCCTATTATCGCATTTAAATATTCTCTACCCTCCATAAATTTCACCTTCAATCCATATTAATCTTGTGGATCTAGCCATAAATCATGATTCTAGGCCATTTTTCGTTGGAAAATGACTACTATTCATCATGGGAGTTTCACCATACATTTCGCACCCAACGTGCCTCAACAAATTCAATTTTTGATCTCATACCACCTAAAATAACACACATGACACCTTAATTTCCCAGATATATACTCTATTTTTTGATCGATGATTATTTCATCTATATGTTGTTGTTACGGGGGTCCGATTGGGCTCAATACCACCCAAAAATTGTAAAACCAGGACCACGGGGTCTAATCAGTGAAAAACGTAAAGCAGTGGGGAGAAAAGCACCATAAAAATTGTTTAAATTATAGTTGAACATGTTTTCTTGGCCAATGATCAAGAATGGTTATCCAAGGATTACAAATCGATGAAAGAATCATATTTTTCAGTACTCGAGTGCATGAAAAGTATCCAATTGGTGTAGATCCAAGAAAAAGGGTGGGTATGATCAATTAGTTTAATAAAAATGGCGTAGAAACACCAATTAATGAGCCCTAACAAGATTATGGATCATTATTTGATAGATAAAACACCCAAAAATGATCGAGATAATTTTTTGGGTTTGTCGTGTTCTGATCTACTTTGATCCAGAGTTCCATCATCATCTGAGGATATTCTCCAATGGATGATGAATAAAGAGATCTAGATTTCTCATAGGTTTGATGCAGTTAGCCCTGAAGGAATCATCCTGGTCATATTGTTATAGTGTTATATGTTGCATTGAAATGAGTTAATTAATTAATTTAATAATTAATTAATCCACTTAACGTACCGCCAATGAGAGAGGGACCGAACACCCCATGAAGAATCATTTTATGTCTCACACAGGATAAAAACCATGCTACATACTCAACCATGGATTCAGAATTCAGATTTTAGTGACCATATAATAGTTATCCTATTTTCTTTAAGAATTTGTAAGCGTTAAAAATACAAAATATTTCTGATATTTTTAAAAAATTAATTCCAAGTACACCGGGCCTCAAAATTGAACGCCATATCAGTGTATAGATCTAAAAATATATATAGAAATATTTCAAAGACTTACAATAAAAAATAAAGTCTATATAATACCTAATCATGAATGGACGAAAAGGAAAAATTTACGACATTGGTTCCCGAGGCAGTAATCCTCCGCACACATGAACGATGATTTCATAAACCAATTGATGGAAGTAGAGATGGTTTTAGGTAATGAACATATTATTACATTATCCTAATATATGGAATATACTGAGTTTATTAAATTATCATGTCTTAATAAAAAGATAAGGTGGTGGAGAAAAAATTAAAATAAAAACACTTGTTAAAGAAAATTAAATATTATTCAGGTATCCTCCTTAGGATTTCAATAAATCCTTACTAGGTTGGATTTAAATCCAAAACAAGGCTTATAGGATGAAGTGATCTAAGTTCATAAATGATTTTGGATGGTATTTTGTTATCCAAATCGTTTTGAAGGTGTGAAGTGGAGAGGAGATGGGGTAGCCTTTTATAAGCGGGGTGAGTGGCACACTTGTAATATTTGAAACAGTGAACTCCACCAACATTTTCCCATGTAAAAAGGCCCCAATAATGGTCGAATATTGAGAATAGAAGGGATAAGGTTCAATGGGTTTTATTAATGTCTCCATAGCTGAGGGAAGAGTTGAAATTTTGGTGTCTAAGAGGTGAATCTGTCTTCTGTGCCTTAGCCATTGGAGGGGGATACTCTAGAGAAGATGTAGTGAGGGGTAAAAGGGATTACTCATCTTCTTGGTGTGACAAGAAACTTCATCCCACATTAGTGGACGATGTGGGAATTTTATGGGGTTTTAGTGATAGTTCTTGGGAAATTTAATCTGAATCCCCACCATTATCTTGGGATTCAGTAAGATTTTCAACATTATCATGGTCGACAGTCATAACACAAATCATGAGGACTACAGAATATGCATCTGAATTTGGACTTGTGATTTCAATATGGATTATGGTTAGTACAAATTATTCCCCAATATCCTTGATAGGATCATTGGGAAATGTTCACAAACTGTATGGGGTGGTGACCCAATCAATTATGCCAGCTGAGGGATTTTTCCACTTCGGCTTGTAGAACCCTACATCAATATATTGTGAAACAAATAGGTAAAATTGGTCTTTATTAGCATGAAGTGTCCCACTATTTCCATTAATTCTATATTTCAGGCACTGAGGGTACAAGGAGGGGATTTTTGTGTGTTTATGCAGCCAAGGCCTCTCTAGTAGGGAATCAAAGTCCGTATTATTTCAAACCACCAGAAATTATGGGTGATCTATGAGGTCACCAAACCGGGTTTCAAGATTTATTTGTCCTAATATATTTTGTTCAATTTTGTCATAGCCCAATAGGGTCATGAAGCTGGCTGTGAGATCATCCTCATTTCAGCCTAGCTGATGAAGTTTCCGTAGTGGGAGGAGATTAACCATAGAACCATTTTCGATGAAGGCTTTCTGGACATCGATTCAATTTATTATTCCAAACATATATAAGGTTTTTATGTGTCCTTGAATGATGATTTCCAAATATTGATATGTTATGGAGATAAATGTGTGGAATTTTATAGGATTGGTCTATATCTGGTAGAATTCAGTGGCGACCACATCAGCTTCAAACTACTAGGGAATTAACAAAGCTTTGATGAGTGGTTCCCTGAGTCCTGCTGATATATTTAGTGCCTCCATGACCGAGATCTTAGCTTTCACTGAAGCTAACTATTTTTGAATATCATATTTTTGATCTAAAGGTTTCTACATCCCATCTTGGGGATTCTATTCCACATGTGCTTTAGGGGATTGAGCATTTGTGGAAGACGGGTCGACCCTTAGGGTCGGAGCTGTATGAGCTTCCATCCTTTATGGATCATATTGGGCATTTCTTCTCACATGAAAAGGGAAATTACTCATATGTTCTTACTATGATATATATTTTATAAGAATCAGACCGGGTTATATTTTTTGGGTATAGGAGAATTTTCTTATCCCTATCGGATCTGCTGGAGGGTCCTTCCATGGGTTTCTACAATAATAATGGTTTGAGTGGGGGTGCGGCTATAAGAATGATTTTTTCCATGGTTGTAAATTCCTTGATATCTCTGGATCATGTGGATTCTTCCTATGGGAACACAATTGGGTGTAGGGAATTCTGTTTGACAATAATATTCATCATCAGAGAAGGGATCCATCCAGTGGATGACATTGACAGAGTAAAAAACAATCTCCTCTTATGATGATGAATTTGCCTTATCATCTACCTCGGTGGTTCCATTTGGTTGGACGGTTCCCATATCTTCAGAGATTTTGGCATTAAATCTGATAGAGTCAAACCAACTTTGGATTTGGTGAATTTTTCTCTTCCTACACTTTCTTTAAGCCCTTCTAATGGGACTTATTTTTGGGTGGTCTAACTTTGGATGATTGTGGGGCTGATGATGTCATCCGTGTTGCATTAGAAGCTATTAGAGGCACAATCAGTTACTTCACCTATGCCTGGAGGATACCTTGGTCTTGGTTGATTATTTTCCATGTCAAACAACTATTGAAAATTTCCTCCTTTTTCATAAAAACATTTTCCACTCCCCCTCTTCATCTGGGTCTGTGGTGGAAACATATTCCACTTGAACTGGTAGTGGTACCTTCTTTACTTGTATATAATCTATCATCTTTTTTAGGAGGTCTTTTAAGAATAAGAATTTTTGGATATTGTGCCCCAATATCTGGTGGAATGGAGAACAATCTAGATGGCCATCTAGACCAACTTCATCAACCCTCCCCATCTCTGGTAGTCGAATCAAGTTGCAATTCATGGAAGCTATAAAGTAACCAATGAGTTGATCATCTCATAAAAAGTATAATTTATTTATGTATTCCTCAAATTGATTTACTTTTTCCACCCACTTCTCATCTTGAAGGGGTGGGGTTGGATACTTACTTACATATGGCCCTGAAATGTTTGTTGGGAACCTTGGAGACTGGGCTAGTGCATGGGGTGGCTTAAGTGCGATAGATGCCTCTTCAACCCTTCCCACTCTTTTTACTGGGACTGATGGGGATTCTTAGAACTTGATATTAGTCCATTGTAAGAAATGTTCTATATTTTGAGTGATTTTGGAGAAGCCTAGGAACCCACTTGTATATTTCATCAGAATAAGTTGCATTTGCAGCTCATCATAGATGTTGTCAATGCACATGGACGACATCTCATTTTGGGGGAGTGGATAGTTCATGGAGTAAGTCAGTCCCTTCCATATGGATATGAAGTCTGCAAATCCCTCATTTTCTTGCTGTTTTCAGTTCCTGAGATCACTAACTATTGTTTTTTGCAATGTCTATATGAAAAATAATAGGAAATGGTGATACAGATCCTCTCATATTATTATCGAGTTAGCTTGCAAACTAGTGTACTAAAAAAAGGATGAACCTTGAAGGGTTCACACAAAGTATATGAGATTCATAGCTTCTTGTTTCTCTAAGGTTCCCATAATGTGGTCACAATAATAAGAGTAGTACATTATATGCTTCTTCGGGTCCCTTGAGACATTGAACAATGGGAGTACAAGGTTCTCAAAATTTGGCAGCGGTGGAATGTTTCTCACCCAATCTATGTTAGTATTCCATTATGGTTGCATTGGGGTGTGCCACCCATCCATTTATTCCATTCATGTTGTCAATAACTCGATGGTATTCAAATTCCTTTGATGCATGTCCTGTTGGACCTGAACATGAGCGGGTGGAGTGGGAGGCAAGATTAGATGTGCCGACATTTCTGGAACATGAGGTGGATACCTAGCTGGGGGCATCCTTTGTGGATTCGCATAAAATTTGTTCTGACAACTTCCACAATGGTGGGAAATATTGATATCCTCCTGGGATTAGGTTGAGGTAGACTAATAGTCATGACAATACCTTGAATTATTTTTCTAGCCTTGCTTCATCCATCAGGATAAGCCTATTAGTCAGAGGTACATCTGATGGAAGTGTGTATTGATTTCCACCTCGGAAGCGTACCCTATAGGATGGATTCCTCTTAGTAGCTTAGTTTTGAGTCACCATAGCTCTTTCATTTCTTCCTATAATCAATCAAATGTCTCCTCAAGTATGGGTTAATCGTTTTTACGAGGAATAAGAGGTGGTTCGTAGACCTTGTTTTTATTTTCTCATTATTGGGGATTCATGTGGGAGGTGGTGGTGGATTGAATGAAAGGGTTCCAAAATTTAAGAGAAATCTTTGGTTTCTGGTGTGAACACCTATAGGCTTGGTGTGAACTATATTTGAGAGATAATATTCTTCTCTAGTTTCCTCATTATTAGTATTATTTTTATCAAGGTCTGTGTGGCCGATGTCTATGATGTTCACCGATGAAAACCACATTTGGGGTGGCGTATGTGGTGCTGAATGGTTGGAGAGATTCTTGAGTCCACTGTTGACATGCATCATCCCATATTTTCTAGTCTTATGAGGAAAGTTTGTGTTAATATACCTCCATCCTTGTGGGATGGGGTTGATCCCATATTGCAGCGGCTACCACTGCTATTATTGACTTCTTTATCTCATGCATTCCCATGCGGGTGTGAGACAGATGTGGGGTCGGGTCTGCATGTGAATTGTTTTATCTCAAGGACAAGAGAAGTGATTGTATATTGGCTTCCATCAAGAGGTAGGCCTAATGAATGTTCTTGGTGGCCTGGTTTAAGAGCTTCTCGATGTATTTCTCTCATCGGGCCTGATGATTTTGAGACTCACTCAAGGCCGGTTCTTATCAAGCGTTCCACCTTTCATGAGCATGGGATTCATTTGACTTCCATACGAGGATGATGAAATTGAAGGATGTCACTTCCAGTGGGTTTCGTTGGATGGGAATTAGGGTGAAGTGTAGGGATTCGTGTTCTCCCCATCTTCATATATAAACACCAGATGGGGCATTCATGATAAGGAAACACAACTTGTGCAGCACATGGAGGCAGGATATCCCAAGGTTTTTCTTTAGAATTTTTTATTATGGCCACCATAATGATGTAAGGTCTTATAGGTCGATCTAATGGTGGAGCTCTCATAGAACATTAGCATGGTTTGTGTACCCTTCACCGGGAAAAATCCTTATTTTAGCTGGTAGATATTTGTCTTGATATTGAGGCAAATGTTTTGCATACATTCTTCTGACAACTCTTTTGGTATGTTGAACTAAGAAGTGGTTGTGGGAAAATACATCATTGGTATGACATCCCTATCTAGTTGTCTTCTCACAATAAACCTATCTTGTTGTTGTTCCTCTAGGGACTCTTCTACTTGATCCACCCAGTTTGACTACTCCTTAATGATTTCATTCCAGCCAGCAAGGTTAGCGGGAGTATCATTAACATGTGAATGGTACGAGGTTGGCTGGGAAGATGAGTATGGAATCAGTCCATCCAATGGTGGAGAAAGGATATCTATTATAATGGATAGAGTATCCAACACGTTATACTCCATTTTTCCAAGTGCCTTGGAATATGAGGTATTTATCACATTTGACCTGATGAGGGGAGGACCTTCTCACCAGTGTAAATTTTGACTGTGGGGAGGAATTTCACAGTCGCTGTCATGATGTTAAGGACTACCATAATAGATTAGTGTCCGACCATAGAGAGTAATTTGATGGTGTACACCGTGGGGAGGAACTTCATGGTGAACCATAGCATGGGGAGGACCTTCTTACTACTTTGCGTCATTGAGGGGAGGGCCTTCAAAATGACTAAAATCATGGAGACGAATACCATCATAGATTTGTATGTGGGGAGATTATCTCTAGTTTACATTCTGGGTAGGGCCTTCATGATGTACTAAAATTAGAGGATGACCTTCTCATTTCTTGACATCACTATGGGGAGGGCCTTTGTAGAAACTGCCATCATGGAAAGGACTACCATCATAGCTTGATGTCTGACTACAGGGAGAAGCATATCTACAGTGTATAACCTGGGGAGGGCTATTAGGGAGGAAAAAAACAAGGGGATGACCTTCTTAGTGTTTGATATTCTGGTCAAGGGGAGGGTTATCTTAACATGAATAAGGTGATAGGATCTTTTGATTGATCGTTTCTGGCCCACAGGGTAATCCCCTATGGGTGCTCTTGGGGGGGGGGACTTTAGAGCTATTAGTAGAAACATTATAAGGAGGACCTTCACAACTACTACGCCCATTTATATTATTTAGTAATGGTCTCCTAGGATCATGAGCCTCTATTAATAAATGTTTTATGGCATCAAGAAATTCAACTAATAGCACATCTGGATCATGAATTTGATCTTTGTTTTCAGGTTTCCTCTGGTACCATTCATGCTTAGGTTATCTCTTGTAGGAAACTGGGTCCGCCTACTATTCTTAGTGACCTTCATATATGGGACCCTATTTGGTTGGTTCCCATGATGTAACTAGGATACACCAATGAGAATCTTTAGTTCTACTAGGGGTATATGCCTTCCATAGAGTGGACACCATGTTTGATTGGTGTCCCCCAATTTGAATGAGTATTTTTCACAATCCAGTTTTCCTTTTATCATGGAATATGTCCATCAAACCCCCTAGAATAGATAAGGTTTGTGGGTCTACTATGAGTTGAATATCTGATTTTATGGATGAATCAACCTACCCGAGGATACAGGATCGTTGGCCTGACTCCTTAATTTTTTTTACTGATGTAAGGAGGTCTTGACATGATTGGAAGATATAGTATGGGTTCAACGACTGAACCTTCATCATGGAAAAGATGTGTTGAGATACAAATTTGAATGGAATAGGTGTGAATTCCCATTCCAATGTTGGAGTCAAATTTTGTTCCTGCTCCGGTCCTCCATGGGTTTCCAGTGGGCACTGGATGTTCTTCAGCGTCGGGACAAAGGAATGAGTCTACCTCTGGCAATCTTCTCTAATTTCCACCGTATTTGGCTGGTGGACTTTGTTTTTGTGAGAAGTGATTTGCTTCTCCTCGTTTTTTGATGTATATGTCTCAATGGATATATTTTTATCCACATGAATTTGAGTCTACTCATATTTGATTACTACTATATTTGGCTGGTAGGATTCATTGTGGTAGGTAGGAATTTGTAGCTGCCTATGAATTGCCACTGTATTTGACTAGTGGGCTTCCTATGCATTGGTAGTTTTATATGACTTCCCATGGTTTTCTGCCCTATTTTGATGGTGGTCTCGATGTGAATTAGTAGGGATTTGTGCCTTCTTATATCTTTGTGTATTTCTATTTGGATTAAGGGCTTATTGTGCATTGGTTGAGACTTCCTCTGCCTATAATTTTCCACTCTGTCCACATGGAAGGACTAGATAGCACTGTAAGGAATGTGAATTTTCCCATATTGTTCCACCCTATTTCTATGGTGGGATTCATAAGAGCGTGAAGGGATATCCATTTTCTCATAAATTGTTGCTATATTACCATGGAATGCTTGAGCAGGAGGGGTGAAATTGTATGCTTGATCATTATATTCCACTGCGTTTGTGTGGTGGACCTCCTCCTCATGAAATAGGGTGATAAACTTCTACTGATCATAAGTTTTCCTCCCTCAATAGGTTGACTGAGGGTCCCATGTCCATTGGACTTCAATAGGTGACTTTGGTATGGGATCCTATTTAGAGAGAGGATATCAGGTTTTATATCGCTGATGGTGTCGTCCTCTGGCAGGAGCCCTTGAGTGGGGTTCCTGTGCAGTTGGGATGAAGTCATTGGTGTCAAACTTATCTACCTCCTGAAGATAAGGGAGGTATTCATTGTTTCATTATATGGATAGTCTACCAAAACAATTTTAGATGGCCAGTGAAGCCATCCTATGCTTAATTTTCATCCATGGTTAAAGAGGTGGCTAGGGAGATTTCACCATTTGGAGGGTCTGCCTTGCAGCCTCCACCATAGGGAGAGTACCATTTTGGTGGCACTATTTTATTAATGCATTTAAAAACTAGTGTTGAAGATGCTGGGTAGGCTATAGAGCCCTATTTGTCAGGGATCCGCTCACCTGTGTGAATGTTGACCCACATGTATGAGAAATTTTTTAAGATTCCATTTGGATCGAGGAGATCTCTGTGAAATTCCTGTAATATATATGACATATACAGACAAAAAAACACCGTCAAAGTAGAATATCATGATCACATGCATAATTGATGATATTTCTGAGCCCTATTCCATTTTGGATGAAAGGGGCTTATGGTGGGATAATACCACCACCTTGGTTAGGTATTCACATCATACCAGAAAGGAAAAAAAATGGCCTGATAGACAGTCACTAGTTGTCCATTATTATGAAGAGTTCCACATCAGGTATGATGTCCTCGAATGGTCTCCAATGGGTGTATTTGTGGTGACATAAACACCCAATTACCCTTGTATGCATGATTCAAGGACCTTCTTTCCAAAGGAAGTCACTCGTTGGATGACGATTTTTCTAACGACACTTAAAGAGTCCATTGGTCAAGAGGATGGGAGGTCAGAATCATCACACCATTTTGGGGTGAATTATTTCCTAATTAGGAGCTCTCTTATAGATTTATAAAATGTTTATATGTTTGTGAATCCTCGTTTTTTCCCAAGCATGTGTCCACATGTTACCCCTGGGTTGCAAGATTAACTATATATATGCATGGGTTTGGAATTACTGATACAATGGTAGTTTATGCCATATGAGGAGGCCCTTTGGAGTTTATCATCATCTAGGGGGCTGAAATTTGTTTCTCTATCAAGACCAAACCCATAATATGAGCTTCCTACGTATCCTTTTTAGAGGAATTAGAATCCACATAGTTCGGTGCCACTTAACTGTACACATCAGCTTTTAAAATCATGTAACGAAGACCCATCCATGCAGTTTAATGTCATTCTTTAAGGAAATGAAATATACCTCGTCAGGATTTTGTATGGTACTTACATCGAAGTGGCCTAGGATTCTTAGAAGAGGCATGGTCTCCTGGGTGGATATGGATCCACTGGGGATATGGCCTGGTGAACACTAGGGCGATTTGGGTGTTGAGTTTGGATCTTAGGGAGTATTCATATGTATCCCATTTTTTTGGGAATAAAATCCCTCATATTTTGGTTTAAGTTTTCCCTTATACCATAAAGGAGGCCCTATTTGTGGGGGGGGGGGGCATAATTTGGGCTTAATATTTGAATATGATCCTCTTGAACTCAGGACTTCCGACAGGTGTGATACGTATCCTAGTTAGAGCGTGAATCATATTTCTCTTAGTTCATTGGGGTTTGGTGGGGATTCTGGGATCATCGTCAACCTCTAATCCCAAATGAGTCATGCATGGTTTGAGAAACAAGAGGAAGTGTTGGATCTGGTAAACGACACACCTCCCCTTCTCTGTTGATGGAAAAGGAGGATGACGACGAAAGAGGTCAGTTTGAAAACTCGATGAGGGAGAGAGAGTGGGCCTTGAATATACCAACTCTCACCTGTGTTGATATCCAAGATAGTCATATTTGGAAATCTATCAGGACATGTCCTAGTCCAAGCTTGAGAGGAGAAAGAGCATCACCTCCAGTGGAGAGGATAGAGACTTACCTTAGGTGGAGTTCCCTGTTGAATATCATATGGGATTATACTAGAGTATAATGTCATATAGCTTGGATGATGATTAATTAGAGGATAACCATGTTGGGATGTTCCTCCATGCGTCTAACATGAGTGGGAAGGAACATGTAAACAATGATTCTGGAGGATCTCAGATCAAGAGTAATGATATGGAGAATGGAAGCCATTATGGCATAAGGAGGCAGGAAATACCTCTCCTGAGGATGAATTTGTCTCTGGTTGACATAACTTTCTTAGGGAATCATATGCAGAGCCGTCGGGGAATTGTGTGCATAGTCAAACAGAGGTTTCCTCAGGACACTATCCTTCCATTTCTAATGGTCGAGGATGTTTATGAAGATCCGAAATCACCCGGTATAGTATAGTTTAAAGTCATATAGCTTGGATGATGTCATCACAGTTTAATATTGCATTTTTGGGACCAATACCATACAGTTTAATGGCATGTGGTTAGGACGATAACTCACCATTTATGGTTATATAGTTTGGATCATTTGTTAAAGAAACCAAGATTAAATGGATGATAATCAGGTCAGGATGTTCTGACATGCCTTGAATATGAGAGGGAAGGAATGTGAAAACCATGAATTTGGGGGTTCTTGGATCAGGAGAAAGGATACAAGGCATGGAATCCATTGGGTGTACGAATGTAGGAAAGGAATCTCCTGAGAATGGATATGTATCAGGTTGACATGAATTTTTTTTTGGGGAACATATGCGGAGCAATCATGGCATTGTGCTCATAGTCAAGAGGAGGTTTTCTCAAGACATTGACCATCAATTTCAGATTTCCATGGAAGTTTATGAGGATCCGAGATCTCCTAGGATATAGAGTTTTATGAATGGAAAGGATGTGTCCAGGAATGTAAGAAACAATCCGAGTGTGATTTTGCATGGGGTTCTGAATCAACCTAGAATAGGAGGCAGTTGATGGGGTTTTTAGGAGTCTCATGAGGTGTAGCTTGACTCATGGTACTGAAGGGACTAATGTTGGGGTAGCATTAGGGTGAAATAGAAAATATCATCAACCCGATCTGAAAATTTCATGGTGTGACTCTCCATTTTTCACGGGGGAAGTGACGGTAGAGAAGGGACCGACCCGAAGGGCCGGGACCACAGCTCGACAGTGATCCTGAGTAGGAGGGCGGGGGTGTCGGACCTGCTATATGGACCGATGGACGCGTAGGAGTTGGCCGCATGGGATGGTCCGTATAGGAGCATCCATGTAGGGTGCTGGTCTCATAGGAGTTGGCCATGTAGGAGCACCCACAAAGGAGGGCGATTTTAGGGGATAGGGGTTTTTTTTTTTTTTTTTTAATTTTATGGGGTAGGTTTTTTTTTAATTAGGGAAATGGGTCTCTTGAGCGCCACATGGTCCGGCGCTCAAGAGTTTTGGAAGTGGAGCGCCACTTCAAGTGGCGCTCCACCAATTTTCCGGAAAAAAATCTCAGCGCCACTTGAAGTGGCGCTGAAAAAACAAATTCAAACCGTGCAGCGCCACTTCAAGTGGCGCTGCACCCTTCTGCCGAATTCATTCGGCGCCACTTGAAGTGGCGCTGAAACTCCAACCCATCCTATAAATAGGACCCTCGCCCCCCACCCCATTCCTCATTCCTACCTCACCCACCCCCATTTCTCCCTCCCTATCCCTTCCTCTCTCTCTCTCTCTCAAAGTTTTTTCTTGCGTTCTTCGGTTGCGGTGAAGCCTTGCCTCTTCGGTTGCTCTGCCTGTGTACCTACGTCGTCACAAATTTGAGGTAAATCTTTCTTTAAATTTATTTAATAGTTTTATTTAATAATTTAGTTGTTTAATTTATAGAATTAGTATATAATGTTTGTATTTTATAAATAGTATGGTTTTTTTTAATGTAATTAGATAATGAAATGATTAGTTAGTTAAATAATTAAGCATAATTAGTTGATTAATCAATGCTAATTAAGTTATTAATTAATCATAATTAGGTAAATAGTTAAATGTAATTAGATTATTAATTAATGATTATTAGCTAATTAATTAATCATAATTAGCAAATTAATTAATCATAATTATTTAATTAATGAATCATAATTAGTTAATTAATTCATTATAATTAGGTTATTAATTAATGGTAAGTAGGTAATAAATAATCATAATTAGTTAATTAAATAATCATAATTAGTTAATATCATAATTAATTAATTAATTAATCATAACTAGTTAATTAATTAATCATAATTAGTTAATTAATTAATCATAATTAGTTAAGTAATTAATCGTAATTAGGTAATTAATTAATCATCGTAATTAGTTAACTAAATAATCTTAATTAGCTAAGTAATTAATCATTATTAGTAAATTAATTAATCATAATTAGTTAAGTAATTAATCGTAATTAGTAAATTAATTAATCATAATTAGGTTATTAATTAATCATAATTAGGTTAATAATTAATCATAATTAGTTAATTAATTAATCATTAGTAGTTAATTAATTAATCATAATTAGGTTATTAATTAACCGTAATTAGGTTATTAATTAATCATAATTAGTTAATTAATTAATCATAATTAGGTAATTAATTAATCATAAGTAGGTAATTAATTAATCCTAATTAGGCTATTAATTAATCCTAATTAGGTTATTAATTAGTCATAATTAGGTAATTAATTAGTCATAATTAGGTAATTAATTAATCATAATTAGGTTATTAATTAATCATAATTAGGTAATTAATTAATCCTAATTAGGTAATTAATGAAACATAATAGGTTATTAATTAATCATAATTAGCTAATTAATTAATCATCATTAGGTAATTAATGAAACATAATTAGTTAATTAATTAATCATAATTAGGTAATTAATTAATCATAATTAGTTAATTAAATAATCGTAATTAGGTAATTAATTAAGCATAATTAGGTAATTAATGAAACATAATAGGTTATTAATTAATCATAATTAGCTAATTAATTAATCATCATTAGGTAATTAATGAAACATAATTAGTTAATTAATTAATCATAATTAGGTAATTAATTAATCATAATTAGTTAATTAAATAATCGTAATTAGGTAATTAATTAAGCATAATTAGTTAATTAAGTAATCATAATTAGGTAAGTAATTAATCATAATTAGTTAATTAATTAATCAAAATTAGTTAATTAATTGATCATTAGTAGTTAATTAATTAATTATAATTAGGTTATTAATTAATCCTATTTAGGTTATTAATTAATCCTATTTAGGTTATTAATTAAGCATAATTAGTTAATTAAGTAATCATAATTAGGTAATTAATTAATCATAATTAGTTAATTAAATAATCGTAATTAGGTAATTAATTAAGCATAATTAGTTAATTAAGTAATCATAATTAGGTAAGTAATTAATCATAATTAGTTAATTAATTAATCAAAATTAGTTAATTAATTAATCATTAGTAGTTAATTAATTAATCATAATTAGGTTATTAATTAATCCTATTTAGGTTATTAATTAATCCTATTTAGGTTATTAATTAAGCATAATTAGTTAATTAAGTAATCATAATTAGGTAATTAATTAATCATAATTAGTTAATTAATTAATCATAATTATTTAATTAATTAATCATTAGTAGTTAATTAATTAATCCTATTTAGGTTATTAATTAATCCTATTTAGGTTATTAATTAATCATAATTAGGTTATTAATTAATCATAATTAGGTTATTAATTAATCATAATTAGGTTATTAATATATCCTAATTAGGTTATTAATTAATCATAATTAGGTTATTAATTAATCATAATTAGGTTATTAATTAATCATAATTAGGTTATTAATTAATCATAATAAGGTTATTAATTAATCCTAATTAGGTTATTAATTAATCCTAATTAGGTTATTAATTACTCCTAATTAGGTTATTAATGAAACATAATTAGGTAATTAATTAGTCGTAATTAGGTAATTAATGGAACATAATTAGTTAATTAATTAATCATAATTAGGTAATTAGTTAACCATAATTAGGTTATTAGTTAACCATAATTAGGTTATTAGTTAACCATAATTAGGTAATTAGTTAACCATAAGGTAATTAATTAATCGTAATTAGGTAATTAATGGAACATAATTAGTTAATTAATTAATCATAATTAGGTAATTAATTAACCATAATTAGGTAATTAGTTAACCATAATTAGGTAATTAGTTAACCATAATTAGGTAATTAGTTAACCATAAGGTAATTAATTAATCGTAATTAGGTAATTAATGGAACATAATTAGTTAATTAATTAATCATAATTAGGTAATTAATTAACCATAATTAGGTAATTAGTTAACCATAATTAGGTTATTAGTTAACCATAATTAGGTAATTAGTTAACCATAAGGTAATTAATTTATCATAATTATGTTGTTAGCGAAGTAGTTATATTATTCAGTGAAGTAGTTATATTAATCAGCGAAGTAGTTATATTAATTAGCGAAGTAGTTATATTAATTAGCCAAGTAGTAGTAAATTGCCTATGGAATATACCTTTGCATTACATTCTAGGAATGATAATGAATTTAGTTTTCAATCTACCTTGACCTCGGTTTGTAATTGAAGTTATGAACTTGAATTTAGTAGTTCAATATATTTTTTTCATATTAAGTGTTAGAGTTATCATGAAATGATTGCTCTCTTGAGTAAAGTATCCCCGGGTAGAGGGGCTTTGGGTCGGACCACCTACTTTCCTGGAGGCTTGCCTTGTCTAGGAAAGTGAATGGGGTTGGCTATCTGTCGCTCCGGGCTTACTCATGTGGAGACTTTCAATTTCATATAACTCTATGCTTTTACATGACATGTTCGTGTACCTCATGCATATAATGCATGTGGATATGTATAAATATATTTGACTTCTATTTTTGGGTAAGTAACACAAACTTGTGGGTTGTGTAAATAGTTACACATCAATATGGTTTGAACATATTGATTTGGTGGAGGGATTAGGATTCCAACATAAATTACTAGAAGCATGCATACATAAATTGATTCTTTAATCAGATTTAATTAATAACAGTGGTTTCTTTTAGATAAAAAAGATGGTCGCCGCTTATATTTATTGCAACGGTCAAATAATTGAGACAGAACAAGGATGCAGTTATAGTATACATCCAGAAGTTGTTGTGATGCTTGGAGGATGTACTACTTTGGAAGCTGTGCAAAGGAAAATCCATCGGAGGTTAAAACTCGCGAGGAATCAAGTAATAGAGTCCATTACATTCAGACATCTTCAATTTATAGATAGGTTTTGGCATGTGCCATATCCGGTAAATGATGATGATGATTGGGAATATATACTTTCATTGGTTAAGTATATACCTGAGAATCAAATGATGGAGTTGTATGTCACTATAGCTACAATGGAGGTTCCATCGACATTGGAAGTTGACCCATCTCAAATTCATGAAACTATGTCATATGCTCCTTCACATCAAGACGTTCCATCAGCATCAGTAGTTATTCCATCATTTCCATCAGCCACAGTTTCAATGGATAGTCCTCCACATACTTTAGATGCATTGGTTGATGAATTTGAGGATGATGACAATTTTGAACAAGATGAAGAGGAAGTTGAAGAAGAAGAAGAGCATGCGGAAGATCAGTCTGTACCAACTCATGCGAGGTTCAACCGACCGTTGAACCATCCTCCACTATTGGCTTCCTGGTCGACTGAAGGCATGAATCGCTTGCCAGAATTTGATTATTCAGTTATCACTCCCAGTTCAGAATTTCCAGGAATCATTGGTGGCATAAATCGAGTGTCAGATAACGATGTTCTGTATATTGGCAGAGAGTTTGAGAGCAAAGAAGCAATGAAAAATGTGATAAAACAATATCACATTGAAAGACATTACTCATATGTTGTAGAAGAGGCAAAGAGATCTTATTATTTGATCCGTTGTGACAAATTTGAATCGAACTGTCAAATGCGTCTGCGAGCTATTATTGATAACACTTTTCACAGCTGGCGCATCACTAGATTTACTCCACACACATGTGTGAACCCAAGCTTGGCACAGGAACACTCTTCATTAGATGTTGAGTTTGTTTCAACTATTATTGTTGAAATGATTAGAGCATGTCAAGATGTCCCCGTGGTTCTGGTCATTGAGCGAATCAAACAGCTTTTTGGGTATCGAATCTCTTACTGGAAGGCATGGGCAGCACGACAAAAGGCTATTGTGAAAGTGTATGGTGATTGGGATGACTCTTATCGAGTTCTACCACAACTGTTGGAGCTTCTACGCCACAATAATCAAATAGTCTATCGGTTACATACAGTTGAATATGTTAACCAACAGAACCAACTTGACCGCTCAATGGTTGTGTTTGATAGATTATTTTGGACATTTTTACCATGTGTGGCGGCTTTTAGACATTGCAAGCAGTTCATACAAATTGATGGCACATTTCTGTATGGAAAGTATACCGGAACTTTATTGATTGCCGCCACACAAGATGGAAATCGAGCCCCTCTGCCTATAGCATTTGCAATTGTGGAGAAAGAGAACTTCTCATCATGGAGCTGGTTTCTGGCATGTCTCCGAGAGTTTGTTACGGATGCAGAAGGGATTTGTCTTATTTCTGATCGCCACCGTGCAATCAAGGAGGCGATACAGTCTGAGGGTCTTTCGTGGAGACCACCATATGCCCATCATCGATACTGTATTCGACACATTGCCAGCAATTTGCGAAAGAAGTTCAAGAATGAGTCGATGAAAAAGGCAATCTTAAAAATTGGTATGAACATCCTTTTCTGTTTAAAATGTTTTTGTCGTAGTTATTTTCATAACTATTCAGATGACTGCTTGTATGATAGCATATGAGCCTCAACAACAAAGGATGGAGGAGCGTCTTCAAGATATCCACAGAGTGAATCCAGAAGTGTATGATTACATGATGCAAATTCCAAAGCAGAAATGGTCGTTGGCATATGATGATGGGAGGAGATATGGTCATATGACGACCAACATCGTAGAATGTATAAATGGAGTTTTCAAGGGTGTTCGAAAACTACCTATCACAGGTAAATACGAATATTTCAATATATGTTACTCAGAAGAGTTACTATTATAATATAATATTTGTATAATGTCGTAAATCTAAATTTCAGGATTGGTACAAGAGACCTTCTATCGTAGTGTAAAGTACTTTCTGGAACGAGGAAAGCAAGCTGAAGAGGGCTTGAACAGAGGGATGCGCTATGGACACCATTTCCAACGCGAGCTAGATACAATTCTTCAGGAGGCCGCAACTTACCGTGTAACTGCATTTAATCGTCCAGAGCAACGATTTGAGGTCTCTGAGCCCGGTGATGCTATGGCATGTAGCAATGGTCGTGTGCGAGTTGTTTTATTGGAGAAGCGTTACTGTGATTGTGGCAACTTTCAGGCACTGAGATATCCCTGCGGCCATGTGATTGCTGCATGTGCTTACGTACACGTATCTTGGGAGCAGTTCATTGATCCAGCTTATCGACTCGAGAGCATCAACTCCTGCTACAATACTCCGTGGATGCCAATCGGGGAATATCAGAATTTTCAGCTGCCTGATGGCGCACCCACGCTTCTACCAAACAGCAACAGACTTCGACCTAAAGGGAGGCCAAAGTCGACTCGTATTCGGAATGAGATGGATTGGCCTAGTGAACATCCAGCTGGACGGCGGTGCAGCATATGCCGCCAGGAAGGTCATACGAAGACACGTTGCCCTAGACACATAGGGCAATCATCTAATGGTTAAAATGAATCATGTATTCTATCAGTTACTGTAAAACTTTGTACATGTAATTATTTTTATCATTTCACCATTTTTAATCATATTTGTCTTACTTGTAAATAGGGTAATTTTTTGAAAATGTACCACGATTTCACGTGACATTTTTTGTCGAACGATCAACATTACATGAGTAGCTTTAAACAAACAACACCAACTCAAAAAAAGGAATGTACCTGTATAAGAAAACAAAACCATTTGAAGGGAGGTATTATACCATCAGGAAGAGAGATTCTAGAAATGTGCAATGTTATGACAAACCTTTAGATGAAATGTGTCAGTTCCCCACTAGATGTGCATGTTTCTTCAAAATTTTCAGGCTGGAGATAATCCACCATAGGTTTCACATAGCCTTATGTCTTCCATGGATTAATGTCAAACACTTCAACCAATTTGTTTACTTTATGGGGAAGTAAAACCTCATTCCTTTGAATATGCACATTACCATGAACATATAAAATCATAATTTTGCAAGGAAAACTACTAATCTCATGTTCACTGAAATACCCCTTAACGTAAGAATGATACAAATAGTGTAAGTACCCAATAACAAGATTCCAATCCATTTTGAAGGATAATGGGGATGACAAGGAAACATCAACCCCCAGGCCCACCCCTTCCACCCATTCAACCAACTTCGGTAACTCCTATAGAAGTAGTTTTTCAAAAAAATGAAATGTCACACCACCACAGCTTTCTACATCCATATTAACCCCCCAATTCAGTTTCATTAAATGTGGACAGTTCCCATTTTTACCAAAGTCAATGATGCACTATTAAACCATCACTTTTCAACCCCCGCCTCAAAAATACAAAATGCTTTGAGGGATGAGAAATGATTCGGTGTATTTTAGAACATTGAAATGTGTCGAATCATTTCTCATCCCTCAAAGCATTTTGTATATTTGAGGGGGGGGGGGTTAATAGTGCATCATTAACTTTGGTAAAAATGAGGGCTGTCCACATTTAATGAAACTGAATTGGGGGGTTAATATGGATGTAGGAAGCTGTGGTGGGGTGACATTTCATTTTTTTGAAAAACTACTTCTATAGGAGTTACCGAAGTTGGTTGAATGGGTGGAAGGGGTGGGCCTGGGGGTTGATGTTTCCTTGTCATCCCCATTATCCTTCAAAATGGATTGGAATCTTGTTATTGGGTACTTACACTATTTGTATCATTCTTACGTTAAGGGGTATTTCAGTGAACATGAGATTAGTAGTTTTCCTTGCAAAATTATGATTTTATATGTTCATGGTAATGTGCATATTCAAAGGAATGAGGTTTTACTTCCCCATAAAGTAAACAAATTGGTTGAAGTGTTTGACATTAATCCATGGAAGACATAAGGCTATGTGAAACCTATGGTGGATTATCTCCAGCCTGAAAATTTTGAAGAAACATGCACATCTAGTGGGGAACTGACACATTTCATCTAAAGGTTTGTCATAACATTGCACATTTCTAGAATCTCTCTTCCTGATGGTATAATACCTCCCTTCTCATCTCACCTTACCAAGAAAAATTATCTAGAGCTTTTGAGGTTGATTTATACTCAGGGGCATGACAAAATTGCAAAGATGTTTCTATTGTTACTAGACACATAGGGCAATCATCTAATGGTTAAAATGAATCACGTACTCTATCAGTTACTGTAAAACTTTGTACATGTAATTATTTTTATCATTTCACCATTTTTAATCATATTTGTTGTACTTGTAAATAGGGTAATTTTTGGAAAATGTACCACGATTTCACGTGACATTTTTTGTCGAACGATCAACATTACATGAGTAGCTTTAAACAAACAACACCAACTCAAAAAAAGGAATGTACCTGTATAAGAAACCAAAACCATTTGAACTATTAAATGAAAATGTCATCAGTTTTTTATAATGAAAGATGAACTTATAGTGACTACAAAACAAAAACGAGGAAACTCTGAACGTCTTCACCCCAACACCCCAACACGGGAGACAACAACTAACCCAATGTGTTTATGCTTCTTTCAAAATTATATGCTAAATTACATATCTTACATGATAAAAGTCATAACTTACATGAAATTAATGTTTTATTGTTTGCACATTCAGATGGAGCAGCCACTTTTATCTTGCCAGGAGACGCACGTGTCGCGCGATGTGTTGGCGCGACGACCTGTTAGACATCTTCATGTTCGGAGAGCGCACCGTTTTCATCATGAGGCACCGCCGGCATCTATTTGTCCATACCTTAGACGTGCAGGCTTTTATGGAGTCGCTATGTGTGACTTCAAGACCATCGACCATCATTTGATAGCTGCATTGGTTGAGAGATGGCGGCCAGAGACACACACATTTCATCTCCCAGAGGGGGAGATGACTATTACATTAGAGGACGTTGCCTACATGCTGGGGTTACCTATCCATGGAGATGCAGTTACGGGGGCCAGTACCGGCGATTGGGTTGCAGTCATACAGAGGCTGCTAGGCATTGACGTCATCGGCGCACGGGGTGTCCTTCAGGGTTCGCGCTTGCGAATGAGGTGGCTCGATCAGCATTTCGACGTCATTCCAGATGATGCAGACGAGGAGACGCTTCTTCAGCACACACGTGCATACATTTTGCGGCTGCTCGGAGGCATGTTGTGCGTCGACTACTCCACCGCTTTGGTACACATGATGTACCTCCCATTACTTGAGGATCTGGATCAGACTGCGACATACAGTTGGGGATCCGCTGTATTAGCACATCTGTACAGATCTCTCTGCACCAGTTGTCAGGCCGATTCACATCAGATTGCAGGTTGCATGGTGTTAGTACAGATGTGGGCCTGGGAGCGTTTTCCACGCATCGCTCCTCGAGTTGTCGCACCGCTTGCACCGGAGCTGCTTCAGGACTGTCCTCGGGGACGATGGTATGTCTACGTCATTACTTTCGGTTATTTAGTACTTTTGTTATTGTTTTTTATAAACTTACCGTAGGTTACTCTTTTTTCACCAGGTGGAGTCAGTCTCAGAAGTTTGCACATACTCCGAGACATAGTGTGCACAGCTTCAGACAGATATTCGATGCTATAGTGCCGGCTGATGTAAGTTAAATAGTACTTTTTTGTAAGAAAATTTGTTTTGTTATCACTATTTTAAGTTATTTCAATATAATCTCAGTAAAATTATCATGCTATTATATGACTTATTTTTTGAGTTTACATTTCAGGTTTCATGGACTCCTTATACAGGTTATGTCTACGCATCACTTCCACTATACTGCACATCTTTGGCTGGAGATCGTGCTGCAGTAGTACCACTCATTCACTTCCACATCGTTGAGTGGCACCAGCCAGACCGGGTCATGCGCCAGTTCGGTTTTATACAGCATATCCCCTTGGCACCGCGACAGTCTACCGAGTTACATTCGATTGTGCTTATAGGTAGACAGACGACAGACTGGCGGCGACATCATGCATCTTATATCCAGCTTTGGGACAGGCGTGCCCGATTCAGTATCT
This sequence comes from Viscum album, assembly GCA_963277665.1. Classification (NCBI taxonomy): domain Eukaryota; kingdom Viridiplantae; phylum Streptophyta; class Magnoliopsida; order Santalales; family Viscaceae; genus Viscum; species Viscum album. Next base: position 600,538,852 of record OY728125.1, read on the forward strand.
TTCCACAGGGATATATCACATCACACTCTGATTTATCTGATCAGGGGGATTATGCACACTGGTATCGACGACATACCATCATGTACCTTACACGTCAGGGGATTGGCATTCAGCGATTGGTATGTTTACTAAGATTTATTAATTTTGTTTAACTCATTTTTGATATTAATTTGATTGTCATTTCATTTGCAGGCAGACGCCATTGGTCAGCTTGCACATTCCACGCAGCCTCAGGAGCATGCATATATTCTGCGGGAGGTCGTTCATCGGGATGTGGTGGCTCTATTGGATCATCTCCGGTTGATACGTGACAGTTTTTTTGATGAGGAGCCACAGATATATCCTGATCCATATCTTCAGGCAGAGGCACCTGAGGATGACGATGTCCCTGCTATGCCTGCTGAGGAGGATGCACCGCCACCACCGCCGCCAGCTGGACGACAGAGACGAGCACATCCGGGGGGGCAGAGGCGACCACATCGACATCCGAGAGCGGCTCCTGCAGATGTCGTCGCACCACAGACAGACGATCTCGCCCAGCCGACTGATGATTTTGCACAGCAGGGAGACATTTATATACCGCATATGGCATCTCCGCAGACTACTATGGACTTCGATCTGGGTGCAGTCACACAGCTTATGGCGGCCCCCTCTCCTCCCGACGAGGCCTTCTTCAGTACCCCATTTCTACCATTTATAGGAGCTTCAGAGCCATATGTCACCCCATATGGTTTTGGGGCATCCTCACATGATTTTGGGGCGTCCTCACATGATTTTGGTCAGTCCTCTACACAGCATCATGAGGAGGCACCAGAAGCACCGGAACAGGAGGAACCTGCAGAGAGGACACCTGAGCGACATGGACGTCGGACGCGGAGAGGACGTGACATTCAGACACCGCGTTGTGGTACCGGGGGGCATCGTCGTTGATGTTTTTGGATGTGATGTTGTATATATTAAAAAACTTATTCACTATGATAAGTAATTGTTGTTTAAGTCAAACAAGAAAATCAAAAATCTATTAAATACAAACTTATTTCAATTAACTATTAAATTATAAAGTACAGGTACAATATAAACAAAATTTGTCACAGCGAGTTAACCATTAATAATTAATAATTATAATGACAAATAATAATTAATAATTAATAATTATATTACTAACTAATTAATTATTGTATATAAAATAATAATATTTTATAGACGTTCAAAGTCACATAGTTGAAACATTTTTAAGTTACAACTAGGTGGTTTTGAAAGCCTATAAAATATTTTCTATCGACATTTTTTACGTAATTTTTTTATTTTCATCTATTCAGTATATGTTTAATCCAAGTTTCAAGTTTCATTCATATTGGTCATATGAATTATGTTTTATAGACGTTTAAAGTCACATAGTTGAAACATTTTTAAGTTACAACTAGGTGGTTTTGAAAGCCTATAAAATATTTTCTATCGACATTTTTTACGTATTTTTTTTATTTTCATCTATTTAGTATATGTTTAATCCAAGTTTCAAGTTTCATTCATATTAGTCATATGGATTATGTTTTATAGACGTTCAAAGTCACATAGTTGAAACATTTTTAAGTTACAACTAGGTGGTTTTGAAAGCCTATAAAATATTTTCTATCGACATTTTTTACGTAATTTTTTTATTTTCATCTATTCAGTATATGTTTAATCCAAGTTTCAAGTTTCATTCATATTGGTCATATGAATTATGTTTTATAGACGTTTAAAGTCACATAGTTGAAACATTTTTAAGTTACAACTAGGTGGTTTTGAAAGCCTATAAAATATTTTCTATCGACATTTTTTACGTATTTTTTTTATTTTCATCTATTTAGTATATGTTTAATCCAAGTTTCAAGTTTCATTCATATTAGTCATATGGATTATGTTTTATAGACGTTCAAAGTCACATAGTTGAAACATTTTTAAGTTACAACTTGGTGGGTTTGAAAGCCTATAAAATATTTTCTATCGACATTTTTTACGTAATTTTTTTATTTTCATCTATTCAGTATATGTTTAATCCAAGTTTTAAGTTTCATTCATATTGGTCATATGAATTATGTTTTATAGACGTTCAAAGTCACATAGTTGAAACATTTTTAAGTTACAACTAGGTGGTTTTCAAAGCCTATAAAATATTTTCTATCGACATTTTTTACGTAATTTTTTTATTTTTATCTATTTAGTATATTTTTAATACATGTTTTAAGTTTCATTCATATTGGTCATTTAGATAATATTTTATAGGCTTTCAAAGTCACATACTTGAAACATTTTTAAGTTTCAAGTAGGTGGTATTGAAAGACTATATGTTTAACAATATTTCAATTTTTTTATAAATAGTTACTTATAACTATGTAAATATATACATGTATAAATATATAATTATATATATACAAGTATAACTATAATTACAATATAATTCTAAATATAATTATAAATATAATTCTACACACACACATACACACACACATATATATATATATTTATATATGAATATTAAATATATTTATAAATAAATTTTAGATATATATGTAACAATATTTTTATAATTATATATTTTAAATATATTCATATTCATATAATTATAAATATTTATATTTAAAGATTAGTTTATAATTATATAATTACAAATATATTTTTTATTTAAAAAATATATATAAATAGATTTATATTTATAAATATTTATTTTTAATTATATATATACATAATTATATTTATACACACACATATAATTATATATATACATAAATATAATTTCATAATTATATAATTATAAATATAATAATAATTAATTTAGCATTTTTAAATACATATTTATAAGATTATTTTTAAAATTTTATTTATTTATTTTGAAATTATTTATTAAAAATAGATGAGGTGAAAAACAATTAAAAAAAAAGAAAAAAAAAAAAAGGGTGGCAGCGCCACTTGAAGTGGCGCTAGCCACCCGAATTGTTGAGCGCCACTTCAAGTGGCGCTCAACAAACCCATTTAGCTAATTAATTCTAACCTAGACCCATTTTAATAAAAAAAAAAAAAAAAAAACCCATCCCGGCAAATTTGCCCACAAAGGAGTGTTCATGAACCATTTTCCACGTAGGAGATTCTGTGTACTGTGTTGTCCACATATGATCATCCATGAACCACTTTCAGTATAGGATATTCCACGTACGGTTTTCCTAAAAGGGTCGTATGTCAATAAATTTCCGTGTAGGAGCTTCTGCGTAATGGTTTTCGTAAAGGGTCATCCATGAACCAGTTTATGCGTAGGAGCTTCTGCGTACTATTTTTCTTAATGGGTTGTCTACAAACCACTTTCCGCATTGGATCTTCCATGTACTATTTTCCGGAAAGGGTCATCCGTGAACAACTTTCTGTGTAGGAGATTTCACGAACCATTTTCCACATAGGATCATCTGGATACTGTTTTTTATTCATTAACGAGGTTTATAAATGATTCCCCATTTCTACAAACGACACTTCCTCCACGTGTTATCATCTTTGGAGTGTATTCTATGTACTGTTAATGGGATGGAGTCCACGAAGCGCCGCTCACAGATGGTTCACGGGATGGATTTTGGGAACTAGTTTGGGTGCGGTAGGGATTTCTCTCGCACCCTTTATATTTTTATCCATTCTTCATCCCTTTTTTGCCAATCATGGGAGCTCTTCTCTACTCTCACTCGGGGTTTATTTATAGACCTGATGCGCTGGATTGATGGGCCATGTAGCACCTTTAGTGGAATCCCATGGATAACTCCTTGATCCACAGCTGACTTTGTTAGCAGGGCTGTCATTTACAGGCACTGGGGATGCCACCTCATCCTGCAAACTGAATATTTTGTGGGGGAAATGCATACACCGTGGTGGAAATCTTCACCCCTATTTCACCAATGACACCATTCGCGGGAGCCGGTGTTGGTACCTCCTTTCTGTGAACTGCTTGGTTCGTAGTCGGTGCTTTCCACGTACCATTCCTAAAATTTAGTATCTGAATGGATTTAGTCCTTTTCCAATTTTTTTCGAATATTCCTTCCAATTTTATTTTCATCCTTTTTGAATTTGATGGATTTTTCTTCATCTTGAATGTGGAATTTTTAGGACCCAACAAAAATATATATTTTTTAAACTCTAATATTCTTATTTTAATATTGTTAAAATGTCATTAATGATCATATCAACCCAAAATGATCTCAATTACATTAATATTAGGTCTATAAAATTTAAAGGCATTATTTCTCAAATAAGTTTTTTGACTAAAACATATACTTTCCATAAATTTCTTCAAAATGTCCTTATTCTTGGTAGACTCACATCACATAAAACCTAAAAATATTTGTTCAAGACTTTGAACATATGATAAAACTTAATCTTATAATCCCATCATGGTATTCATAACACTGAAGTTAATTAAGACACATTTGATTATAATATTTTACAAAATATATAGATGTTTCATGATTATTATAATCAAAATAACAATTGGAAAATATTTCTACAAAAAAAATTCTTGAATCTTAATACTTCATCCATTTTATTTCAATATTGGTCCTTCCTTGGTCTATGGTTCAACCTAGGTCATTCATTTTCATTATTTATTCAGATCATTTATAAGGGTTTGTAAAGAAAATGTGAATTACCTTAAGAATATCTCCTGGGAGTGTCAAACCAAATGCATAGAAAGGTCATTTGTCATGTTCAAAGTAACAATTGGGTCAAGACCAATGTTCTCTTTTCGGTGTTATTACCCTAGGTACATCTATACTAGACCACATCTACTTGTAGTATATAGACATGGATGTATTGAAATAAAAAATCACATAATATCCATCTTACCAAAACATTATGATTTTATTTTATAATTAACCTCTAATTAAATTATAGGGTAATATTACCTAATTCATGTTTTCCTAAATCTAGTTCATATGGTTTATACTAAAATTTCTCTTATAAAAGTTGCAGTGACTCTGACCTCAATATCCTAGATCTAGTTCCGTACTTCATTATATTAGCATGAGATACATGGAATCAAATCCTAAAAGAAAAAAATAGTTTAGTAGTCTTCGTAAACTAGATACATTCATGATTCAAAAATTACACTAGAATACAAAAATTAAAACACATCTTTTTCCAATAATAACTTTATTCCATCTAGCATATCCCTGCATATGTATCATATTAAACTTCATGAAATACTTGGGAAATGAATAAAATAGGATTACCTCAAATTTTTAGTAAGGCTTAAGTACATTCGGAAGAAAACATGAATTAACAAGAATAATCAATATGGGAAGGTAAATAACTTAACACAGATTCCATTTAAAGAAAATGACTACAGGAATAAAAATGGAATAATCAATATGTTAAGGTAAATAATTGAGCACAAATTCTATATAATCAATAATATGATATTGAATTGCATCCAAATATAATATCATTGTGAAATTCTCCTTGATAATAATAATAAAATTATGAATGAATTCAATGCTTAATTATTGGATTCTATATTTCCTAGGTAAATGATACCTTTACCTCCAAGACCATTTACAATATTTTTTTAACATGCTACTTTCAAGACCTTTCATAATAAAGTTTTAAAATACTAGTTACAAACACATAAGGTTTGTTTCCGACTGATTTCATCTCATGAGACTACTGATGCTTCGAGGGAATCATATTAACTAGTCTATAACCCATGTCATACTAGTCAAAATCATTCCTCCTATATCAAATAATCAATTTAATTTTTAAACAATGTGACTTCTCAAATATCCCTATTGAGTAATGGATAAACATTTATCAACATTTCCTTTGTTAACCAAAAATAATTCAATGTAAACCTTGTATGTAATAATGGTATAAAGTTTAGTAAATAAACATATCCATGATAAATAATATGGATATTTAGGGAAAATTTAATTTCCAATGCAAAGTGAATAATCCATGTGAATGTTAACGAACACAATAATGGATCAAGGAAGTGAATGTCAATACTTTCCTTGGTCAAAATGATCTTAAACCATCCAGAGGAAGAATAAAGATGATATCAATATAAAACATACCCATTTTAGAAATCATAAATGGTTTTCATTTCAAAATAAAAACACCATTAAAATTTATTTAGAAATATTCTTGAGGAAAATATCATTTTTATTTTGAAAAACATTTTGAAAATCCTTTTATTTTAAAATCAATTTTAAAAACTAAAATTTCAGAATATATTTTGAAAATATTTTTTATTAAAAATAATCATTGAATCTTATAAAAAATATTGATAAAATTTCAGTTGTTGTTGTGGATAGAGAATTGATTAATTCCATAAACATTAAAATAATGTCTCCATTCATTTTTTTGAAAAATGAAAAACAAGAATTGTTTTGAAAAATACATAAATATTAATTTGAAATTTTTTTAAAGAACAAAAATGTGTGAAAATTAATTTTATAAATAATTTTTAAAATCATAAAATATATTTGAAATCATTTTTGGAAAACATGGTTTTTGAATAAAATAATATTTCCAATCGAATAGAGAAGAAGAACTATATTTTCTTAAAAAATCTCTAAAACATTATAATTAAAAAATGGTTAATATGGTAATATGACTCAGAAATATCATGAGTAACCATAGGAGAATATAATTAAATATTTATTAAAAAATGATAAAATAATTCCCTTTAACAGATCTTTATGAATAAAAAATCTTGATTAAAATGAGAATGTGAATAAACCCTTAAAATCATCATAAATTCGAAGTGAGAATAAATCAGTTAATAGATTATGCACATAACCTATAAATAAAAATTAAAAAAGCGTTAATAAAAAAATATATAGTCAAAATTCATTATACACATAATCATAGAACATAAATTAAGAAGTAATATAACACAATAAAAGGAATTTTAGTTATGAAATTCCAAACCACTTGGTAAATTTTAATTTAAATCCACTTTGATGAAATAATTTAAACTAAAATATATAATAAATTGAATAATGAGGTATTATCAATAATACATATCAAAGTGGAATTATATACATGATGTAAAAAATAGGTGGATAAAATTACAATATTCCTCAATGAATGAAATTGAGAAGAAATCCATTAGATTATGCTTCCTTTTGGTTGAACATGATTTAACCTTCTATATAGTAGTTTTAACCATGTCATTAACTTATTATAGAACCACATAATTATTTATTATATCATATATGATCCTTTTATGACATATTCTTACCCATTACTCAATAATCATTCACTAGTTTTATTGTTTTGGGTGTTAATTGCCTTCTTTTTTCATGCATGTTTTATTATGAATGTTCTAGTTCTTGCACATAATATATAGTTTCATTACCTCCATAATAATAATAACGAAAAAATTATCATATTTTTACAAAAATTTTACTTTCAAAACAAATAATGATTGTTGGTTTTTAAAAATGAAGTATGTTATGATAATCGAGATGGTAGGCCATATGTACGCATGAGTAACATTTTTATTTATAAATAATCATCATGGAAAGGAGGAAAGTAGAATTTTAATTTTAAATAGTTATCATAATATCATATATATAATATTATATACTTATATATATCATCAATGTGGTGTGGTGATTAAAAGAGAGTCACATTGCTTCTTGAAGGTGGTAGTCCACACATACACGAACGATGTTATCATCTTTACATGAGTGAAACGGAAAGAAATAAAATGATGTATATTTTCATTAAATAATGATAAATATTTATTTAATATAATAATAATTTCATGTAGATAACATATAATCATTAACATTTGTCCTTATCACCTTTCATATAAAGTTTTAGTGAAAGACCAATCACATCGCTTCGCGAGGTGATAGTCCACCATACACACGAGCGATATTATTATGTTTCCTACAAAATAAAGTATAACAAGTTATATATGATATAATGAATCTATATGTATAATTATGTTATATATATATCATATATATAATTTTTACCCATAATAAAACCAAACCTTGAATGGTAGTAATAGAAAAACGAATGACATCAGTTAGTGAGGTGATAGACCACTGCACATATGAATGATGATTTCATAACCCATTTTATGGAAGTGGATATGGTTTTAGGTCATGGATTTATTATAAAAACAACCCAGTATATGGAATATATTTATGTTATTATATCTTAATGTTATTATAAAAATTTAATTAGGTGTATAAAAAAGTAAAAAAAAATACACTTGTTGAAGAACATTACCACTTCTTTGGGTATCCTTTATATAATTATTCTAAAGCCTTCATAGGATGGGTTTTTTCAAAAAATAAGGATTATAGGATTAGGTTAGGTAAGGTAATAAGTTAATTATTTAGTTATTTTATGATTCAATGTGGTTTTATGGTGTGAAGTGGAGAGGAGAGGGGATTTCCTTTTATAAGTAGGGCGATTAGCACAGTTGTATTTTTTTTGAAAGACTGAACTCCACCCATGGTTTTTTAATTTAAACACGAACCATTAATGGTACATTATTTATTATTTAAGGGATAAGGTCTATATATTTCAATACAACTAGTTTTTGAAACGTTTTTAGGCAACATTTCCCAATAGTATAATGTTTAATCCCGTGGTAAACATATTTTTACCTTAATCATTATAATTAATTTTAATTATGTTTCACTAAAAAAATTGATCCAAAATTAAGTTTTAATTATTATAAATTATAAATTATTCTGATTCCAAATATTGAATCCATTTGTATAAATTAAATTCATAGTAGCATCAAAAATTAATTTAGAATTAATCCTGTAGATTCAATGAGAAAACAAGTTTTTAATGTGAAACATTTTCAAATATTTATAATGTTTTTATATCTACATTTAATATAAAAATGATTAAAATGAACTAAATTGGGTTAATTGAGATATATTTGAACTATATTTTCTTTAAAATCAATTAAAAATATTGTCTAACATTACAAATTATTTAAATGATCAGATAATTTTCAATTAAAATCTATTATTTTTCACTATTCATAAAAAATGAGACTTCTCAAGAAAATCCCAAAAAATAACTATATAATAATTTTGGTATTAATATTTTAAAAATGAAATTTATTTTTTTTATAATTTTTCTAAATGTGTTAAAATTGTATTTTAAATTATGTGCAAAAATCACTATTAAACTGTCTTTTAGAAAAAAATACTATTTTTTCAGAAAACATTTTTTTTAATTTTAAATAATTATTATTGTTAATTATAATCAATGGATAAAAAATAAATGTTTCTATAATATATATTTTCATAATTTATTTAATCCTATTAATACCCTCCATTCCAACAGTTATGAAATAATAATCATATTAAGTAACAATATTAATTATATATTGTTATTTGGTTAAACTATGTCTTGTGTTTAAAACACACTATCAAAGAAAATTGAGGTTACATGTAATAAAAGATAAGCTTAGTGTTGTATTAATTTAATCAAAAAATGATTTAATTTATTTAAAATATTAAATATAGTATAATGAATCTAGATGTTATATTACTTTCTATGCTTGGTATTTCGTGTCATATGATCTATCAAATATGATGTTCATATTTTAAAATTTTGAGGTGTTACATTTTATCTCTCTAAAATTATATTTCACCTAGTGCAAAATATAACTCTAATTTAATATAATCACTCATTTTCGCTTCTATTTTATCATTTTAAATATTTTTGGTGCCATCTACAATAACCAAAAGAACATCTACATTGAGGTCTTTACAATCCTAGATTTATTCTTCTTCTATTTCCATTAAGCTATTATTATCTCATGAAAGTATTTTTTTCATATTGAATAATTTTTACATAGTAATCCTTATTCCCTATATTTTATATGGATATTTCATTTTGTATGTTCATCAGATTCAGAATTATCTTTAAATAACTTGGGACAAATTTATATCAGGTTATATACTATTCCACATAGAGTGAACTCAACTGGAAGTTAACATTTGATATTTTCTTTTACACTTTTTTGATTCATGGAATTCACTGACACTAATTCATCAAATTATTATTCTTCTTCCAGATTTTGTTCCATGATATCTTTCTTCAATACCTCAATTTCCACTTCCCAATACATTTATTTTTCCACAATCTCATCATTAATATTCATCATCTCAAAATCAATAAGTGTATTGTGAATATTATCCAACACAAGTTCCTTTGAGTCTTTATCCAGTATTAAAGGTATGATTGAATTAAATCATGGTTTAAATATTCTATAGATTAAAATAATTATTTTCACATCATCAGGGGGATAAATGAGTCAAAAAATATATTATACAATCACATTTACTTGATCAGACTTTGCATCTATAAACTCATTCAGGGTTTTCCTAAGGTCCTCATACTTATTCTATGAAACCTATAATTAAGCTTATTATACTTTTAATAAACCTTAATATGTATTAATAATAAATTTTTAAATGGCGTGTGATGATTTATATGAAATAAAATTCATGTATACTGTGTTGTTTAAGGCCCCCAAACCTATTGATCTCCTTAGAATCAACATTTAACTCTTCATGATATTTCATTAATAAGGTACCACTATCCATACTGACTAAGATTCTATGAATTTAAGTTGTATAATCATCTATGAGAAATGATCAAATGTAGTGATATATTTGATTCTTCCATAGTTGAAAGTTAGGTCCATCAAATACCAGAATACCTTTGTGACATACTTCTTCCACGAAATAAAAATAATGTAAGTCAAGTAAACATAACTCAAAGAAAAATTTATATCAATATAGAGAAAAACATCCAAGACAAATAACGTTTCATGGATACTATTTTTAGGCCCATGAGGATATTTGTTGAGAGATAACCCTTGGGGATAAATCTAGGTACGAAACTCATGCCAACAAGATCACTTATTCCAAAAAATCTCATATTCATATTTGATCTCCAAGTCACTGTTATTATGGATTTATTTAATTTCTTATTTCAATGATTATATGATTATTATATCTCTTTTCTTTATACCGTAAGAAATATTTGATCAATGATTTCTTAACTGCCACTTAAAAATTATATCTTACAGAAAATAAGTAATGAAAACTAAAAAAACAATTATTTTACTTGGTTTACCCACAAAATTAATCCAAGGAATATAAAATGGAAATTAGTTAACATACTATAATTCATAAAATTCAAAATTTGGTGGTGGATTTAGTCTTAAGAATTATAAGCCTGAGGTCACTACCATTTACAAGGATTTGGGATAGCTTAATAACTCCAAAGGGTCGCTCCCATCACTCCTCTCTTTTTATCAGTACTTCTAAAATGAAATAACCACTATAAATACAAACCAAGACAAAAAACATCACTATTATTATTGATTCACCAAATATGGATAGTTACTCATTTATATCCACGTGCTCCTCCATAACATATTAAATAGAAATATGACCATAAAAAGTTTCACCTTTCTAAGAGTCATCACAGAAACTCCCAATTTATTTGTATTTATAAATATCATAGAGGAGTTAAAATTATGTACACTATTTTTACATTCTCCACATTAGTAATTACTCTTCTTCTCTCATCATAATTAGATCTAAAATTTTTCATCCACTTTTCCTATGTCATGATCCATCTTCTTTTAATTTAAGATAGATAGCACTACCCCTTTTCTACCAAAAGTATTGTGACAATTTATTGTGTAATTTAATCTAATAGGGTTGAGTCAACTCTTTAAAAATTACACCATAGCTACTCATTTTAAACACTAGCCAAATACAGAAATAACTGGATCAAAATGTGAAACTCTGTTAAATTAAAGATCCAAAAAATATAGCGGGATATCATTCTAAATTACCCAGATGATTACATCATGATCCTTAAATTCTTTTCAATTGTAAAATTTATTATAATGTGGATTTATTTTACGGTTTGGATACCTCTAAATATGAAGAACCGTTGAAATATACCTGTTTCGGTGCGGATGTGCGTCAGGTTTCTGTTCCGACGCTGTTCCGCCAAGACGCGTTCGCGCGTGCGCCCGTCGACCCGAGGGGATAGGCGCGCGGCTTGTGGCCCCGCAGTCCCGCTTTCCAAAGGCGGGCGGCATCCGTCCCTTATTCAGGGGCGTCTGCTCCTTGATCGAAACCAGGATGATGGGATGTCGGCTCCTCCTTCCGTGGACGACTCCGCGGAACTCGTCGCCTAATCCGGGTCTCCCTCATAGATTTAAGAATGTTCGTGAATCTCGTTCCCGGCGCCATATCTTCATGGACACCGGTTAATTACGCTGCTTCCGCCCGGACGCTCCAAGGAGTCTGGTCGGGGCAGCAACCTGCGGTGAGGATACCGGGTAGCTCTGGGTGTTGGGGGCGTGTCTTAACACTGCGGCTCTGCATGTCTTCCTTCCATCCCTAATAGGGCTTCTCGAAGGCGTGATGACCTGAGGCATCCCGCACTGGGTGCGGGGAACTGTGTTACCTGAGGTTTTCCTCAGCTTCCCATGTTTAACACGGGGCATGCCGCGAGTTTAACGTCCAGCGGGGACGGCATCGGACTGATCAACATGAGGAGTGGATCAGATGACAGAACCCCTTGCGGGGAACCTCCGATGCTGGGGCCAGCACATGGGCGGCTTCCCGAGTGAAGTGGAGTGGAATGAAATGGCATGACCCCACCGGGATGTGGCGGCCTGGGTAAGGATCAGGATGGATGATGGAGTGAAGAGCTTGGACCCCGTAGGGGCTTCCTACGTACCGCGCGTTAGCGCGGATCAAAGTCAGCGTAGTTCGGATATACAGTTTAACGTCATGCTGGACGTCGGCAAGCCGACTCACGAAGAGGTCGAGGCTGCCGGGCGGAGGATTGAACCGAATCACCTCGCACAGAGGGGGATGGAACAGCCGGGTGGATCAACGCGAATGTGAACCCAGGAGGGGTCCACTGATGGACGAACCGACGTGAATACGACCGGGACGACCAGGTGGTGGGCTTGAACCTCAGGGAGGCTTCCTACGTACCCTGTTTAGGGGACAGGGATCAAAGTCCACGTAGTTCGTTCTGTCAGGACTTACACACTGAGGCAGCCCGGATGCGGAAAAGCTCAGTTGGAGAGGGACTTGGGCCGAAGGTGAGAGACCTCGATCCCTGTCACGCCCTCTACTGGCTTCGGCAGTGGGGAAGCACAATGGAGATACACACGTGCAGTCTCCCACAAGGGCGGATTCATAGGTGAATCGACGCAAGTGTGAACCCGGGAGGGGTCCACTGATGGACGAACCGACGTGAATACGACCGGGAAGACCAGGTGGTGGGATTGAACCTCGGAGAGGCTTCCTACGTACCCTGTTTAGGAGACAGGGATCAAAGTCCACGTAGTTCATTCTGTCTGTAATACTCTACCCCCGTGGGCGAAGGCCACTCCAATCCCGACATCCCTGCAGAGACGAGCGGGTGGGGGCCACATCCAAACCGGGAGGGGGACCCTGCGTGCGAGGCACGAGATCGGGCGATGCGGACGGTTTAACGTCTTGCCGGACGAAGTACAGTTTAACGTCCTGTGTTGAGGACGAAGCGGACGGTTTAACGTCTTGCCGGACGAAGTATAGTTTAACGTCGTGTGTTGAGGACGAAGGTGCTTGGCAGTTTAACGTCTTGCAGCGCGGACGTGGTGCAGTTTAGCATCATGCAGGACGAAACACTTGGCAGTTTAACGTCTTGCAGCGCGGACGAAGTAGCGCCGCCAATGGGTCCGTGTCACTTTGCGCGAACCTGGAGGGCCGCACGAGAAGACAACGCACGATGCGGGCACCCGGGATGAGGATCACCAGGCGCCACGCAGGCGGGTACCCTCAGGGGGTCAAAGGGGGCGACCCTGGCGGTTTGCGCGCAAAAGAGGGACTTGGCGCGCAATACCGCGGGTCGGCGCGCAAATGGGAAGGCTGGCGCGCAATTGGGCCAGCGCTTTGCGCGCGAAAGATGGGGATTGCGCGCACCGGGCTTCGGATAGCGCGCGGGGGCAACGGCTCATTCTTTAACGAATGACCTCTTAGTAAGGGGGGGGTGCGTGCAATCAGGCTGGATTGCGCGCACCCGGGGGAAATTGCGCGCAAGAGGCTTCTTTTGCGCGCGAAGGCCTTTGGGTGAAGAGTTGTTTCAAAGGAAAGGAGCCAAAGGGATTGCGCGCGAAGGCGAACCCCGAGGCTTTATTGCGCAAAAGAAAGGAGGTTACCCGAAGATCAACATTGCGCGCGGAGTGGGTTGGATTGCGCGAACGAGCGACTCTTCGAATTCCGGAAACCTTCAAAACGTCGGGGGTCGCCTTATATATATAGGCAACCCCGGGCGCAGAATCCGGTTCGCGGGCGTGGAATTTCCTTCGCGGGCACGGAATCGGGCCCGGCACGCAAGGGAGTCGCGCGGGCCACGGGAGCGCAAAATTGCGCGCCGGCCCAGCGCATTGCGCGCATCCCGGGAGGTTTGCACGCCTGACTACAACTTTGCGCGTGGGTCTCCAAAATTCCGCGCAAGGCCTCCGGGCCCTCTGAAACATGCTTCTGACTCCAAATATGACCTCTCTTTCCGCATCCGGAGCTTCGTTTGGGAACAACGGATTTTTCCGGTGTCTACAAAAGCCCCCCCTCGGAATCTGATCGGCGAGAGGTCGCAACGATCGGGTTCCGAGGGAGACGCCGGAATGCCGAAGTCCTGGGTGGCGCGGGACTGGGGCGTGCAAAAAGGGCGTCGGGCGCGAAATTCGCTGTCGCGGTCGCGCAAAGCGCTTTCCGCGCGGCGCGGACACCTGGCCTCGCCTATAAATAGGGGCCTTGGGTCCCCCGTACTGTACATTGGCTTTCCGCGCGACAAGCTTCCAAGCTCTCGTTCGCGAAATTGCCGTTGCCGGCGCGGAATTCACCCGGTCGTCGCGCAAACCTTTCCGGATTTCGGCCTGTTTTTGCGCGAACACCCGGGGTTTTACGCGACAGACTTCCCAATTGCGCGCTGTCCACTAGGATTGCGCGCCACCTCTCAAACTTCTCTACCAGCCTCTTCCGATTCCGCACGCCTCATCCCTTAACCCACACGACTCCCGGAGCTTCTGAGATGGCCGCGAATCAAGGGAATGAGGGGGATGCCTCCATTCGCAGAGCTGAGATGGCGGCGAACGAGAAGGTCTACGGAGCCAAGGAGATTGTTTCCAAAAATCAATCCTTGTTCGACTTGCTGACGCCGGCCCAGAAGACATATCCGCTGTTGGACAACCTGCCGCTCTGGAACTTTGGCATCCTAGATGAGGTTCCGGTGCCAGGGTTCGAGGTTGATGCACCACAGACCTGGGTGACTCGGGAGGACGAGCTTCCCCGCTATAACATCACCAACAATGGGCATCCTGCCAGGGAGACCAGGCACTTAGATTTCTATGTCCTGAACCCGAGGACGCGAACCATCGTCGGGAATGAGCCTACTGCGGAGAACTCTCTAGCCCTCTACTCGAGCACATATCGCCAGAGTGTCACCGACGACACCAAGGGCTGGCTGAAGGACTGGGACTTGCGGTCTGGGGGCAATTTCACCAGTGAGTGGGCCTGGGCGTTCTGGGTACGCCACACTTGCGATCACTTCGCGGAGGAGCTGCGGTACATCGGCCTGTTTGAGGCGGTGTGGACGTCGCAGTTCCACTTCTACCAGCAGTCCGAGCTCGGGCCGGATCTGTTCACCCGCTGGTCCCCGGATACCAACACTTTCCATCTTCACCATGGGGAGGTTAGCATCGGTCTCTGGGACATCCACTGCATCGGAGGTATCCCACTGGAGGGTTACCAATACGATGAGTTCCTGCCTCCGAAGAACACCTGGGACGACAGGTCACGGACTCCCATTCTGACATGGCATTTACTGGACCTGGCTACGCAGCCGCTCGGGATCAAGGACTTCCACAAGGACATAGCCTACAAGGAGTGGTTCGGCCAGTTCTTGGAGCATGACCCAGCGGTCAAGATGCCAGGCAGGGGGAAGCGGTGTCCGACCGCGGCTCAGAGGAGCCGGAATGGGTCGTACTGGTGGGTCCTAGAGACGGACGACTACCGCTCATGGGGGTACCGCGTCATCGAGGCCCGGGACCCAAATGTCCGGTACGCAGCGTTCCTGGCCGCCTTTCTGAGTGGGTGGCTCCTGCCAGTGCGGGACGCGAGAATGGGCGTCCGCCCGGCGATACTGGCGATGGCGGGCGCCATGGCCGCCAACAAAAGATACAACCTCGGTGTTCCAGTGCTGGCTAAGCTGTACGCCATCCTGGGACACATCTCGCGAGGGGGGTCGCCACGAAGGATCTGTGGGCCCTTTCAATTCTTCCACGGCTGGGTGGCTGCTCACCTTGGTGGGTACACGTTTCCAAACGCCATCATTCCTCCGGGCAACGGCCCGCGACCCTCCCTGCTGAACATCGCGGGGGTCGCTCCGATGACCCTAAATGAGGAGGGCGCGAGGATTCGGATTGGAAATCACGCAAATTTCAACTTCAGCCCGTTCCCCACTCCCGTTGGCCAGATGATCGACAATGGGCAGGGTCCGCTGGAGCAGCACGAATACTTCCTGAACATGAGGGGTGGGGTGCTCGTGGCTCGGATCGACGGGAAGGTGATCTGCGAGCCCTACGTGCCAACCCGGTTCGCCAGGCAGTTCAGGTGCCTTCAACGGATGCCGAAGAGGGTATTCACTACTGTCCGGGAGGAGACGAACCCTTGCGTCCTTCTCCAGATGTGGCTAATGTTCGCCGCTTTCGGCTCTGGCGAGGTCATCACTCTCCCTCCTACCGGGGTCGACGCAGGCTTGGCAACCGAGTATGCCGAACACTGGGCCATCGCGTACCCCGAGGGGCTTCTACGGAAGCCAGTTCGGCGGCTCGAGGTCACCCGTGCGGAGACCGGGCGTCAAGGAAGGAGGCGAGGCGCCGTTACGCGGGGGAGAACGGAGGCGCACCAAGCAGTGGAACCGGCGCGAGCAGGGATTTCGGCGGCGGGCACATCGCAGGCTGCCGCCACGACTTCAGTGCCCAGAGAGGGGGCACATGCGGTGGTCGGGGAGCGGCCCGGGAAGCAGGTAAGGCGTCTGCTCGAACCCTCCCACGATGCAGTCTTCCCGGCACTATGGTCAGCCTGGATGACCCTGCGGCAGTCGCTGGGGACCAAAATCATCTGGCAGAAGATAACCAGCGAAGGAATCCATCTGCCAGAGGTCGGGCGCCTTCAGGTCGCCGACAGGGTGAACTTCCACCGGCGGTATGCATATCTGACGGCCATGGACGAGTACGCGCGCCAACGTGGTCAGCATGCGGAGCCATCCCTTCTGGTGAAGGTGATGCTCGGTCTAGAGCCTGCTCCAGAACAGATGCCGCCGGAGGAAGATGATAGTAACGATGACTCTGAGAAAGAGGAGGAGACGGGGGAGGATGAAGGCTCGGAGGGAAGGTCCCATCCGGGGAGCCCGCGGGAGAGCGGCGAGGTGGCCGGCTCTGACAATGTCGATATCACCGAGATCCTCGAGGTCCGCTTCTATCCCTACTCAACCTGCTTCATCCATTCTCTTATGCAGCTTCTAACCCATTTCTTCACCTTCCTCAGGAGTGCACGGATGTTGGTCAGGCATCCTCAGTAGGAGTAGGAGAGGCGCCAGCAGGACAAGGCGGGGGCCAGACGCCCATCATTGAATTGACAAGCGCTGAAGGGTCCCCTGCTGCAATTGCTCCTGCGGCGGCCGGGACAGCGGAAGATGACGCTTTGGATTCCCGTAAGTCTCCTTACTTTACTGTTGGTGCTCGCCGTTGACGCTCTGTGACTAACCACGGCATGGCCCGCGCAGTGATCTCAATACTGGAGGCTCGTCGGGCTGCCGAACCCGGGCCATCCATGAGTGGACCAGTGGCAGACATGCCTCCTGCTCCGGAACAGACTTCTCACACCGATTCGGCCCCACCAATTGCTGATCAGGGGGCAGCGGACGCCGGCGGTGCTGCCATCAGAGAGAGGTCGGGGTCTGACGAGGGTGTCAACGCCGCTGGGGCGAGAGAAGAAGGTCGCCCAGGTGTTGGGGAACCTATCCCCCGTGAGGACACCCCAGGGGCAGACCCTGCAGCAGACCTGCTGGCTGCCTTCCCTGCCTACCGGCCTGCCGACCCCGAGGAGATGGACGACTCGGACGCGGAGGTGGTCGAGGAGAGCCGGATAACGCGACGCAGGGGGTGGAAGTGCATCCAGCGCTTCCTCAAGCGAGACCCATTGGAGTGGCTGGGGCGCATGGGATCACTTCAAACCTGGCTGCGCTTCCTGTGTGCCGGGGGAGATGATGCTCAACGCCTCCATCTGACGGTCCGTGATTTCATGGCCGAAAAGATGCGCGAGAGCCGCCGGCGTGCCGACGTCGCACAATGTCGGGACATGTCGGAGAGCACACGTGCGCTCCTCGTGGCGGAGCAGGAAGTCCGACGTCTCGAAGGGCAGGCGGCAGAGAAGGAGGCCTTCGTCGCAACGTGCACTGAGCTTGTGGAGCAACTAACGTCCCAGATGGTTGACGCCCAGGTACAGCTGACGGAGGCGGGCCAACAGATGGTCACACTTCAAGTCGAGCGGGAGCGTGCACAGGCCAGGATCGACGAACTGCGTGCTGCGACCGCCGATGAAGAGAGGGCACGCAGAGAGCGAGAAGCAGCTCTGGAGGCCGCCAGCCAAAGGGTAGCGACGTTAGAAAGACTTATTCAGCATGCTAATCCCTAGGGGATTTGTTTTGCCATTCCCAGAACATTTTTCTTCCGCTACTCAATACTTCGATCCATTTGTATGAACCAATATATCTATCTGCATCTTTTGTCTTAACATGCTCAACCACAATTCATTGTCTCACGGGAGCGTTAACCAAGCTTCAAGCATCCACAATTGGGCCTAGATTTCTAAAGAAAAGAGGGAGATCATTCCTAGGGAAGGAGACCTCAGACCTAATCAATGTATCATCCCCCCAACTTGTTCCGACACACGAGCAGGACAACGCTAGGGGCGTTGAGATTTTATCCTAACATAGGGAAATGAGAAAGGGTGAATCGCGTGTCCCGAATTCAGAAATCCACAACGGTCGGCCTTCCAGGAAATGCCCAAGACGGCAAGCGGACAATGGATCAATCGACCATACTACTGCAATAGACGGACCGAAGGTCATCATTCATATTGCAGGAGGCGGATCACATGTTATCATCAATGCCGCTTTGGGGGTTCCTTCAGGCACAAGGGTGGAAACCCAGATCAACAGGGCATGCGAAGCGTGGGGCGAAGTGACGATTTGTTCGGACAGAATCTAACGCTCTCAAAATTGTGCCACCGTGGGGAAAGCATATTAGGCGGATGTACTAATCTGGCCGTGAATCACCCCAATTCTCAGACAGAACCTCTTTGGCGAGGAAACTGTCGCTTCCCATCATTGAAATGGGGCATCCCGAGCTGAATCGGGGAGAATATCATAACTGCACCACTCTACCAGAAGCCAGGCCAGACGGTCGGCGACGAGGAGGGGCGGGACTTAGCGATCCCTGAGGCTGGACCCGAGCCGAGATGCCCGGGCGTTCCTACGTACTCCATCGGGCTAGAGATCAAGCCACACGTAGTTCTTGAGAGTGCAGTTTTAACGTCATGTAGGACGTAGAACCCCGTTTGGGGAGATCTTAGTTTAAGGTCGTAGATCTTGGACCATAGGGGCAGATCTTAGTTTAAAGTCTTAGAGCTCAGACCATAAGGGGCAGATCTTAGTTTAAAGTCTTAGAGCTCGGACCATAAGGGTCAGATCTTAGTTTAAGGTCTTAGAGCTCGGACCATAAGAACCTCAAAGCACGCCACATCGTGGTCCTATCCTCTAGATATGCAAAGATGCACTGAGGGATAGTGTCAAGAGTGTCGAGGTTTCGACTGGCCAGAATGGGAGGTGGAAAATGTAATGTGAATCATGCGGCCATTCACTCAAGGACTGGGGGCACCAGCGTAACAATATGGGAGTACTGCCGACCGTGGCGGAAAAGCAGCATCAATATCGCACTGACCGTTGATGGAATGAGGCAGAAAACGAGCATCAACCGCTCAAGCGTAGGATTCATATCGATTTGCTGCCCGAGGCCCTTGGGGGAACCAGCCCGAGTCGGTGGGAGAGCACTGAGGCATTGTGTCCAGACCGCTCACGGGGGCTCCACCCAGGGCGTAGGCAATGGGTCCGAATGAAAGGGAGCACGAAGCCTAAAAATGGAAGGAACCTGACCAAGCTGAACCTGACCCTCCTGGCAATAAACCAGAGTAATCTTGACACCGGTGGAACACTGCAAGGGGTCGAGGGACACGCCTTGAGGGTGACCTGAAGGCGGCGGATTCCCCAGAGAAGGGGGAATCTCTAAGAGGTGGGGGGCTGGACCCGAAGTTTCAAACATCCGGGCGTTCCTACGTATCCCATAAGGATGGGAATCAAGCCACATGTAGTTCTTGAAGCATGGCGCAACACAATCGGGCACCAGCACGGGGAAGGGTGCGGGTCTAACCCTCGCACACAGAAGAAGCGGTATTTGATATTTCTTGTTTGTCCTTAAAGGTGGATGGTTTTTCTTTGTGCAGCGACATGCCTGTGATTAAGAAATCACTGGCGTCGCCACAATAATCA
Source organism: Viscum album (assembly GCA_963277665.1). Classification (NCBI taxonomy): domain Eukaryota; kingdom Viridiplantae; phylum Streptophyta; class Magnoliopsida; order Santalales; family Viscaceae; genus Viscum; species Viscum album. The sequence goes on from OY728125.1 coordinate 600,559,546, forward strand.
AGCCATGAAAGTCATTGATAAATGGCGTGGTTATTAACCAGCGCCCAACGTGAGTGTCCTCTGAGGAGAACATCACGATGCAGTGCCGTTTCTCGTCGGGCGGCCAAGACGATCACAGTTTACGGTCGTGTGGTAGGACCAGACAACACAGTTTAAGGTCGTGTGGTTCGGACCAGGAAGGAATCCACTTATTGCGATATGGCGGACCCAGCGGAGGTGGGAACTTACCCAGCCCCGCGGTCACGCACGATTCCAGGAGAAGGATTTTGGGATAGGGTCCTGCGTATGTCCATCACCCGAGGGGCAGAGATGCTAGCCTCCAGCTATACTGGGCCCAGAACGCGATTGTTCGGGCGACTCCTTCCTCCTTATGGGGACGAGGGTCCAGCTACACGTGGCCCTTAGGGAGGACATCAACACATATCCTTGGTGCTCAGATCGTGGGAGCCTCGAAAGACACCATTACCCTGGTTGGCCTGCCTAACGTGTAAAGGTGTACTGAAGGTCAGTATGAAGAGAGTGTCGAGATTCCACTACAACGCACCAAGGAGGAGTGTGATGAGGACTGCGCAACCAATGTTCAGAGCCTGAAAGATCCGACATGGCGATCAAGGATGTCGCTGACCATATTCGCAACACAACATCCGACCGCGTCAGCCTAGGATGGGGCAAGCAAATGAGCATCAACCGCTCAAGCGCAGGATTCATATCGATTTGCGGCCCAGGACCCGCCGGTAAATCGACCCGGAGCAGTAGGAGAGCACTGAGGCATCGTACCCAAACCGCTAACGAGGATCCCTTTGAGTGAAGGCCCAAACAAGAGGAAGCGCGAGGCCCGACAAGCAACACAGGACTTGTCGGGATTGAATCCGACACTACGGGTCATAGGCCTGAGTACCCAAAACATGTTAACAGATCACCGGAAAGGGTCGGAGGACTCACCCTGAGAGCAACCAAAAGACGGCAGATCCCCGTGATCAACCAAGAGACGGGGCTGGACCTGAAACACAAGCGTCCAGGCGGTCCTACGTATTCCATAAGGATGGGAATCAAGCCGTACGTAGTTCTTGAGAGGCAGTTTAACGTCATGCAGGACGATGAGGGGTGTGAGATAGTCCCACACACAGGGGAGGCGTACGGCGCGGCCAGTAGACCGACGTGAATGAGGACATAATCCCCCGCTCACGCGTTACGCCTCGCACAAAAAGGAGGGGAACTTGGGCCAGAGGCCCAATGCGGGATAGAGGTTCCCGGGAAATGGGGCTGGGCCTGAAACATGAATTTCCAGGTGGTCCTACGTATCCCATTAGGATGGGAATCAAGCCGCACGTAGTTCTTGAAGTGCAGTTTAACGTCATGCAGGACGATGAGGGAAAAGGGGGGAGCGGAAGGCATCCCCAAACGTGGGGGGCGTACAGCGTGGCGAGCAAACCGACGTGAATGAGGGCATAGCCCCGCGTTCACACCATACGCCGCATACCCAGAGGCAACTGGGCCAAGGGCCCGAGATGGGATGGAAATTCCCGAAGGATGGGGCTGAGCCTGAAACACGAATGTTCAGGCGGTCCTACGTATCCCATAGGGATGGGAATAAAGCCGCACGTAGTTCTTGAGAGGCAGTTTAACGTCATGCAGGACGATGACGCTTGGCAGTTTAACATCTTGCAGCGCGGATGTGGTACAGTTTAACGTCATGTTGGACGAATGCTGAACAGTTTAATGTCTTGGAGCTTGGACATTATGCTAGGCAGTTTAACGTTGTGCAGCTTGGACGTGGTACAGTTTAACGTCATGTTGGACGAAACACTTGGCAGTTTAACGTCTTGCAGCGCAGACGATATGCTAGGCAGTTTAACGTCGTGCAGCTTGGACGTGGTACAGTTTAACGTCATGTTGGACGAAACACTTGGCAGTTTAACGTCTTGCAGCGCGGACGATATGATAGGCAGTTTAACGTCGTGCAGCTTGGACGTGGTACAGTTTAACGTCATGTTGGACGAAACACTTGGCAGTTTAACGTCTTGCAGCACGGAAGATATGCTAGGCAGTTTAATGTCGTGCAGCTTGGACGTGGTACAGTTTAACGTCATGTTGGACGAAACACTTGGCAGTTTAACGTCTTGCAGTGCAGACGATATGCTAGGCAGTTTAACGTCGTGCAGCTTGGACGTGGTACAGTTTAACGTCATGTTGGACGAAACACTTGGCAGTTTAACGTCTTGCAGCGCGGACGATATGCTAGGCAGTTTAACGTCGTGCAGCTTGGACGTGGTACAGTTTAACGTCATGTTGGACGAAACACTTGGCAGTTTAACGTCTTGCAGCGCGGACGATATGCTAGGCAGTTTAACGTCGTGCAGCTTGGACGTGGTACAGTTTAACGTCATGTTGGACGAAACACTTGGCAGTTTAACGTCTTGCAGCGCGGACGAAGTGCACTTAGGCAAAGTACTGCTTGAGGAACCTAGCGTTGGTGGGAGGAGTGACACGCTCACCATCCATAGTCGCTAGGGAGTACGCGCCATTGGGATAGACCTTGTGGACAACAAAAGGTCCCTCCCACTTGGGATCCAACTTGGGTGGCTTCCTGCCGGGGATCATTGGCGCTCTTAGGGCCAGTACTAGGTCACCCTGCAGGAAGGAGCGGAGGCGAACCTTCTTATTGAAAGCTCGAGCCATTCTGCTTTGATGCCTCTCCAAGTTGTGCAAAGCGCGAAGCCTATTCTCATCCAGTGCTTCCAACTCGACGAGACGGGCTTCAGCAGCTCTGTCCGGCGCTTGCTGGTCGTAGACCGCAGTGCGCAAGGACGGTAACTCGATCTCGATGGGCAGGACGACCTCAGCTCCATACACCAGGGGATAAGGGGTCATCTGGGTGGAATTGCGAGTCGTCGTCCGATAAGCCCAGAGGGCGTTGGGGAGCTTGTCCGGCCAACTCTACTTGTTCTGACCAACCATCTTTTGCAGAATGTTAGAGAGGGTTTTGTTAAACGCCTCAATCTGTCCATTCGCCTGCGCATGATAGCGAGATGTATGGTTCGAGCGAATGTTGTACTTGGCGTACAACTTCTTCAACTCGGCTGCTCGGAAATTGGCTCCGTTATCCGTGAGGATAGCGTGAGGCACTCCAAATCGATAAATGATGTTGGAAGTCACGAAGTCAGCGATCGAACAGGATTTGACCTCTCTGAGCGGAATCACCTCTGCCCATTTGGAGAAGAAGTCCGTGGCGGTCAGAATGAACCGGCACTGGCGAGCCGTCGCCGGCAGGTAAGGTCCCACAACGTCCAGACCCCAGACTGCAAAGGGCCAAGAATACCTAGTGGTATGGAGAGGCTCCGGCGGCCGATGCACAAAGTTTGCATGAACCTGGCACGCATGGCACCTCCTGGCATACTCGATGCAGTCATGGACCATGGAGGGCCAGAAGTATCCCAACCTCCGAATCTGGTGGGACAACTTTGGCCTAGTCTAGTGGGCACCACATGAACCAGCATGAACCTCCTGCATGACTCGTGGGATCTCAACTCCTTGAAGGCAACGAAGGAGAACACCATCAAATCCGCACCTATAGAGGATTTGCTCCAGGCCGGGACTGCTCTGGAGGACAAACTGCGATGCGCGGCGTCGAAATCGCTCGCGCTCGGCCCGATCCGATGGGAGAATGCCATGTTGGAGGTACTCAACCAAAGGCACCCTCCAATCAGGGGCTGATTCGACTGCCATATCTGGGGTACTCGGGGCTCCGGGCACAGGGGCAACCGTGGTGAGATTACTTACCGACGGGCCGCGATCTCCCTCCGGGGTAACAGGAGTGATGAGCCTGCGGTGCGTCACGCAGATGATCAGGTTGTCCTGTTCAGGCTCTGCGAGTGACGCAGTAAGGCTGGCCAAAGCATCTGCTCGACCGTTCTGCGACCGGGGAATATGGACAATTTCTGGCCGAGAAGGGAACTGGGCCATCAGAAGGAGGGTGCACTCCAGCAATGGCACAAGTTCCGGCTTCCTGACAACATAGTCGCCATTGATCTGCTTAACGACCAGCTCAGAGTCCCCTTTCACACACATATGGGGCACGTCGATCTCGAGAGCTAACTCGAGGCCGGTGATGAGGGCATGGTATTCCGCCTCATTGTTGGTACAGCCCTCTGACAACAGGAAAGAGTATGGCAGCACGACTTGCTCCGGGGTAATGAAGACGATACCCAAACCCACTTTGTTGAGCTTAGGATTATCGAGTCTTCTACCGGTGGGGCTCCGGGAGGCACCGTCAAAGTGCATCTGCCAGCATGGATCGGCTCGATCGACCGAGAGAATGGCCTCATCAGGAAAGCCTAGATCCAGCGGCTGATCCGCAGAGGTCGGGTGAGCAGCCAGAAAGTCTGCCAATGCTTTCCCTTTGATGGCCTTCTGAGACACATACCTGATGTCGAACTGCTGGAGAATCACAGCCCACCGCGCTAGACGACCAGTCAACATAGGCCAGCTCAGGATATATTTCAACGGGTCTACCCGAGAAACCAACTGTACCTCGTGGTGCTGCAAGTAGTGCCGTAATTTCTATACGGCAAATACGGGCGCCAGGCAGCTCTTCTCGATGGGGGAATACCTAACTTCTGCATCGAGGAGCATGCGACTGAGGTAATAGAGGCTATTCTCTGTTCCCTCGTTGTTCTTCTGGGCGAGAAGGGCACCAAGGGACCGTTCCGGGGCGGTCACATAAAGGACCAGTGGCTTCCCGGATACAGGCGGCATCAGAACCGGAGGTTGAAGCAGGTACTGCTTGATTTCCTCGAAAGAGGTCTGACACTCTTTATCCCATACATAGGTGGCACCTTTCTTCATGAGCCGAGAAAAGGTCTTACACTTGCCGGCCAGATTCGCGATGAATCGGCGTATATAGGCTAAGTGGCCTTGGAACCCTTGCACTTCCCGGATGTTACCTGGGGGAGGCATCTGGCTAATCGCCCTGATCTTCTCCGGGTCGATCTCAATACCCCGGTACCTTACCACAAAGCCAAGAAACTTCCCGGAGGTGACCCCGAAGGCACACTTCAACGGGTTCATCTTCAGGCAGCGAGACCGGAGGAAGCCGAACACTTTCTCAAGATCTTTGAGATGGTCCTGACGCTGGCGCGATTTGACCACCAAGTCGTCGACGTAGCATTCCACCAGTGTGCCGAGGATTGGCTTGAATATGCGGTGCATCGCCCGTTGATAGGTGGCACCTGCATTCTTCAGGCCGAAGGGAATGACCTGGTAACAAAAGATACCTTAGGGGGCCCTGAAGACAGTGAACTCCTCATCCTCAGGGGCCATCCGGATTTGGTTGTATCCGGAGTATCCATCCATGAAGGAGAGGGCTTGGAACCCTGCCGTGGCGTCAATCAACAGCTCTGTCACTGGAAGGGGAAAATCATCCTTCGGACAGTGGCGGTTGAGATCGCGGAAGTCGATGCAGACTCTGATCTGCCCGTTCTTCTTCCTGACCGGCACAATGTTGTCCAGCCATTTGGGGTACTGAACTTCCCTCACGAAGTTAGCTTTGATAAGCTTGTCAACTTCGGCCTCAACCATGGCACCGTGGAATGGGTGCATCTTCCTGGGAGGCTGCTTGAACCCACGATGGTTCGCCGGGAGACCAAGGCGGTGGACGACTACCTGAGGATCTAGCCCCGGCATCTCGTCATAGCCCCAAGCGAATACATCACGATGCTGCCTGAGGAAGTCCACGTACTGTTGCCGCTCCTCAGAGGGCATGGCGGCACTGACCAATGTGGGTCTTGGATCTGCTTCGGTTCCAAGGTTCACCTGTACTAACTCATCGACCGTGGCGTAGACGCCCTCCTCAAAGGCTGGGGGTGCATCTTCCACGTCCTCTCCACTCGGGGAGGGATCGTCCACGGGAGAGACTGCACTGGAAACTGCATTGGGGCTACCAGATCCTGCTGGGCCGCTGGTGCTGGCACGGGCGGTCGCGGTCATCTCATCAGGAGACTCACAGGCCGTCGAGACCATGGCTACGTCCAACCGATGGATCGGGAGGACGTAAGCGTCATCCAAACTTGCCCAGGGATCACTTGCAACAGCGACAGGCTCAACCTCACCTGCCAGTATCTGCTTATCCTTGCTCTTGTAATAGTCCACGTCCAGATAGCGGGCTTCACATGAGGCAAAAGGAGAGGCATCTCCCTGAAGCACGCCTACTCGACCATTAAGGGAGTATTTAAGGCATTGGTGGTATGACGAGGGAACCGCCGCATGAAGGTGGAGCCATGGCCTGCCCATCAATGTGTTATATGCAGTGTCCTGAGAGACCACCATGAATTCGGTGTTGGCAACCAGGTCACCGAACTGGGTCTTCAAACGTATCTTGCCGACCGGAGTTTGCTCGGTGCGGTCGTACCCCTGGATCCTGAGGTCGGAGGGAATCAAGTCATCCTCAGACAACCCCAATCTCCGGAGCGTCCGGGTGGGAATCAAGTTAATCCCGGACCCCTTGTCGACAAGACAACGCCGGAATTCAAGGCCATTGAACTGGCCAGTGACATACATCGGACGAATGTTTCCCTGTATAGGAGGGTCTTCATCCTTACCAGAGAACGAGATAACTTCCTGACATTCGGCATCCTCGATCGTTTCGGCGTGAAAGGCCTCTACAGCCGCAACCTCTGTCTCAAACTGGAGGGGGCTCTTTAGGGCTTCAGCGAGCGCCTCGCGCATCTCAGGTGACATGCGCAGAGCCTCAAGGATGGAGAGCCTCACTGGGATGTCGGCCAAGTGCTTCAGGACATCATACTTTCTTGCCAAGCGCGATCCCCTGGTTGCAGGAGGTTGCTCTGCGGTTGGAGGCATGACGGGCCTTGCCGGTTGGACCGGCGGCCGACTGGTGCTTGGCGCATCTCGCTGTTCATTGGTTGAAGCCCGGGAAGTAGTCACTGTACTGGGGTCAGGAGGCCAGGACGGACTCGTGGCAGGGCGGAGCTGATTGCGACGCGGCTGAGGCGGTTCTGCCTGGTCCCACACCACAAATAGTGGCGGAGGCGAATCCGTCATCCCCGGATGGGGGGGCTGCGCGCGCTGAGCTCGATTTTGAGCCTGCTGCCTAGTCTCAGTGGCGTGCATGTCCTGGCTGGAGGTACCAACTGCTGTGCCCCGGCGACTCCTGTTGTTGCGGTTCCTCCGACGGTGGCGACGACTGGGGACACTAGGGAGGTCCACCTGGTGTTCTTCAACGTCGGGAACCGAAAAGGGATTTACCAGCTCGACGGTATTAACCGAAGCGTACCCAACACTGTCATCGGACGAATCATCCACCACTGGGCGGATCCGGGGAGGGATCTTCATCTCCGGGGGCTTGAAATCGCCGAGAGTGCGGGATAGCGGCGGAACTGGCGGGGCGCGCTCTTCCTTCTTGCGCCGCCGCCGTTTGCTCTTCTCGGAAAAGGCAGGCTGGGACGACGATGCCGAAGCAGCACCCACAGATTCTGGGGGCTCAGGCTGATTCAAGCGCGCACAGATGATTCCATGGGCGCGAATGATCGTCTTGCGGGCCATCCAATTATTATACTTCTGGGATCCGCGGTCGGAGACCAGCTGCCATTCGTCCTCATTGCCACTATCGTCATCTGATCCCACGAACACGCCCGCCACTTGTGCTGGAGCTGGGCCCAACCTGATTACATTGTTGTTAATCTGGTCTTGGAGCCAGTCCTTAAACACGTAGCACCGCCGGATGGTGTGCCCCAAGGCCCGATGGTAAGGGCAGTATCGGGGGTTATCCGTGAGATGTGCCTCCTCCGGCCTCCAACACTCAGGCAGTCGCACAATCCTCTGCTCCAGGGCGCTCCGGAAATAACCGGGGACCTGATCCTCGTGAAATGAGTAAGTCAGGTATCGCGGGCCCCTGGGACCGTGGTCTTGATGAGGGGATGGAGGGGCCTGCCGAGGAGGTAGACCCTGATTATCTCGCCTGGGTTGCGGCGGTACATTACGCGGAGGGGCCGGCCGGTTCTGGGGCTGCCGCTGTTGGGACGGGAACTGAGCCCGTGGAGGCGGATTCCTGTGAGGATGTGGAGCTGGCCTCACCGGCAGCAACTCCAACTGCCTGGGGGCCTCTATCTGGGCAACAGCAGCGGGCTTAGCCCTGCTGACTCTCCTTGCAGGGATCATAGGAGGCAGCGGATGTGCCTGACTGGCCTGTTGCAGGGCTTCCTCAAGACGTTGAGCTTTGTCTGAAAAGTCCCTGAACCCTCCGGGGTAATTCTGAGTGATCAAGGAAGGGACCAGCTCGGTCTTGACGTTCCCGACGCACATTGTCAGCAACTGCTCTTGAGTCAATGGCATGTCAAGGGAATACGTGAGACCCTTCCATCGGGCGACGAAATCCGCGACTCGCTCATCAGGCCTCTGCTTGCACTTGAAGAGGTCTGCGATACTCGTCTTCTGGGTCGTGGAACTGAACTGGTAGAGGAACTGTCTACGAAGGTCCTCCCAGCTAGTTATCGACCCGACGGGGAGCTGGCTGTACCAGACAAATGCTGGCCCTTCCAGTGTCTGGACAAAGCATCGAAGTTTAGCGGCCTCCTGCTGCGCCGGAGTTCCCAACATAGGCCCGCACCTCGAGTTGAAATGGGCCAAATGTTGTGGCGGATCTCCAGTCCCGTTGAAGGGGGTGAAAGTGGGGTTCCCGAATCCTGGAGGTGCCGGCATGTCATCCACCCATGCTGGGTACGACTTGCCGTCCGGTGGGATTGCCACTTGCCGAGTCTCCAAGGCTTCCAAGCGGGCGATGAGTGCCGCCATCGGATCGTCCGGACATGGGTTCCAGTCCTGGAGAGGATCTCTAACCACGAGCGCATTGCATGGCCCTTCAATCGGGTCGTCGACTGGGTCGTCGAACTCGGCAGCTCGTGGGATGGCGGGCGGAGCGGCCCTTGGGACAGCGGGAGGAATCCGAGCGGGGTCTCTCAGGTAGTCACGCCGCCCGGGAGGGTGTGGTGAAACATACCGCGCCCTCTTTCCATAGGCAATGGCCTCTCCCCTGTCGGCGAACACGGCGTAATCACGGTTTCCCGGGAGAGTCTCGTCGAGGAGCGGTTGTTCCTGTCCCTGCTGTCCTGGCCTAGGATCACCGTAGTCAGGCCGCTGTTCTGCAGCGCGCTCGACGAGGAGCTGGTCAACTAGCTTCTTCTGCTCGGCGAGCTGTTGACGTAGCGTAGCCTTCTCGGGATCCTCATCCGCCCTCTGCATGGAGGAAGATGGGTCGGCGGGCTTTACAGCCCCGCCGTGCTCTTTACCTTTGCTGACGTTTCGGCTCAACGTCAGTGCTTCAGTGGGTGTGGGGAGGCCCAGGAGGTTCCTCTGGTGACGAGTAACTCTCACCAGTGGATCCAACGACGGCTTGTCTTCGGGGGGGAGAGCCCCCGTCGAGAAGTTCCAAGTCGTTCCCCTCTCCCGACATGTCAGCCATATTGACCGTTTCCGTCCCTGGGGATGTTCCCTCAGGGCCACCCAGTGAATTGGGCTGTCGGTGAATCACACTGAAGCATAGGGCAGCGTACTGCCCCCACCCACGAATATACACGTGGGGGGGGGGGGGATCCCTCGATAACCTTGCGGAGTACTTGAAAACACTCAACGCATCGTTGTTGGAGGGCCTCGTGGTGCCCAAATGACCCGGGGTGCCGAACCGCGGGGAGCGTGGCCAGGTCAATTTGACGGCACTGCTCACCAATATCCTCCAGGTGTGCTTGACTCCCGGGATATGGCATTTGTAGGCGGTGAAGACGGGAGTGAGTCTCCTGGAGAGTTCGGCGGAAGCATTCGAACTCATCCGGGGTGAGTGATTCGGGTGCATCAAAGTTCGGTCCTGCGACTGGCCAAAACTTCTCAGGGAAGTGGCCCTCTGCAAGGACGGTCCAGAAGCTCCACGACTCAAACTCGGGACCCAGGTCTCCTTGGTACTCTTCAACGACTGGGAATGGACGGGGAACCGGCAGTGGTGCTAAGGCGGGCCGCCGGGCCGACGGGCTGGCCGGCGGTGAATACGGCGAGCAGGCCGATTGGCCTCCATATCCCGGGCTGCCCTCTGAGGGTGGCGGTGCCCCAGCTACCACATCACGATAGGACGGGCCGGCGAGCGAACATCCTGCCGTAGCGTCGGTGCTCGCCGAAGGTGCACTAGATCATGGTTCGACCGTCGGTCCCCAGAAAAAGTCTCCGGCTTCTCCGATCGAGGCAGAAGGTGCTTCCGGAGGGGCCGGTACCAACCGCAAGCTTGATCCTTGGGGGTCTACCAGGCCCTCACTACTCCGGATATACCTTCGGAGAGAAGCGGGGATCGTATCGATCTCGCTCTCGGGAAGTACGAGGCTGACATGCCGCATTCCTACCCCTGCCCCTAACTGGCGGGATCGGGGGGAGGGCTCCATCGCCGAATCATACTCCGCCTCTGTATCAGAGAAACGAACCGGTCAGATCTCTGTCCGGAATTCCGTAACATTCTTCCCTCGACGTCGACGCCTCGCCTTCCTGCCCCTGGGTGGTTCTTCGGGGCATGGATGATCTCTGTCCTGGCGTCCTCCGGCCGCGTCGGTGCTGGGGCCAAGAGGACTGGAAACCAAGGTGCGAGGAGCACCGGGACAGATATCAAAGGGTACGCGGGGAGAGATGATTCCGGGCAGGCCTCCGGGCCGGGATCGAAAGGTGGGGTGACCCATGCCTCTTGGATCGACCACACGGAGTAGACCCTGTTGGTGAATAGCGCTACCGCGAGGTGGTCCGCGGTGGATATTGCCTGTACCAGCAACCGGGAGAGTCAACCCAACCTGCCTTTGGGACGGTCGGGGCCTCGATCCAGGTCGGGCATAGAAGTGCCCCTGCTCAGGATGCGCAGGGGCCTGGAGACTGGAGCCAGCGGTGGCTTGAGCCAACGCGGCCGCTGTTGCTAGGGCCCCAAGGTGGGCATCCTCTTCCGCTCGTTCCCGACGTTAGCGTCGGGACAAACGAGTCGGGATGAGTGGCGCAGGCAGGTGGAGAGCCCGTTCTTCGACTTGAGAAGCCTGGCGGCGGTATCGCTGTGGCCTGACAGGAGCCCTTATCGCGGATCCCTGGAGCGAATCTCGGATAGGGGGGTCCCGGACATCTTCCACCTCATCCGCATAGGGGAAGGAGCTGTCGGAGCGTTCCGGGGATAAACTCCCGAAGCGGTTGGACGTCGAGGTAGGCAGCAATGCCTCCCTGTGCGGCCCTCGGGGAGGCGTTGGTGGCGAGGTGCAGCTTCCTCGAGGTCTAGGCGAGCCATGTCCCTGGTGGGGATGACTCCCTCTTCCTCATATCTCCACACCAAGTTGTTGATCACCCTTCTCTGGATGACCTCCGAGGGGGAGAGAGGGCGTGGTTGCCCCGTAGTCGCGGCTGCTGGGACGGCTGTGGAACGGGCGGGACCGCGCGGAGTAGCCGCGTCGGTGTTTCCCCTACCCCTGCGCCAGTGGGCGGGTGGCGATCGGGCACTGGATTGGGTGACTTGATTCCTAAAAGCAGGGAGAAAAACCCATTAACACTGACAGGAAAAGGAATCGACAACCAACCATTAGTGCCACGACGCCTTCCGTGGGGGGAACCCAGGCCATCGACGTCGTGAGACGGAGGGCCCGATTTCCCTTCCCTAGCCCCTGGTGGGTTCTGTGCCCCGGTGCTGAATGCTCGGCCGGACAACATGACAATCTTCCAACACCTCTGAAAGCTATCGGTCTTCGTATTGAGGAGAAGAGATTCATGTCGGGTTCACCATTTTTCTGTTTCGGTGTGGATGTGCGTCGGGTTTCTGTTCCGACGCTGTTCTGCCAGGACGCGTTCGCGCGTGCGCCCGTCGACCCGAGGGGATGGGCGCGCGGCTTGTGGCCCCGCAGTCCCGCTTTCCAAAGGCGGGCGGCATCCGTCCCTTATTCAGGGGTGTCTGCTCCTTGATCGAAATCGGGATGATGGGATGTCGGCTCCTCCTTCCGTGGACGTCTCCGCGGAACTCGTCGCCTAATACGGGTCTCCCTCATAGATTTAAGAATGTTCGTGAATCTCATTCCCGGCGCCATATCTTCATGGACACCGGTTAATTACGCTGCTTTCGCCCGGACGCTCCAAGGAGTCTGGTCGGGGCAGCAACCTGCGGTGAGGAGACCGGGTAGCTCTGGGTGTTGGGGGCATGTCTTAACACTACGGCTCTGCATGTCTGCCTTCCGTCCCTAATAGGGCTTCTCGAAGGCGTGATGACCTGAGGCATCCCGCGCTGGGTGCGGGGAACTGTGTTACCTGAGGTTTTCCTCAGCTTCCCATGTTTAACACGGGGCATGCCGCGAGTTTAACATCCAGCGGGGACGACATCAGACTGATCAACACGAGGAGTGGATCAGATGACAGAACCCCTTGCGGGGAACCTCCGATGCTGGGGCCAGCACATGGGTGGCTTCCCGAGTGAAGTGGAGTGGAATGAAATGGCATGACCCCACCGGGATGTGGCGGCCCAGGTAAGGACCAGGATGGATGATGGAGTGAAGAGCTTGGACCCCGTAGGGGCTTCCTACGTACCGCGTGTTAGCGCGGATCAAAGTCAGCGTAGTTCGGATATACAGTTTAACGTCATGCTGGACGTCGGCAAGCCGACTCACGAAGAGGTCGAGGCTTCCGGGCGGAGGATTGAACCGAACCACCTCGCACAGAGGGGGATGGAACGGCCGGGTGGATCAACGCGAATGTGAACCCAGGAGGGGTCCACTGATGGACGAACCGACGTGAATACGACCGGGATGACCAGGTGGTGGGCTTGAACCTCAGGGAGGCTTCCTACATACCCTTTTTAGGGGACAGGGATCAAAGTCCACGTAGTTCGTTCTGTCAGGACTTACACACTGAGGCAGCCCAGATGCGGCAAAGCTCAGTTGGAGAGGGACTTGGGCCGAAGGTGAGAGACCTCGATCCCTATCACACCCTCTACTGGCTTCGGCAGTGGGGAAGCACAATGGAGATACACACGTGCAGTCTCCCACAAGGGCGGATTCATAGGTGAATCGACGCAAGTGTGAACCCGGGAGGGGTCCACTGATGGACGAACCGACGTGAATACGACCGGGACGACCAGGTGGTGGGCTTGAACCTCGGAGAGGCTTCCTACGTACCCTGTTTAGGAGACAGGGATCAAAGTCCACGTAGTTCATTCTGTCTGTAATACTCTACCCCCGTGGGCGAAGGCCACTCCAATCTCGACATCCCTGCAGAGACGAGCGGGTGGGGGCCACATCCAAACCGGGAGGGGGACCCTGCGTGCGAGGCACGAGATCAGGAGATGCGGACGGTTTAACGTCTTGCCGGACGAAGTACAGTTTAACGTCGTGTGTTGAGGACGAAGCGGACGGTTTAACGTCTTGCCGGACGAAGTACAGTTTAACGTCGTGTGTTGAGGACGAAGGTGCTTGGCAGTTTAACGTCTTGCAGCGCGGACGTGGTGCAGTTTAGCGTCATGCAGGACAAAACACTTGGCAGTTTAATGTCTTGCAGCGCGGACGAAGTAGCGTCGCCAATGGGTCCGTGTCACTTCGCGCGAACCTGGAGGGCCGCACGGGAAGACAACGCACGGTGCGGGCACCCGGGATGAGGTTCACCAGGCGCCACGCAGGCGGGTACCCTCAGGGGGTCAAAGGGGGCGACCCTGGCGGTTTGCGCGCAAAATAGGGACTTGGCGCGCAATACCGTGGGTCGGCGCGCAAATGGGAAGGCTGGCGCGCAATTGGGCCAGCGCTTTGCGCGCGGAAGATGGTGATTGCACGCACCAGGCTTCGGATAGTGCGCGGGGGCAACGACTCATTCTTTAACGAATGGCCTCTTAGTAAGGGGGGGGGGTGCGCGCAATCGGGCTAGATTGCGCGCACCCGGGGGCAATTGCGTGCAAGAGGCTTCTTTTGCGCGCGAAGGCCTTTGGGTGAAGAGTTGTTTAAAAGGAAAGGAGCCAAAGGGATTGCGCGCGAAGGTGAACCCCGAGGCTTTATTGCGCGAAAGAAAGGAGGTTACCTGAAGATCGACATTGCGGGCTGAGTGGGTTGGATTGCGCGAACGAGCGACTCTTCGAATTCCGGCAACTTTCAAAACGTCGGGGGTCGCCTTATATATATAGGAAACCCCGGGCGCGGAATCCGGTTCGCGGGCGCGGAATTTCCTTCGCGGGCGCGGAATCGGGCCCGGCGCGCAAGGGAGTCGCGCGGGCCACGGGCGCGCAAAATTGCGCGTCGGCCCAGCGCATTGCGCGCATCCCGGGAGGTTTGCGCGCCTGACTACAACTTTGCGCGTGGTTCTCCAAAATTCCGCGCAAGGCCTCCGGGCCCTCCGAAACATGCTTCTGACTCCAAATATGACATCGCTTTCCGCATCCAGAGCTTCGTTTGGGAACAACGGACTTTTCCGGCGTCTACAATACCTAGGAAACTTCTGTGAATGAACATATTTCCCATGATGTGATTTCTTCCATGACTATCCTCGTTTTCTATCATATCTTATTATAGAATATAAAAATATAAAACCTAAAAAAATATGTAAAATTGATTCTTCAGACAAGAATTCATTTTCTTTAATTCCCAAATATCTTTTAGGTTTAGAGTTTTAGAAAATTATGTCATCACTCTTACATAAATTAATATTAAAGTAACACCCTAAGATTTTAGAGTATGTCTATTATTAAATAGATTAAATTTCTTTAATAGATTACATTGTACAAAACAAATTCAAAAGCTTATTATATACACAAAAATTAATTGACTTGTGTTACACACAAGACTGAGTTTTACCAAATAATAATATACTATTACAATATTATTATTTAATATAATAAGATATAACCTAGGAATTAAGTTGTAGATTATGAGTAGTATAAACTAACCTATGAAAATATATGGTTGAATTAATTGGTTACAAATTAATTATAAATGAATAAAGGAACCAACTGAATATGTAGGAAATGTTTCTATAAAGAACTATTTTTATCCTCACTAAGGAATTTTATCTTAATAAATTAAATTAATTAATTTTATAGAATGATATTAATTAAATATATATGTTATATATTCAAAGAAATATTTTTGATATTCATTTAATATATTTTATATCCACAAGATAAGAAATAACCCAATATTACACATAAAACCTCTATTTTTTATAAAAGTAGTTCTACCACCTTTTAATGGAGAGCCTACTTTAAATCCAATTTTTGACACATTAATATAAATTTTTTAAAAAATATAACTTCTTCTTTTAAATTTAGATATGAAAAATTAATTTGGTTGAATTATTTGTATTTTTCTAATATGTTTCATGTTTTGATGAAAAGTTAAAAATTGTAATGTTAATTTAAAACTAGTTTCCTCATCAAAATAATTTATAATGTTAAATTATATTATTGAATGGATTAAAATTATAACTAGATTATTTTGAATCATTTAATTCAATTTAGGTAATTTTAATAAATTTTACATTGAATTTGGATATAAAAATGTTTCAATATTTTCCATGATTAAAAGTTAATAACTCGTTTTCTCACCCCATCAATGAGGTTAGTTTTATATTAATTAATAAAATTTACATATATTTAATTTTTAAGTATGGATTCAATATTTGGAATCATTGGGTCCAAATTATGTAAATAGTTTTCTTTTATTTTTGGAATTTAAATAGAAAAATTTAGTAATATTTTAATTACCATTGTTAAGGGTAAATCAGGTTTTGGTGGGTAAAAATAATATTATAAATAATATAAAATTAACTTGAAACATGTATTAATTTAATTTTATGAGTTTTTTTCAACCAAAATAATCATTGGAATAAAATTATAACCCTTTATAAGACACTTTTGTCAGAATATGACATTTATTATATTTTATTTAAATAAGAGTTAAAGATGTCATACTCAAATTTTAAAAACTATACCAATTATAATATAAGGGTATACATAAGATAAATTAAAATATAAATATTAATTTGAAATATAATTTTTCTTTAATTATCATGGTAATTTATCTATAGTTTTTTATATATAAATAATTATCTTAAATTCTTATACAATGATGATGTAGAAATTATTTAGTTAATGTAAATATCAAATAAATGATATTTAAAATATTAAAATAAATATAATTTTATATAAATAATGTCATATAACATTTTTAGGGATGAATTTGATATGTTATGGATGATTTAAAATAATTTTTTCATATATATCATATTGTTATGATATATTTAATAAAGAAAAATAATGAATATTGTCAAAATTGACACTTAAGATATTTTATCAAAATAATACTTTATTAAATTATTTAAAAATAGTAAAACATTTTTTTTAAAAAAATAGTATTATATGGTCTGTAATATTATAAATTTTTCATTTCTTATCTAATTTAAATCAAATAAGTAATAATTACAACATTTTAATGTTGAAAAATTTATTACCTTAGTTAAAATTAAAATAGGTTAAATAAGGATGAATAAAAATGAAAAGGTTTAAAACAATACCAGTGCTTATCTAAAATATATTGGTCTATGATATTACAACCTTATCCAATATTAGATTATAATATATGATTTTTTTATTTTTATTGATATTTACTTTATTATAAATTAATATGTTTGGAAATTAGAAAAGAGCCCCTCACCTCAATTATAAAAAGACACCTCCTCCCTCATCTCATTTTATCACATTGATCCTTATAGATCAACCAAACCCTACCCAATTATCCTATAAAATTCCATATTCACATCCTAGAGGTGCTGGTATTCTCATAAGATCATCCCTATATACCTTAATACGAGATCTAATGGAATTCTCTCAAAGAAGTGGTAATCATTTTTATTAACTCTTAAATGTTCATTTTTTTTCATCTACGTTATCTTTATATGTTTTTTAGATTCTAAAGTAATAAATAAAGTATCATATAAATTTTTAGATTTTATTATGAGTATGTTACAACCATTTTTCACCTTTTATTCATCATATGAAAAATGAAATCACTATGTGTGCGTATGTATGGCTTACAGTCTTCAAGTTGTGGTGTAATTTATTTTTTTATCTCCCATTTATTTGGATGGGGATAATGATTGGATATAAAGGATATAAATAATAAATATGACATGATACTAATTATTTATAACTAATACACCATTCAATTACATTCCCTTTCACTATTAATGGAATGATATATTTACTCGTGCGTACATATGACATACCATCTCCATGACGTGTTATGATTCATTTTTCATGTTAAATATTAAGGAATGATTATATAAAGGGTATATAATGAGTAAATATAATATCTATGACATTGATATTATTATATATATGATATAAATATATCATATTCATAAGAAACATGACTTATACCACAAAACATGCATAGGAAAATGAACCAGTTAACATCCAAAACAAAGGTAATAATGAAATATTATCAACAAAAGAGTGATAAAATAATATAAGAAGATAATATATTATATCATAAACATGGATATGGTTATTTGATAAACTAATAACTTTCATTAAACCATTATACTTTAGGTTAAATAACATTCAAACGAAGGAAAGTATGAGGTAAGATATTTTCATCCCACTTTTATTTCTCTGAGACACATGCCTTATACACTACACATTTATTCTACATATCGTATATAATACCCATGAATGTTTATTATATGAGTCTTATCCGGAATATTATGGTATTTTAATATACATATAATTTATACTCATTAATTTTGCATACGATTCTACTAATTAAAATGTTGTAAGAGTTATTTCACAATCTCCTTATTATTTAGGATTGTTTATACGTAAGTATTTGATGGGTAATTTTTTCATCCATGTCCATGTTTCTTAAAAAAAATTAAAAATATATTTACTATTATCCTACAAATTTTTAATGCATTTTTACCCATACGAAACTCTTGATAATTTTTTTTGAAAGGAATATTTTTTTCTTTTTCCAAAAAAGGTACTTTAGGAATTTTTTGACAAAAAAATATAGAAGGAATATTTTTAACTTATGAGACGTGAGTTGATTTTTCCACCGTCATGATGACTTAATGTTTTGAAGCTTCTTTTACAAGTTTACAAGGTTTTATTAAAATAAAATGTTTTCATTTATAATTTCACTATTTTTTAAATAAATTATTTCAATGAAAAAAGGGGTATTTCTCTCAAGAAATGTTTAATAATTTTATTAGAGTATTTTCATCTATGTCAACATCCATTGTTGAATATTATTATTGATTGAGGTTTATCTTTTATTATACCATCTAATATATTTTATTGATTTTTTTATGATCAGTTTGAGTGTGGATGTGCAATTTTAATACCATTCATGGTTTATGTTTTAAGTATTCATATTTCGTATGCAAGTTTTTCAATACTGCTTCACATTTCCTTGAAACGTGTGTTCTAGTTTTAAGAATCACTATTTCTAGGTGGTTTTCATTGGATTTATTTATGGAACCGAAAACTTCCAATAGTTCTTTATCCAAAGGGGACTTGATTTCCAAAGGTAGGCATTCGTTAAGTTTGAACTTTACGATGCTTAAGAACGTGAATTGGTCGATAGGATGGGAGGTCAAACTCATCACTCGCTTTTGGGGGGAATTATTGTCTACTCTGGGAATATCTTTATAAATTTAAGATATTTTCATGAATCCCTATTAATTAACCAATTATATCATAAGTATCACTTGGAATTTATGATCACTTATTAACATGTGTAAAATTTAGAATTATAAGTATTCATTCAAGGTTTTCATTAATGGAAATATCCATATGTATTTGAGGTTTTCCATCAATGGTATCCTCTAATATACTGATTATATATTATTTTAATCATCATTGTGATGATACTGGTTTTTAATCCACTCAATGGGGCACTATGGAATTTATTGTCATCCAGGGAGATGAAGGGTTGTTTTGATCTTGGGATCGTGCCCATAAAATGGTCTACCTACGTATCCTTGTAAAAGGAATCAGGACCCTCATAGTTTGGTGCTGCTTAATAGGACACATCATACCTTTTATAGTCATGTGATAAGGACCTCTAAGTGGAATTTGATTGGTCAAAACTTAGTGTGGGACTTATGCTAAAGTAGCCCAAAGAAATTGGAAAGGATATGAGTTTCCAAGTAAGATCAGACCCTGTTGGGAATATGGCCTGAGGAGAACAGGGTTGATTTGAAGTGTTGGGTTTGAACCTCAAGGAGTCTTCCTATGTATACCATATGAATGGGAATCAAAGCCCACGTAGTTCTATTAGTCTCATAGGAGAGTATGGTCCTTTGAAAGAGATGAGTTTGGGATTACTTTATGAAAATGATACCTTGATGATTTGGGGTTTAATTTGGGGATTATTCCTAAGGAGGATGCCCAGATTAAAGGAATTAGGGTTGGATTCCTGAAGAGAATGTACAATGATCTCGAGCCCTGAAAATGATTCCTATGTATCCTAGTTTGAACATGAATCAGAGTTCTTGTATTTCATTCAATTGTGCAAATGTTGTGACCATGAAAAATCTCTAATCCCACATGAGTCATGCTCGGTGTGGGAAACAACAGGATGCCAAAGATTCAACAAAGGCATTCAAAATTTAAAATTTCCTCCCCTCCACTAGTGGAAGAGTGCACACCTATGGCGGTGAGGGTGGATGAGGTCAAGGCGACCATGGAAGAGGGAGAGGGGAGGAGCCTTCCCTCTATTCTATTTACATTGGACAATGGTCCAATGTAAGGAGGAAGAGATGAAGGTTAGGGGATTACACCAGGATGGCATCCCATGGAGACAAAGGGAAATGAGAGAGGGAAAGGGTAACAAGAGTCCCTATTCCCATCTCCCCTTTGGTATTTGGCACCGAAGAAGAGAGGAGGAGCGATGATGTCACCTCCTACAAAAAATGATAGGGGCTTACGCCAAGTTGGTTTCCCTAAAATTGATCTTGGTAGGTAATGTAGACTTCTCCTTTATTTTTAAAATGAAAAGTAGGTATGAACCATATCTTCCCCTACCAGAGACCTGAGGTTCCGGGTCATCTCTTCGAGAAGGGAGAGGCCATGACCCAACCCTCCTCTTAACTGGGAACTTCCCAACACTATTTTTGGGAGAAATTTCCATGTAACTGTGGATATACAAACCCACAGACACTCCATGAATCTTAACCCTATTGTGAAACAAATGTGGGAAACCTATGACTATGGATATATAAACCCAAATAGGATACACATTGATGTGAATTTCCCAAAGGTTTGATAAGTTAGGTGGCTTTGGTGGAGGTCTCAGCAAAATCCCTTTTAGACAAGGGAGAAAATGAAGAAGAAGCCTTTCCATGAATGGCTTCGAGGAAGGATTAAGGGCTTGTAGACTAAAGAGAGTGAAAAAAGTAAGTGAACCAAGGAGGGGCTCCCAAGTAGAGAAGGGCACACAAGTATGGGCACACAAGTAGGTAAGGGCACACAAGTAAGGGAGTGCAAGTAGGCTTGGGTGACCTGATTTTCACTTAGGCAACAAACAACCTGTATGGTAAGACTTGGGAGAGACCTTGCTCAAGCCTTAAAGAGTATTCACAGATGATCCAAGAAGTGGGGTGCTCAAGTTCCTATGAGAGTAATGGGAAGACTGCAATTATTTCTGACTTGGGGTGGTTAGGCGCTTTAGAAACTCAAGTGTTATGGTTTTCAAACACTAAAATTACTTAAGTCCAATGATCCTCCTTAAATCCTCCGCTCAAGGTGTTGAAGAACTACCTTGAAATCTTTGGAAGATTAGGGAAAAGTACTAGGGTGACTAGAGCAGTAATTGGGCTTCAATAAAATTTGTCCATTCAAATGGTGGCCCCAAGGGTCTATTTATAGGAAAATAAGTGACCTTGGGAGAAATAAGTTGGGCGCGCAAGTTACTTGCATGCCAAATTTGGGGCATGGAGTACCTTGAGTGTCGAAAATGTTTTGGCTAGACTTGGATGACACCTTTAGTACTTAGCCAAAATTATACTTTCATTCGTCTCTAACATGGTGGTGTGCAAGTGGGCTGCATGACATATAGGGGTGCGCAAGTAGGCTGTGTGTCGACATTGTTTTGGATAAACTAAGGTAGCCAAAAACTTATGCCTTTGAAATGATTTGACTTTTCTTTATGTATTCCCCCATTTCTTTCTAATGGATTCCCTTCATCATGATTTTTAGACTCTTTGATGGAATGGAGTGTCAAAAAAATACCCCCCCTCAAAATTGGATCTGAAATGAAAAGAGGATCCTATACCGAGGTAAAGAAATGAAGGAGAAAGAAAAGAGCACTAGGGTACACAAGTATTAGCGCTCAAGTGGACTTGGGAGAACAAGTTTGCAACATGTAATATTTCTGGCGCACAGGGTGACATGCGTCGTTTATATATAACAGATTCACTTCTGAGAAAAGTTTCACAACTTCCGAATTTTCATCTCTCAGTGCACAAGTCTTCTTTTATTCAAGCGCTTCTATTTCACCGCGTTTCTTCTATTCATTTTTTAGCTGCACACTATAAGTGGGGCACCGTACTTGTGCGCCGACTTATACTTTCATGCCATGTATTAAACTTGCGCACCTTAATTCCTTTTCCATTTTTTTTGTAAAACACCAAAAATGAACTTACTTTTAAAAGTTGACCTCTATATTTTTGCAGGTTCAATGGCTCCCAAAATAAATAAAACTGCTGATGAGCTTGACAGCAAGAGGATTGATGACTTGATGAATGTTGTTGTTCATGATTATTTTGACGTTTGCGAAACCACCCTTCCAGAAATAGAAAAATATTTGAAGAAGTATCATTTCATCTTTCCTCAAAGCACCTATCTGAATTTGTATATCTATGGCCATTTTTAGGATGCTACCATTATAGATCCAAAGAAATATGTCCCACATTCTTGGTTTCAGGATTATACCAACTTCTCGTCGGCCAATGTTTCTATTGGGGGCTCATTTTCTAATGCTGGGATAGTAGAGAAAGCTCATATTTTGCATCATAGACCGTGTGCTCGAAAATTTAAGGCACACTCACCCAAGCTATATCCACACTACTATTCATCCATATTTTGAGATTCTCAGATAGATCATTCCAAGGGTTGGAAGAAATTTTTGGAATTCCAACTAGGAGGAGGTGTAAAACCCACATGGATGTGGGAATACTGGGTGCAAAAGACATGTACAAAATTTGCAGATGATTTAAGAATCGTCGGGATTTATGAGGCATCTGGGTTGGGCAAACCTACATATATAGAAATGATTATTTCATCCCATAATTATTAAGTTGATGGAGGCTAAAGACTAATTCCTTCCATTTAACACATATAGAGGTAGGTATCGTCTTGTGGGATGTTTACAAGATTTCTGGAGCACCAATACTTGGAGACATGTATGATGAGTTTATTCCTCCCAAGGTGACATGGAATGACACAAAGAAGACACCATATTTGGTTTGTGAGTTGATGAAAATATTTAAAAAACTCAATAATTTAATCACCGTGAAAACTTGCACCAGGATAGATATTCATCCGGAGGAATGGATGGAAATATTTTTGATAAAGAAGAAGGAAAAGGGTCCCGCTTACACCCATCCGACTAGCTGTCCAAGGTCAGAGAAGAGAGGTACTCCTGAAACCTTTTGGAAAACATTGAAGAAAGGAGAATTTGATAAATGGGGATATGAAATCAACCCAAAAATTCCTGTAGACACATGTCTTGTAGGTTTCTTATCCATGTGGCTCAGTGTGTATTTATTACCTGTCTGAGACTCCAAAGGAGGTATGAGGCTAGAAAACTTTGTTATTGCAGCTAAGATGGAAGATAAAAAGATGGTAGGGTTGGCTACTCCTGTTTTGGCCAATATTCATAGGAGTTTTCAGCATGTTTACAAAGGTAAGTTTCCCTTTAGAATAGCGGGACCATTCCAAGTGTTGTGGGGATGGATTTCTACTCACTTTAGAACTTATGCTGTACATAGTGGAGTGCAGGTTTTTGAAAGTTCATTCTGACTGTCTGTTCAGGCCTTTTCTGGTATTTCACCCTTGTCCTTGAATGTTTATGACATTAAGTCTAGAATGAGCATGCATAAGGAATTCCATTTCTTTCCTTATAGGAATCCGCCTATAGGGCAATTCGTTGATGATGGTACTGCCAGTTTGGAATTGAGGGCATATATGCTAGCTTGCAGAGATAGTGTATTGGCCACCAGAATCGATGGATAAATCATATGTGAGGCCTATAATACTTATAGATTTGCGCGTCAATTCAAATGTCTAAAAAAGAATACTGTATCCCCTCCCATGCATGTCAGATTAGAGAAACACCCAATGGTTTCCGGACAACTATGGTTGTTGACATCTGCAGAGAAGACTGGGGAAGTATTTAATTTACCCGTCACTGACGTAGTAAGCAGATTGACCATCTAGTATGCTAAAAACTGGGTTACATCTTACCTCTAAGGGGTATTAAATCATGTAATCCCTAGAGTGGGGATAAAGAGAAGTAGTAGTAAGGAACCCCATCATTTGGAAGATAATTATTTATCATTAGGGTCTGAATTGCAAGAATCATAGGGTGGAGGTGAAGATGCTCCAAATTCACTGAAGAGAACTTGTTCCAGATATAACCCTCTAGTCAGAATTAAGAGCACCACTCCATCAATCCCTATTGAAGTCGTATCAAGGAGATCTGGTCTCCATCATTCTGAAGAGCGGCAAGTTCCATTTTCTAATCCTTCATCCGTGACTGTGAGTGCTGGGAAGAAACTCAATTCCAAGGTTGTAGGATCCTATTCACAACCCTCATACATACATTTTGATTATATATGACTAGAGGCTGTTCGAACATGGAATAATCTGTACTGTGATGTTGAAACCATGTGGATGGATCTGTGCGAAGGACTGCATATTCCAGGAGTAGGGGATTTGCAGGATTCTTTGGACATTCTTTTTAAGGATAATCCCAATGAGGTGAGGACTTATATTCAAGAGATGGAAATTATCATATATTCCACTGATGAATCAATTACTACCAATAAGATGGTAAAGGAAATTATAGATCGTGGTACCACCAAAGAGATCAATCCTTCATTAGATGAAGAGTGGTGTGACTTTGTAGATCCTGAGGATATAATTTTCCTTTCTCTCACATTCCATTATATTTTTCAACTTGAAATTTTGTCAAAACATTATTACTTAGGAGAAATATCATCTTAACTTACAGTTGGGTATAGGAAAAACAACTGAAGTTCCTTCACTACAGTATAGCCCTGGAGGCAATTCTCTTGGAGGTATTAGGTCACCCCATGAATCGAGAGAAATATCTCCAGGACAAAAGGCCATGGAGGAGGAAATAGAGAGGGTAATAGAATCTCTGATACCTGTCTTTATAGATGATGATGCAAGCCCTCCCAAAAAGGTGAAGAATAAAAATCACCGAAGAAAGAAGACCATGGTTAAGTGCTTTTAGAGGAGTGGTAAGTCTCCCTGATAATCATGAATTTTAGTCTTTATTCATGAAAAAGTGTTTAAAATTTTTAAGATTACAAGGGCTTATTCTATTTCTTCTTTGAAAGAAACTACTGATAAGATTCAAGGATCCATAGAAGGTATTGATGAGCAGAAAAAAATTCCTACAAATCTATTGATTCTTGAAGAGGAATTAAAGCCAAAGGAACCAACATATGTTCCCAGCACTACTCTGATTCCTACTATTAGAGGAGAGGAAGCTTATGGTAAATCAATAATACTTCATAAATCATAAAATGAAAAAATATATAACTTCCATTCTATGATACTTTTAGGTTCATCACATGCACCATAATATCTAAAAACAACTGATGTTGACCCCAAAATTGTTGCTGAAGAAGCTACCCGGGGTAAAAGGTTGCCGGAGGAAGGTTGTGAAGTAAACATGCCAAGTGATCCCATGGGTGAGACTAACCTAGGATCTGAGATATCATTGGATGAAATGATGAACCTTGGCATGTATTTTGAAGAACTATTAGAACATGTTAATATATCAAATTATTTAGAATATTTTAGAGTTCCTTGTATAGAATCAACTGGATGTGAGTTCTCATTATTTGTCTTTTTAATCTTCTTATGATTAACCTACTAACCATGGTTGATTGAAATATAGAGTTATATATAAAGAAACTACTACTGAAATGGTACTTGAAGGAAGTGTTGATATTAACATCAACCCCACCATTGTAGAGACATTGGCTTAGGTGGATGTTGAGATAACTGGTCTTCCTGAGATTCACTCTAAAAATCCTAAGCATATGAAAGATAACACTTATCATCCAGATACATTGAACAAAATTACTGAAACTGAGAACATTGGGGAGAATTATTCTCAAGATTCTAACCTACTGTTAGGTAAGAGATACCAATATTGTGATTGCATTCACTTTTGTTATCTCTTGAATATAATCATAACCATAATTCTTGATTTACCATATAGGGATATCAAATTAAATGGATAGGTCTAGAGGTGAATCATATGCATCAGACCAAACAAAATTGGAAGGGAAAGCAACCATTGTTCAAGAAGGAACAGAACAAGGAACCTCTTTAAGTGCATTAGTCCCAAAATATACTCCTCCTTATGAAAGTGATTCTGAATTGGACCCAAAACTGCAGAAGGCTCTTTGTCTTGCTCATTTCAAAGCATGAAAAAACACATAGAAGACAATATCTGAGATGACCCTTAAGGAACTTCCTTCAATAATTCCACAAATTTCATATCTGTTTATCAAGCTAGGATTTGGCAGTTTTGAATACCGTGAAATTCATACTGCGGTGAAAGAGATTATCCGGAGGAGGGAGAAAGAGAAAAATCTTTGACAAGACTTGAAAAAAGACAAATTTTCAATTAATATTTATGAGTTCGAAGAAAAATTGTCCCAAGCTGAGGCTAATCATAATACAAATTTGAAGGTACTGAATCAGACTATTAAAGAAAAGATTGTTCAGCAACTGCGCCTTCAACATGAGTTAGATATCATTACAGGGGAGCTTGACTAGCTTCATATATAATTAGGAGAAGTCCAGAAGGATGGTGAAAAATCCATTGATGAAGCTATAGAAGCACTTCATCATGCTGAAGAGAGCGAGGCTGGTCAAATAGACAAACTTCAACAAACAGTTTATGGGGTTCAAGAGGCTGTCAAAAAAATGAGGAATTACATAGAAAGCCTTTTTTAATTTCTACGAGAGACTCCAATTTGTTGATGATCCTCTGTGAAAATTTTCTCCATAAATGAAAAGTATTTTGTCTTTAATCATTTATATTTTCACTTTCGCTAACTGATTTTGTTTTACCTAGGCCATTGGGCCCAATAAGAATAGTTTGATTTTTGTTAGGGTTATATGGACAACCCCAAAAAATTTATATGTCTTGACTTTTTTTTGCTCAATATTACCTAAACCATACAAAATGAAAGTTTAGTGAGTTGGGACTCGAATTTTGTTTAGATTTCCCTTTGCGGGTTCTCAATCTAATGAGTACCAAGTCTTTTGTTGTTTGGTAGTTTAGATTCCTTCATGTTGGACTATAAAGGGATATAATTTAAGGTCGAATAGATTTGACCATAAACTTTCAAATTAAATCCCAAACAAGACTATTTGAATAAGAATTGATTTAATATTATTTAAATATTTCCAAGGGGAATCTTGAGCCATGATTTTTATGGTCACCAAATTTAAAACCTGTGTCAACATAAGGGGTGTCTTTTACAAGAACAAAGTTACCATTATTTGAAAAACCCATTATGGGGCATGTGTTATGTTGGGCCTACTGGGGCATATACTACATAGCCAAATAGTGGCATCTTTTGACTGACAGGCCTGTTATGTAGGCAACTTATGCAAGGCCGCCTAAGGGAACATGTTCCATAGTCAAGAAAAAGAGATCTTTGAAGTTTAAAATTTTTCTATTGATATATAGGGGAAAATAATATTTGGGTGACTCAAGACCACAGTGAGTGGTTTTTCTAAGGAAAGGAATTTTAAGAATGAAAAGGGGGCTATTTTAGACTGACATAAGTCATGAATAGGAAAAACATTTCTATACAAATTTGGTGTTTGAGCAATGGTTAAAACTTATCAGAAATGACAATTTATGATATCATATTGTGCAGTTTTAAGTCATGCAGTGAGGACATTGGTACTATGCAGTTTTAAGTCATTCAATGAGGACATTGGTACTGTGAAGTTTTAATTCATACAGTTAGGATGTCGAACTATGAAGTTTTGAGTCATGTAGTGAGAACATTGTGTGGCTTTAATTTATGGTCTTTATCTCTAACCAAAGGTACAAAACTCTCCCAATTTTTTTGATAATTTTGTTGAAAACATACTATCATATTTAGGTATGGAAGGGAAAACTATAAACTGTGATTTGGGAATTTTTGAAACTGAGGAATGATATGGGAAAATGGATAAAATCATTAGAGGAAGTCTTTTCCAAGAATGAAGTTACCATTAATTGAAAAACCCGTTATGGGGGCTGTATTATGTAGGGACGAATGGGGCATATGTCGCATAGACAAATAGTGTCCTCTTTTTATTGACAGATCTGTTATGTAGGAAACTTATGCAAGGACGCCTAAGGGCACGTGCTGTATAGTCAGACAAAAGGGCTCTCAGAAGTTTGACGTTCTATTGCTAAAAGATGAAGAAAGTTTATGAAGATTTAGATTTTATGAAGCACAGAGTTTGGTTTATAGAGAAAGGTACCTAAATATAGAAAGGGTATTTCCACCCAAGATGTTTAATGAATCAGAGGAATATGACTTTTACTAAGGTCTAACCCAAACGTAAGAGGTATGTTGTCTATAGTTTTAGGTCATACAATTAGGACCAGAAATTGAAACAATATATAATATGTGTCCAAGTTATTTCAAGGTTATTTTATATTGTATTGAACACATGGTGAGGGAAATATGTAAACCATAGTCCTAAAGACTTTCAGATTGTGAGAAATATAATGGGACAGGTATACTTGAATGACTATTTTAAAATACAGATTCTTGTATGTTATCATCAAATATTAAATGGGACAAAGATACTATAACCAAGAATGAAGTTACCATTATTTTAAAAACCCATTATAGGGGCTGTATTATGCAAGGACCACTGGGGCATAAACTGCATAGGCAAATAGTGACATCTTTTGACTAACAAGCCTGTTATATAGGCAACTTATGCAAGGACTCCTAAGGGCACATGCTGCATATTCAGGCAAAAGATCTCTCAGGTATTAGAAATTCTGTCACCAGTATCCGTAAGAAAGATTATAAGGATCTGAAAATATTCAAGATTAAGAGTATGAAATATGGAAGGGGTTTACGTCCAATGCATATGTAAAATATTTGAACCAATATTGGCCATGAGTTTGACATCCTTTATATAGATCTGACTCATATGTAAAATGGGGACTTTATTTGTTTCCTCTGAATTAATATTGTGATGTGCAGTTTTAAGTCATGCAATGAGAACATTATACTATGAAATTTTAAGTCCTGCAGTGAGGACATTATACTATGCATCTTTAATTAATTTAGTGAGGACATTTATAGACCTATAAGAAATTGAAATACCTTATTTATATAAATAATCCACTTACCCAATTCCTAAGCCCACGTGAGCTATGCTCGGTGTGAGAAACAAGGAGCAGTAAGGGTTTCTTTTACAGTGAAAAGGTGACACAAATGAAGAATATGGGTGTTATATTTCCATACAGTTTAACATCATGCGGTAAGGATGAAGATAAACCAATGAGAAAGGAAAAATATATTGTAATTGGATTAAGGGATAAAACCCAAGTTTCACTATGTGCCTTTCTTAGGGAAAGAATCAAATCACACGTAGATCTTAAAACATTCCCTATGTAGGTTTGATTCTTATAAAAGGAATAAGGGGGTTTTTTATCATGAATGGGCCCAAGATTGGAGATATAGGAATGTCTACATATCTCATTGAAATATGAGAATCAATCCATTCGTAGTTCTTGAAAAAATCATTTCTCATGCCAATCAAGGGTGACATGAAGAATGAGGGATTTTGACACATTCTGAAATAACGGTAAATCTTAAGACATAAAATGGTATAAGGACCAAATCATATATCTTAAAGAAATACTCTATATATATCTTATTCATATATAGGAGGAGAAAAAAAAATAAGTATATTTTGTGATTGTGGCTAGGCCCAAAATTGGAGATTTTGGTGTCTCTACATATCTCATTGAAAAATGAGAATCAAGACATATATAGTTCTTGAAACGAGGGCTCTATGTAGATCTGATTCAAACATAGGAAAAAGTGGGACTAATGTACTACTAAGGAGTAGCGATGATGTGAATGATGTTTGATTATGAAAGCTTCTAACATAAAATAGAGAAAACATTTGTGGTACACATGACGTCACACAGTTTAATGTCATGCGATAAGGACGAAGATGCTATGAATTTTAACATCATGCAGCATGGAAACTTATAGTTGTTATGTAGTTTAATTTCTTGCAACTGGGACATGGGGGATGTGTAGTTTTAAGTCTTGCAGCAAAGACATGGTACTGTGTAGTTTAATGTCTTGCAGTGAGAATGAGGTACTGTGCAGTTTGAAGTCTTGCAGTGAGGATGAAGTACTATGCAGTTTAAAGTATTGCAGTGAGGAAGAAGTACTGTGCAGTTTAAAGTCTTACAGTGAGGATGAAGTAATATACAGTTTAAAGTCTTTCAGTGAGGATGAAGTACTGTGCAATTTAAAGTCTTGTAGTGAGGATGAAGTAATGTGCAATTTAATGTCTTGCAGCAAGGATGAAGTACTGTGCATTTTAAAGTATTGCAGTGTGGATGAAGTACTGTGTAGTTTAAAGTCTTGCAGTGAGGAAGAAGTACTGTGCAATTTAATGTCTTGTAGTGAGGATGAATGTGCACAATTATACAAAGTATTTCTTCAAGAATATTGCATTGGTTGGAGTTGTAATAAGATCTCCATCCATTGAGATTAAGGCATAAGCTCCATTTGAATAAACCTTATGTATGGAATAAGGTCTTCCCACTTTGGCTAAAGTTTTAGAGGTTTCTTTCCTGGTATCATTGGAGTCCTAAGGACCAATACCAATTCTCCTTGAAGAAATGAACAAAGGTGAACTTTCTTGTTAAAAGCTCATGCTATTCTATTCTGATATACTTCTATATGATGCAAAGTATGAAATATTTTCTCATCTAATCGTTCCAATCATTGAACCATTTCTGAGACCTCTCACGTTTTTTGATTAAAACAGATTTCATTAATGACTAAAATCAGTAGAAGTACAAGAACAAAGCCAAGCAGGGAAATTGTCTAGCCAGAGTTGGATGGAGTCAAAAGGGCCTGAGGTCGCCAGCTGATGGGCCACATTGTTTCCTTACCTTTTTTTAAAGGATAAGGTGTAAGAAGAGAAGCACTGTCCAAGTGAGAGAATCCTCCTAATGATGGTACCAAAAGGCTGGAGTCCACCATCGTTGTTGTTGATATAATTAATGATGGTAAGGCAGTCAGAATCCACAAAAATGTCACTCCATCCAAAATCCAAAGTGAACAGTAAACTAGCAAGGATGGTCATGGCCTCAGCAACCGCCGATTCCCAGAAAGCCTGGTGTGGAACATATTTTGTAGCAAGGATTTTCCCTAGATGATTACGGGACAGAAGTCCGAGGGAAACAAGCCCATCCTTTTGGAGAGACGTGTCCACATTAATTTTAAGAGTACCTTCTGTTGGGGGGTTCCACTGAGAGGGTGGGATGAGGGCAGCTCCTGTCATAAAATGGTCCTTGTGGTCTTTCCAGCCCTCAATCCAAGAAGAAGACTTGTCAATCCAGAACTCGGGAGGTTTGTGAGCTTGAAGAAACACGACATCATTGCATCGAATCCAAATAGTCTAGGCCAGCGTGCAAAGAGAACATGAGAGAGTCGAGGGAAGAGAGGAGACCCAATGCATCATAAGATCAGGAAGGTCAGAGGCCAAAGCCAATAAATTGGTAGAGGATAGGTCCCATTTACTCCAGACTTGCTTAGCTCCCGGGTAGTGAATGATGGCGTGCAAAGGAGTTTCAATAGTGCTCGGGCAGATTGCAAATCTGAGTGAAGGCAATTGCATTTCAATTGAAAAAACTACTTCGGTTCCATATACCAATGAATAAGGGGTTTCTTGGGTAGTAGTACGGGTAGTTGTCTGATAACCCCTAAAGTATTCAAAAGTTTATCAAGCCGTGATTTCTCATATTTATCCACCATCTTCTAGAGTATATTTGATAGGGTCTTATTGAATGCCTCTATCTATCCATTGGCCACCGCATGATAGTGAGATGAATGGTTGGATTTGATATTATTTTCCTGATATAACTTTTTTACGTCAACAGAACAAAAATTGGTGCCATTGTCTATCAAAACAGTATGAGGGATACCAAATCTAGAGATGATATTATTTTTGAAAAAAATAAAAATTCTTTTGGCTCTGACTTCCTTGAGAGGTTTTTCCTCAGCCCATTTAGAGAACAAGTCAGTAGCAGTGAGAATATACTTGAAATGCTCAGCTGTGGCTAGAGGATAATGCCCTACTACATCCATTTCTCATGTGGAAAATGGTCAGAAGTATTTAGCAGTATATAGAAACTATGGGGGTTGATGAATGAAGTTGGAATGCACATGGAAGGGATGAAATTTTTTAGTGAAATATGTACAATCCTGCATTATTGAAGGCCAAAAGTATCCAAGCCTTTGGATCTGATTAGAGAGTGTATGCCCAGACTCGTGGGCACTACAAACTCCTGAATGTACTTCTTTTATGACAGATGCAGTCTCTTCTCCATCAATACATCTAAAGAGGATTCCATCAAATCCTCTCTTGTAGAGGATCTTTTGGTGGTTTGGAATTTCATAAAGAGTGATACTAGATAATTTTCATAGGATATGTTCTTTTTTATCCCTATCTGGTGGATTTATCCCATTTTAAAGATATTCCATTATGGATGTTCTCCATCCCATGGTATGACCATATGGTTCATAAATAGGGCTAATTTCATTAATTTCCTCCATTACGGTTTGAAAAAAAATGTGAGACCACATGAAGATGGTCTATGCTGATGACTATCTCATCCCAATTTGGATCTGCCAAGGCTGTAGCTGCATTAGCCAGTGCATCTACTTGAACATTTTGTGATCGCGGGACATAAGAAAATTTCAGATCTGAGGGAAATTCAGCCATTAACCCTATGACGTAATCACACAAAGGGATTAACTCTTCTTTTCTGAAATAATATTGACCATTAATTTGTTTAATTACCAATTCTGAATCACCTTTCACCTTTAAATGATCCATTTTCACCTGAAGGGACAATTCCAAACCTAAGATGAGAGCTTGATATTCTGCCTCATTGTTGGTACCACCATTTAACAACAGGAAGGAATTTGGAAATACTAGCTTTTCTAGGAAAATAAATACAATTACAAACCCAACTTTGTTGAGTTTAGGGTTTTCCATTCTTTTCCCTATTGGAATTTTGGAAGCACCATCAAAATACATTTCCCATGTTTGGGAATTGTCTTGAATGGTGAATACCTCTTCATCAGGAAGTTCAGTATTAAGTGATATATCTTCCACAGATGGATGCTCAGCAAGGAGGTCAACCAGATCTTAGCCTTTTATTTCCTTTTAAGGCACAAATTGGATATCAAATTGTTGCAAAATAACTGCCCACTGTGCCAGACACCCTATAAGAATAGGACGAATGAGGATAAATTTGAGCGAATTATTACGAGACATCAATTGGACTTCATGATGTTGTAGGTAATGCCTCAATTTATGAACTATAAAAATTAATGCTAGGAATCACTTTTAAATACTTTAATATCGAGTTTATGCATCAAGAATAGTTTGACTGAGATAGTAAAGGTTGTTTTCATTTCCAGCATCATTCTTTTGGGTGAGGAAGGCACCTAGTGATCGTTCTAAAGATGTCACGTAGAGAATAAGTGGTCTTAATTCAATATGTGGAATTAATACTGGTGGAATCAATAGATATTTATTGAGGGTATCAAATTATTCTTGGTAGTTTTCAGTCCATTGGTAGGTGATTCCGTTCTTCATTAATCTCGGGAAGGGTAAACACTTGCCTACTAAATTGGCGATAAAGCACCGAATATAGGCCAAGTGTCCTTGGATTCCTCTTAATTATTTAAAATTTTGAGAAGGTCACATACCAAGGATTGATTTTGTTTTCTTAGGATCAACTTTGATACCACGATGGCATACAACGAAGCCAAGTAAATTTCCCAAGGTTACCCCAAAAGCACATTTTAAGGGGTTCATCTTCAAACTGTGTTGCTGAATTTTATTGAATATAATCTTCAAATCAGCCAAGTGATTGGAAAATTATCTAGATTTGACCACCAAATCATCCACATAACATTCAACAAATTTCCATAAGAAGGGATTGAAGATATGGTGCATGAAATGTTGGTATGTTGCACTTGCATTCTTTAAGCCAAAGGGCATTACCCAATAACAAAACACACCGTGAGGGGCTCTGAAGGCTATGGATTATTCATACTCTAGGGCCATACAAATTTGATTATAACCAGAGTATCCATCCATGAAAGAAAGAGCTTCATAACCAGCTATTGCATCAATTAGAAGTTCTGTAATCGGAACAGGAAAATCATCTTTAGAAGAATGCCGGTTATGATCTCTGAAATCAATGCAGACTCTAATTTTTCCATTCTTATTTTTCACTGGGAAAATGTTGGCCAACCATTTGGGATATTGAAATTCCATAAAAAGTTATCCTTTATAAGTTTATCAACTTCAGCTTCAATTTTAGAGGCATGAGTTGGGTGTGTTCTTCTTGCTGCCTGCTTGAATCCATGATGTTCTTATAGAAAACCCAAATGATGGGTGGGTACATCAAGATTAAGTCCTGGAATTTATGTATAATTCCAAGAAAATATATCTCGATGTTGCTTTAGAAATGAAGTATACACCTATTTTTCTTCAGAGGTTATGACCACACTAATTATAGTGGGGTGTGGATATTCTTTTGTACCTAGATTTATTTCTCTGAGCTCATCCACAGTGGTAGAGACACCTTCCTCAAATGATGGAAGAGAATCCCTGAGATCTTCCTCTTCTTCTTCATTACACATTACCTATTATATTTCCACTTGCATAGTAGATGATGAGGAAAAAATTTTAGAGTTAGGGGAGGAGTCAGTGTTTGAACATCTTGAAGAAGAGGCCACCATATCTGACCCCACTATTGAAGAAGGGTCTTCCTGGGGTAATAAAGTGGAGATGATGGATTGAGAATAAACATCATTTTCTTCTTCTAGCATTGATATAATATCTTCCACTCTGGTTGATGAAATAGAGGCTTGTTTTAGTTTAGTAGATGAAATGAAAACATCTCCATTTAGGCTTTCATCATTGCTTGGTGGATCAACAGTTTCTTCCATGCTGTCTGGCTCAATTGCCATAATTGAAATTATGGAAGTTACTGGACAAGTTCCCGGATTTGGGTTTACCTTCTCAATTTGATTGATGGGTAACACATAATCTATACTTATATGTATGAATGGATTTACTGGGATCTTTTCAAATCCATTTAGAGCATTAACTTTGGTTATTTCCTTTTTCATGGACTTTGTTCCTTTTGTGTGATAAAACTCTACCTCAATGTATTGATATTCACATGTTTTGAATAGAACCTTTTCACCATACAATGTCCCGATTTGACCATTGAAATGGTACTTAAGATGTTGGTGGTATGGCGAAGGCATGGCTGCATGTTGATGCAGCAAAGGCCTTCTAAGAAGAATATTGAAGGTTGTGTCCAGACGAACAACCATGAAGTCTGAATTAAACACAAGATCTCCAAACTGAGTTTTGAGTGTAATTTTTCCCAATGGGTCTTTTTTATTCTTATCATAATATTTCAACATTAAAGTGGAAGGAGATAAGTCAGATTTAGTCAAGCCCAATAAATGAAGTGTATGAACAAGAATGAGGTTGAATCCAGATCCATTATCAATGAAGGCTCATTGGATGTCTATATCATTGACTTTCTCAGATAAATACAAGGGTCTGATATTCCCATGCACCATATAATCTTTATCTTCATCTGTAAAAGATATGACTACATGACATTCTATAGGATCATTCTCTATATAGTAAACCTCATCCGCAACAACTTTGGTTTCAAACTCTTGAGGACTTGACAAAGCCTCAATGAGTTCCTCTCAAATATATTTTGACAGATTCAAAGAATCCATAATTGATAACTTGGTCAGTAATTGGGCCAATTGTTTCATGACATCATACTTTTGGTCCAAAGGTCTACATTTCACAGCATGGAGATGTGTGCTTTGGAAGTTGATGCTTCTGATGTAGCTATATTCTGTGTTGTAGCAGAAGATAGAAATACCCCTGGCTTTAGTAAATTAGACTGACCAGGTCTATTTATTTTCTAAGAAGAGGATGGTCTGACTTCTAATTGGTCCTCCAGAATAATCAGGTTAGAACTGGACCTATCTTTCATGGAAGAAACTCCTTGATCCTGTTGATCCCACTGAAGGGATCTTCCACAAGTTTCTTCCACATATATGGTTCGAGTAGGGGTAGAGTTAAAATTGTGGTTTCTAAAATTCCCACATCTTCCCCTATATCCTTGACCTTGGCCTCTTTCTCTAGTTCCCCAATTAGGTACCAGGAATTCTGGCTCATTATAATCAGAATACCCATTGGCATAAGGATCCGTTAAATGGATAACATTAACAGAACCAAAGATGAATTCTTTATCTGATGAATATTTTTCTTGATAGGTTAATTCTGGTTGTGTCGTTTGTCTGGGCAGTGCTCGAACTTTTGAAACAAATGGCATAAAATATACCAGGGTTAAGGAAAACTTTGGCCTTGACACGAGCTCATATTTTTCTGACTGCTCTTTTCCCTTATAATCTCTTCGCTTAATTTAGAAACGAACTTTTGATGAAGGTGGTTTTACTATGGTAGGAGTGGAAGAAGACACAATCAGTTGTTTCAACTGTGTTCATAAAATGGAATGAGTCTGGTTGATCATTTTCCAGATCATCCAATCATTATATTTCTACATATTTTTACTTTTAACCTCTTGTTATTCACCTTATTCCTCTAGATTAGTAGTAGTGACACATGCTACTTGAGTTGATGAACTTTTCAGTTTTACTTGCCCAGAGTCTACCATCTTTTGCAGGAGGTCCTTGAAAACAAAACAATTCTAGATGGGATGTCCTAACATCTGGTGAAAGGGACAATAATTCTAAATATTTTCATCTCAATATTTATTTGGTTTCTTCAACCTTGGAAACTGAACCAAATTATTTTCTAGAGATGAGATGAAATAACTAGTAACTTTTTCATTCCGAAAAGAATAAAATTTATTCTTTAATTCCTCAAAATGTTTCCGCCATTGATCTATTTGATTATCTTGACGAGGTGTTCATTGCTGCTGATGCTCAGGAGGAAGATCCCTTCGGTATGATGAAGGTCTTGAAGTATATGTTGGTACAAGTGCCTGCTTGAGTGTGAATATAGTAGCTTCTGCCTTTCCTATCCTCGTCCCTGGAGTTGATGAAATTACACAATTTTTAGACTTAGTTTTTATAATAGAGTCTTCTATCTGTTGAGCGATTGATGTACAGTCTCGAAACGCTCCTGTTTATTTCACAGGAATCAATGGTGTGTATAACTCAGCACATAGATTTTCCATAAAAATTGGCAGCAAATCTTCTTGAGGGAGTTCTAGACATAAGGTACAAGTTAATCCTTTCCATAGAGTAGTGAAATATGAAACTATTTCATTATCCATTTTTTTACAATTGGTAATATAAAAAACTATTTTCTTTGGTATCATTGAGCTAAATTGAAGAAGTAATTTCTAATGGAGATCTTCCCATCCAATAAATCATTAATATTGTAAACTTGTATACTAGACAAAAGCTGGTCCTTTTAATGACTGTATAAAACACCTAAGCTTAACTGCTTCTTGTTGTTGAGAAGTTATCATCATGGGATCTCAATGAGAAACAAAATGTGTTAAGTGTTGTTCTGGATCTCCCGAACCATTAAAAATTTTGAATGTTGTATTCAAAAAAATTTGGTGGAGGGAGGAATTACATCCACCCATTCAGGGTAAGCTCTATTTTCCGACTGAAATGGTGCACTTAGTTCCTCTATAGCTTCCAATCGAGTCATTAATGCCTAAATTGTGTTAATAAGAATTTGAGGAACATCTAGATGTGCTGGAACTTGTGCAGGTATAGCAACTAGAGCTTGATCTAGTGCAACGACTGGCAAAACCACTGATGGTGGTACAGATATCTGCCTTGGATAACCCATAGGAACAGGACTATCAGGATGTATTTGGTCTTGTCTTGATTGTGTACCCAGTGGAGGGAATTAATTATCCACATCTATATTTACTATAAATCCTATTTGCTGAGGAGATCCTACATGATTTTCAATTTGAGTACCTTCCTGGGGAGTACGTCTAGAAGAAATTTTGTTTTGAAGTAACTCTATATTGAGTCTTTTCAACTCCTCTATTTCCTCTTCTTACTGTGAAAATATATCTTCAAGCGAAAGAGATTGACCTTCTCCAGTGGAAAAGTGAGATGAAATATGAATTTTTCTTTTCCACTTGTTAGATTCCTTTTAGAGAGGCGAGAGTTGATTATTTAAAGGCATACCTAGATTCTGGGTAAGCCTCTGATTTTGGGTATTCACACCTTCTTCATTTTCCCCAGTGTGTACCATATTATGGACAATAACTTCATCTTCTAATTCCCCTAAACTGGAATCATTTTCTAGAGGATCTTCAACAGTGGTGTTAATGTCATTTACTGATGCATAATGCATCTATGGTATTATATTAGTGATTTTGTGAGATCATCTTTCTTTGTGTCTTCCATGAGACTCTGTTATCCTATATGATGAATTCCTTGGAACTATTTGGTAGACACAAACCCGAAAGGAATCCTTGGATAGTTCAGTTGTATGCTCTCCTTGTGGATTCTTTCCTAATTGGGACAAAACTTTCTTTGGTTGAGGAGGGGATTATAGATGTGAAAAAGCCCCCAACCCTATAGGTTGGGGCTGTTCCAGTTCTTCTTCTTCTTCAAATATTTGAACATTGTTGCATGAATTTAAAGGTTGAATTAAATGAGGCCCCAGCCTTACAAGCTAGGGTGATCCTTGAACTGCTATGGTTGAAATCCATGCAACTTCTCTTCTTATTTTACATATTTTGGTTCTAAAATTAGCTGGGTGCATCATCCGATAGCCACTTAAATCACCTATTTCGGAAGATCATTGTGCTATTTCAAAAATTTTCATTCTCTGATGCCTGACATCCTCTAAGCAGGATGCCTGCTCAAGATTCTCAGATGCTTGATGTAAAAGTAACTCAACAACTTCTTTTCTTTGGGCCTGACTCTGATTAGAGCTAGTTGAGGCCTGTTCTTTAGTGTACAATCGATTACATACAAAATATTTTGATTGTGGATAACCATGGGAAATAACATTGCATGAGACCACTTTTGATGGAATTTGCTGATTTTGGAGTGTAGTGAAATACAATGCCCCATATGCACCCCATCCTTTGATACGAACACAAGATGGGGAATTAGAAATTAACTGGAGTAACCTCTTTAGAGCACTGAGACATACACACTAAAGGGTTTTCTACTATTTTTCAACCTTTGGATGATGGGAAACTGAGAGATATGCCCGGCCAATTTGGAATTTCAACCCTTCTATTACCTTTACATGATTCTGATATTCATCATATGGTAATAATTTGGTTTTCAAATGACGAAGAGTTTTCCATAAGTTGAGGTGGATTTCATGAATGTAATCTTCTGTAATCAATTATGGAATGTTATAGCAAGAAATTTCCAAAGTCCAGAACATGACTGGTATTTTTCCATTATCTAATTGTTTTCTCATGTTTAACATATCTTCGTCGTCTTTTACTAGAGGTTTCTTCACTTGGTCTGACTAAAGTGGATGCTCTATATTTGAAGACAAATGACCCAAGGGAGGTTCAAAGAATGAATATTCCCTTAAGATGTCTTCTGGTTGAGAAAGTGTTTCACCCATAAATGAAAAGGCATCAAACATGACTGGCCTTTTATTTGCAAGTCCCTCGATATAGGATGGCTTTCTCGTTGCTACATTGTCAATTATGAAATTGTTATAAAAATACGAAATACTACTGCATAGAGGAATTTCATAGTGAATGCTATCATGGGGAGGATCACCATGATAGATTACAAAAAGGGATAAATCTTCTTGATCCTTGGTCTTCTAGCCACAAGAAGGGTTTCCATGGCTCTCATCTAGAGATAAGCACTCTGGATTGACCAAATTTTCATGAAGAAAGCCTTCATGATGAAGTATTCGGTGAGGAAATTCAGAATTACAACTACCACTCCCATAATTTGGTAATGAGAGGATATGATCTTGAGCTTTAATAGATAAATATATGAGGTCTTCAATAACTCCAGCATTAAGAGGAGCCAAATCACTGCTTGACTCTTGATTTTCCAACAGTGCTTGGAGGGACTTATTTTTGGATATTCTCTTATACTTAGTTGGGCCCACTTTCTGGGAAAAGTGGTTATCATGGGAAAGTGTATGTGCCTTATTTGAATTGGTTACCTTGAATTGGTTACCAGAATGGACCAGTTACCTCCAATTAGAAAGGGTGAATGTACCCGATCCTGTTGTCCGTATGATATGGGGGAGTATGCCACAAGACCCTCCTGAACTAGAACAAAGGTGTGTATCTGCTCTAGGATGGCATGATGATGTGTCATCCCATGTGTGGGGACATATTTATGTGTCTATTCCCCTGATACTACTGAAGTAGTTGTTAAAATATCCTAGCACGCTTCCAAAATATGGGCAGAGATTTGCATCTTCCCTTTCACCATTTATAGGATGTATTTGGTGACTTCAGTGGATGGAACAGGAATATACATCCATTCCATATCTGGATTAGGTGTATGTGCCTGCTCTTATCCTCATTTTCATGTCAATGGATTTTGACAATGCTCATTCATGGGGGTAGAGAGTTGGGTCTTCCCCAAATTTTTCTTCGGAGCTTTCTGACGGACTTCTCTGGGTGCTACCAAATGAGACTGTTGGCAGACATGATGAACATTGGAAGGTGTATGTGCCTACTAGCTGTTTCCCTTCATGTATGGTTGATGTACTTCCTTCAATAATGGAAGATGATACTGCTGAAAGAATTGGTGATTGTAAACAGGTGTATGTTCCGGTTTACCAGTTTCCACCACATTAGATTAGAGGGCTTCTTTAAATGTAGTCAGACGAGCCTGATGACGGCTGATAATTTGTAAGCAGGTGTATATGCCTATTCATGATAATCCACTGAGTTTATCTGGTGGGATTGGTGGGTTTCTTCAAAATGAGTCTGCTGAGTAGAAAAATTAGTATGGACGAGTGTATGTTCCCACTCGTTGTTTTCCATCAAGTTATGTTAATGGAATTCTCCGGAGGAGGTAGAGGTGAGAACCTGATCCCTATTGATTGGACGTTATTCATAGTAGTTCATCTTGCATGCCCGAGTCTAAGAGACCTAGTCCAAATGTCCAAAGTCAACACCCCCATCATGTTGGGGGTACACTACCACAATATTTTAGTGGAGATGGCTAGTGGGAGTCCTCAAGAAGGACTCCTGCATTCTTGAATTGAGGCCTTGAGTGGACTCTTGATCCACCTCCCTATAGTACATGAGGGATTTATTGTTGCGTTCTGGGGATAAGGACCCGAAATTGTTGGAGACGGTGGTTAGCACCGTCTTCTTCTTGATCATTGGTTGTCGTTGGCCATATGATCGATTATTGTTATTGACCTGGAGGGCTTTCTAAGAAGCCTCCAAAGTCGGGATTGTAGCATACTGGTGATATTCCTTTACCATCGCATTAGAGACCCAACATTGAAGACATTGGGCTGTTGATGAAGTCCTTCCCATGGATGGATATCCATCTTGAGCAGTAGTCAGGAAGTTCAGATATATTGTCTTAGAGAAAGCCATTTTTGGAATGAAGGGAATTATGAGAATAAAAACTCGAAAACAACAACAACCTCCATTAAAGAAACATCTTTTTAGATGAATACATGCATGATAAATTCCTTTGTCTAGTATTACTTTATCAATTGATAGGGGCCTAATAGGTGGGTAACATTATTAACTTGGTTAAGGATTCACGTCGGGTTCTCCATTTTTGTTTCGTAGTTCCTTGAAACATGTAATCTAGTTTTAAGAATCACTGTTTCTAGGTGGTTTCCATTGGATTTATTTATGGAACCAGAAACTTCCACCAGTTCTTTATCCAAAGGGGACCTACTTTAAAAAGGTAGGCATTCATTAAGTTTGAACTTTACATTACTTAAGACCGTGCATTGGTCGAGAGGAAGGGAGGCCAGACTCATCACACTTTTTTTGGGGGAATTATTGTCTACTCTGAGACTCTCTTTGTAAATTTAAGATATTTTAATGAATCCTGATTAATTCACCAAGTATATCAGAATTATCCCTTGGAATTTACAATCACTTATTAACATGTGTAAAATTTAGAATCGTCAGTATGCATTCAAGGTTCTTCATTAATGGAAATATCCATATGTATTCG
Source organism: Viscum album (assembly GCA_963277665.1). Lineage (NCBI taxonomy): Eukaryota > Viridiplantae > Streptophyta > Magnoliopsida > Santalales > Viscaceae > Viscum > Viscum album. The sequence goes on from OY728125.1 coordinate 600,601,342, forward strand.
CGGTTTTCCATCATTGGTATCTTCTAATATACTTCTTAGAGATTATTTTAGTCATCATTATGATGATATTGGTTTTTAATCCACTCAGTGGGGCACTCTAGAATTTATTGTCATCTAAGGAGTAAAAGGTTTGTTTTTGATTTTGGGATCATGCCCATAAAATCGGCTACCAACGTATCCTTGTTAAAGAAATCAGAACCCTCATAGTTAGGTGACGATTAATAGGACAAATCATACCCTTTAAGGTCATGTGATAAGGAACTCTAAGCAGAAGGTGCTTGGTCAAAACTTATTGTGGGACTTATGCTAAAATAGCCCAAATAAATTGAAAAGGATATGATTTTCCAAGTAATATCAGACCCTATTAGGAATATGGCCTGAGGAGAACTGGGTTGATTGTAAGTGTTGGGTTTGATTATCAAGGAGGCTTTCTACGTATCCCATATGGATGGGAATCAAATCCCACGTAGTTCGATTATTATCATAGGAGAGTGTGGTCCTTTGAGAGTGTTGAGTTTGGGATTACTTCTTGAAAAGGATTCCTTGATGATTTGGGTTTTAATTTGGGGCTTATTCCTAATTAGGATTCCCAGATTAAAGGAATTAGGGTTATATTCCATAATAGGATTTCTAGTGAGCTCATTCATTGAAAAGGCTTCCTACATATCATGGTTTGAACATGAATAAAAGTTCTCATAACTCATTATATTGTGCAAATGTTGTGACCATGAAAAATCTCTAAGCCCATGTGAGTCATCCTCAGTGTGAGAAACAAGAGGATGCCAAAGATTCAACAAAGGAATTCACACTTTAAATTTTTTCCACCTCTACTGGTGGAAGAGGACGCACCTATGTCGGTGAGGGTGGATGAGGTTGAGGTGATTGTGGAAGAGGGCAAGGTGACAAGCCTTCCCTTTGTTCTATTTACATTGGAAAAGGGTCCAATGTAAGGAGGAAGGGATGAAGGTTAGGGGATTACACCAGGATGGCTGCCCATGGGGACAAAGTGCAACGGGAGAGGGAAAGGGTCACAAGAGTCCCTGTGCCCATATCCCCTTTAGTATTTGGCACCGAAGAAGAGAAGAGGAGCAATGATTCCAACTCCTGCAAGAAAATATAGGGGCTTACACCAAGCTTGTTTCCCTAAAATTGATCCTGGTATGGGAGGGAGACTTTTAATTTATTTTTAAAAGGAATAGCATGTATGAACTGTATCTTCCCCTACCAAAGACCTAAGGTTCTGGGTCATCTATTCGAGAAGGGAGAGGCTAGGACCCAAACGTCCTCTAAACCAAGAACTTCCCAACACTGTTTCTGGGAGAAAGGTCCATGTGACTGTGGATATACAAACCCACAGACACTCCATGAATCCTAACCCCATTGTGAAAAAAAATGTGGGAAACCTCTGACTATGGATATACAAACCCAAATAGGAGACATTCTGCCTTTCCCAAAGGTTTGATAAGTCAGGAGGTTTTGGTGGAGGTCTTTACATAATCCCTTTTAGACAGGGAATCCAATGAAGAAGAAGCCTTGCCATGAATGGATTTGAGGAAGTCTTGATGTCTTGTAGACAGAAGAGAGTGAAGAAAGTAAGTTAACCAAGGAGGGGCTCCCAAGTAGAGAAGGGCGTGCAAGTATGGGCGCGTAAGTAGGTAAGGGCACACAAGTAAGGGTGCACAAGTTGGATTGGGTGGCCTGATGTTCACTTAGGTGATGAACAACCAGTATGGTATAATTTGGTGAGACCTTTATCTAGCCATCAAGAGTATTAACAAGTGATCCAAGAAGAAGTGCGCTCAAGTTCCTATGAGAGGAATGGACGGCACACAATTATTTATGACTTGGGGAGGTTGGGCACTTTAGGCATGAAAGTGTTATGGTTTTAAAACAATAAGAGGACTTAAGTCCAATGATCCTCCCTTAAATCCTCTACTCAAGGTGTTGAAGAACTACCTTGAAAGCTTCAGAAGACTGGGGAGAAGTAATCGGGTGACCAAAGTAGCAATTGGGCTTCAAGGAAATTTGTCCGTAAAAATGGGGCCCCAAGGGTCTATTTATAGCCAAATACGTTACCTTGGGCGAAATAAGTTGGGTACGCAAGTGACTTGCGTGCCAAATTTGGGGTGTGCAATTACCTTGAACATTGAAAGTGTTTTGGATAGACTAGGGTGACACATTTATGAATTAGCTAAAATTATAATTTCATTCGTCTTCAGCATGGTGGAACGTAAGTGGGCTGCACGACATATAGGGGTGCACAAGTAGGCTATGCACCGACAGAGTTTTGGATAAACTAAGGCGGCCATAAACTTATGCCTTTAAAAATATTTGACTTTTCTTTATGTATTCCCACTTTTATTTCTCATGGATTCCCTTTGTCATGTTTTTAGACTCTTCAACGGAATAGAGTTTCAAAAGATACGAATGTGTATATTGTATATGTTTCACCTTTTTAATATGAGGGATATGTTGGACTAAGTAAGTGATGGGCATGGCCCTCTATAGCCCCTTGATGCATCAATAGGTCTTAGGAGACAAAAATTTTTGGGTATTGGATAATTTATAAACCATTTATTTATGGTTTCATGGACGAAGCCTTGACAATATGTTTATGATGTCCCAAATTCCGCATTCCCTCATTATAAAATCAGTTACTAATATTCCACTTCATTATTCGATTATTATAATATCCATGTGATTATTTATATGTAATTATTTGATTAATTATTTCCATATTATGTACAATATTATTTTTCAATGGCTTCTGTTTCAATTATATACCTTTCCATAATGTTTAAACTTATTTATTTATGCTAGCTTCCATAGTACGCTTACCGTTACTAAGTATCTGAGGTCACCCCATTCTTATGTTTTATTTTTTCCCAGGATTCTTAAAAGTTTATTTTGAATGATATAAATGGTTAATCTTGGAGAATAATTATGTTCTCAAAGGATTTTCTATATTGTATTTTACATTTTAATTTTTTATGTATGGTTAATGTATGTAATATGGCTTCTAAAACAGCTAAAACTATCAGTCCTTTGGGATTAAATCCTTGTATCAATGCCAATGTAATGAACTAATTCACTGGATTCAGGATACTAGTTTCAGGGTTGTTAGAGTTTGTATAAAAGAAAGTTTAGTAGCATCCTTGGAAACTAGATTATAAAAACATAGAATATGGAATACAGACTTGAGGTTGAATTCAAGGATATGTCTACAACAACATCCTGAATATTCAGTTATATGGATATTATTTTGTTTTCCTCATAATACATCACTATATTGATACTAAAAGTTGATTTGGTTCTAACACGGATGTACTAAGGGGTAAAAATTTAAACAATGTGTGTCGGGCCTGACTCGACGTAACCTTGTATATGACAACGAGCCTTACTATACACCTTATTTCACATTATCCGTTGACATTCTTAGGATAATTCACATTTTCCTTATTAACCATTATGAAGGATTTGAATATATGAGAAAATTGAATAACCTAGGATAAACCAATTTATATTTAGGTTGAAAATAAGGTGTCATGATATTCTTTAAATGATTATATGTTTTTCTCACTATGAATATTGTTACTCGCACTATTTTTTCTTATTTTAGTCAATGTTTAGAACATGATAGAGTCATGTTAACATTGAAAATGATGGAAAATGTGGTGGGGATGAGAAACCTAATGGAAGGTTGATAAGAGTGAAATATATCATGTTCATGGATAGTTGGTTTTCCCAAAATATGACTAACAACTTCTACCTTAACCAACTCCCAAACACACCGAAGGAGAGAAGGAAGGAATTTTATAACAGATTTGGTGGTGGAGACCATGGATAAAAGAAGGCTGGTTTTCTATCATGTAATAAATATGGAAGGAGATTCTGAAGAAAGTGTCTCCATAGAACGAAGAAATGATTTATGTGATGGAAAGAAGGAAATAAATCAAAGAATTCCCAAGGAAAAATGAATTGTAAAATGGAAGGAAATAAAAATCATCCTAAGAATCCATTTTTAGTTCATTGCCTTAAATGTGGGGAACCTGAGCATTAATTGAGTCGATATCCTCTTCTATAGGATAAAATATTGACCAAATAAGGACCTATGTAGAAATAAATGGATGATATATTTATGTATTAAGGTTTTATGGAAAACCTTAAAAAAAATCCAATTTAGTGATTAAACTTATTTCATGGATTTCTATCATATTTATTTTTTGAGTTATATTAATATGGTTTCATAAAAGGGAAAAACCACAAACCAAGTGACAACTCGTAGCGTCCAACAAGGCCATGGTGTTAAACCCACAACCATAGGGCAAAAAGGCTGAAATGAATTCCACTAGACTACATTAAGTCAGAGTGAGCATGAATTTTTTAAGTATAATATCTAATGGATAAAAGCGTTTTATGATAAACTTGGGATTGGATAATGATGTGATTATTAAGTAATTAATGTTATTTCAAAAGATGTTCACTATTTTGGAATTCTTATTAGATTAAGGTAAATATTATATTTCGAGGAATAAAGGTTGAATTGTATTTTAGAGTCAAATATGATTTCATTGTTGACTTATGGTGATTTTGGTTATTCATGAAAATGGTTTGAAAGCCTAAAAGATTCTGATATTTAGAAATTTATATTTTTAGTACATTACATTAAGAGTGATTGATGATATTTAGAAGACTATATGATCAAATACATATTATTTTGGTGTTTCAATCATAGTTTAGAAAATATTAGAGGAAGTATATTTATTTTCTGAATTATCTATGTTGAACATTGGGTTTTACTCTTGAAATTTTTAGATTATTATTGGTGAATTATCTTATCTTGTACTAACCATTTTGGTTTTGGTTAATGTATAATGACAGGAAGAGTATATAGTTGTACTTTTTTGAATTTTTTGATCTGTAGAAGTTGATTTGAAATTTATTTTCATGAAAAATTCATCTTAAATAATCATCATTCTGAGAAAAATATAAGTTTGTGGTGCAAATTGATTAATGGATGAAACTATACTTATCAATTAAGTATGTTTCCTTATTTAATTAGTCTATGAAGTAAATGAATTATTAAACAATATGGAAAATATCTTGAAACCAAAAATGTTATCATATTACCTCCTTTTCCAATGAATCAAATGGTCCCTTATAGCATCACATATTTATATCCTGGTGATTTTAAACTTTATCCTGACCATGTTCTCTATCACTCTTCATCAGAACATGTGGCTAGATTTATCTTCTATGTCCATGTTTTATTATTTGGAACCCTAGTATGTGTTATCTCTGGTGACCTTCATACTTCCCATTATTTATTTTTACGTGGAAGTATCATTAATCCTTTTTCTAATGTGGGATTTCAATAATGATATTTTGAAAAGTAAAAAACCCAGTTTTGTATCTTGAGTTCAAATTGAGAGGATGAAATTTATTAAAGAAGGAGAGAATTTAATGCCACAAGATTTTAAAGTATGTATCTTATTAAACAGGTTCAATTTTTGTGTATCTTACACTGTATGAAACACCTTGATATGCTTACTCTATACACAACAATGAGTTAGCTTGTGTTACACATAAGGTCAAGTTTTACCAAACATCAATATATTATTAAAATATTATTATTTAATTTAATATGATATAATCTAGTTTTTAAGTTAGAGGTTCTAAATAGTATTAAATAACTTATGTAAATATATTTTGGAACTCATTTGTTTCAAATTAATTATAAATGAATATAGTAACCAAATAAATATTAAGGAAATGTTTTTATAAAGAACAATTTTTATGCTCTCAAAGCCATTTTAACATAATAAATTAAATTAATTACTATTAGAGAATGATATTAATGAAATATATATGTTATATATTGAATAAAGTTTTTTATATTCATCTAATAGTTTTGATAGGCATAAGATAGGAACAAACCTAATATTACACATAAATCCTATATTTTTATAAAAGTAGTTTTACAACCTTTTAATGGAGAGCCTATTTTAAATCCAATTATTGAAATATTTATATAATTTATTTGAAACAATAATCTTATTCTTTTAATGTGGGATATAAAAAGATTAATTTGGTTGAATTATCGGTATTTTATAATATGTTTCATGTTTTTATGAATAGTAAAAAAATATAAAATTTTAATGAAAACTACTTTCTTCATCAAAAATATTTATACTATTAAATTATATTATTGAATAGTTTTAAAGTATAAATATATTATTTTTTATCATTTAATCCAATATAGGTCATTTAAATCATTTTTACATTGAATTTATATATAAAAACATTTCAATATTTTTCATGTTTAAACTTTAATGACTAGTTTCCTAACCTCGTCAATGAGATTAATTTTAAATTAATTACTGCAACTTATATTTTTTAAATTTTGAAAAATGGATTACATATTTTGAATAATTGGGTCCAAATTATGTAAATATATTTATTTTATATTTCGAAATATGAATAGTAAACTTTAGTAATATCTTAATTACCACAGTTAAGGGTAAACCAGGTAATAGTGGGTAAAAATAATACTATAAAGAATATAAAATTATCCTAAAAACGTTCCTAATTTTATTGGATGAGTTTTTTTTCAACCAAAATGATCCATTGGATGAAATTATAACACTTTTTAAGACACTTGTTTATGAATATGACATTTATTCCATTTTATTTTAAGAAGAGTTAAAGATGTCATTCTCATATTTTAATAACTATACCAATTCTAATATTCGGTTATCTAGAAGATAAATTAGACTATAAATAGTCATTTTAAATCTGAAATGGTTTTTTTAATCTTGGAATTTTGTCTCTAATATTTATGAAATAAAAAACTACATTAAATACTTATACAATGATGATGAAGTAATGTTTTAATTAATGCTTGTATCAAATAAATGATATTAAAAATATTAAGATAAATATAATTTGACACAATTCATGTCATCCAAAAATTTTATAGATTAATTTTAAATTACATGGATGAGTTAATAGAGTTTTTTCTAAGATATCAAGTTGTTATTATATTTTTAAATAAGATAAATAATGAATAGTTTCAAAATTGACTCTAATAAAATTTTATCAATATAAAATTTTATTAAATTATTTGAAAATCATAAAACATATTTAAAATACAGAATAAATATTACGTGGTATAAAATGTTATAAATGTATCCTTTATGGTCTAATTTACAGCAAATAAGTAAAAATTACAACACTTTTATATTGATAAATTTGTTACATTTGTTAAAATTAAAATAGGTTAAGTAAGGGTGAATGAAAATGATAAGGTTTAAAATAGTACCAAAACTTGTCTAAAATATTTTGGTTTATGAGATTAAAACCTTATATCATGTAATATTATAATAAAATTCATTTTGGGGGTATTTTTACTGATATTTTATTTATTATAAATTAATAGTTGTAGAAATATCAAAAGAGCCCCTCACCTCAATTATAAAAAGGCACCTAGTCCCTCATCTCATTCCATCACATTGAGCCTTCTAGATCGACCAAACTATGATCATTTATCTTATGAAATTATTTAGAAACATCCTATAGGTGAATTTTATCTTAAAATACCAACCCTACATCCCTTATGAAAAGATCAAAAGGAATTCCACTGAAGAAGAGGTAATCATTTTTACTAAGTCATCCAAGTTAATTTCTTCTTATACTTTCTCTTCATGTTTCTTTTCAATTATAAAGTAATAAATACAGTATCATATATATTCTTATTTTCTATTATGATTATGTTAAAATAATTTTACACCATTTATCAATCCTATTAAAAAAGAAATCACCGTGCGTGCGTACGCACAACTTACCATCTCTATGTCGTGGTGTAATTTATTTTTTAATAACCACTTTATTGTGATGGGTATAATGATAGGTAAAAAGTATATAAATAATAAGTATGACATAAAATTAATTCTGAATAATTAATATACCATCTAATTCCTTTCTCTTTTACCATTAAGGGAATGATATTGTTGCACATGCGTATGTACGGCCTACCATGTCCACGATGCAGTGTGATTCATTTTTCATGTTAAAAATTCAAGAATGATTATAAAAATATATAAAATTGAGTAAATATAATATATATGAACTTAATGTAATTATGGGTATGAAATATATATATATATTATTAATAATAAACACGATTTATACGACAAAAAATTCATAGGAAAATGAAGCATTCAACACCCAAAACAAGGGTAATAATGAAATATTATCACCAAACAGGTGATAAAATAATACAAGAAGATCAAATATGACATCATATACATGGATATGTTTTCAGAATAAATTAATAACCTTATTTAAACCATTATATAGTAGTTTAAATAACATTAAACCAAAGCAATGTACAAGGAAATTGATTTTTGTCTCACTTTTATTTCTATGGGAGACATATCTTATACACAACTCATTTCTTCTGCATGGTGTATATAATGCCCATGATTTTTTATGAGTCCTATCCTTAAAATTATAGTATTTTAATATATATATATATATATATATAATTTTATTTCTTTCATCAGGTATTTTATTCTACTAATTAAAATGTTGTAAGTGTTATTTCAGAATCCTGTTATTATTCAAGATTGTTTATATGTTAGAATCAGATGAGGAATATTTATAATACATGTACATGTTTATTAAAAATGTTTTCAATTTTTTTACTATTATCTTACAAATTTTTATTTTCTTTTTACCCACGTTTGAAATTTTATAAAATGGTTGGAAATGAATCTTTTTGTATTTTTCCAAATGGGGAAATTTAAGACTTTTTAGACAAAAAAATACGAAAGGAATGTTCTTTTAACTTATTTGGAATTAGAGGTTTTTTATGCCATCATGATGATATAAAATTTTAACGAATCCTTTTAATATTTACAAGTTTATCTTCAAATAAATTTTTTTCATTTTTAAATGTTTATATTTTTAAATTAATGATTTCAAATTAAAAAGGGATATTTCTCTTAAGAAGTGTTTAATGATTTTATTATAGTATTTTCATCTATGTAAACATACATTGTTGGAACTTATGATTTATTGAGGTTGATATTTTATGATTTCACCTGCCATATTTTATTTAAGGGTTTGTGGTATATTTTATTTTGGAAGTTCTATTTTGACACCATTCATGGTTTATGATTTAAGTATTCACATTTTGTATGCTAGTTTTTCAAAACAAATGTGTATGTTGTTTAGGCTTCACCCATTTCATATGAGGAATACACTTGAATTTGTAATTGATAGTAAAGTACTGATATAATCCATCGATGCATTGGTTGGTCTCATGAGAGAAAGTAGTTTGGGTATTGGCTGATATCTTACCTGTTCATGTATTGTGTCTTTGCTAAATCCTAGAGGGTATATTTATGGTGTCAGAAATTATTCATTCCCTCATTATGAAATTATTTATTAATATTATAAGTAAGTATTTGATTATTATAATATCAATGTTATTATATATATGGAATTTTTTTATTTATTCTTTCCACATTATGCTCAAGATTATGTTTAAATATCTTGTGTTTCAGTTATCCACCTTTCCATAAGGATTATGCTTATTTATTTATGATAGCTTCTATTGCAGGATTACCCTTATTGAGAGTTTGAACTTACTCATTTCTTATGTTTTATTTTTCCTTGGATTCCAAGAAGTATAGTATATATGACATACATGGTTAATGTAGGAGAATAATGACATTCTCAAAGGATTTTCTATGTTGTATTTTTTGGTTTAAATTGCAATGTAAGGTTAATGTATGTAATATGACTTCTAAAATCACTAAAAAGATTGGTACTTTTGGATTCAAGTATTATATCTATACCAATGTAATGAAATAATGTATGAGATCTAGTATATTGTTTTCAGGGTCATTATAATTACATTATAAAGTGGCAACTTCCACTCAATACCCACTTTCCCCACAGTACAAAATTTTTTAAGTTATAAAACATTTTCTTTTCATGATATTTCTTTATAATATTCATCTTGACCTCATCCTTATTCCAAATTATCCTTAAAACCATATGAAAATATTTTAAAACATGGTATGAGTACAAAAATCTCTATAAGGGACATATAAAAAAAAATCACTTGTCCATGAATACTCATAAAAGTAATCCTTTTACAAAATAAAATCTGAGATCAAAATAAAAACTTTCATGCATAAAAATCAAATTTTATGCCAAAATATTTTCATTAATTTTTTCCTAATAATTATTATAGGAAATATAAGACTGAAAATGGTGTCTTTTAAATCATGAAAAACTAATTAAAACCTTTTCAAAAAGTGATAAATTTCACCCCTAAAAAGTAGCATAAAATTCCCTTTAAACATAATAAAATTAGATCCCCTTATGAAATAATAATATATATCTAAAAAATAAAAAAATAGATAAAAAAATTAGTTTAATTTTATAATAATTTCAAAATCACTCTTACAATCACAGTTTCAAATGGTACAACCTAGCCGGTAAAATTTAATAACATCATAGGAGATACCTAACCTGGCAACTTTATACCTTTAACCAATGCATTGGATAGATATATTAGGATCACATATTATCATGAGTTGTATAAAGTTCACAATTTATCATAAATAATTTCTATTAACCATAACATAATTATAATACATGAAAATTTTCATCTTCATCAACATACTCATAAAAGATATTTTTTGACCAATTAAAAAAATAGTTAAGGATACATAAATATCCATTCAATTTAAAACCAGTTTTGAATATACCCAAAAAAGGGAATGAGTGTTTTATTTTAAGAAAACATAAAATCATTAAATGAAATCCAAACAAAAAATAATGGAAATAGTTGAAGGAAAAACCATTCAAACTGTATACATTATATACAACATTAATTTTTCCCTTTTTGGAAAAATATTTTGTATCAAATTCATAAAAAAATTTCTTTAAAAAAATGTAAAAATAAAGTAAAAAAGTTACATTAAATATACTTATAATTAATTTATGTTTATATAAGTGAATACATACAATAATAATTTGAATATGGATATAGAATAATAATATTTAGAAAATAAATATTGAAAACATTTAAAATGATGTTTTTAAGGTAAAGTATCACTTAACTCAAGTCAAAATCATCACGTAAATTATTTATCATGATGAATAATAAAATTTTGTTAATTATTTACTTGATTAAGAAAATTTTTATGCTTCTATATTCCTTTTATTTTATGTATTTCCATGTTATATAAATTTTTTTCATCAATTAAGTTCACTTCAGATGTTTTGATGATATTTGGCTCATATATCCAAAATTAATTTAGTAGGTTTTGTTTGGTAAATGAGGTAATTATTCAATCATATCAAGAATAATAATTATGAAATAGTTATAAAATTTATATATTAATTATACATTAAAAATAACCAGGAGATATGGATGTGAAAAATGAAGAATGTTACAATAATGGAGATGATAGGTCATACATACACATGAGCAACATTTTCATTTTTGAATTAACATGATGAACAGAAGGAATGTATTATTTTATATTTATAGAATTAATATTTTATCATAAAAATCATATTTTTTTTAAACACACACATATATATAATCAATGGGTTTTGGTCCTGAGAAACGAATCACATTACTTCATGGAGGTGGTAATCCACACGTACACATGAATGTCGTTATCATTTTTCAATGGATAGAAAGGTAATAAAGTAGATATATGTAATGTATCAGATTTTTTTTTATTATTTTAAATATTATATGGAATTATTTTGAGACTGGGTGTGAAGACGACACATCATTCTGAGGTCCAGTGTGCCCGTAATGGTGGTTTGACTTTTTTTTAAAAAAAAGGTAAGTGAGTCGGAACTTGTGCGCAGTTGTGGTAGTTTCCAAACAGATACCCGGATTAAAATTCTGAGCATACCGTTGCGTCCGGGACAATGACTTTACCTAAGAATGAGGCTAACCTTGACCGCCGTGGGTCGAGGAAAAAAGTTAATTTTCAGTTGTTTTAAGTAAAATAAAATGAAATAAAATAACAAGTTTATTTTATTTTGTTTAAGGAAACGTCCGCTGCAACACGGTAACGACGCAGCTGTTTCCTAAATTAATGGTGCAGCTTAAAGACTTCGAAATGGAAAGTCAACGCCATTAATACTACAACGTAATTAAATACCAACATGTTTCCCTTTTTAATGGGTTAACCAATTGTTGATCATTGGAAACACTTGAGAGGAACCTCTGCCGAAACCGCAAGGCGTTGGAGGAAATTCTCGGTGACGAATGACGACAGATTGAAACCAAGGATCATTGCGCCGACGTTTAAGGATATCGACGACAACGGTAGCGTAGTGCCTTCATCAACGATCGATCCTTTTGAAAGGTAGGTGTTGTTGTTTCAATTTTATTTCCCCGTATTTCTGTTTAAACGATGAACTCGGATCAACCATGAACAAGTTGATCCACTGATTCGTACATTCTTGCAGGAGGGATTTTCTTCAGGAATATTATGGGGGATTAATCCATGCTTTATGTTGTTGTTGATTCTTGATCCATTTAATCCTATTAACGGGAGAGAATCAATTCCATGACGAACGACGACAGAGGTTCGTTCCTCAATTTGCTCATTTGGATTTCTTCCCCCTTCTTTTCCCCGCACATTCTTCGCGTTCTTTGTGGGGCGCCGAACAATGGATCGTTGCGCATCCATTCTGCGACGCAACAATCCCAAATAGAACGTTCGACACCACAATGACCTTATGGAGGTGCGACAACGATGGCAGATGACAAATCAGACCGGATCTGAAGGAGCATTCTTCGAGCTTTCTTCATGCGGGAGGATCAGAACACATTTCCAGATCTGATCGGAGGCCTGAAAACGACGGAAGCAGCTTCGTGGCGTCGGGGAGACCAAAATCTGGGAGATTTGCGGCGATCGGATAGCCGAATCGATGACCGGAGCACCGCGGGAGGCGCAACGGCAAAGGGCGTTGTTTTTGGAGATTTCTAGAATACAGGACATGTACTTCCGAAGAACACGCCGTGTAGTACTGGCGGCGGGGGATAGGGTTTTGGGGTCAGAGAATAATCACACGGCGTGTGAAACCGGTCACACGGCGTGTTGGAATTTCCCTGAAGCTCGGCGTGTACTTTGGGTAGTACACGGGTACGAGATTATCTACACGGCTTCAGGCGGCACGACGTGTACAGCTTGGAAGAGGCGGCTACGCGGAGGCCGACGTGTATTCCGGGGATACATGGACATGGGATGGAGTTCACGACCATGTACTCCATCACATGGCCAGGTGAGGCCAGCAGCGCGAGTCACCCTGTGTGCAGATTACATGGGTTGGAGTACACGAGTTGGTGAATTTGTACGGGCACATGGCCAGAGTACACGGAGCCAACCCCAGTTACTTAGACACGACATGTACACCATCCTACACTCTGTGTACTTTGTTTTTCTACAAGACCAGCCTCACAACATGGGCCGTTGTACACGGTCAATACTCAGGGTCGGACAACACGGTGTGTATCATTTATACACTCCTTGTACTTTATGGAAAATGGCTTGGTCCTTTTGTTCACCATGCCTTGGACATCTTTCGTTTTGGTTAGTGCCCCTTATTCTTGTTCCCTTGAAGGTCAGACATCATTCCCTCATGCAGGATTATGATCCCTTCAGTAGGACTTTCTGTGATAGATTCAGGCATCCATCCGAGAGGCTCAGATCGAGATCCTCTATCCATTCCAGACCCTAGGTAGAGTTAGGCATCGACGTGACCAACTCTATTGGGCGTTGATCCTATACATAGCAGGTAAATTCCAGATGAGTCGCAGTATCCGCCACGGCCCTGGCAGTGATCCTCATCTGTGTATCGAGATCTTTCCCACTCAAGAGTGTGTCTCCTATAATGAGAGTATCTACCTCTCATGACGGTTCCCGATGAACAACACTTCTCGGGAGGATGTCATCAGAGCTATAAGACTCATGGAGTGTGTTCTCCCAGAACGAGTGCATCACGGAATCTTCGAACAAAATCCCTAGTGGGGTATGCGATTGTGTGACTTGTCTCTAGACCATGGGTCTAGGTTTTGAGTATATCTGGTTTGTTTTATATGTTCTGTAGACATATACTGTGCATAGATGACTTTACCTTTACTTTGTGTACTGCTTTGTGGTTTTTGAGGTCCTCTACTGAGTATTGTTATACTCACCCCTGCACGGGCTTTTCCCGTATGTATGGTGTCTTGTGCAGACGAGCAGCCTTTTGACAGAGTCCAGGGTTAACCAGGATAGGACTGAGTAGTCTGAGTAACCTACAGACCGAGGCGTTCCTACGTCTACGAGCGGCAGTCCTAGTACCTTTTTGTGCTTACAGGTTGGACTTTGCAGTTTTCAGACTCTTGTTTTTGGTGGGCTTGTATTCTGGCCCAGTTTACTTTTACAACACTCTACCTTTCATCGTACTCTGTTGGTTGGGTTTAGTTGTATGCATGCAATGTTTTCCTCATTGGTTCTTTTTACATTTCAGCTTTTGTGGGCTTAGAGATGTGTGCGTGTGTACATGTACTTAGGAAATGCCTCCCATGTTAGTGATATGCCTACTCGGTGGTAGTCACCAGCCTCTGGCCTATTGGAGGTGGGCATGGGGAGTCACGGTGTAGGCCCCACTGGGACGGGTCATGACAGAGTGGTATCAGAGGTGGTCAGTTCTACCTTAGGACCAAGAGTCTGTGATTTTGGTTTGGGGAAACAGTGTTGAGTGTTTCAGGTTTGGTTTTTAGTCCAGAGACCTCAGTGTTAGTGTGACGGCTAACGTATCCATACACTAGGACTCTGATAACCTTCTTTTCGACTCGGTGCATGATAACACTGGTTGCGGGGAAATAAAAGGTACATGCATCATATAGGAATGGGTTGTGCTTTCCATGTCCTTTGTGTCAGCTATCCAGATATACTCATTGACCATGGTACATCTTGTTTGTTTATAGGATGCCTCCTCAATGCATACCCACTAGGATTCAGCAGCACAATCACGAGGAGGACCCAGGATAGGGGATCGATAGTCCAAGGCTCTCAGGCTGGATCCAGTCAGCCTAGGGAGAAGCGATGCTACGCATGCGACCGTAGGGGACATATCGCTAGAGATTGCACGACCCGTCGAGATGCAGATAGGGAAGTGGTGGATGGACCACCGAGGTAGAGGAAGAGAAAAGAGCAGGCAGACCCGCTAGGTGGAAGACGTGGAAGAGGAGCAGGGAGAGCTATAGGTGGTGGCAGACGCTTTGACTTACTTCCACCACCACCCCCAGGAGGTCCGCACCAGGCTCAAGGAGCTGGGGGACATGGGTGAGGGAAACTGCATGCGGTCGAGGCATATGACCCAGGGGCTCCAGGGACGATTCGAGGTACGATCTGTGCCTTTTATACCTTAGCTTCCGTACTCATAGACACAGGTTCCAGTCATTCCCTTATAGCCACGTGTCTTGTACAAAACCTTGAGATTCCGGTAGAACCATTGACTCGATCCTTACGCTTGGAGACACCTATGGGAGGAGACTCGATGATCACACACTTTTGAAGACAGTGTGATCTTACCCTTGGAGGTGAGAGTTTCGGTTGGAACCTCTTGGTGGTAGCGTCAAGGCCTTACGACGTCATTCTCAGTATGGATTGGTTATCTTTGGTCCATGCCCAGATTGACTGTTTTAGGTGAAGGGTGCAGTGTGTCCGCCATGATGGAACGAGGTTTTCCTTTATCGGAGAAAAGGAAACCCAGGCAGCACAAAATGGGCTCATGCATAGGAGGGTGCATCCGATCACTCATGATTTGGCTAGCCTTACCCTCGGAGCAGTCGATGTTGTGAGCCCTCAGTTCCTAGCAGTGGTGGCGGAGTATGAGGACGTCTTTCCTGAAGATGTTCCAGGATTACCTCCCCGCCGGGAAATTGACTTCTGCATCGACTTACACCCTGGGACGACACCGATTTTCTCATCGGCATATCGGATGTCCCCTGTAGAGATTCGCGGGCTGAGGGTGAAGTTGGAGGATTTTTAGAGCAAGGGTTTCGTGAGACCCAACGTTTCACCCTGGGCAGCCCCGATATTGTTTTCCAAGAAGGCCGACGGGATTTTGAGACTGTGCGTGGATTACCGGTGCCTGAATCAGGTGATGATGAAGAAAAAGTATCCACTGCCGATAATCGATGACCTCTTTGATCAGATAAGAGGGGAACAATGGTTCTTGAAGGTTGACCTCTGATTAGGCTATCACCAGCTACGAGTGCAGGATGAGGATATACCGAAGACGACTTTTAGATGTCACTATGGTCACTATGAGAACTTGGTGATGCCCTTTGGCATGACGAACGCCCCCATAGTGTTCATGGGGCTGATGAACCGGATCTTCCGGCCGTACTTGGACCGGTTCGTAGTGGTCTTCATCGATGACATCCTTGTGTTCTCGGCGTCAGAGGAGGAGCACATGAGACACCTGCGGATGGTTATGGACGTACTTCAGGAGCACCAGCTTTATGGGAAGCTCTCAAAGTGTCAGTTCTGGATTCGGAAGGTCCAATTTCTGGGACATATCATCTCAGAAGATGGAGTAGATGTGGACCCAGCCAAGGTGGAGGCTGTGTTAGCATGGGAGCCACCTTAGAGAGTGACGGAGGTGAATAGCTTCCTTGGGTTGGCAGGATATTATCGGAGATTCATTCCTGACTTCTCCCAGATATCAACACCGATGAAAGCCTTGACTAGGAAGGGGAAACCCTTCGTGTGGACAGAAAAGTGCCAACAGGCTTTCAAGAAGTTGAGATAGAGTTTTATGAGTGCCCTAGTCTTGAGATTGCTAGAGGAGGGTGTCAGGTATGTAGTTTTCTGCGACGCATCAGGGACCGGGCTCGGCTGTGTCCTGATGCAGCGACATGCAGTGATTACTTATGGTTCACGCCAGCTTAGGCCACATGAGTAGAACTGTGTGACCCATTATCTCGAGTTAGCAGTGGTAGTATTCGCATTGAATATGTGGTGACACTACCTTATGGGCGAGCAGTTCATTGTCTACTCTAACCACAAGAGCCTCAAGTACATCTTCTCATAGAAGGATCTGAATCTGAGGAAGAGGCATTGTCTAGAGTTCCTCTAGGACTATGATTTTGAGATTATCTATACTCCTAGAAAGGGGAACAAGGTGGAAGATTCCCTTAGCAGAAGATCGAGCTCACAACTGTTGAGTGAGACGACACAACAGTTAGCCGCGTTACAGTTATCCTTCGTGGATGGGGAGAATACAACTTACCTATAGTCGATGGTTGTCACCCCTACACTCTTACAGAGAGTTAGGGAGGCATAGCTTGGGTATGTTGACTGTGTGGATTTAAGTGCTTAGTTATCCACAGGACATGCTCCTGACGGATATTCACAAGGTGGGGAGCACATACTTCTTTTTAGAGGATGCACTGTTGTACTAGTGGCATTGCAGGATGAGGTCCTAAGGGAGTTTCATAAATCCCCTTTGGCAGTACATCCTGGAGTGGAAAAGATTTAACAGGATCTCCGATGACAGTTCTGGTGGCCAGGAATGAAGAAGGAAGTAGCAGAGTTCGTTTATCGATGCCTCACATGCCAGCAGGTGAAGGCTAAGCACCAGTTTCCAACAGGATTAGTTCACCCCTGGAAATCCTAGAGTGGAAGTGGGATGAAATATCTATGGACTTCGTGAAAGGCTTACCACGGATGTCCAAGGGGCATGATTCTATCTGGGTGATCATTGACCGACTCACCAAGTCGGCCCACTTCTTAGCTATCAGGGAGCAGAGTTCCGTAGAGAGCTTGGGATGCCTCTACATGCAGGAGATAGTTCGACTTCATGGAATCCCCTCGACTATAGTCTCAGACCGAGATGCCCGCTTCACATACCAGTTGTGGAAGGGATTGTAGGACGCGTTTGGGACTCAACTACGCTTGAGCACAACATTTCATCCCTAGACGGATGGTCAGACGAAGAGGACCATTTAGGTTCTGGAGGATATGTTGCGAGCTTGCGACTTGGACTTTGGTCGTGGTTGGGAGGACCACCTTCCACTGGTGGAGTTTGCGTACAACAACAACTACCACTCCACCATCGGTATGGCACCGTTAGAGGCATTTTATGGGAGACCCTTCCGGTCAACGCTTTACTGGACCGACCCCAGAGAGTCAGCACTCATGGGTCCAGAGTTAGTGCGAGCAACCACAGAGAAGGTGCAGATCGTCCGGGAACGGATTAAGACCGCACAGAGCCGGAAAAAGTGTTATGCTGACAGACGACAGAGACTGTCACAAACCGAATCTGAATCGGCACCCGACCCGGTGAATGGCAAGACCCGAAGGGCGTTACCAATCCCCACGGGCTGGAACAAGTGCCCGGGTATCATAAAATGAGAATTGGGAACTATTTACCCGAGTTTATAATCTTAAAACAACAAAAGAATCCAATAAAAAGAATCTGTATTTTTCAAACCAAACAATATTTTACAAAAATAAATTCAGAACTGAATTACATAGTGTAAAACAACTCAAAAAGACTATAACAAAGGTACAAAACCAAAATGAAATAGCCCAAGAACCTCTACATGGCAAGATGCACCTCCCTCAAGCCATCCCCACAAGACTTCACCACCAAGGACCTGCTAGAAACCCGAACCAATGGTACTAAAAACTGTACCCAACCTACGACAACAAAAATAACCAAGTCTACTTACACCCAAGGGTGTAAGTAGGGTGTGATCCAATGCCCAGTAGGATACCACCACTAAGATATTCCATGTGATAAACATTTAAAGATGAAAATCATGCAAGTTTTCAAAAACATAAAAAAACTAGTTACAATTTCTAAAAGTTGCGACTTTGAATAAAAACAGTTTTCAAGTGGGCTATTTTAACGGGTTAACACTTTTAAAAATAAACACAAAAGCTACTGAATTTTCCATCCAAATGTATCATATGATGACGGTAAGTATAAAGCAACTAATGAGCACAAGAAATAGGTAATAACCCCTAGACACTAGTTAGATGTGGGTCCCAGGTACCTCGTATCTCGGTGAGAGTAACCATCACAAATATCCATTATCGTGCATGATCCACTAGTAGGGAACATACCCATAACCTAGTGGTTTCTAATAATCATCATCATAGTTTAGTTAGTGTTGTAAGCGCCAATCTTGCTAAGTGAAACTAAGGCCAAACCCCACGGATTCACTAGCATACTAGTACACGTCCACCCACCTAGATACCCAGGTTTTCCCCTTGTGCTCAAACAAGTTCAATAAGTCAAGAAATATACATTGAACATGGAAATATCATTTCCACAACACAAATTCACCAAACATCCCATATGTATTCCACACAATTCACAAAAATCCATTTTTCATTCAAAATGATTTTGAAATCTGACTTACACCAAAATAGCTCACAACACATTTCACATTTCTTCAACACTTCCACAAAACCACTAAACAATTTTATAAAACAATTATAAGATATTTCAACTCATATAACAGCCCACACACATGGAAAATAACACTTCTTTCATAGTAAAAAATTCAATTTTTCACATCACATTCACACAAAACACTCCACATCACATTCACATCACTTTCACTCCTCAATATCTCCTTCAAACAATTTAATAAAATATTTAAAAGATGATACATATCACATAACAGACTTTTCAAAAATAAAATGGACCTTTTAAAAATATATTGCTACCAAAATAGTTTGCTGATATATTTTCACCTATTACACAACTCAATAAACCATTCAAAACTTTCATAAAACAATTATAAAGAGTATACCCAAACTTTTCACATAAAACCTATTTCAAAAACCTCTTTTTAAGACAAAATCATACCAAGACCCTACCAAAACAGAATTGGAAGCCCAATAAACATGTAATAATCCACTTTTAAATGTTATATAATCACCTTGAACAATATCCTAAAAGATACCCATGAGAACACACAAATCCCTAAAATACTTTCAAGGAGTATAACAAGGTTATACACATAAAACCATTCAAATACACCCCCCTTTTAGACCCACATGGCACTATATCATTACCCAACCATAATTGACAGACCCTTTCAACAACTAACAAATCACTTCCACATTTTACAAAACTACCACAAGAGATAACACATGAAATACATTTGAAAAATACACACTTCAAGAAAAAATGTAACTTTAATTCCAAATGCTTTACTATTGCTACCAAAAATTGTTTCCTCATAATTCACAGCACATAAGGAACATGTAAAATTATTTAATCAAGCAATATAACTCATCATTAAATGGTTACCCACGGAATCACCTACCGAATTTGTTGAATCCCTCAAAACATGGTGCAAAACATCAACCGCACCACCCTGGAACCACAAGGATGATAAATCCAGCCCTAGACCACAAATGTTCACCAAAAAGACCCATGGTTAAACCCTATGTACGAACCCTAAGTTTTGGACACTTTGGAACAACAATAATGAGGGATAAAACCCTAAGAAAATGGAAGAAGTGGAAGGGAGGAACACTCACCTTGAAAAATCTTGAAGCAATTACCCCTAATTAACCAAATTTTGAAACTCAAAGCAGCAAAACATGATTTTTAGGCTCGACTGATGAGGAGGAGGTCATGTGGGGTCTGAAATGGGGGAAAAGAGTAAATATTGAAGGAGATATGAAGGAATGAATTTACCACTTCAAATCTGCCCGATTTTAGAAACCCTTATAAGTTCAACATTCAATCGCGATGAAGAAGAGATCCATAGAGGGGAGATAGATCTTGGACGCACGACTGGGATCAAGGGGCACGTTTGAGGCTTGGAATCACCGAAAAATCCTTAAAAATGAATAAGTTATTATTTAATAAAATTTTATTTTTAAAACTGGAATTGGGCTTTCGGGCAGGCCTAATCCCTTAAATAAAAACCAACATAAACCTTGTTATGGATTTCCAAAAGCTCCAAATTTTAATTGTGGTGTTAATATATCATGGGAGGACATTTAGGATTTTGAATGAGTGAATAATATAAAAAAATGAAAAATTTATAAAAGAAATAAAATTTATTTTTAAATATGGATTGGGCTCACGGTTTGGTCCAATTCACGAAAACTCACCTATTCTCCATAACACCTTTGGAAACCCCCAAAACAAAGAATTAATGGAAATTAAAATAAAAATAAATTTAAAATAAGCTCTGTATGTGAAAATTCTCCCCACCATGAAAACTTTCCACCCCGGAAAGTCACAGCAAGGCCAAAGCAACAACCAAACCCAACTTAGAAACCAAGAGGTACTCCCTTGTCAGGTTTCCCCCTCAAAGGCCAAAACACCTCCAGTGATCAATTAATGAAGGATTAATCTCACAAAAAAAACTTACACCACTTTCCTGAAATGATCAATCACATTCATAATTTATCCCAAAATAAAACTCATTAAACACTATCCGAACAAGACTCAAGCAATTCACCAAAATGAACAACAACATCGAAGAAGGTTACACTTACCTTACTTTAACTAGACCATTGGGTACTCCGCAATCCCAATGTTTACTTAAGGAAGATGTAGGTAGCTTGATAGCTCTGAATGATACAACCTACCTCCAAGCCATGACCATGGATAAGTCTGAGTTACTGGTATGGGGGAACAAAAATTACCTCCCCACCATAAGAGACAACCTATATTTTTTTTCTCGAGAAAGAATCAGGACACTAACAGTGGGAGGCCTGAATGGAATCCTCAGTACAAAGGGTATAATTCCATCAGAAAATTACAAAAGAACTTATATAAGACTCATAGTGTGTCTCCCCACCTTAAGAACCAACCATCTTAACCGATCGGCGTGGGCCAACATGAAAAGATCCCAAAATTAAAGAGTTGGGATGGTCGCACGGTTAGTCTGCATAGTTTGTGAAATTGTGCAATAACTATGTGGATCCTTATATCTGCATGGTTATTTTTTTTGTTCATGGTTAGAACTAACCATGTGAAAACCGTGTGGTCAACTTGTCTAGAAAAATTTCTAACCATTCTACAAAGACTCAATGGAAACAAAAGGGGGAGGGAATAACATTTTGTGATGACATGGGTACAAGACCCTCCACCTATTTCCACCGAATGGGAACAACAAAAGAAATATGATGACACCATAGGTTTAAACTCTTCCTATATTTCATACTGAGGATAGAACTTTGTACAAGGGTTTAAAAGACACTGAATTTTCCCCTGACTACACGCCAGCTTCTTTCCGAGACCTATGGATGGAGCTCAAAATATTAAAGCATCTTCGGCCACGCAGTTAGGCTATTGAAACCCCTATGTGGAACTTCTTCTTTCGGTGCCACAAACAACTACACCGCATACCCCGATGGGTTCATCAAGACATAACACACTCCATAACCCACTTTACCAAAACCAGACATTTCACTGAAACAAGGGATCAGAAGATGCACACACATCGCACCTTGTTTCTTTGGGTGTGAAACAACAGAAGGGAAGGACACGTATAAACACCTTCCTCTAAGATAAAGGATTTGATGTTTTTACCAAGGGAGACATACTCCCAACATAACATAGAACCTCAGAGGATTGTGTGACCTTCACCTTTATAGTCAAAAGAGCACACAACATCACAATGCATCACTGAACATGACCCTTGCGATTGATAGAAACAGTACATGGAACGAGACCATATTCAAAGTCCCTAAACAACAGACAAGTCAAAAAAGTGGACACAATATCCTATCATGACCAAAATCTCAAAATTGGAGGTTTAATAATAACTTTTTCTTCAAAGAAACTATAAAGAACCCAGAGGCCCTCTTAGACACCATCAAGACACTCATCCACACTAACAATGAAAGAACACTTCCACCTTCGATGAATCAGGAACCTTAAGAAACTAAGGTCTCTTTCAACCTTACAAAAGCACTATCCCACTACAAGAGGATCCAAAAACCAATGAAATGAATGGGTGTAGACTCAATCAACAATGATCGATACAATATTCCTTATATTGATCAACTGGAGGATTTTCCAATGGAGAAACAATATGGGTTTCACTTCAGTTGTGCATTAACCCTTAATGGGGGCGTACCTTATCTAATGAGAGAACCCAAGGACCCAACCAAGCTGGTCCATTAGTCAAAAAATTCCACAAACCAGATCCAAACACATTAAGGGAACCACTATAAAGGCATCCCAAAACATTTTTCAAAAGAGACCACTAACTCTCCCTACAACAAAGCTTACCAACCAAACACAAACCCAACACACAGTTCAAACAGAAGGGGTTCTTGAACTCAAAACATCCCAAAATATCAACATTTTCAAAAATACATAATACAAACCATACTAAACTATTCATCAAGACATCATGTTTTTCTTTAAAACCAATTCTTTGAAAACAAACGGTTTAGCAGTAAGCGTATCCACCAATGGTACCCCATGGGCCTCACACATGCATGTTTTTTGTGCCACACCAGGAACCCTCATCATATCCATCCCAACACTCATCTAGGAATGCCATCAACCATCCATCATCCCATATAACCCCAGGCATGTGGTCACTCACGGAAATACCAAAGGTTAAAACAAAAATTCTTTCCACTTTTCGAAAACAAAATGGTCAACCAACCCAACCTTTTTCTCAAAACTGCTAACAAAGAGATAAAAATCCCAATTCACATCTTACAAAACTTTTAATAAAGACACAACCATATAGAAAAGAACTCACTTTCAAGATATTCACATCAATTTAAAAACATCTCATCCCATTAAAACACCCTTTGATTGTTTAGAAAACTCTATTGGAAACACTTTTCAAAACCAACTTCAATATAGTTCCTTCTTTCAAAAGAGGTGTAAGCGCACCATTTTCCATTCCAAAACAATTCTAAAAATTCACTTCAAACATTTCATAAGTCAAACCATTCCCTCTTTATTTGAAAATCATTTCACAAAAACTTTACACTTCTTAAAACCAAAGTGCCATGATTTCAAAACCTAAGCACAAAACAATGCGAGAGGAAACTAGTTTCAGTGGGTGACTTGGAAATATGGTTGGAGGCCATATTCCAATCACTTCACTGTCATAGAGAGTGTTCTAGGAAATATCCTTGGCTCTACATGGCTTTCCAGGCCCTGCGAGCTCACTAGGACAATTAACCCAACTCTCTTTTGATTTCCCTTAATCATCATCGAACCAAGAAAACCAAAGGACTTAGATAAATCCCGACTTATCTTGGAAACTTGAATCCCATTATGAGGTGTGGAGATTAGGCACACTACCCATAACTGGAATTCCATGTCCCAAAAATCCTAAATCCAGACTATCTCGACTGTTCCCCAAATAACATGAACCTCCTTTGATACCATTTTTTCACGAACCGAATCTGAATCCGCACCTGACCCGGTCCATGGAATGACCCAAGGGAGTTCCCGATCCCCACGGGATAGCACAAGTTCCCGGGTATCATAAAATGAGAATTGGGAACGATTTACCAGAGTTTATAATCTTAAAAAAACAAAAGAATCCAATAAAACAAATCTGGATTTTTAAAACCAAACAATCTTTTACAAAAATTCATAACCGAATTACATAGCTTAAAACAACTCAAAAAGAATATACCAAAGGTACAAAACCAAAATGAAATAGCCAAAGAACCTCCACATGGAAAGATGCACCTCCCTCAATCCATCCACACAAGACTTCACCACCAAGGACCTGCTAGAAACCCGAACCAATGGTACTAAAAACTGTACCCAACCTCTGACAACAAAAATAACCAAGTCTACTTACACCCAAGGGTGTAAGTAGGGTGTGAGCCAATGCTCAGTAGGATACCACCACTAAGATATTCCATGTGATAAACATTTAAATATGAAAAGCATGCAAGTTTTCAAAAAAAAAAAACTAGTTACAATTTCTAAAAGATGCGACTTTGAATAAAAACAGTTTTCAAGTGGGCTATTTTAACGGTTTAACACTTTTAAAAATAAACAAAAAAGCTACTGAATTTTCCAGCCAAATGTACTGTATGCCGACGGTAAGTATAAAGTAACTAATGAGCACAAGCAATAGGAAATAACACCTAGGCACTAGCTAGCTGTGGGTCCCAGGTACCTCATATCTCGGTGAGAGTAACCATAAAAAATATCCATTATCGTGCACGAGCCACTAGTAGGGAACATAACCATAACCTAGTCTTTCCCAATAATCATCATTATAGTTTAGTTAGAGTTGTAATCTTCAATCTTGCTAAGTGAAACTGAGGCCAAACCCCACAGATTCACTAGCATACTAGTACACGTCCACCCACCTAGATACCCAGGTTTTCCCCTTATGCTCAAACAAGTTAAACAAGTAAAGAAATATACATTGAACATGGAAATATCATTTACACATCACAAATTCACCAAAAAACCCATATTTATACCACACAATTCACAAAAATCCATTTTTCATTCAAAATGATTTTGAAATCCGACTCACACCAAAATAGCCCACAACACATTTCACATTTCTTCAACACTTCCACAAAACCACTAAAAATTTTTATAAAACAATTATAAGATATTTCAACTCATATAAAATCCCACACACATGGAAAATAACACTTCTTTCATAATCAAAAATTCAATTTTTCACATCACATTCACACAAAACACTCCACATCACTTTCACATCACTTTCACTCCTCAATATATCCTTCAAACAATTTAATAAAATATTTCCAAGATGATACATATCACATAACAAAATTTTCAAAAATGAAATGGACCTTTTAATAACATACTCCTACCAAAACAGTTTGCTGATATAGTTTCACCTATTACACAACTCAATAAACCATTCAAAACTTTCATAAAACAATTATAAAAAGTATACCCAAACTTTGCACATAAAACCCATTTTAAAAACCTCTTTTTAAGCCAAAATCACACCAAGACCCTACCAAAACAGAATTGGCAGCCCAATCAACATGTAATAATTCACTTTAAAATGTTATATAATCACCTTGAACAATATCACAAAAGATACCCATGAGAACACACAAATCCATAAAAAACTTTCATGGAGTATAACAAGGTTATACACATAAAACCATTCAAATACACCCCCTTTTTAGGCCCACATGGCACTATATCATTACCCAACAATAATTGGTATCCCCTTTAAACAACTAATAAATCACTTCAAACATTTTACAAAACTACCACAAGAGATAACACATGAAATACATTTGAAAAATACACACTTCAAGAAAAAATGTAACTTTAATACCAAATGCTTTACTATTTCTACAAAAAATGGTTTTCCCATAATTAACAGCACATAAGGAAAATGTAAAATTATTTAATCAAGCAATCTAACTCATCATTAAATGGTTACCCATAGAATCACCTACCGAAATTGTCGAATCCCTCAATACATGGTGCGAAACATCAACCGCACCACCCCGGCACCACAAGGATGATAAATCCTGCCCTAGACCACAAATTTTCACCGAAAAGACCCATGGTTAAACCCTAGGTACTAAAACTAGGTTCTGGACACTTTGGAACATCAAGAAAGAGGGATAAAACCCTAAGGAAATGGAAGAAGTGGAAGGGAGGAACACTCACCTTGAAAAATCTTGAAGCAATTACCCCGAATTAACCAAATTTTGAAACTCAAAGCAGAAAAACCAGATAGTTAGGCTTGACTGATGAGGAGGAGGTCATGTGGGGACTGAAATGGGGGGAAAAGAGTAAATATTGAATGAGATATGAAGTAATGAATTTACCTCTTTAAATCTGCCCGATTTTAGAAACCCTAATAAGTTCAGCATTCAATAGCGATGAAGAAGAGCTCCAAAGAGGGTAGAGAGAGCCTGGGCTCGCGACTGGGATCAAGGGGCGCGTTTGAGGCTTGGAATCACTGAAACATCCTTAAAAATGAATAAGTTATTAATTAATCAAATTTTATTTTTAAAACTGGAATTGGGCTTTCAGGCAGGCCCATTCCCTTAAATAAAAACCAACATAAACCTTGGTTATGGATTTCCAAAGGCTCTAAATTTTAATTGTGGTGTTAATATATCAGGAGAGGACATTTAGGAGTTGGAATGAGTAAAAAATATAAAAAATGAAAATGTTATAAAAGAAATAAAATTTATTTTTAAATATGGAATTGGGCTCACAGTTTGGTCCAATTCATGAAAACTCACCTATTCTCCATAAAACCTTTAGAAACCCCCAAACCAAATAATTAATGGAAATTAAAATAAAAATACATTTAAAATAAGATATGTATGTGACAGATACCTCTGGAGTTTGAAGAGGGAGACCACATCTTTCTTCGGGTGTCACCTCGATTAGGGTTGCAGAGATTTGGCCGAGGCGGCAAGCTATCTCCGAGGTTCATCAGACCTTTCCAGATTCTGTGCAGAGATGGCGAGGTGGCATACCGCCTAGCTCTACCACCAAAGTTGCATCGGGTACATGATTTCTTCCATGTGTCGTAGCTGTGGAGGTACGTGCATGACCCATCACACGTCATCGACTGAGGTGAGCTGGACATCGAGGATGAAGTGACCTTTGCTGAGTACCCGGTGGAGATCGAGGATCGGCAGAAGAGGATCCTTCGTGGGTGATCAATTCCCTTGGTGCACATACGATGGCAGCATGAGAATCTTCAGGAGAGCACGTGGGAGCGGGAGGCTCAGATCTATGCCCAATACCCTCATCTTTTTGAGTAGCCATCGTTTTGGATTTTCAGGGATGTAAAGCCCCAAGGTGGGGAGAATGTAATGTCTCAGATTTTTCTGTTTATTATTTTAAATATTATATGGAATTATTTTGAGACCAAGCACAAAGAAGATGCATAATTCCTAGGTCCAGTGAGCCCGAAATGGTGGTATGAATTTTTTTAAAAGTTAAGTGAGTCGGCACTTGTGCGCGGTTGTGGAAGTTTACAAACCGATGCCCAAATTAAAAATATGAGCACACCGTTGCGTCCGGAACGGGGACTTTACCTAAGAATGAGGATAACCTCGACTGGCGTGGGTCGAGGGAAAAAGTTAATTTTTGGACGTTTTTAGTAAAATAAAATAAAATAAATTAACAAGTTTATTATATTTTGTTTAAGGAAATGTCCGCTGCAGCGCGGTAACGGCACAACTGTTTCCTAAATTAATGGCGCATCTTAAAGACTTCAAAATGGAAAGTCAACGTCATTAATACTGCCGCATAATTAAATGCCAACACGTTTCCATTTTTAATGGGTTAACCAATTGTTGATAGTTGGAAACACTTGAGAGGAACCTCTGCTGAAACCGTGAGGCGTTGGAGGGAATTCACGGCGACGAACGACGAAGGATTGAAACTAAGGATCGTTGCGCCGACATTGAAGGATCTCGACGACAACAGCAGCATGGTGCCTTCGTTAATAATCGAACCTTTCGAAAGGTAGGGGTTGTTATTTCAATTTTCTTCCCCCGTATTTATGTTTAAACGACGAACGTGGATCAACCACGAACAAGTTGATTCGCGGATTCATACATTCTTGCGGGAGGGATTTTCATTGGGAAGATTATGGGGAATTGATCCATGCTTTATGTCATTGTTGATTCTTGCTCTGTTTAAGCCTATTAACGGGAGCAGATCAATGCTGTGACGAACGATGATGGAGGTTCATTCCTGAATTTGTTTATTTGGATTTCTTCCCCCTTCTTTTCCCCGCACAGTCTTCGCGTTCTTCGTGAGGTGACGAACAACGGATCGTTGCGCATCCGTTCTATGACGCAATGCTCCCAAATCAAAGATTCGACACCGCAACGTCCTTATGGAGGTGTGGCGATGATGGTAGATGACAAATCAGACCAGATCGAAATGAGTGTTCTTTGAGTGTTCTTCATGCGGGAAGATCAAAAAACGTTTCCGGAGATGATCGGAGGCCCAAAAATGATGGAAGAAGCTTCGTGGTGTCGGGGCGACCAAAATATGGGAGCTTTGCGGCGATCGAATGGCTGGATCGATGACCGGAGCACCACGGGAGGTGCGCCAGCGAAGGGTGTCGTTTCTGGAGATTTCCAGAATACACGGCTTGTACTTATGAAGAACACGCCGTGTAGTACTAGTGGCGGCGTCTAGGGTTTCAGGGTCAGAGAAGAATCACACAGCATGTGACTCCAGTCACACGACATGTTGGACTTTCCCCGAAGCTTGGCGTGTACTTTGGGTAGTACAAGGGCACGAGATGATCTGCACAGCTTCAGGCGGCACGATGTGTACAGCTTGGAAGAGGCGGCTACGCGGAGCCCGGTGTGTATTCCGGGGATACACAGACACGGGATGGAGTACATGACCGTGTACTCCATCACACGGCCAGGCGAGGCCAGCAGCACGGGTCACCCCGTGTGCAGATTACACGGGTTAGAGTACATGGGTTGGTGACAGTGTATGGGCACATGGCCAGAGTACACGGAGCCAACCCCAGTTACTTAGACATGGCGAGTACACTGTACTACATGCCGTGTACTAAGATTTTCTACGCAACCGGCCTCACGACATGGGCTGTTGTACACGGGCAGTACCCGGGGTCGGACAACACAGCGTGTATCATTTCTACACATCATGTACTTTTTGGAAAACAGCTTGGTCCTTTAGTTCACCATGCCTTGGACATATTTAGTTTGGGTTAATTCCCCTTCTTCTTGTTCCCCTAAAGGTCAGGCATCATTCCCTCATGCAGGATTATGATCCCTTCCGCAGGACTTTCTGTGATAGAGTCATGCATCCATCCGAGAGGCCCGGATCGAGATCCTCTATCCATTCCAGACCCTAGGTAGAGTCAAGCATCGACGTGACCAACTCTATTGGGTGTTGATCCTCTACCTATAAGGTAAATTCCAGATGAGTCTCGGTATCCGCCATGGCCCTGGCAGTGATCCTCATCTGTGTATCGAGATCTTTCCCACTCAGGAGTGTGTCTCCCGTAATGAGTGCATCCATCTACTGATCTTTCCCACTCAGGAGTGTGTCTCCTGTAATGAGTGTAGCTACCTCTCGCGATGGTTCCCGACGAACAACACTTATCTGGAGGACTTCATCAGAGCTATAAGACTCATGGAGTGTGTTCTCCCAGAACGAGTTCATCACGGAATCTTTGAACAGAATCCCTAGTGGGGTATGCGGTTGTGTGACTTGTCTCTAGACCATGGGTCTAGTTTTTGAGTATATATGGTTTTTTATATGTTCTATAAACATATACTATCCATAAATGACTGTACCTTTACTTTGTGTACTTCTTTGTGGTTTTCGGGGTCCTCTACTGAGTATCGTTATACTCACCCCTGCACGGGCTTTGCCCGTACGTCTGGTGTCTTGTGCAGACGAGCAGCCTTTTGATAGAGTCCATGGAGGAATAGGACAGGACCGAGCGGTCTGAGTTCCCTACAGTCCGAGGTGTTCCTACAGCTACGAGCGGAAATCCCAGTACCTTTTTGTGCTTAAAGGTTGGACTTTTTAGTTTTCAGACTCTTGTTTTTGGATGGCTTGTATTCTGGCCCAGTTTACTTTTACAACACTCTACCTTTCGTCGTACTCTATTGGTTGGGTTTAGTTGTATGCAGGAATTATTTTCCTCCGTGGTTCTTTTTACATTTCATCTTTTGTAGGCTTTCAGATGTGTGCGTGTGTACATGTACTTAGGCAATGCCTCCCATGTTAGTGATATGACTACTCGATGCTAGTCACCTACCCCTGGCCTATTGGAGGCGGGCTTGGGGAGTCACGGCGCGGGCCCCACTGGGGCGGGTCATGAAAATATCATTTATTTATAGAATTATTAATATTTAATTAATATTATATATATTAATTAAATCCATCATTATAACCTTTCGTGAGAGGCAGTGATGAAAATTTAATTATATTAGTTTGTGAGGTGTAGTATACTTACACACGAACGATGGTTTCATTTCCCATTTGTTTGAAAGAGGAGGAGAATATAGGTTATAAAATTAACATAAAAAATATAAGTCTATTTATTATACTATTTTTATTATTTCATCATGTTTTAAGAATATTTAAATCATGTATAAGAAGAAATAAAACAAAAATGTTTGATTGAGAATTATAGCTCTTCTTTGGACAACCACTTTTGGTTCACATCTAAATCCTTCTTAGGGTTAGTTTCTGATCAAAACAGGGACTATAAAACAT
This sequence comes from Viscum album, assembly GCA_963277665.1. Classification (NCBI taxonomy): domain Eukaryota; kingdom Viridiplantae; phylum Streptophyta; class Magnoliopsida; order Santalales; family Viscaceae; genus Viscum; species Viscum album. The sequence goes on from OY728125.1 coordinate 600,632,617, forward strand.
GGGGAAAGATGTAAGGAAGGTATTTTGGTATGTATTATCTGATAAAAGGTATTTTATGTTTTTATAAAATAGCATAGGGGGTATGCTTTTATAAGTGGGGTAGAGGACACACTGGCAATTTTTAAAATGATTAAAATGTATTAATATCTTACTCATGAAAAAAGTGCCAAAATAGACTAAATCCAAATATGAGATGATATAGAGTCTAAATACAAATACAAAACTGGGTTTATACAACGTTTTGGGTTATTTTTACCCTTATCACAAAATTAAAACCCATGATAAATATGTTTTATACTTAATCGTGGTAACAAATTTTAAATGTTTTTACTATTCATTATAACAAAAAAATTATGTTGAACATATTAATTAAACATATTATGTAGATTAGAAATATAGAATTAAATTTATCTAATTCAATTAATTTAATTGGAATAATTTAATTTAAAATAAAACCCACAAAACGCAATGAAAAACGGGTTTTCAAATAAATTCGTTTTGAGTATAAAGATGTTTTTATATCAAATTCAAATATAAAATTCATTCAAAATACCAAAATTGGATTATTAATAATATAAAACAATTAATTTTTTTAAACCCTGTAATAAAATTTATCTTTTTAAATTATTGAAATGAAAAGTTAATTTTCAATCAAAATTAGGATTTTTTGCTATTCATCCAAAAATAAAATTTTCAAAAAAATATCAAAAATTTATCCTAGCATTAATTTGACATGATGAATTAAAAAATTAATTAAATTTGTTAAAAATTGAAATTTTACAATTTTAAATCAATCTTTTAAATAAACCATATAATGTATTAAAACCCATTTTTTATAAATAATTCTACCTTCATTTTATATAATTTTTTTTCTAATATAATTATAATGAAAACTAATATATAAAATATAATTAATGAATATTAATAATAAATAAAAATTATTTATAATAAAAATACCAAGGTTATTATATTATTCCTTCCTTTTGTAAATTGTATCCTCGTAATTTTATTCATTACTTAAAAAAGTGGCGATATTTTTGTTCATAACATTTTTTGATTCCCTTTTTTTCATTAATCTTATAGTTTTCCCAAAAACCCGTGACATAGTAAATAAATTTATTTAATAAAAATTTATCTTTTAAGTCAAGAATCTATAGAAGATATTCCTCATAGGATTTGTTTTCTCTAAACGGAACTACTTTAGGGCTTACAATATGATATGAATCAAACATGTATTTTGTTAAAAATGAAATGTGAATTAAACCCTGAAACTGTGATAAAATCAGAGGCTAGGTCACTGGGAAAGAATAATATTAATCATAATATATAATTTCATATGGTTCAATGAACTATAGACATAAATTTCCCTTTTTACTAAAACACAAAACACTTTTCAATTTAGAAATGTTAAGAAAAACAGAACTACCCGCCTCTAAAGAAAGAACATTCCTATAATGATCTATATAACTATTATACCTTCTATGAGATGTCCTAATGTGTTTCCAAATCATCTTTAGCTTCTCAAACATTTTTTATTCCAATTATTTTCCCAAAAACATTCTTTCTCTAACTTCAAATGAACAAGATACCGACCGACACAATTTTCCATATCAAGCCTCAATTGGTTCCATCTATATACTACAATGAAAACTATTTTTGTATGAAAAATCAACCAATGTCATATGATTATATGAAATTCCCTAATAATATATTGAATAAGATCAAATAATATCTTCTAAATCCTAATATATTCTCTCTAGATATCTACCATATTGAGTATTACAGGCTATATTGAAATTTAATTTAGTACCCACTTACTTCTGAAATCCTTTCCAAAAATTAGATGTATATCTAGGATCACTATAGAATATAAATAGGGAATCCATGTAATATAATTATCTCTTTAATATAAATTCATATAAGTTTATTTGAAGGAATATTACGTCGAATGATATGAAAATGAGTAAATTTATTTAATCGATAAATAATTATCAAAATTTCATTATTACTTAGAGATGTATTTTGTAATCCCACCGCATAATCCATTGATATATTATTACAGTTCCATTATAGAATAGGAAGAGTTTGAATCATCCCCTTTAGTAATTATTGTTCAGATTTAACCTTTTTCCAAGTCAATCAATGTTTAATAAATTTTTTAATACTTTATTTATTCACCTAATAAATCTTCAGGAAGCTCTCTGTACATTTTTTTGTAGCTTGGATGAATTGATAATAGATAGATTTGAGGCTCACTCAATAGTTCCCTGTTTAATCAATTTTCACATAAAACCCATAATTTTTTTATAAATCCATAAAAATATATTCATGAATATTTAATTCATGAATCCTAATTTTATTAACTAATTTTTCCTTTTCATGAAACTCATGGTATTCGTTTTGAGCTTACTCAATCATTTTTAACAAAGAAGATTGTACTGACCCTTGAAAAAAAACAGTGGGAGTTCCTATATGAAAAATTTCTTAAAAAAAATCATTACATCATTAACAAAAGGATTATTTTCTAGATGTATAACACCCCAAGATTTTATGGTATGTCTCTTCTTATATAAATTCAATTTATTTGATAGCTTACATTGTATGCAACACACAACTTAATCACCTAATAAAATATTATTATAACCTAGTAGTTAAATTAAAGGTAATGAATATTAATAACCAAATTATAAAATTTATATATATTCAAATTCAATTTCATTAATATAATCAATATGATAGACATAAGATAAGAAAAAAATGTTACGCATAAAAAACTATTTTTTTTCTAAAGACAGTTAAGTCACATTTTAATGACATAGTTATTTTAATTTTTTTGACACTTTTATAAATTCTATTTGCAAATATAAACATCATTTTTAAACCATAATATAAAAATTTAATTTGTTTTAAATTTTGGTATTTTTCTGATATGTTTTATATTTTGATGAATAATGAGAAATACTGTATTTTATTTGAAAAAATAGTTTTCATCTAAATAATTTATAGTGTGAAATAATATTTTTTAATTTTTTAAAATTATAAATAGATACATATTTTATAATTTAATCTAATTTAGGTCATTAGAATCAATTTAAAATTGAATTTTTATATAAAAACATTTCAATCTTTGAATGTTTTTACTTTAATAATCGATTTTCTCACCCCGTCTACAAGAATAATTTTAAATTAATATAATATGATTATGTGATTATAATATTAAGAAATAGATTAAATATTTTTAATATTAAGGTAAAAATTTATAAAATAGAACCCTTTTATTTTTTAACAATATGAATAGTAACTATAGTAATTTTTATTACCACTGTTAATGGTAAATTGCATAATTAACGGTAAAAATAATATTATAAATATTAAAATGTTACCCTAAATCTTTGTCCTAGTTATATTTAATGAGTTATATTTGACCAAAATAATCCTTCTACCGATTTTATGGCCTCTTAGAGCCACTTGGATGACTTTAAGAATTTTATTGTATTTTATTTTAAGAAAAGTCAAATATGGTATACTCATGTTTTAATACGTATTACATTTTTCATATGTGGTTATTCAGATCATAGATTTGACTATAAAGAGTCATTTAAAATATCAAATTATTATGTTCACCAGTATACTTTATTTTTAATATTTAAGTTATAAATTATTACCATAAAGGCTTATACAATAATGAGGTAGTAATTGTTTAATTAATGGGAATATTAAATAAATGATTATAATGATATAAAAATAAATATAATTTGAGATAATTAATATAATAAATAAATTTTATCGATATATTTTACATGTTAGTGATGTGTTAAAATAGTTTTTTTGAAAATATATCGTTTTATTGAGTTTTTTAATCTTAATTAATGAATAATGTCAAAATTGACATTAATGTTATTTTAAAATAAATAATATTTTTTTAAATGATATAAAATTTATAAAAATATAAAAATAATCCAAATTATTGAGATGATGTTTAATATTTTATATATGACTCATCTATTGTTATTTTTCTCATTTTATATTAACAATATTGACCCTCAAAGAGTAAACATTCTAGTTGTCACGGTAAGAGTTAAAAGATTTAATAAGGGTTAAAACTAAATGATAAGGCTCATAATGTGACCTAATGATGTATAAAAATTATAATATTTGAGTTTTTAAAGACATACTCATCTTATATTATAAATAATTCCCTTTGGATCCATTCTTATTTGAAAATTAATTTATATTAACTTAATATTTTGAGAGTTTCCAAAAGTGCCCCTCACCTCAATTATAAAAGGGAATCTCCTCCCTCAATTATTGACACCACATTGAGACTTATAAATATACCAAACCATGATAATTTATCTTAATACCATCCTTATCAATGTTATGGAGGTCATGTACTTCCAAAAATACCAACCCTAGATCCCTTAAGAAGATATCTAAAAGTGGCTTTCAAAAGAAGAGTTAATCATTTTTACCAACTCATTAAGATTCATTTCTTCTTCTACAACCTATTAATTTTTTTTATGTTATAAAGTAAACAATATGGTATAATATATATATTCTGAGATGTAATTATGATAATGGTACAACCATATTATAACGACCCATACTTTACATACATGGTTATTACTTTAGAATTGAATCATACTTATTACAACATATAACAAAACCATGATAGGACCGTATAGGTATAGTGTCTTTAGAAATTGGGAAACATAAAAAACTGGTTCATAAATCATCTTCATTGTCTCCCGTTTATTTCATCATATCTAGAGTCACTTTTGGCATATCCTACTTAATACCCTTCTTCCTAACCTGGGGAAAAGAAAACATACAAAAGGGTGAGCTCAAATGCTCAGTAAGGGTAAACAAATGAAATATCAATCATATCATATTCATTAGAACATAACATTTTGAAAATCTTAACCTACAAAAGAGATCATAATATCATAACATGGGATAAATCATAGTAGTGAAATGTAATCCCAATAATCATAACTTAAAACATGAAACTTTTTGGCATACACACATAATCACAGAAAATAATTTCATATTAGTCAAGCCTCATTTCTAAGATCATCATAGCGGACAAAGTCCATTAGTGAACCGGGTTCACCCCTCATTCCAATCCTGTATCACTGAATGGGATTAACTTTCCTTTCCAGCCATGTCTATCTCATGAGATATAAATATTTACCCAATGCATTGGAGGGAGATATAGGTCCCATCCATCTCATAATGAAACCATTTTTATGTGTGACACAAAATCAAAAATCAAAAATCATAGCATAACCCATGTAATAAAAATGGGATTCTTAAACATCATGCCATCGTAACATAATACATATAAGATAAAAGGACATCATAAAATTAATTCCATCATAACATAATCAAATCAATTTAAAAATTGGGATAGAAAAATAACCCTATATTATCTTAGATGGAAAATAATTTTGATAAAACACTTGAACTCCATTCTTGAGGAAAATATCCTTTCTACTTCAAAAACATTTTCCCTTTCTTAATATGTCATACAATTTTAAACTAAAAGAAGTTGATTAAAAATAAACTTGAAAACTTGTAAATTAAGCTTCATGGAAATAATGTTCTATGAAATCATAAAAATCCATTCATGACATATAAGTTAAAAAAACATTCTTTTCATACTTTGGCCGGAAAAGTCAAAAAGTACCTCGTACTAAAAACGACAAAAGATTTCTTTCATATCATTTACTAAAAACTAAAAAAATAGGTAAAATTGAATTTAAAAAATTTTATGAGGATAGAAATAATATTACATATTGAGGAAACATGGATGTGTATGATAAATATTCCCCAGCAAATTCTGAAGTATAAACAATCTCGGATAAAAATGAGACTGTGAGATTTTCTCTTACCTTAGGTCTGATATTCTTTGTATGTGTCTGAACCTCCTGTATAATGATTTAAATAATTTCATTTATTTATTCCAGAATCATAATAATTATTATGATATCATATATGGTCATATTCTTAGCTTCTTATTAGTAATATTTCATTGTTACTTATTATTTGGGTGTTCATTCCTTTATGTTCTTATGCATGTCTTGTCGAATAAATTATTATTCCTATTTTTAGTTTATAGATACCCTATTTATAGAATGGTATTAGTGTAATATATATCATACTTATTCATTCAATTCATTTATGTAATCCTTATTCAATGAAGATCATGTAGAATGAGTCGCATCACATCGTGGAGACGGTAGGCCGTACGTACGCACGAGCGATGATATCGTTACCATAACTATTGAATGGTATTGGAGTGTAAGATGGAATGTCTCAGAATTAGTATCATGTTATAATAATCATATATAGTTATTATTTACACCATTATACCCATCCAAGTAAGGTGGTGGTGGAAAACAGATTACACCACGTCATGGAGACGGTATTCCGTACGTATGCACGCGCGGGGATTTCATTTTCCATAGGATGGATAAAAGGTTTAATAGGGATGTTTTATATTTATAATGACATATCATTATATGAGTGATACTGAAATTATTACTTAATAATGAAAAAAATAAAGTAGAGGAAGTAGAAGAAGAAATAAATTTGAAAGAATCGGTAATGAATATTACCTCTTCTTCGACACGCCTCTTTGAAACCTCCTCCTAGGGCACTAAAATTGGTCTTTGAAGAATACCAGGACCTCTATTATGTTTCTAGAGAAGTTGATAAGAGAAATGGGCAGGGGTTGGACAAGATGGAAGGCTCTAAATTGTGTAAAGAGGAGAGGGAGGAGGTGCCCTTTTATAAGGGAGGAGAGGACCACCTTTGGAAAAACTAAAAATATTATTTTATAATAAAGTCATATTTGGTTTTTAATAGCTCCAAATTGATTTATTTAGAATCTAAAGTTGGGATGGGTCGAAATAATCTTAAAAAATAGGCTTTAGACAAGTTTAGGTTACTATTTTAACCTTATCATTTAGATTTAACTCTAAGTTAAATAATTTAACTTTTACTCTGTCTTCTTGTTTTCTTACACTATATGGTTAATAAACTTACTATAACAAGCCAAAAGAACCCCAAGTGGTTTATTATTAATATATATAAGCTTATCTAAGTCATTTGGCCGAACCTTATATTTTTAAGAATAAAATAACAATTAATAATATAATATTTTTTTAAAAAAACTATTTTATGTCAATTTTAACACTATTTGGTAATTGATTTTTGTGAAAATCATAAAAGCATGATTAGTTCTAAAAAAGTTAATTAAATCAATAATAACATGTAATATTAATTTATAAAATTATTTTTATTCATAAAAAGTCTCAAATTACATTTATTTGTGTATTTATAACATCAATTATGTTAATATTTCATTAATAAGGTAATTACTACATCATCATTGTGTCAAAAATAAATTAAATTATTTAATGTATAAAAATTATAAATAAAATACCATTATGTAGGAAATATTTTTATATTTCTAATAAATATTTATAGTCTAATTTATCTTATGTATAACCCCATATTAAAAATGTTTTTAATTATTAGACTTTGATTTTAACTCTTTTAACTCTTCTTTAAATATAATAATAATAAGTGTCCTAATCTAATCCAAGTGGACCTAAATGGTCATATTTTATTTATAAGGTTATTTTTGGTCGAATTAAACTTATACAATAGAATTAGGACATGTGTTAGGGTAATAATAATATCAATTTTACCCTTAATTACCCTATTTACTTTTAATCGTGGTAAATAAAAGTAAAAAGTTACTATTCACCAAAAATTATTTTTATCTTATTGAACCACATTTTACTCCTTGATATTAACTGTGTCTCTCTAATTTTCTAAATTCAACTTACAGAAGCGATCAAATTATGTTTTATGTATATTTGCAAATTCTCCTAGGAGGTGGGTAAAAGACGGTGAAAAGTTCAATAAAATTTTTATATATCAAAAATTATTATAAAATGACTCCAATGAATTAAATTGAACTTATATAGGTATTATGTATCAATTATGACCTAAAAAAATTTTAAATAAAATAAATAATTATAAAAAGTCAGTTTTTAAATAGTAACCCAATGTTTTCACTATTCATCAAAAATTGAAAGTTTTCTGAAAAATACCAAAATTTCACCCTAGTATAATTTCAATATCGCTAATCCAAAAATGAAGTCCATTTTGAAAGATAAAATTTATAGAATTTCAAAAAGTGGGTATTACTATTCATAATGGCTAGTTTATATAATATTTTAATAGCATGTTGTTGTTTAGTGAAACTCGGTATTGCGTAAAACACACGCTATCATGGAAGGTCACGATTGCGTGTAAAGCAAGACAAGCTAGTGTTGTGTGTAGTGAAAGATTCCTTTGATGTTGCATATAACAAAATACATAAAAAAAATAATTCTCATAAACTATCAGGGAGTTACATTCTACCCCCCTTAAAATAAATTTCACCCTTGAAATTCGTCACTTCATAACAAACAGATGAGGATACCTCTCCCTCATCATATCCTCAAGCTCCCATGTAGCTTATTCTATTTTGTGGTTCCTCCATAAAACTTTCACCAAGTGAGTGGTCTTGTTCCATAGAACTTTTTCTCTATGATCCAGAATCTCTATCGGTTGTCCTTCATAAGAAAGATCTTGCTCCAGTGGTACAACTTCTGAGCTTAGTACATGTGAAGGATCGGGTATGTACTTTATTAGGAGAGATACATGTAACACATCCTAAAGTTGAGAGAGATTAGGTGGAAGCACCAATTGATAAGCTACCTTCCCAACACGATCCGGTATTTTTAAAGGACCTATATACCTAGGGCTCAACTTTCCCTTCTTTCCAAACCTCATTACTCTCTTCCAAGGAGATATTCGTAAGAATACTTTATCACCCACTTCAAAATCTAGGTCTTTTCTTTAGTTTTCGGCATAACTTTTTTGTCGAATCTGAGCTGCTCTTATGTGTTTTTGAATAGATTTGACCTTTTCTGCCATCTCATCAACAAGATCAGGTCCTAATAGCTTTCTTTCCCCAACTTCATCCCAACAAGTTGGAATCCTGCATTTCTTTCCATAGAGAGCTTCATAAATATCCATCTGAATACTGGAGTGAAAGATATTATTATAAAAAAATTCCACCAAAGGTAGGTGTTGATCCCAACCACCTTTGAAATCCATAGAGCAAGCTCTTAACATATCTTCTAGAGTTTGAATTGTTCTCTCAGACTGACCGTCTGTCTGAGGATGATATGCAGTGCTGAAACTCAACTCTGTATCAAAAGTATGCTAAAGACTTCAACAAAACTTTGAGGTAACCCTCAGATCCCGATCAGATATAATGGAAAGTGGTACTCCATGCAATCTTACCACTTCCTTCACATATATCCTGGCAAGCTGATCTAGAGAGAAATCTTCTCTAATAGCAATGAAGTGTGCCAACTTCTTAAGACGATCAACTATAACCCAGATATCATTATTTCCTTTGGATGTCTTATGAAGTCCAGTGACAATGTCCATAGTGATGTTTTCCCATTTCCATTCGGGTATGGGTAATGGTTGTAACATCCCCTTAGACATCTGTCTCTCAGATATAACTTGCTAACAAACCAAGGAACGTGAGACATATTCAGCAACATATATTTTTATTCCATCCCACCAGAAGTACTCTTTCAGGTCCCTATACATCTTCGTTCTTCAAAGATGAATATATAATGAAGAACTATGAGCCTCATCTAGTAGCTCATTCTTTAATTCTGGGATGGGAGGAACACAAACCCGATTCCTGAACCTTATTATCCCATCACAATCAAGGTTGAATTCAGGAACATTTCTCACCTTCTTTTGTAACTATACATCTTCTTTTTGTGCCTATTTAATCTTCACATGTATAGATGGTTGAACATTAATTTGAGAAAGATAAGATTTTCCCCCTTCCATTATAATTCCAAGATCCATCCTTTTTAAATCCATAAATATTAGATCTTTTGTGATCCTCATCAAGGATAAGCTAGCATGGTCTTGTTGACTTAATGCGTCTTCCACCTTGTTTGTTTTCCTAGGGTGATAATGAATTGAGCATTAGTATTCCTTAATCAACTCCAACCATATTCTTTGGTGCATATTCAGCTCCTTTTGTGTGAAAATATACTTTAAACTTTTATGATCATCATAAATATCACACCTTTCACCATAAAGATAATGCCTCCAAATATTTAATGCAAAGATTACCGCAGCTAACTCCAAATCATGAGTTGGTAATTTTGATCATGGATTTTCAACTGTCGTGAGGCATAAGCTATCACCATATCATTTTTCATGGGAACAAACCCCAATCCGTTCTTGAATGCATCACTGTAGATCACAAACTTTTCTCCACTACAAGGCAGTGTGAGCACAGGTGCACTGGATAACCTTCTTTTCAACTCCTTGAAATTCTCTTCACACTCCTCCGTCCACAAAAACTTAACTCCTTTTCAAGTCAACCTGGTGAGTGGATTAGATAATCATGAAAAATCTTTCACAAAAAGTCGATAATATCCATCCAAACCAAGAAAATTTCAGATCTTGGTTACTATTGTTGGTCTCAACCATCTTTCAATAACCTCTGTTTTTGCTGGATCCATAGATATCCCCTCTTTTGAGATTATGTGACCCAAAAATGAAACTTTTTGAAGACAAAATTTACACTTGGTAAATTTGGCATAAAAAGTATCCTTTACTAGGGTCTTTAATACAATTCTCAAGTGATCTTCATGTTCTTCCTTGATCTTTGAATAGACAAGAATATCGTCTATAATGACTACCACAAATTGATCAAGATAGTCTCTAAAGACTCTATTAATTAGATACATGAAGATAGCAGGGGCATTAGTAAGAACAATGGAATCTCTATAAATTCATAGTGTCCATACCTTGTACGGAAAATCATCTTTGGTATATCCTCCCTTTTGACCCTTAATTGATGATACCCTGAACGAAGATCAATCTTGGAAAAGTATTAAGCTCTACGTAGTTGGTCAAATAAGTCATCAATGTGTGGGATAAGATATTTGTTCTTGATAGTGATCTTGTTAAGTTCTCGATAATCAATGCAGAGTCTCATTGATCCATCTTTCTTCTTAACGAACAGAACAGGTGCTCCCCAAGGTGATGCACTAGGGTGTATGAATTCCTTATCAAGATTCTCTTGGTGTTTCTTCTTCAATTCCTACAACTCAATTGGGTCCATTCTATAAGGTGTATTTGAAATGGGCATAACACCCGGTATGAGTTCTATTGAAAACTCAACTTCACGATTTGGTGGAAGACCTGGAAATTCCTCTAGAAAGGCATCATAAAACTCCCATACAATGGGTGTATTCTTAATCGTGAGTTTATATCCAACCATTTGAGATAAATAACCTTCATTTATTGGAATCAAGACCCATAAGATGGAAGAAATTTCCACTGGAAGTTTATATTCATCCTTGCATCAATAGATGATATTATATTTATCAGGAATATTAAATGTGATTTACATTCTTTGGCAATTGATATGAGCTCCGTATAAAGAAATCCAATCCATGCCAAGAATCACATCAAATTCCACTATAGGAAGGATCACAATATTTCCAGGAATCACTTTCCCACAAACTTCAATCAGAGAAGAATTGTAAACTTTTGATGCGACTGTTGTGCCATTAGGAGTTTTCACAGCTAACCCAACATCTAATTGTTGAGGTAGTACGGAGATACCCTTAGAAAATTCTTCAGAAATAAAAGTGTGGGTGGATCCAGAATCAAATAAAACATTTTCTACTTTAGAGTGGATGGTAAGTGTACCTTTCACCACTTCGTTATCGTAATCCACATCGCTGATAGTAATTGCATGTGACTTTCCTTTGTCTTTGGCCTTAAGAGTTTTTTGATGTCAATCATCATCAACAACTCTTGGATTAGGGCATTGATTGGCATAATGCCCCATTTCCTTGTACTTGAAATGTTGAAGTGTAAGAGGTTCATTCTGTGTATCCCTTTCTTTGTTCACATCATTAGACATCTTCTTCCCATTATTTCGACATTCAACTGCCCGATGAAATTCTTTTGCACACTTAAAACATTTACTTGTCCCCTTATGACAATTCCCTCCCTGTTTCTTTCCACCCTTTGAGCATAAGGGAAAACTCATCTTCTTTTCAGTGTGGTCTTTAGATTTCCCATTTAATTCCATTTTACTCTTCTTATCAAACCCATATGACTGATGACATACTCCTATCTCCATCTCAACCTTGAGAGCACATCGAACAATTTCCTTGTATCTATTGAAGTCCCTTATAGATAATGCCCTTCGAAGACTTGGTTTTAAGCCACGAAAGAATCGATCAATTTTACTCTCAGGTTGGATAATAATTCTGGAAGCGTACCTTGGAAGTCTTGTAAAATTTTCTTCGTAGGTACCAACAGATTCATCATCCTTTTGCTTCAGTTCAAGAAACTCCTTCTCCATATTTGTTCAAAGAATATGAGGGAAGTACTTATTGAAAAATAATTTCTTGAACTCATCCCATTCCATGGACTCAATTTCATCCCTTTTCCTTGTATTCTTAATAAGATTCCACCATTGATCAGCTTCACCTTCCAAACGATATACTTCTAAGATGAATTTACCATGCTCAGAACATTGTAGAACTAAAAATATCTTTTAAGTGGCACTGATCCATTGTTCAGACACTAATGGATCAGAAGACCCGCTGAATGAAGGCGGATGCTGCCTCATGAAGAATTCAATGTAATGTTGCTCCTTCTTTTGCTCATTTGGAAGTCCTACATGATTCATAGCTTGAGAAAGTTGTGTGAGAATGGATACAAGATTTTTCATTCCAACTCCCATAACATTTGGTTGCTCAGGGGGACAATCATTTCAATTCCTGTCATATTCAGTATTAACACGGTTCCTTCGGGTTCCAACCATTGACTAAAACCAAGAATCATAGTGTTATAAACACTAATCATAATAGAAAAAACATATAATCAAGAATAAAATTTCACACTTTAGGTATTATCATTGGTTGTTCATGGACATTTCTAAAACACTAAGATTGTGTTCTATTCTTAGACATATCCTTAGGGTTCTTACTAAGGCTTTCACATCCTAGTTTCCAAAGGTTGACTATACCTTTCCTCTGATACCAACTATAATGACCCATACTTTACATACATGGTTATTACTTCAGAATTGAAGCATACTTATTACAACATATAACAAAACCATGATAGGACCATATAGGTATAGTGTCTTTAGAAACTAGGAAATATAAACAACTGGTTCATAAATCATCTTTATTGTCTCTCGTTTATTTCATCATATCTACAGTCCCTTTTGGAATATCCTACTTAATACCCTTCTTTCTGACATGGGGAAACAAAAACATACAAAAGGGTGATCTAAAATTATCATTAAGGGTAAAAAAAATAAATATCAATCATATCATATTCATAAGAACATAACATTTTGAAAATCTTAACCCGCAAAAGCGATCATAATATCATAACATGGGATAAATCATAGTAGTGAAATGTAATCCCAATAATCATAACTTAAAACATGAAACTTTGTGTCATAAACACATAATCATAGAAAATCATTTCATATTAGTCAAGGATAATTTCCAAGACCATCATAGTAGACAAATTCCATTACTGAACTGAGTTCACTCCTCGTTCCAGTCATGTATCACTGAACCAGATTAACTTTCCATTCCAGCCATATCTATCTAATGAGATATAAATCTTTACCCAATGAATTTTAGGGAGATATAGGTCCCACCCATCTCATAATGAAACCATTCTTATGTGTGCCATAAAATCATAAAACATATATCATAGCATAACCCAAGTAATAAAAATGGGATTCTTAAAAATCATGCCATCATAACATAATCCATATAAGATAAAAGGAAATCATAAAATTAATTATATCATAACATAATCAAATCAATGTACACATAGAGATATAAACAAAACTCTATATTATCTTATATGGAAAGTAATTTTAATAAAACACTTGAACTCCATTCTTGAGGAAAATATCCTTTCTACTTCAAAAACATTTTTTCTTTCTTAACATGTCATAAAATTTTAAACTAAAAGAAGTTGATTAAAAATAAACTTGAAAACTTGTAAAGGAATATTCATGGAAATAATTTATTATGAAATCATAAAAATACATTGAGTCCATATAAGTTAAAAAACATTCTTCTCATACTTTGTCCAGAAAAGTGAAAAAGTACCTCTTACTAAAAACGACAAAAGATTCCATTCATATATTTCACTAAAAACTCACCAATGGGTAAAATTGGATTTAAAAAATTATAGGAGGATATAAATAATATTACATATTGAGGAAACATGGATGTGGATGATAAATATTCCCCATTAAATTCTGAAGTATAAACAATCTCGGATAACAATGAGATTACGAGATTTTCCCTTACCTTAGGTCCGATATGCTTTTTACATGTCCGAACCTCCTGTATAATGAATTAAATAATGTCATTGAATTATTCCAGAATCATAATAATTGTTATGATATCATATATGGTCATATTCTTAGATTCTTATTAGTAATATTTCATTGTTACTTGTTATTCGGGTGTTCATTGCTTTATGTTATTATGCATGTCTCGTTGAATAAATTATTATTACTATTTTTAGGTTATAGATAACTTATTTACAGAATGGTATTAGTGTAATATATATCATATGTATTCATTCAATTCATTTATATAATCACTATTCAATGAATATCATGTAGAACGAGTCGCATCACATCGTGGAGACGGTAGACCGTACGTACGCACGAGCGATGATATCGTTCTTGTAACTATTTAATGGTATTGGAGTGTAAGATGGAATGTCTCAGAATTATTATAATGTTATAATAATAAAATATAGTTATTATTTACACCATTATACCCATCCAAGTAAGGTGGTGGTGGAAAACAGATTACACCACGACGTGGAGACGGTATTCCGTACATACGCACGCGCGGTGATTTCATTTACCGTTGGATGGATAGAAGGTGAAATAGGGTTGTTTAATATTTATAATAACATATAAGTATATTAGTGATACTGATGTTATTACTTCATAATGAAAAAACTAAATAAGAAGAAGTAGAAGAAGAAATAAATTTGAAATAATCAGTAACAGATATTACCTCTTCTTCGACACACCTCTTTGAAACCTCCTCTTAGGGCACTAAAATTGGTCTTTTAAGAATACCAGGACCTATAGTATGTTTATAGGAAAGTTTATAAGGTAAATGGTCTGGGGTTGGCCAAGATGGAAGGCTCTAAATTTTGTAATTAGGAGAGGGAGGAGGTGCCCTTTTATAAGGGAGGAGAGGGGCACCTTTGAAAAAACTTACATTATTATTTTATAATAAAGTCATATTTGGTTTTAAATAGCTCTAAATTGATTTATTTCTAAGTTAAGGTGGGTATGGGTCTAAATCCTCTCAACCAATAGGATTTAGACAAGTTTAGGTTACTATTTTAACCTTATCATTTAGATTTAACTCTAAGTTAAATAATTTAACTTTTACTGTGTCTTCTTATTTTCTGACACTATATGGTTAATAAAATTACTATAACAAGCCAAACGAACCCCAAGTGGTTAATTATTAATATATATAACCTTATATAAGTCATTTGGCCGAACCATATATTTTTAGAAATAACATAACAATTAATAATATAATATTTGTTTAAAAAACTATTTTATGTCAATTTTGACACTATTTGGTAATTGATTTTTGTGAAAATCATAACAGCATGATTAGTTCTAAAAAAGTTAATTATATCAATAATAACATGTCATATTAACCTATAAAATTAGTTTCATTCACAAAAAGTCTCAAATTACATTTATTTGGCTATTTATAACATCAATTATGTTAATATTTCCTTAATAAGGTAATTACTGCATCATCATTGTGTCAAAAATAAATTAAATTATTTAAGGTCTAAAAATTATAATAAAATACCATTATGTAGTAAATATTTATATATTTATATATTTATAATGAATATTTATTGTTGAATTTATATTATGTATAACTCTATATTAAAAATGTTTTTAGTTATTAAACTTGGATTTTAACTCTTTTAACTCTTCTTTAAATAAAATAATAATAAGTGTCCTAATCTAATCCAAGCGGACCTAAATGGTCATATTTTATTTCTAAGGTTATTTTTGGTTCAATTAGGATTATCCAATAGAATTAGTACATGTGTTAGGATAATAATAATATCATTTTTACCCTTAATCACCATATTTACTTTTAACCGTGGTAAATAAAAGTAAACAGTTACTATTCACAAAAAATTATTTTTATCTTATTGAACCACATTTTACTCCTTGATATTAACCGTGTCTCTTGGATTTTTGAAATTCAACTCACAGAAGCTGTAAAATTAAGTTTTATGTACATTTTAAAATTCTCCTAAGGAGGTGGGTAAAAGACGGTGAAAAGTTCAATAAAATTTTTATATATCTAAAATTATTATAAAATGACTCCAATGAATTACATTGAAATTATATAGGTATTATGTATCAATTTTTACCTAAAATAAATTTTAATAAAATAAATAATTATGAAAAGTCGGTTTTTAAATAGTAACCCAGTGTTTTCACTATTCATCAAAAATTGAAAGTTTTCAGAAAAATACCAAAATTTCACCCTAGGCTAATTTTGATATTCCGAATCCAAAAATGAATTCCATTTTGAAATATAAAATTTATAAAATTTCACAAAGTGGGTATTAATATTCATAACGGCTAGTTTATATAATATTTTAATAGCATATCGTTGTTTAGTGAAACTTGGTATTGCATACAACACACGCTATCGTGGAAGGTCACGATTACCTTTAAAGCAAGACAAGATAGTGTTGTGTGTAGTGAAATATTCCTTTGATGTTGCATATAACATAATACATAAAAAAATATAATTCTCATAAACTATCAGGGTGTTACAAATATTCCACCTTTTATCTATCCTATGAAAAATGAAAACAGAGAGCGTGGGTACTTACTGATTACCGTCTTCACGCCGTGGTGTAATATGTTTTTCATACTACTTTACTTGGATGGGTATAATGATGAAAATAATGGATATATATAATAAAAATGACATAATATTTATTTTGGATGAATTATTAGAGCATAAAATTCCTTACAATTTCACCATTAATGTAATGATATCGTCGCTCGTGTGTACGTATGAACTACCGTTTCCATGATATGATGCGATTCATTTTCCTTGTTAACAATTCCAAATGATTGCAAGAATGTATATAGTGAATAAATATTATATTTATGACCTTAATATCATTATTTAGATGGTGAATTTTTATCATATGAAATAGAATTAGGACTTTTATGATAGAACGAGATTGGGAAAACATGGCAATTGACACCCAAAATTGTGAAATTATTAAAATATTATTAATAAATGAGTTATAAAGTATTATAAGAGGATCATATATTATACCATTAATATTAATAAAATTTATATATATATATTAATAATATTTTTAAAACCACTATACATGTTTTTTAGACACTTACGGAGGAAATCCGACTTATGGTAAGAATTATTTTACAATCTCATCGTTATTAAGGATTGTTTCCATTTAAGTAGCCACTGG
Source organism: Viscum album (assembly GCA_963277665.1). Classification (NCBI taxonomy): domain Eukaryota; kingdom Viridiplantae; phylum Streptophyta; class Magnoliopsida; order Santalales; family Viscaceae; genus Viscum; species Viscum album. Next base: position 600,650,311 of record OY728125.1, read on the forward strand.
GGAATATTTATCTTTCATGTCCATGATTTATAAAAATGTATTCAGAATGATATTTACTATTATCTTATGAATGTTTAAAGTCTTTTTCCAAACCATGATTGAATTTTTGAGAAACAGTTTAAAATGAATCTTTTTGTCATTTTCTAAACAAGGTACTTTATGAACTTTTCAAAAAATAAGAAGAAATATTTTATTAATTTATACATATTGGCTAGTTTTTCCCATCTTTGTGATGATAAAACTGAGACTTATCACTTATGATACCATCTACCATATTTTATTGAATGTTTTATGATAACTTTGACTATGGATGTGCTATTTTGATACCATTCATGATTTATGGTTATAATATTCACATTCCGTATGATAGTTTTTCAATATGAATGTTTATATTATTTATGTTTAATCCCTTTCATATGTGGAATGCATTGGAATTTGTAAGTGATGGGCATGGCCTGCTATAGCCCCTCAAAGAATCGGTAGGTCTCATGAGACAAACTACCTTAGGTATTGGCTAAGGCCTTGCCTATTTACGTATGGTGTCTTAGCGAAGCAATGAAGAAAGGTTTATGTTGTCTTTCATTATAAATTCCCTCATTATGAAATTTTTTATTGGTACCCATGTGATTATCTAATTAGTTTTGACTTCCATGGATAAGTTTTATCCCATGTTATTATGGTATTACTTGATTTATAATAATTACTACCATATTATGCACAAGGTAATGATTAAATGAAATGTTTTTAGTTATTTTAAATTCCAAATTTTTTTGTGATTATATATGATTTCTTCCGCTATATTCATACCATTTCTGAGCACCTAATCTCACCCCTATATTAAGTGTTATTTTTTCCCAAGATTCCAAGAAGTATGTTATGAATGATATATAGAGTAAACCTATGAGAAAATTGGTGTTTCCAATGAAGTTTCTATGTTTTATTTTATTGCAAGTTGTATTATAAGATTTATGTATGTAAATAGTTTTTCAAAAATAGTAAACTATTCTGTCATTAGGGATGCGATCACTTGTACCTCATACCAATGTAATAAAGTAATAACTAACTCTGGGATAATGGGGTTGGGGTCTTTATAGTTGGTATTAGAAAATGTTTATAAGGACCTTTCAAAACTAGATTTGGAAAAAATATAGATTATGGAAACATATACCTATAATGGATGTTTAAAATGTTCCCAAAATAACAAAGCCTATTATTTTGAGATTAGTTATACATGAATTTTCAATTTATTTTAAGTGTTTTACTAGTTCAAAATTATACATTATGATTCATTACCTAATCTAATGTATTTAATTATTTAGAAACTTTGACTAATCGATATAATGGAAACTGTATCAATACACGCAATCCATGTTTGGATTTACCTCTTATTCAAGATAATGATGTTGGTGTAGGAGATACAGTTGGAGTCGAAAAACTTATAACTATACTAGGACAACTCACTCAGGTTATAAAAAACCTTTCCTATATATAGAATATTGATATAAAACATGGATGAATAATGTTAGAACACTCCATGATGCAATAGACCCCATCATTCAATGGTATTAAAAATCCATTTCTAGATGAGAATTGGATAATTACTTAGAGAATATATTAATCTCTTTTATAAGTAATGAAAGGGGGAAGTTTATCATGGCAGTTTATCATCTATCTAGAGATGTGGATCAATGGTGGTCATTGATTCAAAATACCAAGGAGGAGAATGAAATAGAAAAAATGGAATGGAACACTTTTAATGAACTTTTCTTGTAAAAACATTTCCCTCACAAACAAAAAGAATATATAGAGACAATTATTGAATCTATGGAAAAAATGGGATGATAATGTTGCTAAGTATGAATCAAACTTCACAACTTTATGAAGGCATGATGTGGATTTTATATGAAATCCAAAGAGTAAGATTGATCATTTCTTGGATGGTATTAAGACATTTAATCTAAGTTCACTAGTCTCCCAATAATTCTCATCATATGAGGATATAATATCATGTTCCATAATGTCATAGAATTAATTTTTCAAACCTTATGGATTTGAAGGGAAGAGAGATAAGAAGAGGGATGATGAGTAATCTAGTAAAGAAAATAAGGGAAAAGGTAAGAAGGGAAGTTTTTAATTAATATCCTGTAATAAATGTAGAAAAGTACATCACAAAATATGACTTTTGGGAAAAGGATCAGGATATAAGTGTGGAGAAAAGGCCACCAGGCTCATGATTACAAGGGAAATAAAGAATATGGTAATGTGTAATGGTTCATTTGTAAGGATATGGGACACTATGAACATGATTTTATAATACATCAAGGGAAATTTCCCCGGAAAAGGAAAAGTGAGAAAGGTTATTCTTATGTGGTCAGAGTGACCAAGTATAATGTTCCTAATGATGGTTTGGCAGGAACTTTAATATTATCCACAAATTTATCTAATACTTCTTTTGATTATTGATCATCACACTCTTTTATATCTACCAATTTTTTCAAAAAATAGCAATTTCCCTTTTGTTTTATTGATTGATTTTTCAATAAAAACTCACAAGGGAAGACTCATTGCAACAAAGATGTGTTAGAAAATCCCAATTATAAGACATAATTAAAAATTCTTTATTTTCTAACTTTGTGGTCATACCTATGGTTGAGTTTGATATAATCCTCATTATGGATTGTATTTCAAAAATCTGATACAAAAAATTATTATAGTAAAAGTAAATTATGATTTGTGTGAATGATTTATAATTCCTTATCTTTAGAGAATAAAAATCATCATCTAATTATTATCTAGATCCACCCTAGTAGATCAATTGAATGAAATTATTTAGAGTAAGAGAAAACTACATATAGGGATGAAGAAGGTGACATTAAAATTTAGGATGTACCTATTTTATAGGACTACATTGATGTATTTCCTGATTAATTACCAGGACATCCCCCAAAGCATGAAGTTGAGTTTTCAATTGATTTAATCCTTAATACAAGAACAATATCAAAGACTCCCAATAGAATTTCCATAGTGTAATTAGTAGATATTAAGAAATAACTAGATCAGTTGGGTAAAAAAGTATTTATTTTCCCAAGTGTTTCTACATGGGGAGCCCCTATTCTTTTTTGTAAATAATAAAGCTGTTTCCATGAGGTTTTATGTTTATTATAGGAAAATAAATTCTATTAAAAAAAGTACATGTATCCTCTACCTCACAATGATGGTTTATTTAATAAATTCATACTGTTTATTTTCTTTCTAAGATTGTCCTTCATTCTAGATATCATTAATTTCAAGTAAAGAAGGAAGAATTTATGAAGACAACATTTCAAATGAGGTATAAACATTACATGTCTACAGTAATGCTATTTTAATTTAATAATACATTATGTGTTTTTATAGATCTAATGGATTGAGTATTAAAGAAATATCTTGATTATTTTTTTGTGGTATTAATTGATAATATTCTAGTTTATTAAAAAATTTATGAAGACCATGATAATCACTAGCAGATCATTCTGTAGACTATCATACATAAAGAGTTATATGGTAAATTCAGATATTGAGAATTATGGATTCAAGAAATTTATTTTCTTGGACATATTGTCTCTAAGGATATAATACATATTTATCCTATAAAGATAAAGGCAATCCAAGAATTTCCTTCACCAATGAGCATTACTGAGGTACATAGTTTTATTGGTTTAGAAGGTTACTATCAACATTTTGTTAAAATTTTTTCTTTATTGGATAACCCATTAACCAACATCACAGATAAAGGAGTTAATTCATACATAAAAATGAATGTCATGAATGTTTTGAATAATTGAAGATAATATTGCGAAATTCTTTGATTTTTACTCTCCCTTCAGAAAATGATGTATTTTTGATTTATTTAGATTTATAGAAGAAAGGACTTGATTGTGTCCTTATAAAGAATAATAGAGTTATTACCTTTGAATCAAGGAAGTTAAAAACTCATGAAAAAACTATCCAACTCATGATATTGATTAAAAAACTATAATATTTCCTCTTAAGATATAGATACACTATCTTTATAGTGAAATGTATGACATATATAAAGATACAAATTGTTTGAAATATATCCTCTCATAGAAATAAATTAACACGAGGAAAAAGACATGGCTCAAGCTACTCAAGGATTGTAATTGTTCAATACACTACCACCTTGGTAAGGAAAATAAGGTAGTATATTTATTGAGTAGGAAGGATCATGAGGTTCTAAAAAAATGAGGATTGAAGAGGATCTTGTGTTCATGGAGCTAATAATGATGGATATGGTAATTATTAAGGAAGGGGAAACATCACTCCACTATCAAATTATTTATATACCATGTTTATTAGAAAAGATAAATTGTTCTCATTCTAATGAAGAGAATTTACAAAAGAGAATAGAATCTATGAATGATGAAAAATTTGATTACATCTTATATAGAGATGCTATTTTGAAATTTTGAAAGACACTTTGTCTTCCCTCTATACCAGAACTAAAAAGGTAATTATTGGATGATGCTCATAAATAAAATTTTAGTATACATTCTAGTAGTGGTAAGATGTATAGATATTTTAAGGTACATTTTTGGTGGGATGATATGAAGTGGAAAATTTCTAACATGGTGGAAAGATTTATGAATTGTGAATAAGTGAAGTCAAAGAGACAACCTACTATAGGATTCATGAAAAAATTTCCTATAACTGTGTGGAAATGGGATGAAATTACAATGGGTTTTTTCATAGGACTACCAGAAGGAATGATGTGATATGGGTTATTATTGATTTAATTTCCAAATCAACACATTTTATTTCTCAAAGAGAAGATTTATCTATTTAATTCATAGAGAGACTCTATATTAATGATGTTATAATACTTTATGGTGCACCTCAATCGATTTTTTTATTGAGATCCCCATTTTTCTTCAAAATTCTAGAAAAGTATTCAAAATGATCTAGATACCAATCTTTATTTGAGTACCACTTACCATCCTCAAACTGATGGACTATCTGAAGGGACTATTAAAACATTAGAAGTCATGTTGAGATCATTTTCAAATGAATTTTAAGGTATGCGGGATCGATATTTACCTTTGGTAGAGTTTTCCTACAATAATAGTTTCCATCCATGTATACAAAAGGCATCATATAAAGAATTATATGGAATGAGATTTCATACAAAAAATTGTTGTGATAAAGTTTTAGAAAGAAATCTTATAGGCCCAGAACTTATTGAAGAGGCAACGATAAGGGTAAAGACTGTCAAGAATCTTATTAAAGTATCTCAAAGTATTCAAAAGTTTTATGATGAAAACTGAAGAAAGTATTTTTAATTTCAAGTGGGAGATAACATCTTTCTAAAATTATATCCATGGATGGGATTTATAAGGATTTCTAAAAAAGAAAAACTAAACCCTAGGTACATCAGACCGATTGAAATTCTGGAATGAATTGGAGTTGTAGTTTACCGATTAACAATGCCACCAAGCATCTCCAATGTTCACAATGTGTTCCACATATCATTTTCAATGGAATTAATGCCAGACCCAATGCATGTACTCACTGATGAAGAAATGGAACCAGAAAATGATCAGTCTTACTATGAAGATCCTATCAAGATTCACGACACTTAGAGAATGTGTTGAGTAATCGGACGACTCGAGAGGTAAAGTTTCTTTAGAGAAACCATAAAATGAAATAAGTAATGTGGGAACTTCAGGATGTTATAAATAAGAACCACCATCATCTCTTTAGAATGTAATATTCATGAAAGATTCAAGGATGATTTTTTTGAAGGAGGGAATAATATAAAATCCCATGATTTTATAGTATATCTCTTTTTAAATAAATTCAACTTTTTCGATAGCTTACGTTGTATACAACACCCAGCTTAACCACCCAATAAAATATTTTTATAACCTAGAAATTAAATTTTTGGGAATGAATATTATTTAACACAACATGAAAATTATACATATTATTATTTTTAAATTAATCTAATATATTTTATAGGTATAAAATAATAATAATTGCAATGTTATCCATAAAAAACTTTATTTTTTCTAAAGTCCGTTTTATCACCTTTTAATGTTGTACTTATTTTAAAACATAATTTTGAATTTTTTTTAAATTATATTTGAAAAAATAAAAATAATTTTTGACCACTAATATCAAAATTTACTTTGGTTAAAATTTTTGTATTTTTTCGATAATTCTCTTGTTTTGATGAATAATGAAAAATATTGTAACATCCCAAGATTTCATAGTACGTTAGTTATTCAATGTAATTCAATAACTTACAGTGCACACAACATCGAGTTCAAACACACCATGACTTACCAAACTATCCGTTCAAAAGTTGTTATGAATAGTATTAACTGAATTCTGAACTTTATATAACCCTTATAATTTTATAATCCATATTATGAGTTTCTTAGACATAAAGTAAGGAAAAATTCATTTTTTCAGATAAAAGACTTATTTTTAAAAAAATGCAATTTTACCACCTTTTAAGGGTGAACCCTTTTTAAATCCAACATTTGAAACTTTTATATATTCAATTTGACAAAATACACTTTTTATTTGGGATTGGGACATAAGAATTTAGTTTCAATAAATTTTTGGTGTTTTTCTGATAATTTTTATATTTGGGTGAATAGTGAAAAATAATATATTTTAACTGAAAAAAACATTTTTAATCAAAATAATTTATAGTGTTCAACTATACATATTAATGGTTTGGATGTATAATTAGATTATATTTTTACCATTTAATCCAATGTTGGTAATTGGAAGTAATTTCATCTTAAATTTGGACATAAACAAATGTCAATCTTTTGGTAGTTATTATATCATAAAAATACACTTTTTGGTTTTGAAAACGGGAATTAATTTTAAAATAATAAATAAAATTTCTATTTTTTGAATTTGGTAAAATATTCTTTATTTTTGAATTCAGAATATCGAAATTAGCTTAGTGTGAATTTTTGGTATGTTTCTGAAAACTTTTAATTTTTGATGAATAGTGAAAATCACTAAGTTATATTTTAAAACCGAAATTTTAATTAAATAATTATTTATTTTATTTAAATTTATTTTCAGCCAAAATAGATACATAATACCTATATAAGTTCAATGTAATTTATTGGAGTCAGTTATAGTAATTTTAGATATATAAAAATTTTATTGAACTTTTCACCGTCTTTTACCCACCACCTAGAAGAATTTGTAAATTCACATAAAACTTAATTTTACCGCATATGTGAGTTGAATTTTAAAAATTCGAGAGAAAAAGTTAATATCAAGGAGTAAAATGTAGTTCAATAAGATAAAAATAATTTTTGGTGAATAGTAACTTTTTACTTTTATATACCATGGTTAAAACTAAATAGGGAAATTGAGGGTAAAAATAATAATATTATTACCCTAACACATGTCCTAATTCTATTGGATAAGTATAATTCGACCAAAAACAACCTTATGAATAAAATATGAACCTATTTGGTCCACTTGGATTAGATTAGGACATTTATTATTTTTTAATTCAAAGAAGAGTTAAAAGAGTTAAAATCAAAGTCTAATAACTAAATTCTTTTTAATATAGAGTTATACATAAGATAAATTCGATTATAAATATTCATTATAAATAAAAAATTATTTCCTACATAATGGTATTTTATTTATAATTTTTGGACATTAAATAATTTAATTTATTTATGACACAATGGTGATGCAGTAATTACCTAATTAAGGAAATATTAAAATAATTGATATTATAAATATCCAAATAAATGTAATTTTAGATTTTTATGAATTAAACTAATTTTATAGGTTAATATGACATATTAGGGTTGGTTATATGAATTGTTTGCGAAGTAATAATGCTGTTATGAATTTAGAAATAACAAAATACCAAATAGTGTCAAAATTGACATAAAAGACTTTTAAAAAAAATATTATATTATTAATTGATATTATATTCCTAAAAATATAAGGTTCGAAAAAAGTAATTATATAATGATAGGTGTATCATTAATGAACCACTTGGGGTTCGTTTGGAAGTATAAATTAAGGTTATTAATCATATAATATAGAAATACAAAGAGACATGGTAAATGTCAAACTATTTAACTAAGAGTTAAATCTAAAATTTGAGGTTAATAAAGTGACCCAAACCTTTCTAAAACCTATTGGTTGAGTGGTTTTCGACCCATACCTACCTTATCCTTCAAATAATCCATTTTGGAGCCATTAGAAACCGAAAATGATTTTATTATAAAATAATATTTCTAGCTTTTCCTAAGGTGCCCCTCACCCCTCTTATAAAAGGGCACTCCCACTTCTCTCTAATTTACATCTTAAAGGCCATTTGGATTGGCCAAAAACTGCCCAAATACCATCTAAACTGTTATCCCTTCATCCTAGAGTCCCTCCTTTTGTCAGAAATCCATCTTAAGAAGTGATTTTAATCAAATCAAAAGGAAGAATCCGAAGAAGAGGTAATAATTTCACCACCCTCTTTCAAGTTGTTTTCTTCTTCCAATTATTCTTTCTTTGTTATTTAAATTCTAAAATAATAACTCCAGTATATTCTATATACTTTTATGTTATAATAAATATGGTACAACCATATTCATTATTCTATCCATCCTTCGGATGACATGTCACCATACGTGCGTACGTCCAGATTACCGTCTCCACGTCGTGGTGTAATTGTTATTCAATACATTATTATTGGGATGGGTATAATAATGATGTTTAATTCATTTAAATAATAAAATATAACATGATAATGATTCTATATATATGATATACCTTCCAATTATATATTATTTTAATATCAAAAGAATGATATTGTCGCTCGTGCGTACGTACGAATTACCCTCTCCATGAATGCGATGATATTCATTCCCCATCATATCCATTCAAGACTAAATTTCATTTGATGATTAAAAATAATTTTTAAAGACTTGATATCATTCTGTATAGGAATAATATACATCCCATCCATAAAAAATATGACTCACATAACAAAGAATATAAAGGAAAACGAATCCGTTAACACCTGAAACGATGACAATACTAAGATATTATTAACAAAGAAATGTTAAAAGATCATATATGATATCATATTAATTTATATGATTCTTTTATAATTTAATAACAACTATTTAACCCTTATAAAGGAGGTTAACCTACCCTTGACCTAGGAAAAAGGACAAATTAAGGGGTTTCTTATGTCACTTTTAATTCCGTGAGATTTCCATTGGTCACCACTTAATTATTGCATGTGGTGTGTGTACTGCCCATGATTGTATTCATTGTGTAATATAATTTAATTTTTGAATATTTAAAGCATTATTTTATGATACTTTTTTCATGGGTGTATGTTTTATATGTTACCAAATCGATAAGCAAATTTGAAATTTCAATTTCCACTCATTCAGCTTTATGCATACTTTATTGATTATTTTACTCCAAGATTATGTGTGGAATCAATATTCATTTTCTTATGTCATATTTTCCACTCCCCTTTCTATGGATATACTTTTGATAAACATAATCACTCCATTTATAAATTCTAAAGTCATTGATATGAACTTGATAAGAGTAATTTTATCTCAATCTCCATTTGTTGAGTTAAACATCCAATTCATTGGTGTGGTTTTTTACAAGAATATGTGTGAATGTCCTATGATTGATTTACACTAAATATCCAATCATATTGACTGTAATTATATATTTTCACACATAATTATTTCATTTATTTATCCTTAACCTAAGGATATGGTCTTTATAAGAAATTTCATCTCAATTTACATTCCATTGAGACTTCTTTGTTGTTATACACCAATTCACTTTTATATGGTGTATACAATGTACTTTGACATAGTATATCATGAATCCATTTATTCTCATGATATTATAAAGTTTTTACTACCCCAATTATTTTTATTCAAGTGTCTCTCTTTTGGTTATGAACTATAACTAAAATATCATTTTAAATGTTTAAATGATTTATTATTCTAAATCTTTCTCATTAATGTCCATGTTTTACAAATGGTTTTAATGATTTATTTATATGGACATTAAAGTTTTAAAAATAAAACTCATTTTAAAAGTTTCAAAGTGGTATGTGACACTTTTATTCAAAAATATATTTTTAAATGGCTTCTTGAAAAATTGTGTGACTTTTAAATGTTTTCAAGAAAAAGGGGGATATTTCTCTCAAATAGTTTTGATGATTATTTTCATCTTTGTCGATATCATTCATTGTTCTTGATTGAGGTTAATCTGTTACAATCCAATCTTACATATTGTATTGAATGGGTTATGTTTGACTGTGGATGTGCTATTTTTATACCATTCATGGTTTTTGTATAAAGTATTGACATTTCATACGGTAGTTTTAATACGAATGTTCATATTATGATTCAGCATTTTCATATGAGGAATGCATTGGACTTAGTAAGTGACGGATGGTGCTCGCTATAGCTTCTCGATGCATCAGTAGGTCTCATGAGACAAACTAGTGTCTTGGCACAAGGCCTTGAAAAAATCTTATTTGTAGTCTTGGAACAAGGCCTTGACTATGTGGTTATAATGTCTGGTATTATGCATTCCATAATTATGAGATTAGATATTGATATTTCATGTGGTTATTCGACTATTACAATACCCATGACTATGTTTTACTATGACATTATTTATTCAGCTCATATTCCAGCCATAAAGTGTTCATGTTAATTATTTGTAAAAGAATGTGTTTTCAATTATTCACCATGCCTAATGATTATGTTATCTTCCGCTGTATTTCTTACTCTTACTGAGCATTTGAGCTCAACCCTTTCTTATATTTCATTTTCCCAGGATATGAAGAAGTTAGTTATGAGTGAATTGCAGGCATAATCTAGGAATCTTGAATGATTCTAATGGAATAATTTAGTGATGTATTTCTTTTTCAAGTTGTAATATTGAACTTATGAATGTATCTAGTATTTCTAAGGCTACTAAACTGATCGATCTTTCAGGACATGATTTCCTTGTATCATGACAATGTTATGTAATAATGCACTGACTCTGGGAAATTGGGGTTGAGGCATTACTATTGGTATCAGTGTAAGTATAGTAAAAACCTTGGAAACTTGATTTAGATAAACTCTGATTAGAGCACATAGCCCTAAGATAGACTTTGAGGATTAGTATAGAGGAACTTTCTAAAATTTTGGTATTGTAGTGATTTTGTGATTTTTCCAAGAAATACATACCTGTCTGGATACGAGCAGGTAGAGGCAGCTCTCACACAGATGTACCTAGGAGTAAAAGCTTAAAACACCTCTTTGAGCTAGACTTGAATGGGAACTGGTGCACAAAAACAGGCCTTTCTACACTCTTGGTTACGACACTCCCGGGGGATATGCTTAGGATAATTTACATTTTCTTTACAAACCAATTTAAAGTATTTTAATATAAGATGATAATAAATTACCTTGGTTAATCTTAAGGTGTTCCCAATTGAAAATATGGTGTCATGATATTCTCTAAATGATTTTATGATTAATTTTACTAACACAATGCTTTCTAGTTTTAGTCAATGGCTAGATTCCAAGGAAGTAATAGTAACTTTGAGAATGATGTACAAGGTGTGAACAGTGGTGTTAATGAGAAACAAAATGGAATTTTGATAGGTGTAAAAGATATCATGTTAATTCCAAATCAGTTTTTCAAAAATATGATCAACAACATATATATTAACCAACTCCCAAAATCAATAAAGAAGAGAAAGGTGATTAATGATAAGATCTCCCTCAGTGGAGAACATGGAGAAAAGAATCCTCAATTTCCATCATGCAGGAAATGTGGAAGGAGACACCCAGGAAAGTGTCTCAATGGAACAAATAAATGATTTACGTGTGGGAAAGAAGGACATAAAGTGAATAATTGGTGAGGAAAAATGAAGAGTACTATGAAAGAAAATAAAAATGGTCCCAAGAATCCATTTACAGTCATTTTTTGTAAATATAGGGGACCTAGCCATTACCCAAGTGAATTCCCTATTCTATAGGATATTTTATTGGTCAAAGAAGAAGATATGTGGAAATAAATGGTTGGAGAAATGTTTAAAATTATTAGTGCTCCTTGTTGATGGGATTACTTTGGAATAATTTTCTCTTGTATTTGTAACCCTGCAGTTTGTCATGTGAAAATGATATTTGAGGAATAATTATCTTTTATCTTGTGGATATAGTTATAAATAACCATTTGGTTTTATATGATCATTGGGTTTGAGGCAATTACAAGTTATAATATTTTTTGATGAAAATGCAAGGTATGAGATAAAATTTGTGGTTAAATTATGTTATGGTAATTTTGAATAATTTATCTCATTTTGTTAATTTTATAAAATATAGTATTTGAAAAAGGACAACACGCCGACTGTGTGACAACCCATCGCGTCAGACAAAGTAGTGGGAATCAAACCCACAACCAGAGTGCGATTGGGATTTATTGCCTACCACTAGACTACGTGAAGTCCCTGGTTAGTGTGATTAATTAATTTTAGTTAAATTATTTTATTGATCAATAATAAGTTGATTTGGGATATTATGTATTATAAAATGAATACCCTTAGTATAGGAAAATGATTTGATGATTAAGTGATAAATGTTATTTTGGAAGACGTTTGCTTTGTTGGGAACACTATATGTCCATGGAAAATAGAATACTATGGGATTTAATTTGAGGAGTAATATTGGATTTTTATCTATGTTTTTATTGTGTATTTATAGTGATTTGTGTTATTTACGGAAATGATTAACCTATAAAAGAGAATATGTGATTAGGTTAATTACGTTTATGTATGTGAGTTTAAGAGTAGTTGATGTCATTTGGAGATACAATTTAACATGGAAGACGAAATAACCAAATTCTTCTTAGTTTTGGGTTTCAATATTATTTTGGATTATATTGAAGGATTTTAAGGACAATTGTTTATTGAATGGTATTTATTTAACTTTGGGGTATTGTTGGTTTAATTTTAGAAATTAAGATTAGCGTTTCTTTCTCTAAAGGAATATCCTTTTGGGGGATCATCAGATCTTTTACTAACCATTTTGGTTTTGATTAATCTCTAAAGACAAGGTAAATATATAGTTTATCCTTTGTGGATCATGTGATTCTCTAGAAGTTTATTCTAGCTCTTCCGGTGTGACCAAGTCTTCTCGAATACTAATCATTAAAAAAAATGATTTAATGGTAGAAATTTATTAAAGAATGAAACTCTACTTAAAAATTAAGAATATATCTTTATGTTCTTAGTCAATCTCATAAATAAATTCCTCATCTTTCTGAAATGTAACTTAAAACAAAAAAATTTTGTTCGTTTAATTTTCCTACTGGAAAACTAATGACCGTTTGTCCCATCACAAGTTTGTGGTTTTCTTGTTGTTAACTTTCTCCTAATCATGTTTTCTATACCTGTCCATCAGAACATGACACTTAGTTTATCTTCCATATACATCTTTTTCTACATGGAATCCTAGTATGGTTAATCTTGGGTGACCTTTGTACTTCTCTTTATTTTTTTAAAGTGATAGTTTTATTGACTCTTTTTATGATGTGGGACGTTCAATTATATTCCCAAGCCCAATTTTAAAAATTGAGAGGACACAATTTATTGAAGGAGGGAAGAATGTAAAACCCCAAGATTTCACAGTACGTTAGTTCTTTAAAGTAATTCAATAACTTACAGTACACGCAACATCGAGTTCAAGCACACCACGAATTACCAAACTAGCCGTTCAAAAGCGGTTATGAATAGTATTAACATAATTTTGAACTTTATATAACCCTTATAATTTTAGAATCCATATTATGAGTTTCTTAGACATAATGTAAGGAAAAATTCATTTTTTCAGATAAAATAATTATTTTTCAAAAAATGCAATTTTACCGCCTTTTAAAGGAGAACCATTTTTAAATCCAATATTTGAAACTTTTATATTTTTAATTTGAAAAAATAAACTTCTTATTTGGGATCGGGACATAAGAATTTTGTTTCAATAAAATTTTGGTGTTTTTCTGATAACTTTCATATTTTGGTGAATAGTGAAAAATAATATATTTTAATTGAAAACAACTTTTTAAATCAAAATAATTTATAGTGTTCAAATATACATATGAATGGTTTGGATGTATAATTAGATTATATTTTTATTATTTAATCCAATGTTGGTCATTGGAAGTAATTTCATTTTGAAATTGGACATAAACAAATGTCAATATTTTGGTAGTTATTATTTCATAAAAATACACTTTTTGGTTTTGACAACAGGAATTAATTTAAACTAATAAATGAAATTTATATGTTTTCAATTTGGTAAAATAGACTTCCTTTTTAAATTAAGAATATCAAAATTATCTTAGGGTGAATTTTTGGTATGTTTCCGAAAACTTTTATTTTTTGATGAATAATGAAAAACACTGAGTAATAGTTTGAAACAGAATTTTTATTTAAATAATTATTTATTTATTTTAAATTTATTTTAGGTCAAAATAGATACATAATACCTATATAAGTTCAATGTAATTCATTGTAGTCAGTTATAATAATTTTAGATATATAAAAAATTTTATTTAACTTTTCACCGTTTTTTACCCACCCCTTAGGAGAATTTGAAAATTCACATAAAACTTAATTTTACCACTTTTGTAAGTTGAATTTAGAAAATCCGAGAGACACGGTTAATATCAAGGAGTAAAATGTGGTTCAATAAGATAAGAATAATTTTTGGTGAATAGTAACTTTTTACTTTTATTTACCACGGTTAAAAGTAAATATGGTAATTAAGGGTAAAAATGATATTATTATTACCCTAACACATGTCCTAATTATACTGTCTAGGTATAATTAGACAAAAAAACCTTAGGAATAAAATATAAACCTCTTTAGTCCACTTGGATTAGATTAGGACATTTATTATTATTTAATTTAAAGAAGAGTTAAAAGAGTTAAAATCAAAGTTTAATAACTAAAACATTTTTAATATAGGGTTATACATAAGATAAATCCGAATATAAATATTTACTAGAAAGATAACAATATTTCCTACATAATGGTAGTTTATTTATAATTTTTAGGCATTAAATAATGTAATTTATTTATGACACAATGGTGATGTAGTAATTACCAAATTAAGGAAATATTAAAATAGTTGATATTATAAATAACCAAATAAATATAATTTGAGACTTTTTATGAATTAAACTAATTTTATAGATTACTATGACATATTAGGGTTGGTTAAATGAATTTGTTTGAAGTAATAATTCTATTATGAATTTATAAAAAACAAAATACCAAATAGTGTCAAAATTAACATAAAAGAGTTTTTAAAACAAATATTATATTATTAATTGATATTATATTAATAAAAATCTAAGGTTCCACCAAAGGACTTATATAATTATAGTTTCATCATTAATAAAACTCTTGAGGTTCACTTGTAAGTATATAGTATGTTTATTAACCATATAATATAAAAATACAAAGAGACATGGTAAATGTCAAACTATTTAACTAAGAGTTAAATATAAAAGTTAAGGTTAATACAGTTAACCAAACCTGTATAAAACCTATTGGTTGAGTGGTTTTTGACCCATCCCCACCTTAGACTTTAAATAATCCATTTTGGCGCCATTATAAATGGAAAATTATTTTATTATAAAATAATATTTCTAGCTTTTCCTAAGTTGCCCCTCACCCCTCTTATAAAAGGGCACCCCCCCCTTCTCTCTAATTCACACATTCAAAGCCATTTTTCTCGGCCAAACCATGCAAAAATACCCTATAAACTGTCCTCCCTTCATCATAGAGGCCATAATTTGGTCATAAATCCAACTTAAGGATCCCTTTTGATCAAATCAAAAGGAAGAACCTGAAGAAGAGGTAATAATTTCACCACCCTCTTTCAAGTTTTTTTCTTCTTCCACTTATTATTTCTTTTTTATTTCCATTATAAAATAATAACTCCAATATATTCTATATAATGTGATTTTATTATAAATATGGTATAACCATATTAATTATTATATCCATCCTTCGAATGACATGTCACCATATGTGCGTACGTAAGGATTACCGTCTCCACGTCGTGGTGTAATTGTTATTCAATAAATTATTATTTGGATGAGTATAATAATGATGTTTAATTAATGTAAATAATAAATACAACATGATAATGATTTACCATCCAATTTTATATTATTTTAATATCAAAATAATGATATTGTCGCTCGTTCGTACGTACGGATTACCCTCTCCATGAACGCGATGAGATTCATTCCCCATCATATCCATTCAAGACTAAATTTCATTTGATGATTAAAAAAAATGTTTAGATACATGATATAATTTTGGATATGAATAATATACATCCCATCCATAACAAATATGACTCACATAAAAAATAATATAAAGGCAAACGAATCTGTTAACACCCAAAACGACGATAATACTAAGATATTATTCACAAAGCAACGTTAAAAGATCATATATGATATCATATTAATGTATTTGATTATTATATAATTTAATAAATATTATTTCACCATTATACAGGAGGTTAAACTACCCTCTAAAAAGGAAAAAGTACAAAGTAAGGGGTTTATTATCTAACTTTTAATTCCGTGAGATTTCCATTGTTCACAACTTATTTATTACATGTGGTGTGTGTACTGCCCATGATTGTATTAATTTTTTAATATAATTTAATTTATGGATATTTAAATCATCATTGTATGATACTTCTTTCATGGGTGTATGTTTTTTAAGTTACCAAATCGATGAGGGAATTTGAAATTTCAATTTCCACTCATTCGTCTTTACGCATACTTCATTGATTATTTTACTCCAAGATTATGTGTGGAATCACTATTCATTTGCTTATGTCATAATTTCCACTCCCCTTTCTGTGGATATACTTTTGATACACATAATCGCTCCATTGATAAATTCTCAAGTCATGGATATGAACTTGATAAGAGTAATTTTAACTCAATCTCCATTTGCTGAGTTAAACATCCAATTCATTGGTGTTGTTTTTTTACAAGAATATGTGTGAGTATCCTCTGATTGATTTACAATGAATATCCACTAATATTGGGTGTAATTTTATTTTTCACACATAATTATGTCATTGATTTATACTTAACCTAAGGATACGATCTTTATAAGAGATTTAATATCAATTTACATTCCATTGAAACTTCTTTGTTATTATACACCAATTCACTTTTATATGGTGTATAAAATGTACTTTTACATAGTATATCATTAATCCCTTTATTCTCATGATTTTATAAAGTTTTTATTACCCAAATTATTTGTATTCAAGTGTCTCTCTTTTGGTTTGGAACTCTAACTAAAATATCATTTTAAATGTTTTAAAGATTTATTATTCTAAATATTTCTCAATAATGTACATGTTTTACAAATGTTTTTAAAGATTTATTTATATAGAAATTAAAGTTTTAAAATTAAAACTCCTTTTAAAAGTTTCAAAGTGGTATGGGACACTTTGATTCAAAAATAAATTTTTAAACAGCTTCTTGACAAATTGTGTGATTTTTAAATGTTTTCCAGAAAAAGGGGGATATTTCTCTCAAATAGTTTTGATGATTATTTTTATCTATGTCGATATCCTTCATTGTTCTCAATTGAGATTAATCTGTTACAATACAATCTTCCATATTGTATTGAATGAGTTATGTTTGACTGTGGATGTGCTATTTTTATTCTATTCATGGTTTGTGGAAAATGTAATGACATTTCATATGGTAGTTTTAATACAAATGTTCAGATTATGCTTCAACATTTTCATATGAGGAATTCATTGGACTTAGTAAGTGACGGGTGGAGCCTGCTATAGCTCCTCGATGCATCGGTAGGTCTAATGAGACAAACTAGTGTCTTGGCACAAGGAATTGGAAAAATCTTATTTGTAGTCTTAGCACAAGTCCTTGACTATGTGGTTATGATGTCTGACATTATGCATTCCATCATTATGATATTAGATATTGATATTTCATGTGGTTATTAAACTAGTAGAATAACCATGAATATGTTTTATTATGGCATTTTTTACTCGGATCATATTCCTACCATAAAGTGTTCATGTTAATTATTTGTAAAAGCATGTGTTTTCAATTATTCACCATGCCTAATGCTTATGTTATATTCTACTGTATTTCTTACTCTTACTAAGCATTTGATCTCACCCCTTTATTATGTTTCATTTTCCCAGGATATGAAGAAGTTAGTTATGAGTGACTTGCAGGCATAATCTAGGAAGCTTGGATGATTCTAATGGAATAATTTAGTGTTGTTTTTCTTTTCGAGTTGTAATGTGGACCTTATGAATGTATTTAGTATTTCCAAGGCTACTAAACTGATTGGTCTTTCGGAACATGATTTCCTTGTATCATGCCAATGTTATGTAATAATGCACCGACTCTGGGTAACTGGGGTTGGGGCGTTACAAATACTTGATTTTAATTGAAAATTGATTTTTTGTCTAAATAATTTATAGTGTAAAATTATATTTTTGATATGTTTTAATGTATAATTAGATAAATTTTATAGATGTGAATATGATTTAGGTCATTGGAATCTATTTCACATTGAATTTGGAAAGAAAAACATTTTAATCTTTTGAATGTTTTTACCTTAATAAACCATTTTCTCACCTCATCAATGAGATTAATTTTATATTAATTTTAGAAAATTATATTTTTTTTAATTTTGAAAATTGGATTCCATATTTTTAATTTTAAGGTCCAAATTTAGTAAATATATATCTTTTATTTTTTGAAAATATGAATATTATCCTTAGTAATTTTTATTACCATAGTTAAGGGTAAATCCGGTAATTAAGGGTAACCATAATATTATAAATATTATAAAATTACTCTATCAGTTGCCATAATATTCTTAGATGGGTTATATTCAAACAAAATCACACTTTTAATGATTTTATGACCTCTTGGAGCCACGTAAATGAATTTAATCCTTTTATAGTATTTTATTTTAAGAAAAGTCAAATATTTCGTACTCATGTTTTAATATGTATTACATTTTTAATATGTGGTCATTCAGAACATATCTTCAATTATAAATAGAAATTTTAGAGCTCAATTATATATATATATATATAAATATATTTTTTAATTTTTATGAAATAAATAATTACCTTAAATGCTTCCATAATAATGAATAATCAATTATTTAACTAATGGGAATATAAAATAAATGATTATGAAAATAATCAAATAAATATAATTTGAGATACTTTATGTCATAAATGAATTATATATATACCTTTTACATTTTATTTATGTTTTTAAAGGTTTTTTTAGTGATACATAGTTTTATTTTTTATTTTTTTAAAAGTCAAACTAATTAATAGTGTCAAAATTAAAATTAATGTTATATTGAAATAAATAATATTTTATTAAATGATATAAAAAATTAAAAAAATCTAAAATTTATCCAAATGATTAATATAAGACTTATAATGGGATCTATGATTCATATAGAGTTATTGTTTCATTTTATGGTAACAATATTGACCCTCATAGAGTAAAAATCCATGTTGTCATAGTAAGTGTTAAAGGGATTAGATTGGGGTAAAACCAACCAATATTGGTAAAATGTGACCTAAAATTGTATAAAAATTATTATATGATAGGATATATAGAAATAATCATATTATTTTATAAATAAATCACTTTTGATCCATTTGGAATTGAATATTAATTTATATTTATTTAATATTTAAAGAGTTTCCAAAAGTACCCCACCTGAATTATAAAAGGGAACATCTTCCCTCACTTCTTAACACCACATTGATCCATATATACAAACAAAACCATGATGATTTGTCATTAAAAAAATAATTTTCCATGTTTATATGTCATATTCCTCTAAAAAGACATACCCTAGATCTCTTAAGAAGAGATATAAAGTATGTCCCTGAAAGGAGAGGTAATCATTTTTACCAACTCATTAAAATCAATTTCTTCATCTACTTCATATTCAAGTGTTTTTTCCATTATATAGTTACAAATATAGTATCATATATATTTTTATATGTTATTATGATTATGGTACAACCATATTTCAACTCTAAGCCATCCTATAGAAAACGAAAGCACCGCGCGTGCGTATATACAACTTACCATCTCCACGCCATGCCATAATATATTTTTCATCACAACATTACATGGATGGATATATAGATTGAAATAATGGGTATATATAATAAATATTACATGATATTGATTCTATAAATATTAATATACCATAATATTCCATACCATTTCACCATTAAGGTAATGATACCGTCGCTCGTGAGTACGTACGACCTACCATCCCCACAATAGATGTATTTCATTTTCAATATTAACAATTGAATAATGATAATAATAATAATATATATAATTAATTAATATGATATTTATGAGAATAATATCATTCTTTAGATGATGTATTTATATTATAGGTAAGAGATCTGGGACTTTCAAGACAAACCAAACATGGGAAACACAACAATTAACACGCAAAACAATGAAATGAATAAAGTATTAACAATAAACAAGTGAAAAAATGTTATAATAGAATCATATATGATATAAACAATTTTAATAATATTATAGAATAAGTTAATAATATGTTTAAAACCACTATAAAAGAGTTTTGTACATGTATGGAGGAAATATGAACTCAGATAAGGGTTATTTCGTAATATCATCAGTATTCGAGATTGTTTCTGTTTAAGTCTTCACTTGGGAATATTTCTATTCCATG
Source organism: Viscum album (assembly GCA_963277665.1). NCBI lineage: Eukaryota > Viridiplantae > Streptophyta > Magnoliopsida > Santalales > Viscaceae > Viscum > Viscum album. The sequence goes on from OY728125.1 coordinate 600,671,180, forward strand.
TCCAAGTTTTATAAAAATTATTTCAAAACTATTTTTACTATTCTCCTATGAATATTTAATGACCTTTTATTACCCTTGTTTTACTTTTTAAAAAATGGTTTGAAAGGAATATTTTTTTCATTCTCTAAATAAGGTACTTTATGAATTTTCCAAAAAAAATATAGAAGGAATTTTTTTAACATATACAGAATGAGAGAATTTTCCATCCTTCCTAAAACCATAATTTATATTGATCTGTTATGATACTATATACCATATTTTATTTATATTTTATTTAATTTTTTATGATTAGTTTGACTATAGATATTCTATTTTGATACCATTAATGGTTTACGGTTAAAATTTTCACATTTTATATGCTAGTTTCTCAATATGAATGTTTATGTTATTTATGTTTCACCCAATACATATGAATAATTAATTTGACTTAGTAACTGATGATTTCGGCCTGCTATAATGCCTTTATGAAATAGTATTTCTCATGAGACAAACTAGTTTGGGTATTGTCCAAGGCCTTACCAGATTATGTATGGTGTTTGGACAAATCTTTGATGGTATTTTTATAATGTCCTATATTATGCATTACCTATTTTTGAGATTTTTATTGGTTCCCATGTTATTATCTAATTATTTTTTATATCCATGGATATGTTTTAGCTCATGTTATTATGGAATTATTTAGTATAAAAGAATTCTTTCCATGCTATGCTCATGTTATTGATAAAATGTCACGTGTTTCATTTATTTATGTTACCATAATTGTTTATGATTATATATGATAGCTTTCCCTGTATGCATACCCTTAATGAGCACCTGATCTCACTCCTCTATTATGTTTCATTTTTTCTTAGGATTCTGAGAAGTATGTTATGAATGACATGTAGGGTAAAAATAGGATAATAAGGGTTTTTTCCAATAGAGTTACTATATTGTATTTTATTTTATGTTGTATAGAAATATTTATATATGTAACTAGTTTTATAAAACTAATAAACTATTTGGTCCTTTGGGATGTGATCCCTTATACTGAGTACCAATGGAATAAAGTAACCAAATAATATAGGCTACTGGGGTTGGGGTATTTACAAGGTGTATCATGGTTAATGTCACATTATATTTCAACTCAAAGTATCAGTTATCTAGTTTCCTTTACTGAGATGGTATTGTATTGTGATGTCGTAATCCTTCATCAATTACAACAATATCCTTTATCTCATTTTCATCTCTCTTGGAGTGAATATATACTTTAACTATTTACGATAAGTATATATTTAACACCTTAGTCTCTATAAATGACATCTCTAAAATTTTAAAGAAAACACTATAGCCTCCAGTTCAAGAATAGGTGTATGAAAATTTTTCTAATAAGGTTTTAATTTATATGAGTCCTAAGAAATTAATCTATCATTATATGTTAAAAAAACTCATTCCCTTGAATTAATCATCATTGTAAATAATAAATGCACAATTTCTAGATGAAAAAGTCAAACTTCGGGAATTCACTAATATGATTTTCAATTCTAAGAAAAATTCATCATGGTCCTTTTTCCGAATGAACCTAACTTCATTTCAGGTTAAATTGGTTTCTGGGATAGATAACCATGCATGTTTTTAAATAATACACTTATAATTTTATGATAAACAAATAAAACTATGAATATTTTTAAAATTGTTAGGTAGTTTCCATTCGTTAACCATTTAATTTTAATAGGATCAATAATTATATTGTCATTATTTATGATATGTACAATGAATGAAATATGGAGTAACGAAAAATAAAATTTACTAAATTTTCCATATAACGTTTTTCTTTCAGGGTTTGAATAATAATCCTTATATGTTTTTCATGATCCTAATAACATTTAGAATAAACCAAAATATCATAAAAAAATTACCATAAAAATAACCAAATATTCATGGAAAACTAAATTCATAACTTCCAGGAATATAGCTAGATAATTCAACAAAGTAAAGGGAATATCTACAAACTCATAATTACTATACTATGTATGAATGACTGACTTAGGGATGCCGTATTATGTTACATCCAATTTATTATTCTTGGAACATAAATCAATCATTAAAAAAATACTGAGATCTCTGGAGATGATCAAACAAGTCATCAATAAGAGGAACTAAATAATTATTTCTAATAATTATGTTATTCAATTATCTTTAAAAAATTTAAATCCACATGGAAAAATATTTATTTTTAAAAAATAAAACTAGAGAACCCCTTGGTGAAGTGAAAGGATGAATGAATCCTTTATGAAGATTGTTTTGTAACTGCTTCTTTAATTCCATATGTTCTATTAGTTCCATTCAATATGGGTATTTTGAAATTGTCTTAGAATTAGGTACTAAGACAATTGTATATTCAACATCCCTATCACGTATAATATTAGGAATCTTATTAGAAAAATATCAAGATGTTATATTACTATCAACTCATTAGTAATCTGAAAAATTTCCTTACATTTAATAATATGAGCATGGTAAAATTCATTTTCATTTGTTAACAGTTCCTTATATTTTTCAGATGTTATTAATGGTATGAATTTATTCTTATATAAAAACATAAACTCATTTTGGAAAATGAATTTTTATCTATACAATCAATCATAGTATGATAAACTAAAATCCAATTCATATCCAAAATAACATCAAATTCTAAAATGGGAATGAGAATAACATTTTAAGGGAAAACCCTTCCATGTATGGTAATAGGAAGATATTTGTAAATTCTTATTGCCTTAATTCTACCACCAGGGTTTTTTTATCAGAGGTCCTAAATTTATTTCCTGAAGTGAAATTTACATTTTACCAATAATTTAATGGGAATAAAAGAATGTATGGATCCTGAATCAAACAATAAATTAGAATGCTCTAAATAATAAAGCAATGTACCTATTATAACTTAATTTGATATAATAACATCTAATGAAGTAGTTACAATGGATTCCAACAGACTCTTCTGCTTATATTCTTGATACTTCTCATTATTCATGACCTTATATGGATATGAATATGAATAATGAATTATATCTTTATATTTAAAACACATCAGTTCCTGGTTATCCAAATTTTTCTCACCAATACTAGGATCTTTTTCATTGAAATGATGAGTCATATACCCAAACATACCCCTTCAGAAGAAATTACTATATTTCATAAGAAATTGCACAAGTTTATTTTTTCCACACCTATCACAAAATATAAAATGGATTTTCTTACCATAATATTTATTTAAGGGATTCATCCTATTTTAAGACTACTGGATTTTTTTTTCTAATTTTCAAAAGACACATGATCATTGAAAAAATCCATTTCCGCATTCTTAGCACAACGAACAATTTTCTCATAACTTTTAAATTCATGAGAGACCAATTACCTTCTATTTATTTTTTTCAACACTATGTAATGATGGTTAATGTTAATATCAGAGATCCTTGTTACAATTTGGTGCGTACCTTTCCAATTGGGAGAAGTTTTATTCATAAACAACCCCTAAATATTCTTACATTTGACTCAATTATAAGAATTTATTTTCCATCCAAAGTGGAAAAACCAAAGGAAAATATTTCTCAAGAAAAAGATTCTTAAATATATCCAATTATATGGTTTCAATCTCTTCACTTTCTCAAGTATTAGTAACCATTAACAAAAATTGTTGAGAATAACATTTGTATTGGTAAATAGTAAGAGTAACAATGTGATTCTCCAAAAAACACAAGGCCTAAAATATCGTTTCCAAGTCATTAATCAATCCTTCAACTACCACTCGTCCTGAAGATTCACTAAATGATGGAGGGGGTTATCTCATAAAAATCACCTCTATCAATATCTTCCTCTCTCATATATCTGGTTTCTCTCTAGCATGGATTCCACCACCATTTATAGAATTTTTAATTTGATCCATCATTGTAATCAACTACCCATTTCCAATTCCAACCATTATAGGTTACTGATTTGGAAGGATTTCATCATCTTGGTTACTTCCAACATCATATTCCCTATATTCTATGTAGAAAACCATTCTAAACATACACTGTTTAGATGAATCAACATGGTAATTTTCCAATGCTATATCATGGTAATGATAAATTAGAATATTTAAAATATATAAACATAAATTATTTTAAACTTTTAAATTATAAAAAACCTATCCTATAATACCATCTATAAATATCCAACCTTAAAAAATCTATAAAATGGATTCTTTAGACAATAATTAATATTTAGAATTACTTGAGGTACTTTTGGTTTTGAATTTTATTAAATTATGTCATAAATCTTACAAAAATAAATGTTAATTCAAAAACTAGTCACTTCAACTAAGTATCTAATTTCCTCGCAATAAAAAAATTGAAAATATTTTTACTTTTATTTTTATGTCATATCTTTATAATTTTTTTCTCAAAATCCTTCTTGTACCTACTCATCCAAAAAACTATGTGATTTTTTAAACATGAAATGAAAAAAGTTCTATTAATGTACATATAAATATAAAGGAATAAATTTAATAGTCAATGAAAACTAATAAAAAATTTCCTCTTCAAAAATGAACTTTGACCTATAAATAAAAACACTCTCACCCAAGAAATAAAATTCTATAACTAAATATTTTCATAATGATTTTCATAAGAAATACTAAAGAAATATAAAAATCCAAAGGGATTCTTTATAATCATAAAAATATCATGTAATTTTTTTCAATAAGTTATAAATTTCTTCCTTAATAAGCATCATTAAATTCCCTATAAACTTAATCTAATTAGCATACCGTATGAAATCCAAAGATTTTTGTAAAAATCCATAGTAGGAAAATATAAATCATGTAGGTAACATGGAACATAATTTCAATATAAATCTAACAATAAATCCTACTAATGGAATAACATACCCCGTAAAATACAATAATCTCTTTTGAGAAAGCTAATTGGTAAAATCCATCCCTTTACCCAATTCATTGGAGACCTATATTAGAATCATCATTAATCATGAGCAATACCAAAATCACTCATTAGCATGAGCTATATCAAGATTAATCTTCATTATAAACATTTTAAAATAAACATAATATAATTATAAAACATTTAATCTTTCATTTTCCTCATAATACACATAAAAATAAATTTTCACCCCTTAGAAAGGTATTTCTAGACATCAAAATACCGTAAATAAAGTGAAGGAGGGATTTTATTGGAATAAAACATTGAATCATGTAAAAAAATATAAACATAAATTAATGGTTACAATTTATGTAAAAACCACTGGTATGGTATATGTTAAAACAAAACATTCCTTTTTCACTGTTTTCAAAACCTTCTATATAAAATACATAAAAGAATTCCATTTGAAACCCTTGGAATGACTGAACAAGGTGTCATAAACTTCCATTTTATAATCAATTTATATCTATATCAATATATACATAAAATAAATTTAGTAATATGGACTTATAAGAAATATTTTTAGAAAATAAATTTAGAAAAAATTTAAAACGATGTTTTTAAGTTAAAATTTCTCATTCCTTGAGTCTGAATCATCAAGTACGTTATTTTTATTCTTTAATAAAAAATTATATTAATTATTTACTTTCATAAAAAACTTTCTCAAGTTTATTATTAATTTTATTTTTTTATTACCATTATATATAAATTTACTTAATCAATTAATTCCACATCAGTTGTTTTGGTGATATTCAACCAATATATCCAAATTAACTTTGGTAAGTTTAATATAGAAAGAGAGGCCGTTATTATATCAAATAAAAAATAATAATGATGGAATACTTATAATTTTTACTAATTAATTATTCTTTATACACAATTATTAAATATTTTTATTAATAATGAATTATCTTACAAGCATAGAAATGGTAGGCCATATGAATGCCTAGGTAACTTTTCATTTTTTAATGAACATGATGGAAATAAGCTATGTATTATTTTAACTTTCCATAATTATTATTATATCATAATATTTTGTTAATTACACTTAAATATATAAATCTTGAGTTGTGGTCTTGAAAATAAATCTCATCACTTTGTGTAGGTGGTAATCCATACGTACACACAAATGACATTATCATTTTTCAATGGATGGAAAGGTAAGAAAGTAGATATTATATTATATTTACAAAATTATAAATATGTTATTAATATCAATATATATATATATATATATATGATTAATCATTAAAACCCTATATGAGAGGTGGTAATGGAAAAACAATTACATCGATCTGTGATGCGTTATTCTGCCGTACACACGAACGATGGTTATATTCAAAATTTAACGGAACAAGGAAAAAGATATTAATTATTACTTTAACATAAAAAATATATCATTACATTTTATATACAGGTTTTATAATTTAATAATTTTTCATAAAATTTTAACAAGGTGGATAAAGATGTTTTTTAAGATTCTTGGATAAGAACTATCCCACTTCATCGTACAACCTATTTAGGTTTATACCTAAATTAATTTGAAGATGGTTTTTTGATAATACCAGGGCCTCTATAATTTTTTTTGAGATTTAGTGATGGGATTTGGGTAGGTATTTGATGAAGGAAATGTCTTTTTCATTTTTGGGAAAAACGGATAGGATGTGCGGTTTTATTAGTGGGGGAGATGACATAATTGGAACTATAAAAAAATAATTAAATATATAAATTACTTACTCTTGAGAAATTGAAAAAAGGTACATTTATAAATATGAGATAATATATGGTTTAAATAATCCATAAATTATGATTTATACATGTTTTTTGGTCATTTTAACTGATTTCAAATAAGTTTAACCTCCAACAAACCTATTTTAACGTTAACCATTGGAACATATTTTTACTGTTTTTAATAATAATTTTGCCAAAAATTTAATTGGAATAATTACTTATTTTTAATGATTCTTATTCCAAAAATGAAATTAATTTTATCCAAAAAATCCATTGAAATGGAATAATTATATTTAAAACTAAACCTGAAAAAACACAACAAAACAAGTTTTTTTATTCATAAAAATGCCTTTTAAGTATAAATATTATTCTACACCAAATTCAAAAAAAAATCATTAAAGAGACCATTATTGGATTATAAATAATATATGTGAACTAATATTATTTTAAAAACATTTAAAAATTAAATATAACTTTTAAATGTTCAAAATGAAAAGATAGTTTTGAATAAAAATTATATTTTTAACTATCTATCAAGAAATACAAAAATTTATAGAAATATAAAAATTTCAACATAATATAATTTTTACATGATGTATAAAAAAATAGAGACAATTTCTTCAAATTAAAATTATATAATTTGGAAAAAATTATTTTAAATACAATAATATAATGCCTGAAGACCAAAATTGGATAGCAATAACATTTTTTCCTTTTAACAGTAAAATTACCTAATATTCATATAATGAATAAAAATATATAAAATATCATTAATTAATATTAATAATACATGAATATTATTTATCATAACATTACCTGGGGTTTTATATAGTATATGTCTTAATATGTCGTTTCTACCCATTATCAATCATATTCTACAATTGATAATTTATATCATAATTAGTGGTTGGTCAATGACTTAATCTAGAATTAATCTTATGTATTCTCAACCATATAGAATTGTTCCAGTTTTTATGAGGTTTACTTATATAAATTGGAATTGGTAACCCTTACATATCACTTTTAGTGTTTGGGAATTTTCTAAATTTATGAATTAGTCTCCCCAGTTCCAAATCATTCTTATATATCATATGGATTACTTTTATATATCTTGTTGATGACCCTTGAATATCATTATTATTTGTCATAGATTTTATATTTTTATAGAATAATGAACTAGTAAAATTTATAGATCATAGAAAAAAATTTCTGAATTTAAGGAGATTGATTTCATCTTTATTTTTTCCTATTAACAAATATATTACGTATGAGTCCAAATATATAACATACCCTTTCAAGTGTTTCACCTTTCCAAAAGTTTCACATTCCTTTTGAATTTCCCCTTATTTATACAGAATGAATTGTAACACCCCAAGATTTCATAGTACGTTACTTCTTAAAAGTAATTCAATAACTTGCACTACACGCAATATCAGGTTCGAGCGCACCACAAGATTACCAAACTACCTTTTCAAAAGCGGTTATGAATAGTATTAACTTAATATTGAACTATATATAATCATTATAATTTTAGAATCCATATTATGAGTTTCTTAGACATAATTTAACGACAAATTCATTTTTTTCAGATAAAAGATGTATTTATTTCAAAAAATGCACTTTTACCGCCTTTTAATGATGAACCCTGTTCAAATCCAATATTTGAAACTTTTATATATTCTATTTTACAAAATAAACTACTTCTTTAGAATTGTGACATAAGAATTTACTTTCAATAAATTTTTGGTGTTTTTCTATTAACTTTCACATTTGGGTGAATAGTGAAAAATACTATATTTTAACTGAAAAAAACTTTTTTAATCAAAATAATTTATAGTGTTAAATTATATATTTTAATGTTTTGGAAGTATAAATAGATTATATTTTTACCATTTAATCCAATTCTAGTCATTGTAAGTAATTTTAATTTGAGATTGGACATAAACAAGTGTCAATCTTTTGATAGATATTATTTTTTAAAAATACGCCTTTTGGTTTTGACAACAGGAATTAATTTTAAATTACTAAATGAAACTTCTCTATTTTGAATTTGGTAAAATAGGCTTAATTTATGAATTCAGAATATCAAAATTATCTTAGGTTGAATTTTTGATATTTTTCTGAAAACTTTCAATTTTTGATGAATAGTGAAAAACACTGAGTTATTGTTTAGAACCGAATTTTATTTAAATAATCATTTATTTATTTAAATTTATTTTAGATAAGAATAGATACATAATACCTATATATTTTCAATGTAATTCATTAGATTCATTTTGTAATAATATTAGATATATAAAATTTTATTGAACTTTTCACCGTCTTTTACCCACATCATAAGAGAATTTTCAAATTCACATAAAACATAATTTACCACTTTTGTGAGTGGAATTTCGAAAATCTGAGATACACAGTAAATATCAAGGATTAAAATGTGGTTTAATAAGATAAAAATAATTTTTTATGAATAGTAACTCTTTACTTTTATTTACCACAGTTAAAGTAAATAGGGTCATTAAGGGTAAAAATGATATTATTATTACCCCAAAATGTGTAATAATTCTATTTAATAAGTATAATTCGACGAAAAAAAACCTTAGGAATATAATATAAACCCATTTGGTCCACTTGGATTACATTAGGACATTTATTATTATTTAATTCAAAGAAGAGTTAAAAGAGTTAAAATCAAAGTTTAATAACTAAAACATTTTTAATATAGGGTTATACATAAGATAAATTCGATTATAAATATTCATTAGAAATATAAAATGATTTCATACATAATGGTATTTTATTTATATTTTTTAGTCATTAAATAATTTAATTTATTTATGACACAATGGTGATGTAGTAATTACATAATTAATGAAATATTAAAATAATTCATATTATAAATATCCAAATAAAAGTAATTTTAGACTTTTTATGAATTCCACTAATTTTATAGGTTAATATGACATATTAGAGTTAGTTATATAATTTTTTTTGATGTAATAATTCTGTTATGAATTTATAAAAAATAAAATACCAAATAGTGTCAAAATTGACATTACAGAGTTTTTAAAACAAATATTATCTTATTAATTGATATTATATTCCTAGAAATCTAATGTTCATCCAGAAGACATATATAATGATATGTGTATTATTAATGAACCATTTGGAGTTCTCTTGGAAGTATATAGTAAGTTTATTAACTATATAATATAAAAATACAAATAGATATGGTAAATATCAAACTATTTAACTAAGAGTTAAATCTAAAAGATAAAGTTAATATAGTGCCCCGAACCTTTCTAAAACCTATTGGTTGAGTGGTTTTCGACCCATACCCACCTTATTCTTTACATAATCCATTTTTTATCCATTAAAAACTGTAAATTATTTTATTATAAAATAATATTTCTAGCTTTTCCCAAGGTTCCCCTCAACCCTCTTATAAAAGGGAACTCTACCTTATCTCTAATTCACACCATAATAGCCTTTTGGCTCGGCCAAACCCTAAAACAATATCCTCTCAACTTCATTCACTTAATACTATAGGACTTCCTTTAGTCAGAAAGCCAACTTAAGGATACATTTTGATCAAATCGAAAGGAAGAACCTGGAGAAGAGGTAATAATTTCGCCACCCTCTTTCAAGTTCCTTTCTTCTTCCACTTCTTCTTTATTTGTTATTTCCATTATAAAATAACAACTCCATTATATTTTATATACTGTGATGTTATTATAAATATGGTACAACCATATTCATTATTCTATCCATCCTTTTAATGACATGTCACCATACGTGCGTACATACAGATTACCGTCTTCACGTCGTGGTGTAATTGTTATTCAATACATTATTATTTGGATGGGTATAATAATGATGTTTAATTCATGTAAATAATAAATATAATATGATAATTATTCTTAATATATGATATAACAACCAATTATATATTATTTTAATATCAAAAGATTGATATTGTCGCTTGTGCGTACGTACGGATTACCGTCTCCACGAACGCGATGAGATTAATTCCCCATCATATCCATTCAAGACTAATATTCATTTGATGATTAAAAATAATGTTTACAGACTTGATATAATTCTGTATATGATTAATATAAATCCCATCCATAACAAATATGACTCACATAACAAAAAATATAAAGGAAAACTAATCTGTTAACACTCGAAACGACGATAATACTAAGATATTATTAACAAAACAATGTTAAAAGATCATATATGATATCATATTAATGTATATGATTCTTGTATAATTTAATAAAAATTATTTCACCATTATACATGAGGTTAACCTACCCTCGAGCAAGGAAAAGTACAAGGTAAGGGTTTATTTCACAATCTCTTCATTATCCAAGGTTGTTTATACGTAATTATCTACTAGGACCTCTTTATCATCCACATCCATGTTTCATAAAAATGTATTTAAAAACATTATTACTATTTTATAGATCATGGGTTAAAGTCATTTATACCCTTGTATGACTTTTTATTAGATTTTTACAAAGGAATCTTTCCATCGTTTTCCAAACAAGGTCCTTTTTAACATTTTTGACAAAATTAAGGTAAGAATGTCTTTTTTTTAACTTATACAGTGGGTGCAACTATTTTTTGCCATTATAAAATCATCAAAACTTCCCTTACAATTTTATAATAATATTTTAAAAGTAAATGTTTTATTTTATAATCATGTGACTTTTAAATTATTTCAAAAAATAGATATTTCTCTCAAATAGTTTTGACTTCAACTATGTCAATATCCTTTGATGGATTTTAAGTTTATTTTATGTTGATTTATTGTGATACAAAACTTCCATATTGTATTGAAGGTTTTGTGATATGTTTGATTGTGGATGTGTTATTTTTATACCATTCATGGTTTATGGATAAAGTATTAACATTTCATATGCTAGTTTTAATAGAAATGTTTATGTTATGTTTAAACATGTTCATATGAGGAATGCATTGGACTTAGTAAGTGACAGGTGGAGCCCTCTATAGCTCCTCGATGCATCAGTAGGTCTCATGATACAAAATAGTGTCTTGGTACAAGGCCTTGAAAAAATCTTTATTGTAGTCTTGGCACAAGGCCTTGACTATGTGGTTATGATAGTCTGGCATTATGCATTCCATCATTATGAAAGTGGTTATTGATATTGCATGTGATTATTTGACTAGTAGAATATCCATGTGAATAAGTAAATGAAATTATTTAAATTTATTTTTTCCATATTATATTGAAGTTCATGTTTAAAAGGATTTTTTAGTTATAAATTGCCTTAAATATTTATGCTTATTTATGAATGTTTCCGCTATATTGTTATCCTTATTGAGAATCTAAGCTCACCCCTTTCTATGTTTTATTTTTCTTTGGATGTGAAGAAGTATTTTATAACTGACCTGTAGGGATAGTCTAAGGGGATATGAGTGTTGACTATGGAGACTATGTTGTTTTAGTTTTTCACTTTATCATATAATGTAACACTTATGAATGTATCTAGTGATTCCAAGGCTACTAAACTAATAGGTCTTTCAAGACTTGATCTTTTGTGATCATGCAAATGTTATGTAATAATGCACCGAATCTGGGTAACTGGGGTTGATGCATTACAATTGGTATCAAAGGAAGTTTAGTACATACCTTAGAATCTAGATTTATATAAACTCTGATTAGAGCACATAGACCTAAGATAAACTTTGAGGATTAGTATAGAAGAACTTCCTAGAATTTTGGTATTGTGGAGATTTTGTGAGTTTTCTAAGCAATACATCCCTGTCTGGATACGAGCAGGTAGAGGCGGATCTGGTGCAGATGTACCTAGGGGTAAAACCTAAAAACACCACTTTGAACTAGACTCGAATGGGAACCAATGAACGACAACGAGCCATGTTGCACTCTTGGTTACGACACTCCCTGGGGATATGCTTAGGATAATTCTCATTTTCTTTATAAACCATTATGAAGGATTTATGAGTATATACTTCATCAAAGAAAACATTTTTATTATTATGGATTATATCCATAAACGGTTCAATTTATGTTAAGTGTTTTATAAGTTTGGATTTATGTATTGCGATTCATAAACTAATCTAGTGTATGCCATTGTATAGAAATGACGCCCATTAGAAGGAATGCGAACTCCAGCAATACGTATGATCAAAAGAGTAAGAAGGATCATATCTTTTATGGTATTAAGCTTACATTTAGAAGGGAAATAGTCTCCCATGTATCCTCATCATATGAATAAATAGTATCACGTGTTAATAAGATAAGTAAAGAATTCTCTGAGTCCTATGGATTTTAAGGGAAGCAAGAGAAGAAAATGATGGAAGAGAGAAAGATGGATAAAGGGAAGAGGGAAAAGAAGAATTTTCCTATATGTGATAACTGTGGGAAGAAACACCCTGAAACTTGACTAAAGGGAATGTGAGTTTGTTATAAGTGTGGAGAAAAAGGACACCAATTACTTGACTGCAAGGGTAAGAAAAAGGTTTCAAATGCACAATTCTTCATCTGCAAGGAGTTGGGACACTATGTGAACCAATGTCCAAAACATCAGAGTATGCCCCAAATGATGCTGTTAGATAATAATCAAGTTATGATACTACCACAGATGATGAGGAATGATTAGAGTTCTTATTTTGTTATTAAATAATTATGTCATTTGAGTGTTGTATCAACAATGTACTGGTTATAATAATTATGAAGTATATAAGGATTTTACTGCAATACTATTTCATTAAGAACTTGAGATTGTGTAGAACCAAGAAATGTGACTCAATAGTAGGTTATTTGTTTTGTAAAATATATGGTTGAGAGAAAGATAAACCATAATATGGTTCTGATACTGAGGTAGTGATTTTGGAATAATACATGTTTGATTTGGATAAATTATATTGGATATTCTTGACTACCTTGAAACTGATTAATGATTTTTATATTCCATCATTTTTTGAGTTAAAAACATTTTTGGTTAGAAGGAGTATATCCAGTATTCTATAATTAATAAAGGAGCATGAATTTAATCAATAAGGTTTTATGGTAATTCAGGATGTTGCAGTGTTTTAAAAGAATACATGATGAAGGTGTTCACATGTTATTACATGCAAAAAAAGATCTTCATTTTGTTTACCTTACCAATAAATTTTGGACTGTGAGTTTGGACAGAAGTATTTTGGATAAGTCTAGTTTGAGATTATTTTTTGTATTTCCATAAAAAGGACAACCTAGAGGTTGGGCGGCAACCCGTCGCGTCCGACAAGGCCGCGAGACTTGAACCCGCAACCGAAGGGTGACAAGGGTGTATCACCGTGATGTCCTGGATTGAATAAAGTAGTTTTCATAAAGGGTCTGGTAGATTAATTATAAATTCATTTTTTTGTAACCCTATAAGAATAGGATAAATAGAATATTTTTTTTAAGTTCTATTATCTTTTAGAGTGAAAGATGAGTTTGTGGTAGAAATTAGTTAAAGGATGGAACTCTACTTGTCAAGTATGTATATTTTTTTCTTCTCTTATTCTATGAAGAAATTAATTCTTAAACTTTAGGTAGGGGATATTAAAACCAAAAATGTGTTATCCTAATACCTTATGTTTTGTGGAATCGATGATATTTTAAATCGTCATAGTTTGATTTCTTTGAGGACCTCAAATCTACAATTGTTTGTAACTGATGACCTCAATCACTCCCTATAAATATTTACAATTTACCTCTAATTATGTGTCTTTAATTTACACCAATGTTCTCCTAATTGAGATCATAATTTGGTGGTTACTTTTTCATTCCCCTTTTCCTCTAATTAAGACTAAATTTTATTAACCCAATTACCGATGTGGGTTTTCCCACAAAGATATTTTCTATTTTCAACCTTTTATTTTCGAAGAACAATTTAAAATTTTGAGGATGCAATTTATTGAAGTATGGAAGAATATAACACCCCAAGATTTCATAGTACGTTACTTCTTCAAAGTAATTCAATAACTTGCACTACACGTAGCACCGAGTTCGAGTGCACCACAATATTACCAAACTAGCCGTTCAAAAGAAGTTAGGAATAGTATTAACTGAATATTGAACTATATATAATACTTATAATTTTAGAATCCATATTATGAGTTTCTTAGACATAATGTAAGAATAAATTCATTTTTTTCAGATAAAAGAAGTATTTATTTCAAAAAATGCACTTTTACCGCCTTTTAATGATGAACCCTATTAAAATCCAATATTTGAAACTTTTATATATTCTATGTGACAAAATAAACTTCTTCTTTAGAATCGGGACATAATAATTTAGTTTCAATAAATTTTTGGTGTTTTTCTGATAACTTTCACAATTGGGTGAATAGTGAAAAATACTATATTTTAACTGAAAACAACTTTTTTAATCAAAATAATTTATAATGTTAAATTATAAATTTTAATGGTTTGGAAGTATAAATAGATCATTTTTACCATTTAATCCAATGTTGGTCATTGTATGTAATTTCACTTTGAGATTGGACATAAACATGTGTCAATCTTTTGATAGATATTGTCTCTTAAAAATACGCCTTTTGGTTTTGACAACGAGAATTAATTTTAAATTAATAAATGAAACTTATATGTTTTGAATTTGGTAAAATAGACTTCATTTTTGAATTCATAATATCAAAATTATCTTAGGGATAATTTTTGATATTTTTATGAAAACTTTCATTTTCTGATGAATAATGAAAACCACTGAGTTATTGTTTAAAACTGACTTTTATTTAAATAATTATTTATTTTATTTAAATTTATTTTAGGTCAGAATAGATACATAATAGCTATATATGTTCAATTTAATTCATTGGAGTCATTTTTTAATAATATTAGATATATAAAATTTTATTGAACTTTTCACCGTCTTTTACCCACCTTCTAAGAGAATTTGAAAATTCATATAAAACTTAATTTTACCGCTTCTATGAGTGGAATTTCGAAAATTCAAGAAACATGGTTAATATCAAGGAGTAAAATGTGATTCAATAAGATAAAAATAAATTTGGTGAATAGTAACTTTTTACTTTTATTTACCACAGTAGTAAATAGGGTAAGTAAGGGTAAAAATGATATTATTATTACCCTAAAACATGTCCTAATTCTATTGGATAAGTATAATTTGACCAAAAACAACCTTAGGAATAAAATATTAACCTATTTGGTCCACTTGGATTAGATTAGGACATTTATTATTATTTAATTCAAAGAAGAGTTAAAAGAGTTAAAATCAAAGTTTAATAACTAAAACATTTTTAATATAGGGTTATACCTAGGATAAATTCAATTATAAATATTCATTAGAAAGATAAACATATTTAATACATAATGTTATTTTATTTATAATTTTTATAAATTAAATAATTTAATTATTTATGACACAATGGTGATGAAATAATTACCTAATTAATGAAATATTAAAATAATTGATATTATAAATATCCAAATAAATGTAATTTGTAACTTTTTATGAATTACAATAATTTTCTTGGTCAATATGACATATTAGGGTTGGTTAGATTAATTGTGTTAGAAGTAAAAATGATGTTATGAATTTAGAAAAAACAAAATACCAAATAATGTCAAAATTGACATAAAAGAGTTTTTTAAAAAAATATTTTATTATTAATTGATATTCTAATCCTAAAAATCTAAGGTTCGGCAAATAGAATTATAGAATTATAGGTGTATCATTAATTAACCATTTAGGGTTCTCTTGGAAATATATAGTAAGTTTATTAACTATATAATATAAAAATACAAAGATACATGGTAAATGTAAAACTATTTAACTAAGAGTTAAATCTAAAATATAAAGTTAATATAGTCCCTCAAACCTGTCTAAAACATATTGGTTGAGTGGTTTCTGACCCATACCCACCTTATCCTTTAAATAATCTATTTTTATCCATTATAAACCGTAAATTATTTTATTATAAAATAATATTTCTAGCTTTTCCTAAGGTGCCCCTCACCCCTCTTATAAAAGGGAACTCCCCCTTCTCTCTAATTCACACCTTCAAAGCCTTTTGGCTCGGCCAAAACCTGCCCAAATATCCTTTAAACTTACCTAAATTTATCTTAGAGTCATTACTTTAGTCATAAATACAACTTAAGGATCCCTTTTGATCAAATCAAATCGAAGAACCCGAAGAAGAGGTAATAATTTCACCACCCTTTTCCAAGTTCTTTTCTTCTTCCACTTATTATTTATTTGTAATTTTGATTATAAAATAATATCTCTAGTATATTCTATATACTGTGATGTTATTATAAATATGTTACATCTATATTCATTACTCTATCCATCCTTTGAATGACATGGCACCATACATGCATAGGTACAGATTACCATCTCCACGTCGTGGTGTAATTGTTATTCAATACATTATTACTTGGATGTGTATAATAATGATGTTTAATTCATTTAAATAATAAATATATCATGATAATTGTTCTGTATATATGATATAACATCCAATTATATATTAGTTTAATATCAAAAGAGTGATATTGTCACTCGTGCGTATGTACGGACTAACGTCTCCACGAACGCGATGAGATTCATTCCCCATCATATCCATTCAAGACTAATTTTCATTAGATGATTAAAAATAATGTTTAAAGACTTGATATAATTCTCGATATGAATAAGATACATCCCATCCATAAAATATATTACTCACATAACAAAAAATATAAAGGAAAATGAATCTGTTAACACCTGAAACGAAGATAATACTAAGATATTATTTACAAAACAATGTTTAAAGATCATATATGATATCATATTAATGTATATGATTCTCGTATAATTTAATAACAATTATTTCACCATTATACAGGAGTTTAACCTACCCTTGACCAAGGAAAATTATAAGGTAAGGTTTTATTTCACAATCTCTTTGTTATCCGAGGTTGTTTATATGTAATTATCTACTGAGACCTCTTTATCATCCACATCCATGTTTCTTAAAAATGTATTTCAAAACATTCTTACTATTTTATAGACCATGGTTTAAAGTTATTTATACCCTTGTTTGACTTATTATAAAATGTTTTTAAAGGAATCATTCCATCGTTTTCCAAACATGGTCATTTTTAACATTTTCGTCAAAATTAAGGTAAGAACGTCTTTTTTTTAACTTATACGGTGGGTGTGGCTATTTTCCACTACTATAAAATCGTCGAAGCTTCCCTTACAAGCTTATAAGAATATTTTCAAAGTAAATGTTTTATTTTATAATTATGTCACTTTTAAATGATTTCAAAAAAGAGATATTTCTCTTAAATAGTTTTGAATTCATCTATGTCAACATCCTTTCATGGATTTTAAGCTTATTTGAAGTTGATTTATTATGATACAAAAAATCCATATAGTATTGAAGGTTTTGTGATATGTTTGACTATGGATGTGTTATTTTTACCCCATTCATGGTTTATGGATAAATTAATGACATTTCATATGCTAGTTTTAATACGAATGTTTATGTTATGTTTAAAACTGTTCATATGTGAAATGCATTGGACTTATTAAGTGATGGGTAGAGCCCGCTATAGCTCCTCGATGCATCAGTAGGTCTCATTAGACAAACTAGTGTATTGGAACAAGGCCTTGAAAAAATATTATTTATAGTCTTGGCACAAGGCCTTGACAATGTTGTTATGATAGTGTAACACCCCATGTTTTTCTAAAAATAAATAGAAATGCATGGAACTTTGTTTTAAATAGATATTTTTAATTAGCCTTTAAAACATAACTTTTCTACTTCTATGTTCTGAATTTCAAGAAACTGTCATCTACATTTGTGTTCAGTATGTTATTTGGAGTCTATTGGAACCAACTTGTTTTTTTGGTGAATAGTAACATACCCTTATGAATAGTAATATGAATAGTGATATGACCCTAATGAATAGTATTTTTTTTATTATTATTTTATTTTATTAAGGCTTTAAGATTATAGCATCTCGGTTAATTTTTCATTGTGTTATAGAAGTAGTTACAAAATTAGAATTGTTAATTTTTTAATTAAGTATTATTTTATTTAAAAATTAAATTTATAATATTTAGAAAATTATTTTCAAAAAATGGACTTCATTTTTGAAATCTACACGTCGATAAATGGTTAGGGTGGATTTTGGGAATTTTTCTGCAATAGTTGATTTTTTGGTGAATAGTAAAAAATACAGTTTTTAGTTTCTGTGTGTTAATGACATCATTAATGATATAATAATGATGTCATAAATCTGGTCGACTTATGTATAGTTAAATAATACGTGAGGTGTCCCAAGTGTCTTATACCATGAAAAAATACCATGGGCAAGCCCAAGGTTTTGTAAATACCACTCATGAGGTGTCCCTTGAAAATTATTAAAATAATCCCTCACTTTTCCTATAAATACCAACTCTTCCCTTCATAGAATTCATTCCAAATTCTCCATCAATGAAGCTCTGGACTCCTTAACATCATAGAAGTCCTCCCAAGGTTTCGTCAAGCCCCCAAGGTCCCAACCTTCATGTTCAAAGAGTTACTCTACAAGGAGGTTTAAACAAGTTGGAAGTAAGACAAACCCGAGGTAAGAGAATTCTTAACCTGATTTCCATTCTTTGGGTTAACATTTTAATTAATTATTTATATGATATTTAAATTGTTTGGGTGATGGTTTATGTTTATATTATGTTTCATTATGTGTATTTACAGTATATATACATACCCCATCCACTCTATTAAGTCTCTCTCCAATTGTATGATATTTATAAGTGGCTTTTCTTTTAAATACCCTCTTTTTAAATTCAGTTTATGAAATTAAAAAGTAATGTTTTATGGAATTATTCATGCTGTATGAATATGTTTTGGGTATGAGTAAGTTGGAGGTCATCCGTATGGTTACTCCAAGTGTAACTATGATGGTTACACAAAGTAAGGTAGCCGTGAGGGTTACAAATTATAAGGTAGCCAAGAATGGTTACAAGATTATGTAAGTAATTCCCCAAGATACCTTTATGATTATATTTATGTTCTCATGTTTTATATGGATCTTGTTTAAATCTCATGTTACAAAAAGTAAGTGTATATGAGTGATGAGAATGTATTTTGAAAATGG
The DNA here is from genome assembly GCA_963277665.1 of Viscum album. NCBI lineage: Eukaryota > Viridiplantae > Streptophyta > Magnoliopsida > Santalales > Viscaceae > Viscum > Viscum album. Next base: position 600,691,010 of record OY728125.1, read on the forward strand.
TTTCATACGTTATGAGTATTCATGGAATAATGTGATTTTTAATTCTTTTCCATACCTTACTGGGTTTTTTTTATCATCCCAAGTTTTTAAATGATTTTTCACAGGTTAATGGATGTGTAATACAAGGAAGGAAGACATGTTAAATGTTGAATAATTGTAAAGGAGTCTTGTTTTAAGTTTTAATGTTTTATATTTTGAAAAAAATGGGAACTATTTTTTTGGTATCCACTTTGTAATAATGTGTAATGTCATGAATGTATTGTCCTAATTCTCTAAAGTTCTAAACTTGAAAAGATATTCAATGTAAAAGGAATTGTTTTATTGACTAAATTCAAGATTATGTATGTAATAAGGTCGGGTCGTTATAGTTGGTATCAGAGTATGGTTTAGATAACTTTAGGGGTTTGGGTGATGTTAAAAAAATACCATAAATGATTTTCACTCTATGACTAATTTGAAATGTAATAACATTTCAAGATTACCATGTTACTTCATCTAAGATGTGTTTGTTCATAATGGTTGTATGCAAAAGGAACAAGGATGCTGAAGAGAAGAGGCACTGAAGGAATGACATCCTTCCGGAACTACAACCCATAATGGTAGGGATTGGAACCGAGCAGTTTGTGACAGTAATGGCTCATCTAATGTAGGCAATAAATGGTGGTGGCATCCATGCAAGAGGACCAATAGAGGTACCACAACAGAACATGACAATAGTGGAACATTTTATGAGACACCATCCTCCTGAATTCAATGGATCTTCTGACCCAGTAGCAGCTGAAGGAATGATCAAAGCCCTTGAAAAGATATTCAATGTTATGGGATATTCAGATAATCAAAAGGTAAGTATTTCCATTTATCGTTTTAAAGGGTAAGCTGATCAGTGGTGGTCAATGGTAAGGAATATTAGGGGTAGAGATAATTTTGATGCCTTAGAGTGGGATGAATTTAAAAGTCTTTTACTTGAAAAATATTTTCTTAAGGTGGTGAGACTAAGAATAGAGAAGAAATTACTTGAATTGAAACAGAAGGAGGAATATTCAATGGCTGTGTATGAAGAGAACTTCACTCGACTGCTGAGGTATGCACAAAATATTATTCTGGATCTTGATAGAAAAATCAACTGCTTTTACTCAGGACTGAAGCCAAGGTATCGAAGGGCGTTGGCCTCCCATGAATTAAAAAGTTATGAGAAACTTGTCTGATGTGCTGAGAGGGTAGAGATGAAGTTTTCTGATGATCATGTTAATTTTGGAAACAAAGAGAAGAAGAGGTCCAGTTGGCAAGCAATGGGTAAGAATCAACCAAAGAAATATGATGGTAAGAAAATCCAATTTCTAGTTTGTGAAAAGTGTGGAAAGAAACACCCTGGGGAATGTCTTAGAAAAACTGGGAAGTGTTTTAAATGTGGTAAGTTTGGACATATGGCCTGAGATTTCAATGAAAATGATCCTAAGACTAATCCTGATAAGCAAACTATAAAGTGTTTTAAATGTGGTGAATTGGTTCATTATGAAAATGTCTGCCTAAAGAGAGATCCAAATGATGCAAAGAATCCAAACTACAAGCAGAAAGGTGTAGTGAGATCCTTTGCGACTATATCAGCAGACTTCGGGCCATCCAATGAAGTTGTATCAGGTACTTTGTTTGTTTACTCAGATTTTGCTAAAGTTTTGTTTGATACAGGGTCTACACATTCCTTCATCTCTGATAATTGTTTTGGTAAATTTGAAATATCACCTCAACAAATGAGACCCGAACTTATTGTTAAAACACCAGGGGGAAATGTTATAGCAAAGATGAATTATAAGACTATTTCTATTGTGGTCTGTGGAAATACTTTACCTGAAAACATTGTTGTTTTACCCTTAGTTTAGTTTGATGTTATTCTGGGGATGGACTGGGTTTCTGATTATCATGTTAAGATTAACTGTAGAGCTAAAGAAGTTTCTTTTCAGAAAGAGTTTCAGTTTGTATACAAGAATGAACCCATAAAATTGATAATATATCAGGAAGCTTAGAAACTGTTGAAATATGGAAATGAAATTTATCTTGATCATATTTTTGAAAACAAGGGAACTATTCAAATTAATGATATGCCAGTGGTAAATGAATACCTTGATGTTTTTCCTGATGAGTTACCCAGTGTCATACCTGATTGAGAAGTCGAATTCACAATTGAATTAGTTCCTAATGCTAACCAAATTTGAAAACCCCCATATCGTATGTCTTCAATAGAACTTCTTGAATTGAAAAATTAGTTGCAGGATTTTCTTGATAAAGGCCTCATTCGTCTTATCACTTCACCATGGGGAGCCCCTATTTTGTTTGTTAAAAAGAAAGATGGTTCCATGAAACTTTTCATTGATTATAGAGATTTGAATAACGTCACTGTTAAAAAAAAGTATCCTTTTCCTCATATTGATGAATTATTTGATCAGCTCTAGGGAGCTCAGTACTTTTCCAAGATTGACATGAGATCCGGATACCATCAGCTGAAGGTGAAGGAAGATGACATCCCAAAAACAGCCTTTCATATTAGATATGGGAATTATGAATGTGTTGCTATTCCATTTGGATTAACTAATGCACCTGCTGTATTCATGAATCTTATAAATAGAGTATTTCATGAGTTCTTGGATAAGTTAGTGGTTTTATTTATTGATTACATTATGGTATTTTATAAAAATAAAGAGGAGGAAGAAAAACATCTAAGGTTTGTTTTACAAACATTAAAAGAAAAGAAACTATATGGAAAATTCAGAAAGAGTGTTTTTTGGTTGCAACAAATTTCTTTTCTTGGGAACATTGTAAATAAGGATAGAATAACAGTTGATCATTCCAAAACAAAAGTAGTTGATGAATGGCCAAGACCCACAAATGTTACAGAGATTCGTAGTTTTCTGGGCTTAGCAAGTTATTACCGATAGTTTGTTAAGAACTTTGCAAAGTTATCTAGCCTGATAACTAAGTTAACATGGAAATGGGTTAAATTTGTTTGGATAGAAGAATGTGATGTTTGTTTTCAGGAACTGAAGAAGAGATTGGTGAATGCTCTAGTTTGGGCCTTACCTTCTTGGATTGGTGAGTTTTTCATCTACAATGATTCTTCTTTGAAGGGACTTGGTTGTGTTTTGATGCAGAATGATCAGGTAATTGCCTATGCTTCGAGACAAATTAAACCTCATGAGCTAAATTATCCCACACAAGATTTGGAATTGGTAGCTATGGTTTTTTGCTTTGAAAATATGGAGGCATCATCAATACAGATGAAAATTCCAAATATATACTGACCATAAAAGTCTAAAGTATATATTCACTTAGAAGGACTTAAACATGAGGTAGAGAAGATGTCTAGAAATTATAAAGGATTATGACTACAAGATCAATTACCATCTTGTAAAAGAAAAAAAGTAGAGGATGCCTTAAGTCGGAAACATCATGAATCATTAACCATGCTACATTTGGAACATGATCCCTTGATTAAATATTTGATGAATTTTGGCTTAGAAGTTGTTGGTGCAGGGAATACATCTATTTTGTTTCATGTTTCAATGCAGTCTTCATTGTCAGATATAATTAATCAAGCGCAGAAGGAAGCCCATGAGCTACAGAAAAAGGTAGAATTGGTTAAAATGGGTAAGTTTCCAGAATTTAATGTTGATAAAGATTGTGTTTTAAGATTTGGAAAAAGGTTGTGTGTGCCTTTTGATTCCCAGTTGAAGAAAGAATTGTTGTGTGAAGCTCATAGTTCTCCATTTTCTGTTCATACTGGAAGTACTAAGATGTACAGAGACCTTCAGGAGTATTATTGGTGGGATGGAATGAAAAGAGATATTGTTGGTTTTACCATGAGATGTTTGACATGCCAACAGGTTAAAGTAGAGAGACAATTACCAAAGGGGATGCTTCAGCCTTTTCCAGTGCCAGAGTGGAAATGGGAGAATGTATCCATGGACATTGTGGTGGGACTACCAAATAATTCTCGAGGTAACATTGTGATTTGGGTTATTTTTGATCAGCTAACAAAATCGGCACATTTTATTTCTATTCAACATACAATGTATTTGGATCAGCTTTCTAAAATGTACCTCAAGGAGATTGTTAGGTTACATGGAGTTCTTCTTTCCATTGTGTCTGACCGAGATCCCAGGTTTACTTCTAACTTTTGGAAGGGACATCAGAAGTTATTGGGAACAAAGTTAAATTTCAGTACAACTTTTCATCCTCAATCAGATGGTCAGTCAGAACGAATGATTCAAACTTTGGATGATATGCTTCGAGCTTGTTCAATAGACTATAAGGGAAGTTGGGATCATCATATTTATTTATTTGAGTTTTCTTATAATAACAGTTTTCATTCCAGTATTCAGATGGAATATTTTGAGGCCTTTTATGGGAAGTGGTGTCGGACTCTAGCATTTTGGGTTGAATTTAGTGAAATTTTTTTATAGGGCCAGAATTAGTAGAAGAAGGGGTTGAGAAAGTGAGGATGATCCAGCAGCACATGAGGACATCTCAGCGTAGGCAGAAAAGTTATGTCGATAATAGATGGAAAGACTTCTCTTTCGAGGTAGGTTACCATGTTTTCCTTAAAATATCTCCTTGGAAAAGTGTGATGCATTTCGGTAAGAAAGGGAAGCTAAGTCCATGGTTCATCGGTCCTTTTGAAATGTTGGAGAAAGTTAGAATAGTTGCATAGCACATAGGTTTGCCTCCGAGTTTGTTTCAGGTACACAATGTTTTTCATGTTTCGATGTTGAGAAAGTATGTGCCAGATTCATCCCATGTCTTGAGCCCAGAAGCAGTTCAACTGGAAGAGAACCTTTCTTATGAAGAGAAACTGGTTTAGATTTTTGATCGAAGAGAACATGTATTACGGAATAAGGTAATCCACCAGGTAAAGGTTTTGTGGAGAAACCACATGGTTGAAGAAGCAACATGGGAGTCTGAAAATGCTCTGAGGGAAAAGTACCCTCAGTTGTTTAATAAGTAAATAAAATTGTGAGGATACAATTTCAAGAAGGTGGGGATAATGTTACACCCCATGTTTTTCTAAAAATTAATAGAAATGCACGGAACATTGTTTTAAATAGATATTTTTAATTAGCCTTTAAAACATAACTTTTCTACTTCTATGTTCTGAATTTCAAGAAACTATCATCTATATTTGTGTTTAGTATGTTATTTGAAGTCAATTGGAACCAACTTGTTTTTTTGGTGAATAGTAACATACCCTTATGAATAGTAATATGAATAGTGATATGACTCTAATGAATAGTAAATTTTATTATTATTTTATTTTATTATGGCTTTAAGATAATAGCATCTAGGTTAATTTTTCATTGTGATATAGAAGTAGTTACAGAATTAGAATTGTTAATTTTTGAATTAAGTATGATTTTATTTAAAAATTAAATTAATAATATTTATAAAATTATTTTTAAAAAATTGAATTCATTTTTGAAATCTACATGTCGATAAATGGTTAGGGTGAATTTTGGGAATTTTTCTACAAAAGTTGATTTTTCGGTGAATAGTAAAAAATACAGTTTTTAGTTTCTGTGTGTTAATGACATCATTAATGATATAATAATGATGTCATAAATCTGGTTGAATTGTGTATAGTTAAATAATATGTGAGGTGTCCCAAGTGTCTAATACCATGGGAAAATACCATGGTCAAGCCCATGGTTTTTTAAATACCACTCATGAGGTGTCCCTTGAAAATTATTAAAATAGTCCCTCATTTTTCCTATAAATACCAACTCTTACCTTCATTGAATTCATTCCCAGTTATCCCTCAATGAAGATCTGACCTAATTACCTTCATAGTAGTCCTCCCAAGGTTTACTCAAGCCCCCAAGGTCCCAACCTTCATGTTCAAAGAGTTACTCTACAAGGAGGTTTAAACAAGTTGGAAGTAAGACAAACCTGAGGTAAGAGAATTCATAACCTGATTTACATTCTTTGGGTTAACCTTTTTATTCATTATTTATGTGATATTTAAATTGTTTGTGTGATGGGTTCTATTTATATTATGTTTCATTATGTGTATTTATAATATATATACATACTCCATCCACTCTATTAAGTCTCTGTCCAATTGTATGATATTTATAAGAGGCTTTTCTTTAAAAATCCTCTTTTTTAAATTCATTTTTACGAAATTCCAAAGTAATGTTTTTATGGAATTATTCATGTTGTATGAATAGGTTTTGGTTCTTTGTAATTATTTATGATGAAGGGTGGGACCTATATATCCCTCCAATGTATTGGGTATGAGTAAGTTTGAGGTCGGTCATATGGTTACTCCAAGTGTAACCGTGATGGTTACACAAAGTAAGGTAGCCGTGAGGGTTACAAATTATAAGTTAGCCAAGAATGGTTACAATATTATGTAATTAATGCCCCAAGATAACTTTATGATTATATTTATGTTCTCATGTTTTGTGTGGATCTTGTGTAAATCTCATGTTACACAAAGTAAGTATATATGGGTGATAAGAATGTCTTTTGACAATGTTTTCATACATTATGAGTATTCATGGACTAATGTGATTTTTCCTTCTTTTCCATCCCTTACTGAGATTTTGTGCTCATACCAAGTTTTTAAATTATTTTTTTCACAGGTTAATGGATGTGTAATACAAAGAAGGAAGACATGTTAAATGTTGAATAATTGTCATGGAGTCTTGTTTTATGATTTAATGTTTTATATTTTGAAAAAATGGAAACTGTTTTTATCGTATCCACTCTGTAATAATGTGTAATGTCATGAATGTATTTTCCTAATTCTCTAAATCTATAAAATTGAAAATATCTTCAATGTAAAAGGAAGTTTTTTCTTGACTAAATTCAAGATTATGTATGTAATCAGGTCGGGTTGTTATAGATAGTCTGGTAATATGCATTCCATTATTATGAAAGTGGTTATTGATATTGCATGTGATTATTCATCTATTAGAATATCCATGTAAATAAGTAAATGGCAGTATTTCATTTTATTTTTTCCATATTATGCTTAAGTTCATGTTTAAAAGGATTTTGTTTTAGTTATACATTGCCTTAAATGTTTATTCTTATTTATGAAAGTTTCCACAATATTGTTATCTTTACTGAGCATCTGAGCTCACCCCTTTCTATGTTTTATTTTTACAAGGATGTGAAGAAGTATTTTATGACTGACCTGTACGGATATTCTGAGTGGATATGAGTGTGGACTATGGAGACTATGTTGTTGTAGTTTATCACTTAATCATGTAATGTAAGACTTATGAATGTATCTAGTGTTTCCAAGGCTACTAAACTAATCGGTCTTTCGAGACTTGATCTTTTGTGATCATTCCAATGTTATGTAATAATGCACCAACTTTGGGTAACTGGGGTTGGGGCGTTACATGAATCATACTTAATTAATTTTTTATTTTTCAATACCAGACCGAATTTTTTTCTTCTACTTAAAAATTAATTTTTGGACTAAGCTTTTAAACATAGTTCAACTCCTCTACAAGTTTAACTTTAAAAAAATATTTAGAAATTTGAGAAAAACACTTCTTCTAAACCACCTTCTAGGAAAACATAAATTATAGAATAACTTCAGTTTCACTTGTAAAATAACTTCCATAATAAACAAATTTATTCGACAAGAACATATACATATACTTTTCCAACATAGTTTATGGAAATATGATTCTTTAAAACTTATAGAATATATGTACTACCAAAATATAAAAAATTAGTCATCAATTTTCTCTATCACCAATACCAAAATGTGTTCACCATAAATCCATCGTCATCATAAATATCATCATCATCATCATTTATTTCTAATTTTCCAAAGAGTAAAAATATAGTTACTAAAGAACAAGAAAGAAAGAAATCATGGGTGCATAAAAAAATGTAACCATAGAGAATCCCCTCTAACTAAGTCCCCCCCCCTAGGATTCGAAGAAATAATTTATGGTGAGAAAAAAAGTATCAACCCATGGGTTGATAGGGAGGGAAAATAATCATCTACCTTGTTACCCTCATGCCAAACATGAAGGATTTCTGTGTAAGTACCCAAAATGCTACAACACTTGTGAATGATATAGGATACTGACCAGGGAATGGAGCCCTTACCTGTCATAAAGTTATAGATGATGGTAGAGTCAGCCTCCATAACACAAAGGGTTATATTGTATTTCTTGGAGAGAGTCAGGCTATAGATCATGGCCAGTGCTTCGGCTTGCCAAGAGTGTCCAAAACCGTAGGTGACAGTGAAGGAAGTCATAATTGATCCCTAAAAGTTCTGAATCAAACACAATTAATCATTATTCATTGATTAAAAATCCAATACATATGTATTACATTGGTTGAAAATAAATTCAACACCAACAAAAATCATTAATTGGGTTCTAATAATAAATTTCATAAACAAAATACCATATAAATACAAGGCATTTAATATTAATACTAAATATTGTTACATTTATTTCAAAACAAAGATGGGTGCAAGTAAAACTGAAAGTAAGTGGGATAGAATAAAAATCCAACAAAGAACTAAAAATATCAATATAAAAAATGAAACTCTGATGGCCATCCATGGGAAACCCGACCTGATCGTAAGAGTAGTGAAGCTACTGGAAGCTGAAGTAGTATGTCCTGTCTTCCTAGTCCTACTAGGCCCCACCTAGTCCTAGGACACCAAGTACACTGCTGAAGCGTCCGTTAGTCACATATCCCTAAGAACCCCAGTCGAAACATCAGTTGTCTGCACCAAAAAAACATGCGCGGGTGAAGTACGTGCATGGGTGAGTAACACAGTACTCAGTAGGGACCCCCAAAAAAGGAAAGACCATAATCAATTCCTCAAATTAAAGCATGAAACACAAGATAACTCACACAAGTTACATTCTAGGGTATTAATAGTAGCATCGTCAGTCACATCGTCGAACACCTTGGCTACTGGAGAACTCCACCTCTAGCGAGTACAGTGGGCCTGGAAACTGATGAAGAGGTGCTTCCAACCAACCTTGGACTGCTTAGGTACTCCTCCCCATCGCGTACTGTGGGCCTACAAAGTCACAGAGAGGTTCTTCCCACTAGTCATGGCCTACTGAGGTACTCTTTCTTGTCACGTATCATGGGCCTACAAAGTCACAGAGAGGTGCTTATCACGGTTGGCCAACCAAGTCATAGAGATGTGCTTCCCACTGGGCCAAAAATCAGCAGTCTTTAGGTCTCATACCTTTGTAGGGTTATGCACGTAGTGTTCTTGGTTGAACCTCTCAACAAGACCTTCTTCACATCTCAACTTCTACAAAAGTCACTATATATCATGCCAAAAGATTTGCCTCGTCGAGAGGGTCCCAATGCTCCAAATTTCTCATCCACCGGACATGCGGTTTGCATGATACAAGCATTTTAGTAATGAGGGACTAGTTGGGATGGGGCCCGGTCCGATCCAGTCAGGCCGACTTGACCAACCCAGCCCAGGGGTCCCATATACGCAGGTTCATTTAGATGGACTCGACCCGACCAGGTGCGAGTCGAGGTCAGTTTGGTCTAGCCTGGCTAGTGGTCCAGGCCTAATAGGCCTTGCTGGACCTGGCTTGGTTAGCCGAGGGTCTGGCCCACCGGGTCGCCCAACAACCCGATCTAGTCCAGCCCAACCCGAAGAGGACGCGAGTCTGACCTAGCAGCACGAGACTGGCCTTCCGGTATGGTATGACCTGCTGGGCCTGGATCCAAACTTCTGGGCAGCGAGACCAGACCGACTTGCTGGGGGTGCGGCCTACAAGTAGGGGATTAGCTGTATGGTGTAGCCGACCAGCCATGACGCAGCCTGGCTGCCGCATCTGGCTCCCCCCGTTGCCCCGTGGGCACAAGGCCCTTCCACAAGCTACGGTCGATGGACCACAACTTTGCCAGCTGTCCCTCCATAAGGCGAGTTGCCTGGCACCGTGTCATCCAGCACACTGCAGTGTCTGATGAGCCATGACTTACCTATCAACATGGGCCGCCAGTGCGGGCTGCTTCTATAAGAACCCAGTTCTTATTTTGAGGTACGAGTTTCTTCTTTTCTCATTTCCTTAAGTGTTTTTGAGAAAATAAGGAAAAGGGGAAAAATCATAAATTTTGGGACTACACGCCGTGTACTTTTCCACACACCATGTACTTTTGGTCGTGTGGGATGAGTACACAGGGCGTGTGGCCATGTCAGCGATGAAGGGTGTAGAACCCAACTACACACCATGTAGTGGTCCTTTACATGCTGTGTAGTCAGTAGGCAGGAGAATAGTAAGGTGGTGGCCAGCTGTGTGACCGAACACGCTGTGTACCCAAAAAGACAGGCCATGTAGTCATGTCAGTAGATGAATAGTGCCACGCTGGTGGGAAACCGCTAGAGGAATAGTTAAAAAATAGGATGTACACGCCGTGTACTTGGAAATAAATGCTGTGTACTTTGTTTTTTCGCTTAAAATGGGCAGTAGCCAACTCTGTTCACAAGGAAGGCTTAGAACTGGATGGGAGCTCGGGAGGGGATGAACGAATCTTCGAGGATCTCCAGATTGAGCATTGGGAATCCGTTTCGGCCTTGGACGATCTCGTTGGAACCGCGCGGGTAAGCTCTCCCATCTCCTTGCATATTTCTTTCTAATTAATCCTCTAAGGGAAGTTATTTCATTTAAGAAAGTTTTCTTTCACCTCAGATCTACCTCGTTGTAGGATTATTTGTGGAACGTCATTCGAGTATACTGATCAGGGGAGTTTAAGGTAGGTGGCTTGGTGTTTAATTTCCAAATGTTGTGCGTTTTTGTGTACCGTTGTGCCACGAACCCATGTTGGGGTGTCATGTGATTGAGGCCATGGCTATTTTAAATACCTAGAGTTGAATAGGTAATTAATTTTGATAATAAAACTGCTGTCTGGGATCATTTCTTGGAACCAGGACCACCTTGGGGGTGCGTTCCACTGTTTAGCCGTTTGGCCAGGATACCCGAGGGTATGACTTTAAAACCATGATAGTATAATTTCCTTGAGAGGAATTGCTTATTACTGCTTGTTTACATGTTGGGATTGGCCCAGTTACCTATTTAGCCTAAGGGTAGAGTTTTGATTAGCCTGTGGGCACTATACTATGTAGCCTATGCACAACTTCTTCCGTGCCTGTGGGCAGTTGATTTTGTGCCTATGGGTGACACTTCTTATGCCCATGGGCACTATCCTTATGCCTATGGGAAGATTCTTATAGTTGTATTCTCTTTACCTGAGGGTAGGGGTTTATGTGTCTGAGGACATTGCAGATTACTTAGAATATTCACTGTGGTGATATTTTAAATTAAATGATTAAATGGAAATGTAAATGGAAATATAACTGGTTAAGTTAGTTACTTTTCAGTAATTCTTACTTTATTGCATTTTACTACAGCACACTATTGTTTCATGCTTTCACACAGTTGGGTACAAGCCTTTGGTGGGCACCTACTGGGAATTATTTCTCACACCCTGTTTAGGTCATGCTTTTCGGCCCAAATAGATTATGTTTCTGCAGGTTTGTATAAGGTAAAGGGTCCATATACAAGTACTTGATTACTACTGAGGAGTAGGGGAGCATGTGACCGGGCTTAGGCTCACGATGCTACCCGTTTCTTTGTTCTATTTTTTTTGTACTCTGTATTGTATTGCACTGCTATGTAACATGTTCTGGCTGTTTTCTTAGAACATGATACATGTTGCATCATATCTATATATCTGTTTGGTTATCTTTTACTTCAGTTGTTATATTAAATGTGTATGGTTTATTGCTTCCGCTGGTGTTGTATTCTTTTTATTTTATTCCACTGCGCTACACTTTGACAAATGAGGGCATAATTTCCCCACTATCAGACCTGGGCCCTTCCTTCTAGTTAGAAGCCTCTGGCATTTAGGGAAATGCGCTTGAGGTCACGCGATGAACTGGGTTTGGGGCACCCGTTGAGTGTCACCCAGAACTGGGACGTTACAAATTGGTATCAGAGGGGTTCTTTTCCTTGACTTACTATTTGGAGCCTTAGTCTAGGGTAGGATGGACATAGTAATTGGTAATAAGCTGTGCCTGGGAGTAGCTAACCCGTGTATAGGTAAAAGCCAATTTACCTCGTATTGCAATTTTACTGATTTTGCAATTTTACATTTGATTTGATTTCACCATTGGGTGACGTACTTGTGATTGTGCTGTTTATATTTTATCTATGGGTTCTATTTAGTTGCAACCCGATGAGATGAGGGTATGCCATCTCATGTATCATTTAGGCACATGCTAGGAATCATATGCCATGCATAGTTTCCATGCCATGAAGGTGGATTAGGAATTGCATGATGTTGTGATAGTTGTTGTGCTAGAAAAGCATGCTGTTGTGATAGCTACTTGATAAATACCTTCTATGTGATAGGGTATTGTTGTATAAACTTGTTAAAAGAATGGATGCCAAACTTTGGTTTTTGGGGAGTATGGGCCCTCATTGACCGGAATTTGGTGGATCCTTAGTTGTTTATTTTGTTAAAACACAGATAAGATGTCAAACTTTGATTCGTGGGGAGTATGGGCCCTCAAGAGTTGGAATTTGACACATAGGTGTTGTTTTTAGTATTTTCTGGGTTTTGGGGAAGTTTCTGAGGTATATTGTCCAGAAATCCTAGTATACACGCCGTGTGGTACTTTAAACATGCCATGCAAGGTCTTCTGTTCGAAAAGAAAAAAATAAACTTTTTGAGTACACACTGTGTACCCTAAGTACACACCGTGTAGTCTCTTCCCGTGTCATAGACTGTGTGGGCAGGGACACGGGGAAGGGAAAAGCTTGGGGTGAACATGCCGTGTACCGGATATACATGCCGTGTAGTTTTGACCCGGAGTTCGCCTGCATAACTAAAAAACACGAATGGAGGAGACCTTAAGACATACACGCCGTGTCCACTGTGGAACACGCCATGTAGTCTGATTTGGGATCCGACCATGTAACTAACAACACGGGTCGGTGTAATCATTTCTTGTACATGCCATGTGTATATGGAACATGCCGTGTAGTGTGAGCCGTGTATCCGGCCGTGTAACTAACAACACGGGTCGGAGAAGCTCGTCTAGAACACGCCGTGTACCTGTGGGACACGCCGTGTTGTCTTGTCCGGGGATAGACCATGTGGAATTAGCCATGTGGCTGGGAAATGGGGTAGTGTACACACCGTGTGTGGGTGTAACACACCGTGTAGTTCAAGCTGAGTAGTCGGCCGTGTCACAAACGACACTGGCAGTTGGAAAATTAAACCATACACGTTGTGTAGATTATATACACACTGTGTAGTTTTGTTCAACAGGAGCCGTGTGTCTTGGCCATATAGAAGGACCTAGGCAGGGAAGGGAAGTCAAGTACACACCGTGTAGTTAGTTTACATGCCATGTAGTCTTGTTTTGTAAATATTGATCTGCCTTCCCCCTCTTGTTCCCTTTGTGGTTCCTTTGCTTTCAACTTTGATAATCTTGAATCTAAGGCATGTTTTTGACCTTGTAGTGTCATGCCACCTAGATGTTCATGCTTTGTTCACCAGGAGAGTGACAACGATTATACTCCAATGATGGTGGGCCATGGGCTACCAGTGGACCCTGATGCGGCGCCAGCTGTTATACCAGATACAGGCACAGATGCGTAGTTCCATGAAGGCTTTATGCAGTTCATGCAGACCTTTCAGGAAGCACTGACAGGTGACACATCTATGGCTGAGCTGACTCATATATTTTAGTAGTAGTATCCGCCGACATTCATAGAGGATGGTGGACTGCAGGCTGTAGAGTCTTTGCTGGGGTCGATGCAGACTATTTTCAAGCATCTTGAGATGCCTCCAGGGAGGAGGGTCCAGATCATGAAGTATATGTTGCGCGATTCCGCCAAGAGGTGGTGGGATGTTACCACCCAATCAGAGCATCACAGAGACATGGCGTGGGAAGATTTTCAGGCAGTATTCTATGAATTCTTCTTTCCAGAGACACTGAGGGAAGATAGAGCTTGAGAGTTCATGAATCTGCAGTAGAGAGCTATGTCAGTGGTGGATTATTCTGCTCGTTTCACCAAGCTTCAGCGTTTTGAACCTGTTCTGGTGGGTGATGAGACGTTGAGGGCAATGAGCTTTGAGGATGGTCTTCGATATGACATCCGAGCACTGTAAAATGTTTTCAGGTTGCCTTCAGTTCATGCTATTGTGAATTAGGTGCTGATTACAGAGAAGAACCTGCAGGAAACTAGTGGTGTGGGCCCAGGCAGTTCAACACCAGTTTCTGGTACTATTTATACTGGTAATCATAAGAGACAGATGTAATTCTCTCAAGGTGGTAGTACCAGCCAAAAGAATGCTTCAGGTGGCCAGGTCATGTGCTACTAGTGTTGTAAGGAGGGGCATAAGAGGCCAAAGTGTCCATGAGACTTAGTGGAGTGCTGAGATTTCGGCAGGATGGGTCATCTGCAATGCTTCTATAGGGTATTTCCACCAGTGTCTAGTGAGAGGGGTTCTGTGCAGACTCCGCGTGCGGGATAAGGACCAACAGCTTCTTACCAGTCAGGGAACTGGAGTACGTTAGGGCGTGCAAACAGAGATGGTGGTCGTGGCCGTGGTAGCTGGACACTAGGATCTTAGAGGCCGCAGGGTGGGACAGCTCAGGGTAGCCAGGCTTTGTCATAGGGCTGCGACACTGGGTAGGCATATGTAGTGCAACAGACCCAACAGGAGCAAGATCCCAGACCTTCTGTAGTCAGAGGTACTATTCTAGTAGCTTATGTCTTATCTTCAGTATTTTTTGATATGGGTTCTATACATAGTTTCATATCTGTACCTGTTGTGGAGAGCCTTGGGCTCTTTGTTTCTACTTCTTCTGATATCATGATGCTAGACACTCCGTTGGGGACTAGAATGGCTGGTGTACGTCAGTGCAAGGAGTTCCCCCTTGAGGTTGGTGGGTGTCACTTTCTTTGGGACCTCTATGTCTTAGAGATGAAAACATATGAATTCATTCTTGGGATGGATTGGTTGGTTCCATTTCGAGCCTTTGTAGACTTCTATCGTCGCAGGGTGAGTTTCATGTCACCAGAGGGTGGAGATTTTCTATAAAAGGGCGAATGGGATGTTTAGGCAAGTCGAGCTGGACCAGAGCATCATGGGTGAGGTGGAGTCACAGCCTAGATTGCGAGTTTATATCCAGACGAATAGGGGACTTGTTAGAAGGATTTCCCTCTAGTGGTTGATCGTTTCAGGGATGTCTTCCCGGAAGACTTTTCAAGTCTTCCTCTGGAGCGTGAGGTGGATTTCTCTATTGAGTTTTTGCCAAGAGCATCGCCTGTGTCCATTACTCTTTATAGGATGGCCACCCCAGAGTTGCAGGAGCTCAAGAGGCAGTTAGAGGAGTTATAGGAAAAGGGATTCATCCGACCCAGTACTTCTCCTTGGGGTTCGCCGGTACTCTTTGTGAAGAAGGAAGATGGTACCCTCAGACTCTGTGTGGATTATCGGAAGTTGAACTAGTTGACAGTCAAGAAACGATATCCTTTTCCAAGGATTGATGCTCCTTTTGATCAACTTCATGGATCACAAGTGTTCTCAAATATTGACCTGATATTAGGATATCATCATCTGCACGTTAGACCATCTGATATAACTCTCACGGCTTTCTGGAGCAGGTATAGTCTATATGAGTATACGGTTATGCCATTCGGACTCATGAACGCGCTAGCAATTTTCATGGATCTGATGAATCATGTGTTTCATCCTTATCTGTACTCTTTTGTGGTAATATTCATGGATGATATCTTGGTGTACTCTCACACTCGACACGAACATGCCACCCATCTTGAGATCATATTGAGTACACTGAGAGAGCATCTGCTATATGATAAGCTCTCAAAGTGCCACTTTTGGATGGACCAGATTCACTTCCTGGGTCATATCATCTTAGAGGCAGGAGTTGTAGTAGACCCAAAGAAGGTAAGACCAGTAGTTTCCTGGGAGAATCCTAAGAACGTGTTTGAGATATGAAGTTTCTTGGGGATGTCTGGTTACTACCGATGCTTCATATAGGACTTCTCCCTCTTAACAGCGCCGTTGACGGGTTTGACTAAGAAGGGTGTGAAGTTCGTATGGTCGGGAGCTTGCGAGACAGCATTTCAGGACCTGAAGAGAAGGTTGACATCAGAACTGATCCTGATACTCCCAGAGCAAGGGAAGAGCTATACAGTTTACTGTGATGCATCAGTGATTGGGCTGGAAGCAGTGTTGATGCAGGGCGATCAAGTAGCTGCGTACGAGTCTTGCCAGTTGAGCCTACATGAGAGGATTTACCTAACGCATGATCTCGAGTTGGCTGCAGTTGTGAATGTGTTGCGCTGTTGGAGACATTATCTCTTGGGAGATCATTTTGTGGTTTTCACCGACCACAAAAGTCTCAAGTATATCTTTACTCAGTGTGAATTGAATCTGATAGAGCGAAGGTGGGTCGAATACCTTCAGTCCTTCGATTTTGAGCTTGCCTATACACCTGATAAAGGTAATGTAGTAGTTGATGCACTGAGCAGGAAGACTCAGATACAGGCAGTGCAGGAAGCCAGTGGTGAGTGGAAGCTTATGGCATTGTTCTCTAAGATGCATTTGGAGGTGCATGATAGTCAGAGGAAGGCTTATATTTCCTCTTTATCTGTGACTTATACCCTCCTGGGTAGAGTGAGAATGAGATAGCTATCTGATTCAGAAGGCCTAGTTCTATGGGAGTCGGTGGCAAGTGAGGACCCTCCTCCTGGGTGGACGATAGGTGATGATGAAGTTTTGCATTTCCATGGATGAGTGTGGGTTCTAGGGGATATACGTGAGAAGCTGATGTGGGAGTTTCATGCTTCAACTTGGGAAATTCATCCTGGGGTTACAAATATGTACCGTGACTTGAGGCGTCAGTACTGGTGGCCGGGTATGAAGAGCAAGATAGCTGGTTTTGTTTTGAGATGTTCCACCTGTCAGCAGGTGAAGGCGGAGCATTAGAGGCCAGCCGGATTATTATAGCAGTTACCCATACCAGAGTGGAAATGGGATGATGTCGTGATGGACTTCGTGACTGGGTTTCCGAGGTCACCTCAAGGCCATGATACTGTGTGGGTTGCTGTGGAAAAACTCACGAAGGTATCTCAATTTTTTCCAATCAAGGAGACATTCGGTGTTGACGATCTCAGGAAGTTGTATATCAGAGAGATCATACGCCTTCATGGGGTTCCTCATTCTATTGTTTCAGATAGGGACACCCATTTTACGCCTCATTTCTGGCAGAGTTTTCAGAGGGCACTGGGTACACAGGTGCTTCTGGGCACAACTTACCACCCTCAGAATGATGGTTAGTCAGAGCGTATGATACAAGTGCTTGAGGACATGCTGCGTTCATGCATCCTAGACTTTGGGGGCTCTTGGAAGAAGCATATAACCCTAGTTGAGTTCGCCTATAATGATAGTTTTTAGGAAACTATCAAGATGAAACCATACAAGCCTTTATATGGTAGGCCATGCCGATCATCTTTGTGCTGGTTAGAGGCAAGTGAGGCAGATTTACTGGGTCCACGTCTCATGCAGGAGACTTCTAAGCAGGTCCAGTTGATTGAGAAGCGGATGGCTGCCATGCAGTCTCCTCAGAAGTCTTATGCTGATCGCCGTATATGAACCTTGGAGTTTGTGGTCAAGGATCAGGTTTTCTTACGTTTTTCGCTGAGGCTGGGACACAAGTGGATCAGGAGATAGGGTAAACATTCACCAAGGTATGTGGGGCCATTTGAGATTCTGGAGAGAGTTGGGCCAGTTTCCTATCGGTTTCAGTTACCACAGAGGTAACGGGCCATGCACGACGTCTTCCATGTATCTCAGTTGCACTGCTATCATTCAGACCCGTCTCACATCTTTTATCCAGAGGAGGTTGAGCTTGATGTTGTTGCGTCCTTTGAGGAGCATCTGATTCATATCGTTGATAGGAGCACGAAGGTTCTCTGAGGCTGGTAAGTTCCTCTCGTATGGGTTCTATGGTAGCATGGCCGAGTGCATGATGAAACTTGGGAGTGGGAGACCGAAGTATGTGCTCAGTAGCCAGAGTTGTTCATGGAAATATCTTCACCACCCTTGGAAGAGAAATTTGGGGACGAATTGATTTAAGGGGGGAAGTTTGTATGAACCCGGTTCTTATATTGAGGTACGAGTTTCTTCTTTTCTCCTTTCCTTAAGTGTTTTTTCGAAAATAAGGAAAATGGGAAAAATCCTAAATTTTGGGACTACACGCCGTGTACTTTTCCACATACTGTGTACTTTTGGCCATGTGGGATGAGTACACATGGCATGAGGCCATGTCGGCGATGAAGGGTGTAGAACCTAACTACACGCCGTGTAGTGGTCCTTTACACACCGTGTAGTCAGTCGGCAGGTGAATAGTATGGCGGTGGCCAGTTGTGAAATCGAACATGCTGTGTACCCAAGAAGACACACCATGTAGTCATGTCGGAAGATGAACAATGCCACACTGGCGGCAAACTTCTATAGGAACAACTAAAAAATGGAAATTACACGCTGTGTACTTGGAAATACACACCGTGCACTTTGTTTTTTTCGTTTAAAATGGGAAGTAGCCAACCTAGTTCATAGGGAAGGCTTAGATCTGGATTGGAGCTCAAGAGGGGATGGCCGAATCTTCGAGGATCTCCAGATCGAGCATTGAGAATCTGTTTCCACCTTAGATGATCTCATTGGAACCGTGCGGTTAAGCTCTCCCATCTCCTTGCATAGTTATTTCCAATTCTTCCTCTAAGGGAAGTTATTGCATTTAAGCAAGTTTTCTTTCACCTCAGATCTACCTTGTTTTGGGACGACTCGTGGAACGTTGTTCGAGTATACTGATCAGGGGCATTTAAGGTAGGTGGCTTGGTGTTTAATTTCCAACTGTTGTGCGTTTTTGTGTACCGTTGTGCCACGAACCCATGTTGGGTGTCGTGTGGCTGAGGCCATGGCTATTTTAAATACCTAGAGTTGAATAGGTAATTAATTGTGATAATAAAACTACTGTTTGGGATTGTTTCTTGGATCCAGGACCACCCCGGGGGTGCGTTCCACTGTTTATCTATTTGGCCAGGATACCAGACGGTATTCCTTTATAACCATGATTGTATAATTTCCTTGAGAGTAATTGCTTTTTACTGCTTGTTTACATGTTCGGCTTGGCCCGATTACCTGTTTAGACTGAGGGCAGAATTGTGATTAGCCTGTGGGCACTGTACAATGTAGCCTGTGGGAAACTTCTTCCGTGCCTATGGGAAGTTGATTCTATGCCTGTGGGCGGCACTTCTTACGCCAGTGGGCAATATCTGTATGCCTGTGGGCAGATTCTTGTGGTTGGATTATCTTTACCTGAGGGTAGGGGTTTACGTGTCTGAGGACATTGGCAGATTACTCAGAATATTCACTATGGTGATATTTTAAATTAAATGATTAAATGGAAATGTAAATGGAAATATAACTGGTTAAGTTAGTTACTTTTCAGTACTACTTACTTTATTGAATTTTACTACTGCACACTGTTGTTGCATGCTTTCACACAGTTGGGCACATGCCTTTGGTGGGTGCCTACTGGGAATTATTTCTCACACCCTGTTTGGGTCATGCTTTTCGGCCCAAACAAATTACGTTTCTACTGGTTTGGATAAGGTAAAGGGTCCCTATACAGGTACTTGATTGCTACTGAGGAGTAGGGGAGCATGGGACCGGGCTTAGGCTCGCGATGCTACCAGTTTTTTTGTTCTGTTTTGTTGTACTCTGAATTGTATTACACTGCTATGTAACATGTTCTGGCTGTTTTCTTAGAACTTGAGACATGTTGCATCATATCTAAATAACTGTTTGGTCATCTTTTATTGCAGTTGTTATATTGAATGTGTATTGTTTATTTCTTCTGCCGGTGTTGTATTTTTTTTATTTTATTCCGCTACGCTACACTTTGAAAAATGAGGGCATAGTTTCCCCAATATCAGACCTGGGCCCTTGCTGCTTGTCGGAAGCCTCTGGCATTTGGGGAAATGCGTTTGAGGTCACATGGCAAACCAGGTTCGGGGCACTCGTTGTGTGGCACCTGGAACTGGTACATTACAACCTCCTCTACAAGGTTAGCGAGGATGGCTACTGCTGGTGAGGACAACTACAGTGAGCACGATGGTAGGGTGTTTAGTAGATCCCCCGACGTGCTCCGGTGGTCGGTAATTCAAGACATTTGCATCTATGGCCTCCTGGGAGCACCCTCTTCACTTAGAGGATCCCAAAACTGCCTTGTAATCATCTAGAGTGTATGACTAGAGGTGATTAGAAGTTTTTCTTGTCGATTGGGGGCCTCTGCATTAGAGGTTTCATGATGGGAGTGGTTCAGGAAGTTTCTGTTCAATCATTCCATGAAAATATTTGGACCCCGAATAAAATAACCCCAAGAATAAATCACCCTACTGTATAATCTACGAATCACAAACCAACTTGTTTTTGGGTTAATCTGTGTTCATCATTTTTAGAAAATGATGGAAAATAAAATCAAATAAAAAACCCCTACCTCTTATGATGTCCGATGACGCAATGTTCATCCTCGATCGATTAAGAAATTGACATCATTTTCCAGCTATGATCTTCAAAAGGCATCGAAGATGATGAATTTACACCAGAATTCTTCATTTTTCACTAGGGTGGAAGTATGTTAGAGGTTCGAAAGAGAATACTCCAAGTTTTTAATCCTTATTTCCCCAGTGCTTCAAACTATAAAGAAGATCACGTTGCAACGTTCCCATTGTGATGCGATGTTGTAGAGATACACTATTTTATTTATGAAACAATGTCACAGTTATGCATCATTAATGTATTGTTATGATGTGAGTTAACAAGCCATTAATGAGCCTTATTTATGTGTATTTTCACTATCCCATCACTGCCCAGTAGCGTTGACATCCTCCACTCAACTGGGGGAAAGAAAATATAATAATTATTTTAAATTATTTTATTATTTATCTCAAAAAGTATGAAAAATTAACTTTTCCACTCAACCCTTTCTGGCCGAAGTTAAGTCATTTCTTGGAGAATCCCTTCATTCTGAATTCAACAGTGCCCTCAGATTTTATAGTCCGAGCACTGATTAAAAATATCAAAAATCCTACTCGAACATTTATTAAATGTATATAGAAAAATTTAAAATACCATTCTAGGTTCTCTAGGACTTTGAATCATGTGTAGTTTAATTTTTTGGTCTCAAAATAATTCCATATTAATAAAAACAATTTACACAGAAATTACAAGATTTTACATTCTCCCTACCTTTGGGTTTACATCACTGTATTCCAAAACAACAACTAAACAAAAATATGGGGGTATTGAGCACGAATCTAAGCCTCCCGCTCCCATGTGCTCTCCTGGATATTCTCGTACTTCCATAAGACGTGCACTAGATAAATTGACTGCCCTCGTAGGACCCTCTCCTGTCGATCCTATATCTCCACTGAGAACTCTGCAAACGTCGCCCCATCGTCAATGTCTAGATTTCCCCAGTTGATGATGTGTGATAGATCATGCACGTACCTTCTTAGCTATGAATCATGGAAAACATCATGCAATTGGTGCATCTGTGGGGGAAGATCTAAGTGGTACACAACCTTGCCAACTCTTCTCAGGCTCTAAAAAGGTCCGATGAACGTTGTAGATTTCTTTCTGCCCCAGACAAATATCCACAATCCTCATCTGGGCAAGACCCTATGGAATACATGATCTCCCTCCTAGAACTCCAAGGGTCTCTTTCTCATGTTGTAATAAGACTTATTCCTTCTTTGTTCAGTCCTTATCCACTCCTAGATGATCTGTACCTTCTCGGTGGAGGCCAGTACCAACTCTGGTCCGATGAGTGATAACTCCCCTGGGTCTATCTAACATATGGGTGATATTTAAGGCCTCCCGTAGAAGGCCTCAAATGGTTCCATGCCAATGGTGGAGTGATATATGTTGTTGTATTCAAACTCCACCAGTGGTAGGTGGTCCTCCAAAATATGACAGAAGTCAAGGACACAAGCACGTAACATGTCCTCCAAGTTCTGTATGGTCTGCTCTGTCTGACCATCTGTCTAAGGATGAAAAGTTGTGCTCAAACAAAGCTACATATCAAACACCTATTGAAACCCATTTCAAAATAGGGATTTAAAGATAGTGTCATGACCCAAGATGATCATCCAAGGAACCCTGTGGACTAGCACTATCTCCTGGACGTAGAGGCATCCCAATACCTTTACCGATCCCTACTTGTGGATGGGTAGGAAGTGAGATGACTTGGTGAGTCAGCCAACGATCACCCAGATAGAGTCATAACCTTTAGATGTATGTGGTAACCCCGTCACAAAGTCTATTGAGATAATATACCATTTCTACATAGGTATCTCATGTGGCTGAGTCAAGCCTACAAGAACGTGGTGCTGAGCCTTCACTTTCTAACAAGTGATGCATCACGAAACAAACTCGACACTTATTTATTTATCCCTGGCCACTGGTATTGATGCTGAAGGTCCTGGTACATCTTTTGCACACCAAGATATACCACTAGAGGAGAATTATGGAACTCCCTCAACACCTCCTCCTATAACATCACTGGAACTATGGTTCACCTTATGAAATGGATGGCATGCTCCCCACCTATTGAAAATCCATTAGGAACCCATCCTAAGGATACTCGAGCATGTCAGGCCCCATAATCAACATCCCCAGCTGTGCCTTCTTGACTTTCTGTAAGATTGAGGGAGTAACAACCATAAACTATATGTAATCAGCTTCTCCATCATCCACAAATGATATCTACATCACAACTAACTGCTCTGTCACTGCACTCAGTAGCTGCAACTCGGTCCTTCTTATGAGCACATCTTCCACTACGTTCACCTTTCCATGAGTATATACTATCTCAAAATTATAGTCCTGGAGGAACTCTATCCATCAACACTGTCTTAATTTCAGGTCATTTAGGGAGAAGATATACCTGAGACTCTTGTGGTCAGAGTAAATGGTGAACCGCTCACCCATCAAGTAGTGCCGCCCAATCTTCAAGGAAATGAACACTTCTTCTAACTCTAGGTCATGGGTCACATAGTTCTTATCAGGATGACTCAACTATTGTTATCCATACATGATCACCACTCACTCTTTCATCAAGACATAATTGAGCTCGTTCCCAGATGCATCACAGTAAACTACATACCCAACTCCCTCCTCTAGTAGTCTCAAGATAGAGGCACTAGTCAGTCTCCACCTCAACTCCTGGAAACCTTGCTAACATTTATTCATCCTCAAGAAGGGTTTTAACTTCCATATCAATCCCAATAAAGGTGATTCTACCCTAGAAAAATTGGGCATGAACCTACGATAGTAACCATCAAACCCCAAGAAGCTCCGCACCTTAGTCACACTCCTAGGTGACTCCCAAGAAAGCACTACCTCTATATTCATTGGATGTACTGAAACTCTAGCCTCCAAGATGATGTGTCCTAGGAAATGGACCTCCCAAATGCAAAACTGACACTTCGAGAGCTTATCATAAAGTTTGTTCTCTTGAAGTGTATCTAGGAATATTTTCCAGTGTACAACATGCTCCTCCTCTAACGCTGAGTACACCAAGATGTCATCGATGAAGACCATGACAAAACAGTCGAGGTAGGGATGTAAGATACTATTCATGAGGCCCATGAACAATTCTAGGGAATTTTTGATGCCGAAAGGCATCACAAGGAATTCATAGTGGCCATACCGGCACTTGAAGGCTGTCTTTGGTGCATCATCTTCTTGTACACGAAGCTGGTGATAGCCTGATCCGAGGTCTCTCTTTGAGAAAAAATTCAATCCATTCATATGGTTAAATAGGTCATTAATTCTTGGTAGTGGGTTTAAATTATCCTGATTTAGGTGCTGGAATTCCATGCACAACCTCAAACTCCCATATTCCTTCTTGGAAAAAAGAACTGGGTTTCCCATGGTAAAACACAGGGCCTTATGAACCCCTTCTTTTTCAAATCCTCCAACTATAACCTCATCTCATGAAGCACTACAGAAGCCATTTGATATGCTAGTGTGGATATTTAGGCCTTCCCGAGTTACAGTTCGATACAGAAGTCTACCTCTCTACGAGGAGGTAGCCCTAGAACCTCATTAGGAGAAACATCTTCATACTCATCCACCACTATAGGGAAGCTTTTACTCCTCTCCTCCACTGCATTGAGGGTGAGGGTAGCCAACTGGTGAGTGACCGGCTGTAACCACCACTGAGAGAGATAGTCTTGTGTTGCAAGGGTTTCCTTCTCTTCGGTGAAGGGAAACCTAGTTCTATCTCCCCATACACACCACACTATCTGCCTAAAATAGTACATCTGAGCATGTAATGTGGATCACCATTCCATACCAAAGATGAAGGAGTAAGGCCTTAGTGTCTCTACAAGGAGATCCCAACCAAATATCTCCCCTCCTAGATTAATATCATACTACCGACACCAGTGTATAATCGTAGAATCCCCTCCCGTAAGAATCTATAGCCATAAGGATCAAGCCAACAACTCCACCAGAATCTCTGATCTCCGAATGAGATATATGGAAAGGAAGGAGTGACTAGAACCTATGTCTACAAGTACTTCATCTAGGGTGGAGAATACATAGATCATACCTTGGATCATTTCTAGAGTGTCATGGTCATATACCTCTGCTGCCTGGAGCTGAGCTCACTCCTATTCGCCTGCTCCCTCGGGTCAGGGTGGACCACCTTGTGGTGGTGGTGGTAACACCTCGAACCATCACCCACCGACTTCCGCTCAACTTTATCCCCTTCCACATCTTCCACCAGGAAGACCTCCTTGCTTAAACCACTACCACTGCCTCAGCAGCCCCTCAATAGTCTATTGGTCATCTGTGTGGAGGGTCAGAAAGTCATATTCCATGTGTCCCTACCCGACATATGAGTAGAAAAGACTGAACCCCATATAACTCCCTCTATCCTGGGAGCCTCAAACAGTTGAACCTAAGTGATGGGGTTGTCCTCTGAAAGGTCTGGCCTACTTGGGCCCACACGTCTACTGTCTACTTCCTACTGAAGACTCCACCTACTGGGGTCTGCTGGTCGCTCTAGCTATGGGCGCATGCTCTTCCAAGAATATTTCCATCAGAAGGGATTAATCCGGAACCCTTACATGGGTAGGGATGATGATAGACACCATCAAATCCCTAATCTCCCTCCTGAGTCCCTAATAAAAGGCTCTATCCTTAAAGAAAGGGTCTCACACCATATTTGTGGAGTAGTGGGAAATCTCCGTGAACTTTACCAAGTAATCAACCACCTTCATGCTATCCTGATGTATGTGAAGAAGAACCTAGATGTGCACATAGCATAAGGCCATGGGGAAAAACTTATCCTATAAAATACTCTTGAAGTCAACCCAAGTGAGGGTCTCCTTATTGTGAGTCTAGATGGTCAAACTACACCATCTCCCTACTGATCCCTATAGAAGGCTAGCTTCCAAGATCTCCATCTGGTTAGGAGGTGTCCTCACTAAGTGGAAGACCCACATCACAGCCTCCAGCCAGTCCTCAATGACCTGAGGATCTGTCTCTCCCATAAACCTAGGAGGTCTATGTCTTTAAAACTCGTGTAGGTAACTGAACCTACGAACACCATCTTCCAGAACCGCCATTAGTAGATGCTGACCATCAGGTGGAGGTAGCACTGGGGCACTACCCAGTGGGGCCATATCTAGAACTGGTCCCTGAAAGGAAAACTCATTGCTAGGTGGGCTATACTTATGACCTCGTATCACGATCCTACCTGGTCATCCACGTGGAGGCATCTTGAGATAGGACAAGATGTACCACAGTTAGAAGGTTACACCTGGTGAGCTGAGTTTTATTCAAATGAACAAAAGAAGACACTTATGCAACCAATGTTTTCATGCATTGAGCCAAAAACGGAATTCAAGGTCATGATGTATGGATATATCAGCTGTCACACCAACATTGGAATCCCTGAATCTAAAAGTCAATCTCTCAACACTTAACACTCTTTCCCCAAAACAAAACAACAGACTCCCCTTATACCACTTTTTCACGACCCATCCCCCAGGGCCCATGCCACGACTACCCCAAGCCTGCCTCCCATAGGCCAGGGGTTGGTGACTAGCGCTGAAGGCGTCAACCTACAAGTAGGAGGCATTTTACATAGTACCTGTACGCACACACACGCCAAAACACATGCCAACACACTAAAAAGGGAAAAATAAAACCACTAAAACAAAGCTTAGTGCAAGTAAAAATTAAAGTAATTGGTCCAGAATAAAAACCCAACAAAGAAATGAAAATAGAAAGATACAAAAATAAACTCTGATGGCCATCCGTAGGAAACCTGACCTGATCATGAGAGTAGTGAAGCTACTGGAAGTCGAAGTAGTATGTCATGTTTGCCCGATCCTACTGGGACCTGCCTGGTCCTAGGAAACTGAGTCCACCATCGAAGTGTCCGTCAGTCTCATCTCCTTGAGCACCCCTTTCAGAAAGTCAGTCGTTTGCACCATACACAACACGTGCGGGTGAAGCCAGTACAGGGGTGAGTAACATAGTACTCAGTAGGGACCCAAAAAAAAGGACAGATCACAAAGAAATTCCTCAAAGTAAAGCAAGAAAAATAAGACAACTCACAATAGGTATATTCTAGGGTATTAAAAGTATCATCATAAGTCACATAAACGAACACCTCAGATGCTGGAGAACTCATCCACTAGAGAGTACAATGGGACTTCCAAGTCACAAATAGGTGCTTCCCACAAACATTTTACGGCTTAGGTACTTCTCCTTATGGCATACTATTGTCCTGAAAAGTCATATAGAGGTTCTTCCCACTAGTCATGGCCTACTGAGGTACTCCTCCTAGTCATGTACAGGGGGCCTACAAATTCACAATGAGTTTCTTCCCATAGTGGGCCTGCCAAGTCATAGAGAGGTGCTTACCAATGGGTAAAAAGTTAACAGTCTTTAGGTATCAACCGGTCACAGGGTTCTGGACATAGTGCGCTTAGGAGAACCGCTCCTCAAGCCCTTCTTCACATCTCAACTTCCACGAAAGTCACCATAGAGAGTTCCAGAATATTCTACTTGTCAGGAGGGTACCAACACCATAAAGGGCTATCAATCAGATGCACGGTTTGCAAGATATGAATTTTTTAGTAACCATGGGGTGGTTGGGACGGGGCCCGGTCTGAATCGGTCAGACCGACCTGACTAACTCGGACCAAGGGTCCCACATACCCCAATTCATTTAGATCGACTGAACCTGACCTGGTGCGGGTCAAGGTCGGTCAGGTCCGGCTTGACTAGTGGGACATGCCCAACATGCCTTGCTGGACCCAACCAGGTTCGCCGAGGGTCCAGCCCTCTGGGTTGCCCGGTGACCCAGTCTAGTTTGGCCTGGCCCGAAGAGGGCAGGGGTCCAAACTGTTGGTGCGGGTCTTGTCTACTGGGTGTGGGTCCAGCATGCCGGTGCGGTCCAGCCTGTTGGGCCTGGGTCTGAACCTCTAGGCAGTGAGACTAGCCCGATCCGTTATGGGCTCAGCTCGCCTGCTGGGGACCGATGGCACAGTGCGACCGGTGGTGCCAAAAAGCTGGGATTTGACCTGGCTGCTGCATCTGACTCTTACCATGGCCCTGTAGGCATGACGCCCTTCCACCAGCTGTGGTCGACCGACCGTGGATTCGCCAGCCATCTGAAAGGCCCAGACACGGGATGTCCCTCCACACGACGCCTCAGCGGTGTGGGCCACCTCCTCCACACGGCTGACGAGGCCGACCGATGGTGCGACAACATTGTATTTAGCGGACCATAAGATGCACTACGATGGTCTGTTTTTCAATCTATTTGTGTCTGTGGCCTCTAGGGAGCACCCTCTTCACTGTGAGGATCCCAAGCCCGCCTTTCCATCATCTCAAGGGTACATACACCAAAAATGCACATGCAATGGTGATCAGACCTTGTTCGTGTCGACCCAAGGCCTCCGAGATAGAGGTTTAAAGATGAGGGAGGTTTATGTAATTTCTGTTCAATCATTCCATTCCAAGATTTGGTCCCCGAATAAAATGACCCCAAGAATATATCAACCTCCTAGATAATGCACGAATCATAGATCAACCTTTTTAAGGGTTAATCAATGTTTTTCATTTTTATAAAAGGATTGGGAAGATCATCAAATCAAAAACACCTACCTCTTATGATTTATGATGTCGCAACATTCGTACTCAAGGGATTAAGACATCGATGTTGCTTCCTGGCTCTAATCTTTAAAAGGCATCGAAGATGATGAAGTTATGTCGGCGTTTATCATTCTTCGTTGGGGCGGAATTCCATTAGAGGTTCTCCAAAGAATCCTCCAAATTTTTAATGCTGATTTCCCTAGGGAATCAAAATATAAATAGGAGTACGTCACAACATTACCATTATGATACGATCTAGCAGCATTACACTGCTTAATTTATGAAACAATGTCGCTATTATGTGTCATTAAAGCATTGTTACACTGAGAGTTAACAATCCATTAATGAGCTTCATTAATATGAATCATCACTGCTCTACAGTGTTGCCATCTTCCATTCAACTGTGAGAAAGAAAAGAAAATAATTCTTTTAAATTATTTTTTTATTTTTCTTGAAAGGTCTGAAAGAATAAATTTTTCGCTTGGCACTTTCTAGCTGAAGTTAAGTCATTTTTAGGTGAATCTTAGTGTTTTGAATTCAGAAATTCCCTATGATTTTTAATCCAAGAACCAATTCAAAAGATATAAAATCCTTATTGCACGTTTACTGAACGCACCTAATTTTTTTTAAAATTCAATTATGGGATCTCATGGCCTCAGAATCACGTGTCGTCGAATTTTACGATCTCAAAATAATTCCATATAAAAAAAATTTACACATAAATTTCGAGACGTTACAAATAAAATGTGTATATCGTGTTATATGATATACCCTAAGTCATATCTGTAGATACATGCATGTGAATTCTTTTATTATAACATATGAATATTATCAATCATACTGTTTGATAGATAAGTGATATGTGATATCAAGTGCATGTACACTACCACATATTTTACAATGTTTCCATGGTTAGGAATGAATTTTTTGATTCATTCATGGCCATACATTCATAATATAATCATTTAAATGGCCAAGGATTATATAAACCCAATGGGCATATGTTATTTTACTATATATCTGTTGTCAAGTGTTTGAATATGATGCTTAACTCCATTCATTAAATGATGTGAGCCTATATAAATGGTTGATATAATCATATTAGATTCATGTCATTTATATAATCCATTCACTATTTATTTTTCAAGATAATGTTCTACCATACCTTTGGTGTTTATGGGTCCCCTCATTAGGAAGGATGACTTTTATAGCTGGTGTAATACCTATGATGGAAAGTGTCTGATAGTTATATCTTGGTAATCTCCATCATGAATACTATATCAAACACGGAATAGATTTTATTGGCCTATAGATTTCTGGGTCACTATTTTGACAAGGATTAAAAGTTTTTTATCTGATGAGGGATTCTTTTTAAGAACTAAGACTCAGATTGGGAATCCAATCATTTGGACATTTATAAGATGTATTTTAGGATGTGGTTTGAGGCCCCATTTTGGTACATGTGCTCAAGTGGACATCTGGGAATGTATGTAAGAATTTAGAGTTAGAATTTATTATCCATTATCTATTCATGCTATGAAAAATGGTTCATTATATAAATAGGGTTTGATGAGGGGAGATCACCACTCCCTGAGCATTTCACTCTAATAACCGTGGGTTCACACCCTAAAAAAATATGTTGGAATTCTAACCCCACTTCCTCTAATGGTTCAATACGTGAACTAGAGGTTCACACCTTGCAAGGTGTAATAATTGTTTTCATTAAAAAATGGAGTTAGACCCCTACTGTTTTTTGTAATCCAGTTATGCATAAGGTGAGAGGATTGGCCAACTCCTCCCCCTTGTTCACCTATATTAAATCCCATATTTTGGGTATGGTTTTTACAGTGATTAGGGGTATGTATCTTCTACTATTGACATCAGTTTTGGGTTTTCATAGATAACCATAATTTTTGGTATGGGTTTAGTTTGGGTTTGGCATTGATTCTACCAAATTATGGTAGAATCGGGTGACATCAATTGGGATTTCATCTATGATCGAATGATCAGGATTCATGAGGATAATCGCACATCAGTTGTCTTTGATTTGTTTGAGGCATTATTCTTCCTTATTTAATTTATTTTTTTTTGAAAAATTAAAGATATTTATGATTTTACCGGTGCCATTAGTTATGGATTTTGTTCAGGATTATGTTGGGAATGTTCCATGGAACATCTTCAGGAAGTTGGTCATGGTTTCAGTGAGACAGTGGTGCTTTGTGAGTTTTTATCCATTATGCCTTTTTGTTTTAATTTAAATAATTATTTATTAAATATTATAATTAATTATCTATGATGTAGGATGTGAGGAAAGATATCTGGACTAGACATGGAATTTTTTCAGAAAAAATCCCTTAAGGTATCATTGAAGCATTTTTGTGGAGTTTTTTTTTGTTGACAAAGTGGACATCCATGTTGTGCTTGTTGGTAAGGCAAACCATGATGTTAATTTTGTTGAAAAATGGGATTTACATGGTGATTTGTTTCACTCCATATATATTTTTGACAACCTATGTTGATAAAGAATGATGAAAAATGAATGGACGATATGGAGGCGGTACAAAAAGAACATATCTAAGGTGGAGTCATTTTTAGCGTTCGTCAAATTTTTGGGCCTCAAAATCAGAAAATGTGGAAACATGTTTTTGCAAAGGATGTTGCATGCAAGATGTAGGGTGGTTTTGAACCTTTCATGCAAGGCATGTTTCGATATTAGAAAACCAAAAAATGTCAAAGGCATGTCGCGTGCGATATATTTGAAGATGTGGATGAAATATTTGAAGATGCATGCAAAATATTTGAGGATGTGTGCAAAATATGGAGTTATGTGAAGGAATATTTCACGCAAGGCATGTTTCAGGAGTAGAATGTCAAAAAATGGAAATGGCATGATGTGCGTGAAAGATTTGGAAATGGGCGTGAAAGATGAGGTTTCACGAAAGAAACTTACACGCCCAATGCGGCGTCAAATAGAGTTTGGCGTGCTCAAAGAGGAACTTGCGCGAAGAATGATGAATCTTATATGAAGGGGTTAAGAACACCTATAAATACGAGGTGACCCCTCTCATTTGATATAGCTTGACACGTATAGAAAATTCGAGCACCGGGTAATGTAAGAATTTCACGCAAAGAGAGTTGCATGAAAGATTTTGAGTTCCCTGCAAGCTCAGAAAGTTGCACGTAAGATTTGAGTTGCATAAAATATTGATGTTTCGTGCAAAGGGTATTACATGAAAAAGTGAAATCTTGCGCGCAAGGCATTAAAGTTGCATGTAAGACATAATAAGGGTTGTGTGAAAGATTTGAGGTTGCATGGTACACCTGGTGCAAAGAGAGATTCATCTGCGGGTGAATGTGGGACGTCAACAGAGCATCTATCAACAATTAAGGGTGTATATTTAATTAGAAATAATGAAGAGACCTACAGGTCTATAAATTGTGAGTGAATATTATGAAGAATTAGTGAGCACATTTCAGTTGAAAGAGTAGTGAAATTTCATTTTGTGAATTGTTGTAAACCAAAAGGGACAGTGAGTCTGCTTTGAACATTGTAAATAGTAGTGCGCTTTTAGTAGATTTGGTACATCGGCACATCGCTGGTGTATGCTCCATTGATGTAGCCCAGTTAGGGTGAACCAAGTAAAAATCACTATATCCTATGCATGATTTAGTTTCTGTTTATACTTTTCTATTGGAAAGAGAGAGAAGAGAGTTTTTCTTAACAGTGAAACAAGATCAATATTGGAATTTGTTTTAATATGTCATACCTTGATTCACCCCCCTCTCAGGGTATCTAACCTAATGGACCTAACAATTGGTATCAGAGAGAAAGGTTAATGTCAGTGATTCTCTCTCAAATGGAGGTCACCAATCATAAAGGGATTCTGATATTCAACAGGAACCATTTTCAGCTATGGAAGAATCATATGCAACACTACTTCCCATATTTGGGAATGGATGTGTTTACAGCAGCAATGCATGGTATAACAACCAATATTAATAGTGGTGCATTATCAGATGCCAAACGAAGAGAATTACATGCTGACGCCAAGGGAATCAATTATTTAGGGGGAGCCCTATCCAATGCCATATATACGAAGGGGATGTCATGAAAAACATCACATGCTATGTTGGAAAATCTATTAAACATATATGAAGGAGATATAAAGGTTAGAGAGGTAAAGATGAAAGTGTTGTGGAACATGTACGAAGATCTGATAATGAACATAAATGAGTCTATTGATGCATTTTTTATAGGGTAAATGTTGTAGTGGAAGACATGCAGGGTCTTGGAGAAGTTATTGAAGACATAAATATTGTGAAGTGCATCTTGAGGAAAATTTCACCTCGGTTCAATCCGAAATTTTTATTTTTGGAAGACAAATACCCAAAAGATATGACATTGGATAACTTTCATAGCATCCTTGTCGTATATGTAATGAAAAATGATAATAACAATGCTGTGGAAAAGGGTAAATCTAAAGAGGTGGAATTCAAGGCCATGAAGAAGCTCACCATTGAAGATTCTAAAGAGGATGAAGAGACCGATGAGGTGATTCTGTTCCTCTCCTAAAACCTTCAAAGAGGAAAAATAAAGTTTAAAGAGAAACTTCCATTGGCTTGTTTTCAATGTGGAAAGGTTAGACATATTTCGGAAAGGTGCCCCAAGAATCTCTAAGAAGATCATGAGGATGAAGCTGAAATTCCCAATAATAAGTCTTTAGCCTATGTGAAAGGAAATAAATAGTTCAAGAGAAATTTGTTTAAGAAAAATAACCATCGTTCACAATAATTTAATAGTTCAGACGAGTCTGATGTTGAAGAGGTTGAAGAGATAGAGAACTACAAATATTGTGTGGAGAATGCTATGGTGGCAGTTGTAAGTGGTTCTCAAAAGGAGGAAATGAACAATGATGATGAAGAAGACGAAATTGAAGGAAGAGTCGACATGGAGGATAAATTAGAAGCATATCTTAAAGAGATAGATGTTTGGAGAGAAAAAACAAAGAAATCTGAAAAAATGGTTCATGATGCCAAACTCTATATGCAACACCAGGATGAAGAGAAGGCCGAGTTGATGAATGAGATTGAGAATCTCAAGTCTTCATTTCCAAAGGACCCAGGAACACTAAGTGAGAATTAACACAAGTTTGAAGAACATAAAAGAGAGATTGAAGTCATGAATATCAAAGTAAAAGAAAAAATTAATCACATTGAATAACTTGATGAAGAAGTTGTTAGACTACGACATAAAGTTAAGGATTAGGAAAAACTCTTGACTCCTGGTGAGACATCTAGAAAGAGGATCATTCAAAAGGAGAAAAAACAGGAAGTAGAGCATTGTAGTTGAGAGGTAAAGAGGAAAAATTATGTTTATATGGGAAGGATGATTTGGGGATTGATCAAAAACAGAAATATGTGAAAGTTGAAGTTAGACCACAAGCACCCGTTCCGAAACTCAAGGTTGATTTGGGCACGAAATAGAATCATAATATTCAGAGATCCCAAGGGAAAAATAGCAGTGAAAAAGCGACACACTAGAATTCACCATATATCAGGTGTTATTGTTGTGGAAATATGGGACATTCACAGTATGTGTGTTCTATAACTAAGAGGTACAAAAGAGTAAAAGAGCAACAATGACAACCAAACATAGCTCAATACTCTAGAAAATATTTTGAGGGACAATGTTTTTGGTGTGGTGGATTTGGACATATGGCCAGATACTGTACATCAGGTATGCAATGGAATGTGACAAAGCATAATCAAAATGTTCGTAAGAAGAAGATCCATGAACCAACAAGATAATTTAAAATGAAAAATAGATTTGAAGCTTTTCAAGATGAAGCCAGTCCGTCATAATATGAGAATGATCAGAAGTTTCAATCTATGTCAAGTGTGAAGGAAAAAATATGGACCAAGAAGAAGATAAGAGAGAGGGTAGTGGTTGCTGAAACTTCCCTTAAAACGTTAGACCATTCTGGTGTGTGGATCCTTGACAGTGGTTGTACGTATCACATGAAAGGAAAAAAGGATCTAGTTATAGGTATAAAATATGACAAAGAAGGAGTTGTCAAGTTTGGAAATGATATATTCCAGAAGATAATTGGATTGGGAAAGGCCATGTTTGGGGGAAAAGAAATAAGACGAGAAGATGTCTTGGTTGTATAAGGTCTCAATCACAATTTTCTAAGCGTCAGTCAGCTGTGTAACTCATGGAATTCTATAGGATTTACCAAGAAGACATGTATCATTAAGTGAAGAGATGGTATAGTGATACCAATGGGAAAAAGAAAAAAGGGGAATCTCTACCTCATAAGTGCAGAAGAAGATACATGCTTTTTATCCAGAGAGGAAGAAAACAAATTGTGGCATAAACGACTTGGTCATCTCTGTCAACCATATCTAGAAGATCTGGTAAAGTGTGAAGTAGAAAGAGACCTCCCTAAGATATCATGTGATCGTACACATACGTGTGATTCTTTTCAACAAGGGAAGATCATCATAAATACATACAAAGTGAAAGAAAAGAAGTCAACAAGAGTGCTTGAATTGGTGCATGCTGATGTTTGTGGACCTATTTCACCAAGATAAATTGATAGAAAAAGGTACAATATTCTATTTATTGATGAATATAGTAGAATGGAATGGGTATTTGTCATTTCCCATAAGTTTGATGCATTCAGTTGTCTAAAACAATATCCAAGGGAATCTGAATGGATGCTTGGGCAGAGAATTCTGAAGTTTTGTACTGACAATGGTACAAAATTCACAAATAGTTAGGTGGAATACTCTCTTGAGAAACACAGAGGAAGGCATCAAGTTTCATCAGTAAGAAATCCCCAACAGAATGGAGTGGTTGAAAAGAGAAATCATATCATCAACAATATGGACAGAACAATGCTCATTGAAAAACACCTACCAAATAAATTTTGGTAGGAAATTTTTTTGATATTGGTCTATATTTCTAATAGGGATCTGTTGTGTCTGAAGGAAGGAAAACTCCATATGATATGTGGTATGGAAAGAAACCCACATTGAAGTACTTTTGAATATTTTGAAGTAAGCACTTCATTCTCAACAATGAAAAACGTAGGAAATTTGGGTCACGTGAAGATGAGGGGATATTCCTTGGCTAATCAGGGAAAAGAAAACCATACAAATGATTTAACAATAGTCTGGGAAAAGTAGTAGAGAGTAATGATGTCACTGTTGTTGAAAATGAAGAGAATAATCAACATAATAGAGAATAGTTCTTGATGAATGTGATGAAGACAAAATTAACACAGGAGGAGTAGAAGTGGCCGATGTTGATTTAAAAGAAGATACTGATGATGAGCATGAGGAAGTAAAATCCATATCTACCTAGAAGCCAAAGAGTCGAGCTGAAATTGATAGGCATAATATCATTTGAGATCAATTAGCTCTAGTTCAGACAAGAAGAATGAAATAATTGCAGCAGACATCCTTCTTTTCTCAAGTGGAGCCTAAATGCTTTGCTTATGTAGATGAAGATGAAAACTGGCTTCAGGCTATGAATGAAGAGTTGAATCAAATCAAGAAGAATCAGACTTGGGAGATTGTTTTGAGGCCAGAAAATAAAAATTTCATTGGAACTAAATGGGTCTATCATAATAAGATGAATGAAGATGGCACCGTGATTCGAAACAAAGAATGACTAGTATGGAAAGGATACTCCCAGATAGAGGGAATAGATGTTGATGAGAAATTTGAACCGGTTTCAAGGCTAGAGACAATTAGATTATTCCTAGCCATTGTAGTGCAATGAAAGTTCAAATTTTTCTAGATGGATGTTAAATCTAAATTTTTGAATAGGGTTCTGGAAGAAGAAGTGTATATAGATCAACCTGATGGTTTTCTCATTCATGAGGATGATAAAAAGGTTTGTCGACTGAAGAAGGCATTGTATGGTTTGAAACAAGCACTAAGAGCATGGTACTCAAGGCTTGATCAATACTTAAAGAAGCTTGGTTTCCAGCATGTAGGTGTTGATTACAATCTCTATTTCAACAATTACAATAATCAAAGGATGTTGGTGTTGGTTTATGTCGATGACATAATATTTGGAGGATCAGATTAATCTCATTGCATATAGTTTTTTAAATTCATGAAAAGTGAGTTTGAAATGTCAATGATTGGGGAACTGAAAATTTTCCTTGGATTACAAATGACACAAGGAAAGAATGAAACATTCATTTCTCAATCCAAATATTCCAAGGAGGTTATGAGAATATTTGTAATGATAAATTCAAAGGAGATGAAGACTCTGATTGCTACCCGAATGAAATTATCAAAATATGATAAGGGAAAGGTAGTTAATATCATAGAATACAAGTAGATTATTGGGAGTTTACAATACTTAAAAGTGACAAGACCTGATATTTTTTCCACATGTTAAGAAGGAAGATATAAAAGCAATACCAAGGAGATCCATGTGATTGCAGTGAAAATAATACTTTAGTATATCAAAGGAACTCTGGATTTCAGTTTAATGTATAATGAAAAATCTCAGTAAGAGCTATTGGGATATACAGATGCCGATTGGGCTGATTCAGCAGATGATAGGAAATCAATGTTAGGAGGTGCTTTCTATCTTTGTGAATTGTGTATTGCTTGGCTAAGAAAGAAGCAAGATTGCATTTCCATGAGCACTGCAGAAGCTGAGTATATTGTTTCCACTCAAGAATGCACACAATTATTGTAGATGAAGCAACATATTGATGATTTGGGAGTTGAAGTGAAGTCTCCGATCGATATCCAGTGCAATAACTCAAGTTCTATAAATCTCATCAAAAATCCCATCCATCACTCAAGGAAAAAGCACATTGAAATAAAGTATCATTTTATCAAGGAGAAGGTTGACCAGGGAATCATGAAGTTGGAGTATGTGCCTATATAACTATAGGTTGTAGACATCCTAACAAAGGCCTTACCCAAGGAAGCTTTAGAGAGGCATTGACTGGCTCTGGGAGTTCAGTCTACTCCCCACACTTGAAAAAGTGTGGATGTAGACCCCCTCTCCCTGAGGTATGATGTGGTTTCCCTAATGTACTGATGTGTGTTTTTACCATGTTGTAGACTTCAAAGGAGTTCCCTTTTGGGTTCGTTGACAAAGGCGGAAAACAGTGATTGTTAAAGGAGGAGATAGTGTGGATATTTGAGAAATCATGAAAGATATGGGGAGACGCTGAAAGGTGGAGTAGTGAGATAGGGGGAGCCGAAAGATGAAGGGGAGTTTTTAATCTGACGATACTATAAGTGATCGATCAAATAATAGATATCATGAAAACTGAGGATCATGATAAAAGAAAAAGAGTGATGTTGGAATGGTGTGAGAAGGGCTCCAAAGATCAACAATTGGTATCAGCTTAACAATTGGTATCAGTTTGGTGTCAATAATTGGTGTCAGAAATGAAGTGATTCATTGATGATCTTTTCATTTACTCATCTTTCTCATGGCGAGCATTGATCACATGGTCTTAGAGTACATGTTAAGTTAATCCTTGAACGCTATCATAATCGCAAGAGGCGAATGGTGGTATCTGCTGGATAGATATTTAATAAGGTATCAAAGTGCAGAGAATAATTATGAGAAGATTTTTCAACAAACCCAAAGGGGGAGATTATTGGGAAAATATCCCTCAAGGTATCATTGAATCATTTTTGAGGTGATTGTGTTTGTTGACAAAGTGGACATCCATATTGTCCTTGTTGACAAGGAATACCACACCATTAATGTTGTTTACAAAGGGGGTTTACATGGTTTTTTTTTCAAACTCTATAGATATTTTTTACAACGTATGTTGAAAAATAATGATGACAAAGGAATGGACGATTTGGAGGCAGTAAAAAAAGAACAGATCTAAGGTGGTTCCATTTTTAGTGTTTGCCAAATTTTTGGGCCTCAAAATCAGAAAATGGGAAACATGTTTTTACCAAAGGAAGTTGTGCAAAAGATCTAGGGTGTTTTGGAAACTTGTGCGCAAGGCATGTTTCAGGGTCAGAACACCGAAAAATGGAAATGGCATGTCATACCCGAATGATTTGAAGATGCACGCGAAATATTTGAAGATGCGAATAAAAAATTTGAAGATGTGTGAAAAAGATGGATTTTCGCAAAGGAATCTTGCATGAAAGGCATGTTTCGAGAGAAGAACATCGAAAAATGACAAAGGCATGATGTGCACGAAAGATTTGGAAATGAGCGCGAAAGATGAGGTTTGGTGAAAGAAACTTGTACGCCCAATGCGACGTCAAATGGATTTTTGTGCGCTCGAAGAGGAACTTGCATGAAGAAAGGTGAATCTTCTGTATAGGGGTCAAGAAAACCTATAAATACGAGGTGGACACCCTCATTCAAGATATCTTTCCACTTAGAGAAAATTCGAGCACTGGGTTGCGTATTAATTTCACACAAAGGGAGTTGCAGGAAATATTTTGAGTTGCACGCATGCTAAGAAAGTTGCACATAAGATTTGAGTTTCACGAAAGATTGAAGTTGAGCACAAAGGGTGTTTCATGAAAAAAGTGGAATCTATCATGCAAGGCATTAAAGTTGCATGAAATATGCAGTAAGGGTTGCATGAAAGATTTGAGGTTTCCTAGTACACCTGGTGCAAAGAGAGATTCATTTGCAGGTGAAAGTGAGATGTCAATAGAGCATCTATCAACAGTTAAGGATGCAGATTTCATTAGAAATAATGAAGAGACCTACAAGTCTATAAAATATGAGTGGATCTTCTGAAGAAGTAGTGATCACACTTCAGTTGAGAGAGAAGTGATCTTTCATATTGTGAATGGTTGTAAACCAGAAGGGATAGTGAGTTCGTTTCGAACATTGAAAACATCAGTGAGCTTTTAGTAGATTTGGTACATCAACACATCGCCGGTGTATGCTCCTTGGACATAGCCCAATGAGGGTGAACCATATAAAATCGTTGTGTCTTGTGCATGATTTAGTTTGGGTTTATACTTTTCTACAGGAAAGAGAGAGAAAATAGTTTTTCTTAACATCGAAACAAGATCAATAGGGGAATTTGTTTTAATCTGTCATACCCTGATTCCCCCCCTCTCAAGGTATCTAAGCTAGTGTACCTAACAAAATTAGATGAAGAACATACATGATTGGATAAGTCTTAAAGGAGCTTGGCATGGATGGTAACACTATTTCAGAGGTTGGTGGCCCCTTTATTAAAAGATCATATTATTTTCTTGAATTATTATTTGTAGGGTTTGGTTTAGTTGATAGAAACCAGGAATGGATGAATGAATGAGATAGGATCATGACGTGTCTCCTATAATCATGTTATGTTTTCTTTAAAAATTAGGTTATTTGAGTTATCCTAATGACTATGTCTCCAGGGGATAGGGCATTGTTTAAGCTAATGAAAAACCTCTGAGAGGTAAATAGATGTCAGATTTGAAAAAATCATCCCAGGATGGGTTTACCTAGGTATATTTGGAAGGGATGGAGTCTTAGTCCTAATGAATATGGGTAATATTCTTGAGCATCTCATATGGGATGAGGGACACGCTTTTGTAGGTGGACGAGGCTCTATACAAGTTCTATTAGTGAAATTAGCATTCCAAGGATGGGAATGTGTGATGAAATGGTGGTTCCTTCAGTTGACAGTTAGATATGTCTCCCATAGGTAAAATTGGATGATACCCAATTGTGGGTGTAGAGAATTTTCAGGACATAGAATTGGCATGCCAATAGGGTATTGTTTTAGAATTGATCCTCACCACAGGAGAATATGTTCGGTGTAACACCCTGAGTTTTAATAAAATCGTTTTTAGAATAAATTAATTTTATTCGATTTATTATGTTTCATTCCATATTTATTTAAACATTCATTGTACTCTACATCATGTTAATGTTGTGCTATAAAAACACTAACTTTTCATGCATTACACGCAACACTAAGTTTCTACAAAAACAACATTTTATTATAAAAATTATTTAACCGATGCATTTATAACCTAGAAGTTTAACATAGTAAATTGAATATTAAAAACACAAATTTAAATATTATTTATAATCATTTCATATAAATAAAACATATTGATAACTAAATACATAATTTTCCTTATAGTCTATATGTTTTAAAAAATAATATTTTCTCAAAAGAACTCTTTTTATGTCCTTCATTCAACATTAATAAAATTAATTTTAAAAAAATTTATAAATTCAATTTAATAAAATAAAATTAATTTCATAATTAATAAACTTCAAAATTATCTTAGGGTTATTTTTTCGGATTTTTTATAAAAAAATCATTTTTCGATGAATAGTGAAAATGCTAAGTTTCAATTACAAACTGGTTTTTGTCTAATTTATTAATAAATTTAAATTGTAATTTTATTTGTTATTAATGTTTAATTAGATCAATTTTATATAAAGTAATCTAATTCAGTTAATTGGTACCAATTTCACATTGAAATTGGATATAAAAAATTTTCATACTTTTAAACGTTTTCGCTTTGAAAACCTGCTTTCGCGACACATGTGCGCGAGGTATTTTAAACTCATTTATAACAATTATATGATTAGAATTTGGAAAAATGATTCAAATATTTTAAATAAAAATATTTTTTAATTTTTAATAAAGTAATCTTAATTTTTTACCACAAATATTAGTGAAAGTAATTAAAATTAATTACAACAATTAAGGTAAAAATTAATTTTCTTAATGGTTAAACATTAATTTCAAGGGGCCAAATAATGAAGAAAAATTTTCAAAATAAATTTGATATAAATATTTCAACCGATTAACCTCTTTTATTAAAAATATAAATTAATTGGAGCCACATTATGAAAGGGAGACCTCTCCATAGTGTTTATATTTTTATATTTACAAGAATGCCACCCCTCCTCCACTATAAAATCTGTTCCCAATCCATCACTTCTTAACACATATGAAGCCCTTTTTATATAAAAAACCTAATAAAATATCCACAAAAGTTACATCCATTTATCATATAAGCCTCCCTCTGTGCATAAATACAACTAAGGAAGCTCTTTGGTGGAAACAAAAAGGAGTATCTCAAAGAAGAGGTAACATCATTCAACAATAACTATTGTTTTATTTCTCTCTCAACCCCCTAAATTTTAATTATTATATTATTATTTAATAACCTCAATATAATAAATATACAGATACGTTTTTATCCTAATGGTATGACCTACACTCACACACACTTCCATAAAATGGGATACACAATCGGCGTTTCTATTTACAGGTGACTACTGCATCACGAACCGATGTTGTTCATTCTAACATTGTCACCTTTCATTCGTGAGAATAATTATATAATTTATGTTTTTATATAATATTTATTATATTAATGATATATTTATTCTTATTTACTTATTATATAACACTGACCTTCATGAATTATATTTTCTCGAAATATGATAACTTCGTTTGTGGACTTGTGGACTACCTCTCCCTCAAAGCGATGTGATTCGTTCAAACTTTACATGGAATGAATTAAGGATGGTTTTAGTGAATCTATATGATATATATGACATAATAATACTAATTTAATGATATTATATATATATATACACATATTTATCATTTACTTTCTTCTTTTCAATACGACTAGAAAATGGAAAAAAGCATTCATGCGAACATACGACTTACCATCTCCAGGAATAGTGTATTTCATTTTCTATTTATATAAAATATATATTTTTATAAATAAATATATAATTAATATATAAGAAATTTATTTCTTTTATATAATTTATTATATTATTAAATCATGATATGATTATGAGGACAAAAAATATAACAAATTTAAAAACATGCAAAAAACAACGCAGTTATTACCTGAAACGTAACATTAACATGGATGTTTTAATAAATTGGTAATAAGAGGAAATAATAAAATAATATATGGTATAATATAACTAAATATGGCTATTTAATATATTTATAATAAACTTATATTAATTATATAAGAGTTTTTAATGATTACAATTAATGTGAAGACATAAGGTAAAATTTTTTTATCTCACTATTTATATCTATGAGATACATGCCATATTCAACACTCGTTTATTTTATGTGGTGTATATAATTATATATGACATGTTATATCATGAATTTAAGTTATTTAATGTTATTAAATGTTTCAATTGATGTTATTATTTCATGGGTATTATGATTCAGAAGTTACTCAAGTAGTAAGGGGATTTTTAGTCTCACTTTTATTTATGCGAGAATTATGCCTTATTCACCACTTGTTTATTTTTTATGGTGTATAAAAGTTCCATTAA
The DNA here is from genome assembly GCA_963277665.1 of Viscum album. Lineage (NCBI taxonomy): Eukaryota > Viridiplantae > Streptophyta > Magnoliopsida > Santalales > Viscaceae > Viscum > Viscum album. The sequence continues at coordinate 600,733,614 of OY728125.1, forward strand.
TTGATTATATGATCCATATAATTAAATTAATTGGTCTTTAAAAATCTATTCTATTTTCCCTATTTCATGTGGTTTTACATATCAAAAATTACCAAATCGTTAAGGTAATTTTTCCCCAATTTTCCTTCTTTGAGACACATGTTTTGTTATGAACCTATATTATTTTAAGAGGTGTATATAATGAAATTTGAAATCTTATCATGAATATATTTATTTTAATCATAATTTAAGATTCATTCAATTATATATTTGCATGTAGATTTTTGTTCAAAGTTACCAAAGTGGTAAGAGTTTATTGGTACAATCTTATCATTTATAAGGATTGTTTATGATTATGCTTACATTCATGAAATATTGTGATCCATATCCCAAAAAATTCCCATGTATTTTATTATTATCTAGTTATTCATGACATTATCATTTAATTTTATCATTTTCCAACTCTTTGGTACTTAATATTATTAAGAAAATGTTTTTAATAAAATCCAACATCATTTCTCTCTTAAGTCGGAAATTTGTTTTCTTCAAAAGCCATGTTTTCTAAAAATATTTTCAAAATATATATTTAAATGATACTTTAATATTATTTCAAAATAAAAACTATTTCAATGATTTTCAAATAGTACATTATATTTTTTCAAAGCTATTTTCAAAGAAAAAAATTTTCCAAAAGGTTTTATTTTTTAAAAGTGTTTTTCAAAGTAAAAAGTAATATTTTCTCAAAAAATATTTTTTAGAGATATATAAAGATTATTTTTCATATAGTATTTCATCCATTTGTGTTATTAATGCCTTTTTGGTGATATTAGTCAAGGGTTCCATTTAAATTCTTTCCTTAAATTGTTTATGTTTTGATGGAATGATTTTTATGAAAATCATTTCTATTTCATGGGGTATATGTTTACGAAAACTATTTCTATTTTAAAAGTTATATGTTTCTGAAACCTTCTTCTTTTCATGGGTTATGATTTGATTAAATCACTATTAAACCTATATCTTCTCTATAGTTTATCACATAAGGACATCTTTAGGATACTCATTTCATTTCATAGGTCAAGATATTTTGATTTTCTATTATATCGTGGAACACATATGTATGTTTTCATTATGAGATAGGTGGGACCTAAATATTCTTCCAATTCATTAGATAAAGGTTTATATCTCATGATATATACATGGTTGGAATGGGGAGTGAACTCATTCCAGTAAAAGACTTTGTCTCCTAATATGGTCTTGGGAGTGAACCTTGACTACTAATATGGTCATAAGAGTAAACCATGAATAAAAATATGATTTGGAGAGTTAAACCATTTAACTAATATGGAATTGACTTGATTCTTGATTACTATGTGAATAATATTATATTTTTATCTGTCTTCCACAATTCAATGTTTTATTCATATGTTATTCTTTCATTGATTATGATCTAGATTCTCTTCTGATTCATGTTTTATGAAGACCAAATATTTATTCCATGATTCATGTTTATGATTTTTTATATGAATGGTGTGATATTATAATGTTATGATCACATTCTAATACCCTTATCCTCATTATTATACTTACATATCTCCCTTGTTTACCCTTACTGAGCATCTGAGTTTACTCTTTTTTATATTTCCTTTCCCATGGTTATGAAGATATGTATTATGTATGATGTGTCTAAGAAGGGTTCTATTCATGAATAACCTAGTAGGAGATAATTAAGCTCAATTATTTATATTTTTTTATGTTTCCATGTTTCAAATGTAAATCGACTAGTATATTATTTTGGTGTGTGTTTGTATAATGTATTAATTATTTAGAAAAAATGATGTCATTTATATATATGAGAAGTGAGTTTCTCTATATCCAAGATGATCCTATAGGAAATTGTGTCATTTTTAGGTTATAAGTGTGAGTTGGTATCAATGGGAAGAGACAATGATGGTTTTAGAAAATTATATTAGGAAACCTAATGGCTAGGTTGAGATGTGATTCAAATGATGGGATTGGTTTAAATGAAATATTATCTATTATTTGAATGTTTTTTTGGTTATTATAGGTGAAAAATTCTATGTGGATGATGTATCATGAGGCATTAACCATTGTGAGTGAAATAACACTAGTTGGACTACACTGTATTAGTTAGAGTCCTTGTTTTACATGAATTCTAGGATAACTAAGGCCGAAATGGTGTGGCTAAATACTAGTTGGAATCTCTATTAGTGGGATGAGATGGCTGGGCCATACAATGAGCGAGATAGAAGTGGTCATACCACAATGTGTGGGATGGGGTCTGGGACGTGATGTGTTGTGAGGTTAGGTCATCCATGAGTGATATTGTTGACTCGGGCATGCTAGGACTTATATTCATGATATAGTTTGACCTATGGATTTGAAAATGGGACTGTTATGACTGAAATAAGGTTTGTGATGTGTTGTGTATTATATTTTAATGATGAGTCATCCATGAGTGTGATATGGCCAATATGAGATGTATGATCAGATAGATAAACCCTACCATGATTGAGATGGTAGTGGTCAGTGATTTGGAATAAGACCTTCATTATTATAGGAGTCAATTATGATATATCCTTTGAGGTCCTTCTATGAGGTAGTAGTGTTTAGGAAATGGATCAAACCCTATCCTGTGTCTCCTAGTATGGGTCATGATGTATGATACAAGGTGAAGATGATGATAATTATGGAATGATTCCAAATCAGGTATGATCATGTTCTATGGTAGCCTAGTCATCACATAGAGACATGATATATAGGGTTTCGTGGTGTCCTAGTTATTACACCATCTCTAAGGAACTTGTGTGATATATTTATGCATGGTCTCATGCATACATATATATTATGGAGTATACTAGTTACACATTGTGAGGGTCTACTGAGAAGTATTTCTTAGACTTTGTATGAGAATCCCAATACACATGCCAAACTTATTCTTTATCCATGATAAGCCTATGATGTGTAGTGGATCGAGCTGGAGTAGCTTGAGGGTATGTGGAGAATAGATTGTATTGATGCCTAGGGATATAAGTGGGGCCATGCTGTGTACATTCTATTTTTGGTTTATTTTATATACACGGTCACCTCAGTGGGAGACCTATTGGGATGTATGATTGTATGATAGATTTTATATTTTATTATAAAATTATGGTTTATTTATTTATGTGTAATTTGATTATGTTATGTGTCTGATTTGGTTATTTTTTTTGGGGTTTTTCAATCTAATTCTTGGAAAGAGTATCCAAATTTTATATACTAGGCACTCACTATTAATCAACAACCTTTGGTGTATAGGGAGGTACTCTTGAGGTGTGTGGCACTTTGAATCAGATAGTGGTTCCAAGATGCGGTGTCACAAAGTGGTATCATTGCCTTATGTTTTTGTTATTTGGGTAGATGGTATATAGGTGGTGTTTGAATGTGTTTGATATTTTTATGGAAATCAAACAAGCGAGTCCTAAACACATTTCTAATCGGAATTTCTTGTTAATAGGGTAACAAGATTATAGTTCTTGGTTTGTAATATTTTGGTTGAGGTGTTTATTAAATAGCATAGTTTTACTGAAGATGTTATTTATGGATTGGGATCATAGAAAAATGGTAAAAGGCCCATGTCCATGAATCATATTTGGAACATGCATCGGACATGACACACACAATCATATGTATAATTAAAATTTATGGTGATAGGGTGTGATTATTTATATTTTAAAAACAACTTATTTTTTATCATATAACATATTGGTGACATTATGATCAAATGAACTGTAATATTTAAAATCATGGAATGATATGTGGATCTTATTATATAAGTTTCTATAGTGATGGAATATAGTCCCATTATTAAGGTATATGTGGAGACCCTTTGTGGGTCAATATAGGAATTTGATGTCATGGTAATGAATCTATGAGGTTTTGGTGTGTTTGAGAGATTATTTGAGGATGAGTATATATTTACCCATGGGTGAAAAAACATTAAGGGGTTGTGGTAAAATACATTTGGATGACTTATGACCAGTATTGAGGTATGATGAGAGGGAATGATTAGTTGAATTTGGGTCCCAATAGTTATTAGGATTCATAGCACCGTAATATAATGGATAGATTATTTCAACTTTATAACAACACCCATGTGATGGGTGATTGGGTGGTTAGACTTGGAATGAGTCAGATACCTTGGGATGTTGGATATTATGGGCATGTGAGTTTGAAATGGTCAGTGGATTAGGCATGTGACCCGATGTAAGATGATAAGTGTCTCATTAGAGCATGATTTGGGGTTTGTTATTGGGTTGTATCAGATAATGAAACTATTATGTTTTTGTGAGATCAAGTAGGATCTTGAGTGAGATCCTTGAATCAATTTATCAGTGGATGAATCTATCCTGGTGGAGTAGAGTGAGGTTGGTATGTCTTTAGGTAAAATCCATAGTGTGTGAGGGTAGGTGTGATCCAATTAGGAATAGTTCCCTATTATGTTGTGGGTTAGTGGAATGGGAGATGTGAAAGAAATTTAAAATGATAAGTTTGTGGAGAAACATGAGTAGTATTGTGATAATAGTGTAGTTGTAAGACATATGATAGATTGAAAAATCATGTTTTCAATCTATGAAAGATGTTTGGTCAAGGATTCATGTTGTTGGGACCAGTCTGGGTCTATTCATGGGGATCAATGGAAGGAAATACACCTAGTGGGGAGTTCACTATTGGATGTTAGTGGTTATCATGGATAACAATATGGTGATTTTGGAGTGCGTAGGGGTTGTTTTTTTAGGATGGAACCAAGATATAAACAATTTATCCAAGTGTATTCATTACATGCAGCAATGGATGGAGTGTGTGCTATATAGTTTGGAGCATTTTTTTGGTGTCCAATGATAATGATACTTCTTTGGTGGGAAGTAGTGTATTGGTCACTGTCATACATCCTTCAATATAGATAGGTTCATAGATTTCATGAGGTTGGATTGTGGACTATTTAGTAAAATAGAATGCTAGTCTATGGTATGATATTTTGATATATAAATTCATAGTTTCTACTATTTTTGGATTTAGATATAGTGTTGGATAGATTTAGTGCATTGAAATGTAGATCATGGAGATGTTAGTGTGATCTAAGAGTGAGTTGTATTAGAGGTGTTTCAGTGTTTGCGGTGGGAAAAAAATGACCAAATGAAGTGGTTAGTGATCCAATCTTGGAAATTAGAGATAGTTTTGGTTTATGACTTCAATGTGGATGTTTTAAAATCATGTATTCCACATTGAGATAAAAATATCATGATCGTGTGTTGTGAGGATGAATTAGTTGGTTCCAACAATCATTTTGGAAAAAAGTTGGTTTGTAAAATATGGGTATAGAATTCACCAATAAAAAACTATTTTAGTATGTTTCTATGTTGATTAAGGGGCCTGAGAGTGGAAAAACCCCTAAGTAGGTGTGGAGCTAAACCTTCACCTTATAAAGGCACATGTGGTCCAACAGCTCACCAGTGAGGGCCACAAGACAACCGGAGGGCTGGGTAGTGACTACATTGAATTTCTATAGCCATTGGCTAGCCAGTGGGCTAGACAATGTAAACTAAATTTCTATAGTTTCCACTATCTATCCAATGGGACTTCACAATCTAACTGGTGGGGTCATTGTGCATGAGTAATGGTAGGGTTGATATAGTAATTTCACCTTGAAACCCCATTTTTATTTATCTTTTCCTCTCTAATGAACCTAGTTCAACAATCATGAACCATGTGATCCCACTTTGACATCATTGGATATCCAAACCTCATCTCATGGTGGATCTAAGTGCCAATCTAAGTATGGATACTCTTTTGATATACCTTTCTCATATTGTAATTTGACCTCTCTTCTTTTTATTGTTTCATTCTTCCTTCAGGATATAAAATCTATGGAATTAATTGGATCTAGAATTTTCATTTTGGATTCATGATTATATGATCTCTTCTCACTTATCTCAAGATCACTCTTCCTTGACTAAGTGTTCTATATTGTAGGTGACACACCACATAGTCACATGGGTTTGATTCCAAATATCCCATGTAGGTGTTTCTATAACATTTTTTTGATATTCATGTTTTTCTTGAATATATTTCTGTTTTGTTTGAAATTGGATAAGAATGGTTTCATCATTTTAAAGATAATGCAACACTTTTTTGTAAAAATGGTATTTTTCCTGAATCATTTCATAATATGAATTTATCCTTAAATTAGAAATTAAAATATCTTGTTGTTAATATTTGGGATTTCAAGTTATAAATTGTAAGAATTTGTTTAAATAAAAATGTGTTGATCCTTTAAAATTGTTCCAGATTGTATAAATTTTGTGTTTTCATTGAAATTTATTTTCAAATTATTTTATGGATAACATATGAATTTTTTAAAATGTTAGTTTTAATGGTACTTCAAAACATAAAATGTAATTATTAGTTCCATGTTCTATTTTTTTGAATGGCCTATTTGTAAATTTAAGGTGGGTATTAAAGGAAACATGTATGTATTTCCTATTTTAATGTATGATACAAAGTAATATTTTTTCAAATTAATAATGTTTTGTTTTATGGATTTTTTACTTAAATTACCATTTGAAACTTTATGAAGCAAATGTTTTTTTGGGAAAATTCATGATTAACCCCTTATATATACTCTTCCCTAGTGAATGGTTTGCAAAAAACATGATGACAGGTAGGTGTTTTACTCTTTGAGGGATATTGTGGGTGAGGGCGATATGGGAACCTTATATTTTATGCAATTTTGATTATGCATGTTGATTTCATTATAGATCCCCATTATGAACCTTGTTTCTTGTTATCTCACTCATTACTTTGTTAGTCATGGGATACCTAGGAAGCTAGAGGAGTTGGATTATATTTATGCTATGCCTTTACATACTCACAACCTAACTAAAATATCCATAAAGAATGTGGATTCAAGTGGGGGATGGACTTTGAGGAGGCAGGTTTGTTCCAAGTCAGTATGCTTGTGTACTTGATAGATTCTACAATTGTATGTTATCGGTCATGGTTTGTTTTATTGTGTGTGGTGGACTCGATAAAATTTCTAGTACTTTATCCTTGTATATGAACTCGATACTTGACATTAGTACTGGATATATGAATATGATCCCTTGAATGTCAATAAAAACTAGATTTTCTATGTTAAAATTCCTTTGTTATGTCAACTGATTGCTATGAGGTACTTTATTTTTCTATTTATCTTTCTTTTTAATATTATTAAACTTGTATAAGGAAATTATTTTCAATTTTTTTAAGTTATGGTTTTAAAAAAAGGATCTTGACATGTTCACATATTGAGATTTTGGAAATTAATTTTTTAATGGAAAATATGTTGGTTTGGACTCTGTTTTACTCAAAATAAAAACTTATTGATAATTATTTCCCTTTTAAAATGTGTCATGTTTTATCATATTTATTTAAATTAAAAAAATATAACAACCCTGCTTTTTATTACATAATTAAACATAATCTATTACATAAAATTCACATGATACAATATATAAGATCGAGAAGTCTAGTGTCTTTGGGGATTAGTATCATTACATAACAACTTAAACATGAAATACATCATCTTTATTGAAAACATCCTTTACATGACCACTACATTCCCTCGTACTTAGCATTTCATGGGATAACCTGAGGACATACATAAGAAAAGGGTGATATATAAAGCCCAGTAATGGAGTAAACTTGTAATAACATAAGGAAAACATTACATGTTAAGAAATAGGCATATTAATAGAGCATAAGAGAAACATAAACATAAAGGCATGATAAAGCATGATAATCATAAAATGGAAATGTGGCAACAACACTTAACATGGAATTAGCATGAGTCAAGGCTCATTGCACATGGAGCATGAGTAAATACTCATTGCACATGAAGCAGGAGTAAAACCTCGTTGCACTTGAATTAGAATGAGTAAACACCCATTGCACATGAATTATCATGACACTATACTTTACCCAATGCATTGGAGCGCTATAAAGGCGCACCCTTCTTAAACATTTCATTTCATGCATAAGTGTGCCACATGGATCATATAACATGGATTCATAAAACATCATCATTTATTCCATGATAAAGGAATGTGGAATTCATACATGAATCTTTATAATCAATAAGTAAATGTGCATAAAGGTGAATACCCTTGATAGAGAAATGGGCATGGTATTCACTACACAATGACATTGGCTTGGAAAATCGGTGTAATTTCGACAGCGTAACGGCGTGACGTAAGAACACATAAAAATGGTTGATGAGAGAGAAATGGGTGTCTCATGATATGTAAATGAAATGGATAGTAAGGGGATCATATAGATACATGTCCCATCAATTGTAATATAATTTAGATTCATGATACAAAAGAATTTCTTGAATGTAAGTGAGGAGAGAGAAATTATTTTCAGAATTTCGGCATAGTAACGAGTGTACTTGGGAGGAATATAATGAGAGATAAATGGGTCTCACATCATTGAAAAATATAGAGGGAAGTATGGGGGAGGTGTGAAACCATACCCCAACATTTATAATTTAAATTAAAAGGGCATAATAACATTAAGAAAATTGGACAAAAATGAGAAAGGAAGAAAAACCCTTACTTGGAAATGTGCTTCCAAAGGATTGAGAGAAGATTCTTGGGAGTTTGGGGAACCTTGGGAGGATTATAGAGAGAGGATGTCAGAGGTTGGATGAACTCTAAAGGATTTGAGTCAGGAGGAAGTGGGATCTTGGGTGGGTTTATATAGGAAAGGTGAGGGAATTCTTTATTATTTAGGTTTGGGACACCTCACATTAAACTAATCTGAACCAAAAATAAGTCCATGGTTTTTTCCCATGGTTTTTGGAAAAGGGAAGTGGAAAAAAATATTTTATAATGCCAAAGTCTGAAGTTCTTAAAATAATGGGGTCGCTTGTGTGGAGGTGAGTCACACTCCCAAGGAAAACAATTTAAAAAGACAAAATGTTTAATAAGTCTTGAAGGGTCCACTAAAACTTTGTAAAATAAATAAAACAAACAAAAAATCACATTATTTTAATGTTAAAACATATATTGGAATAAAATAAAGTTTATAGTATCTTATTACATCACTATTTGGTCATTATGATGTCATAAAACACAATATATATTTAAACGGTATTTAATTTTTACCCAAAACATTGACAGTCTTAGAGAATTATGAAAAATTCACCGTTGGATAATTTAGATGTCCTGATTCCAGAAATAATATTAATTTAATCTAAATAATTTTCTAAATATGTTAATTTTCACTTTTAAAATAAAAACTGACATTTATCGAAAATTCATGGGTTTTGACAAAAAATGGCTTTCAAACCTTAATAAAAATTACAATTGCATTCATAAATTTATATGATCATTTATATTTAATAAAAATTAATTTAATAATAATAATATTTTGTTAAAATATTATTTAATTCAAAAATCCATTAATTCATCAAAATAGATTTCTTAGTTGAACATTAACTAATAATACTATTTGTGCTTGAAAAATATTTACAAGGTAACAATAATAAAATGAAAGTATATTCATTATTATATAAAAAGATATAATGTACATAAACATCGTTCTAAGGTCTTGTTACATAACCCCTTATAACACCCAAATAAGACCAAAAAGTAAGGTGTGTGATGGTGACAGAATCTTGGGGTGGCTCGGATAACATTACCCGGGTGATAATCTCTATCAACTTCCACTTCTCTCATAGGCGGTCCTGCTCGAGTTTAACATATTAAAGCTCGGATCGGGCTTGGTCAATAGAAAATCCCAAAGGCACAACCACCTTTACGATCTTGGACAAATGGGCTTTGTATGGGGCACATCTACTGGATGAGGCCATCGCTCCATTTCTCTAAGTAAATTGGATTTGTTAAAGCCCTATGTTTATACTAATCATGTGATCACTGTCCAATGACTATATTAGCAATGGTCACAATTCATAATTGTATTTTAAAATCCAAAAACATAAAACCAAAGAATTTGACATTTTATATAAACATTTTACATAAAGATACATTTAATTAGATTAAGAGGGATTTCCATTAATGAATGTTTGGGTCGTTACAAACTTCCCCCCTTAAGAAATTTCACCCTCGAAATTTCATTTTCCCACATTAAAACATGTTTGGGTAACTATGCTTCATCATTTACTCCAATTTAGATGTCTCCTCTTCAAACTTGGGGTTTCACTACAACACCTTGACGTGGGGAACTATCTTATTTCGCAGAACTTTTTCTCTATGATTGAAGATCTTCAATGGTTGCTGCTCATAAGAAAGATCATCCTCTAATCGTACCACCTCTGAAGAGAGTACATGTGAGGGGTCCGGTATGTACTTCCTTAAAAGAGATACATGAAAGACATCATGTACCATGGCAATGGTAGGTGAAAGTCCTAGTCGATATGCCACAACCCCAACATGATCAAGAATCTCGAAGGGGCAAACGTACCTTGGACCTAACTTCCCTTTATTTCCAAACCTCATGAACTTCTTCCATGGAGATATGTGTAGACTAACATGTATCCAACATTAAACTCAAGGTCCCATCGACGGTTTTCTACATAACACTTCTATCGACTCTGGGATTCCTTGATATGCTGCTGAATTGTTTTCACCTTCTCCGCCATTTCTTCAACCATTTTTGGTCCAAGTAGCTTACGCTCACCGACGTCATCCCAACACGCCGGTGTTCTGCACCCTTTCCAATAAAAGGCTTCATATGGTACCATTTGGATGCTCTAGTGTAAACTATTATTATAAGAGAACTCAACCAGACAAGATGTTGATCCCATCTTGCTTTAAAGTCCATTGAGCATGATCTCAACATTTATTCAAGTGTTTGGATAGTCCACTCATATTAGACATTAGTTTGAGGATGATAGGCCGTACTAATGTTTAGTTCAGTATTCATAGCATGTTGAAGACTCTTCTAAAACATAGAGGTGAATCTTGGTTCTTGATCAGACACAATATATAGTGGTACTCCATGCAGCCTTACCACTTTCTTGATATATATCCGTGCCAGTTGATCCAATGAGAAATCCTCCCAAATAGCAATTAAGTGTGCAACATTTGTAATATGATCCACAACAAACCAGATTGCATTGTTACCTTTGGATGTCTTCAGAAGTCCAGTGACAAAGTCCATAGAGATGTTATCCCATTTCCATTCTGGTATGGGAAATGGTTGCATCATCCCCTTAGACTTCTGCCTCTCTGCCTTCACTTGCTGAAACACCAGGTACATTGATGTATATTCAGAAATCTCTTTCTTCATATTATCCCACCTATAATGATCTTGGAGATCTCAATACTTCTTTGTGTTTCCTGGGTGAATAGAGAAATTTGAACTATGTGCATCATCCAAAAGTTCCTTCTTCAGCTCCAGACTTGATGGAACACATAGTCTTTTCCCAAATCTCACAATTCCTTCTTCATTAACATTAAACTCTAAGGATTTCCCTTTTCCGATAGCTTCCACTTTTTCCTGAATTCCCACATCATCTTTTTGAGCATCCTTTAACCTTTCCAAGAGTGACGGTTGCGAAATCATTTGTGAAAGGATTGATGATGTTCCCTTCTTTATGATTCCCATGTCCATTTTCATCAAATCTAAGAAGATTGGATCCTTTTCAATTATAATAAATGATAGAATCACTGGGCCATTTCTACTTAGGGAATATCCACCTTGTTCTCTTTCCCATGGTGGTAATGGATTGAGTAGTCATAGTCTTTGATCAGCTCTAACCATCTTTGTTGGTGCATGTTCAACTCTTTCTGTGTGAATATATACTTGAGGCTTTTATGGTTCATATATATTTACAACTTCTCCCCAAAAATATAATTCTGCCAAATTTTAAAAGCAAATATCACTACAGCCAACTTGAGGTCATCTGTTGGATAGTTCTGTTCATGAACTTTCAATTGCCTTGAAGCATAGGCTATGACTTTGTCATTTTGCATCAACACACATCTCAGGCCCTTCTTCGAAGCATCCCCGAATACCATAAAACTTTCTCCACTTGTAGGTAAAGTGAGCACGTGTGCATTGATAAGCCTCCTTTTAAACTCTTTGAATATTTCTTCACATTCATCACTCCAAGAAAACTTTACCCCCTTCCGAGTTATCTTGGTATGAGGGTTGGACAATTGTCATACATTTCTAAAAAATCGTCGATAATATACAGCTAACCTCAAGAAGATATGGATATCCATTACCGATGTTTGCCTTAGACATCCCTCAATTGCATATGATTTGGAGGGATCCACAAATATCCCATTGCTTGTGATGATATGGCCCAAGAATGATGCCTCCTTCAACCAGAACTCACACTTTTGGTACTTTTCGTAGAGCTTTTCCTTCTGCAAGGTATCTAGTACAGTTCTTAGATGCTCCTCATGATCCTCCTTTGTTTTGGAGTATATCAGAATATCATCTATAAAGAATACCAAATTTTTTTGAGGTAATCTCTAAAGAATCTATTCATCAAGTTCATGAAGATTGCTGGAGCATTAGTCAGTCCAAAAGGCATTACTATTAATTCATTGTGCTCATATCTTGTACCAAAAGCAGTCTTGGGGGTATCTTCCTTCTTCACCCTTACTTGATAATATCCCGACCACAAATCCACATTGGAGAAGTATTTTGCTCCATGCAGCTAATAGAACAAGTCATCTATTCGTGGGAAAGGATACTTGTTCTTTATCGTTATTTTTTTGAGCTCACGATAATCGATGAAAAGGCACATTGGCCCATTCTTATTCATGACGAAGAGGACTGGTGCACCCTATGGTGAAGCACTTGGGTGTATAAACCCTTTATCCAGATTCTCCTTTAGTTGTTTCTTTAGCTCCTCAAGCTCCAAAACAACCATTCTATATAGAGTCTTGGATATTGGAAATTCCCCAGGTATAAGATCAATTGAGAATTCAACATATCTGCTAGGAGGAAGACCAGTAAATTCCTCAGTAAACACTTCAGTGAATTACCTCATAATAGGAATGTCCTCTAGAATGGTTTCCTAATTAGACTCAATCATCTGAGCCAGATCTGCATGATCATAGGGTATTAATATCCACGCTTGAGATGATGGAGCTAAAGAAGATTCATCTTCATCCTTGCACTTATAAAAAAATCAGAGGTCGATTCTCTACATGGAGAGTGATTTCCCTCTCACAACAATTTATGTTGGATCTATATAAGGAAATCCAACCCATTCCAAGAATTGCATAAAATTCCACCAAAGTGAGAATGAAGAGGTTCAATGGGAAGTTTAATCCATAGATTATGACAAGGGAGGAGTTATATTCATGGGATGCAATGATTTCCCCATTTTCTGTACTCACCGACATCTTCACTTCCATTATTTGTGGTGGTGCTGGGATTGTTCTACAAAACTTTTGAGATATAAAAGAATGCATAGAACCAGAATCAAAAAGTACGCTCACTATTCTTAAATGAATAATTAGCGTACCTATCATCAACTCGTTTTCGGGGTTCACTTCGGCAGTAGTGATGGAAAAATCTCACCCTTTCTATCTTGGAGGTTGTCAGTTGCCTCTAAAAACCATTGGTATAGGGAACTGATTTAAAAGATGCCCTAGTTCTTTTCAGTTGTAGCAATGAACCATACGTTGAGGTTTGAATGGAGTGTTCCTCTCCTCTATCATAGCCGCGGGTCTTTCTTGCCGACTGTTAAAAGACAGGTTCCCTTCTCTTCCACACCTAAAGCATTTCCTTGTCCCCTTCAGGAAATTTCCAAGGTGCTTCGTTCTGCACCTTTAGGAAGTGGGGTGCAGGATCTTCTTAGCATCGTTGGAGTAATCCATCAGACCACCAACATTGAAGTCCACCTTAATCTTCTTATCCCCATGATACCCTTGAGATTCTTTGATCACCATTTCAACCTTGAGGGAACATCAGACAATATCCTCATAGCTGTCGAAGTCACGAATCACCAATACTTTCTGTAGGCTAGGTTTCAGCCCACCAAAGAAGCAGTCAACATTGCATTCAGGGGTAACAACAAAGCCAGAATCATATTGTGAAAGCCATGTGAAGTTTTCCTCATACACTCCATTAGATTCGTCACCTTTTTTCTTGAGGGCAATGAAGTCCCTTTCCATCTTAAGCCGGAGGGTGCACGGAAAATATTTATCGAAAAACATCTTCCAGAAATCCTTCCATTAAAAATCCTCGATCTCCACCTCATGATTTGTATTTTTGATCAACTTCCACCATTGATCAGCTTCACCCTCCATATGATAAGAAGCTAGGATAACTTTCTCTTGTTCAGAACATTGAAGGATGGAGAATATATTTTCAATGCAGTTTATCCATTGTTCAACGATTGAGGGATCAGAAGATCAATTAAAAGTAGGATCCCTTTGTATAATGAAGCTCTTGATAGGAACTTGTTCCTTCTTGGGGGGGGGGGGTTGAACATTACTCTTGACCCATGTTTCTATTCAAATCGTGAGTTAGCTGAGAGAGAAGTGTGACAAAGTTCACGATTCCCGCTCCCATTGGATTGGGCATCTTATTAGTACAATCATCACATTGATCTTCACATCGGTTGTTAGCCCGAGTCCTCCTATTACCGACCATTGGCTCGAATAAAAGGAAAGTTATGGGTAACACATAAATGGTCATACAAGGACAAAACTGATGACATATAAATAACTTTTATTTCCTTAACATATGAATCTATTAGCTTCAGTCTATGTTATCCATGATATACTTTCTAACATATATTCTTAGGAAATTTTTTTGTCCCTTAATAATAGTTCATACTAAGCTAGTTAATTTAACAAATCATATCCCCCAGGAGTGTTTTAACCAAGAGTACAACAATTCCTGTTTTCATGTACTAGTTCCTGTTCGAGTCTAGCTCAAAGCGGTGTTTTCAGGTTTTACCCCTGGGATACATCTGTGCTAGAGCTACCTCTACCTGCTCATATCTAGAGAGGGATGTATTTTCTTGATAAACCACTTAATCAATACTCACCAAAACGTAGGTATGTTTTATTATTCTTAGTCGTGTCTCTAAGTCTTTACTAGGGTGTTCTAATCCTATTAAAAAAATAACTAAACCTATCATCTGATACTTACTATAACGACCCTACTTTTTATTACATTATTAAACATAATTTATTACATAAACTTCACTTGATAAAACATAGAATATCGAGAGGTCTAGTTTATTTTGGGCTTAGGATCATTACATAACAACTTAAAACATGAAATACATCATCTTTATTGAAAACATCCTTTACATGACCACTACATTCCCTCGTACTTAGCATTGCATGGGATAACATGAGGACATGCATAAGAAAAGGGTGAGCTATAAAGCCCATTAAGGGAGTAAAGTCGGAATAAAATGAGGAAAAACATACATTTTAGACAATAGGCATATCAATAGAGCACAAGAAAAACATAAACATAAAGGAATGATAAAGCAACATAATCATAACATGGAAATGTGGCAACAAAACTTAACATGGAATTAGCATGATCCAAGGATCATTGCACATGTAGCATGAGTAAATCCTCATTGCACATGAAACACAAGTAAAACCACATTTAAATTGAATTAGAATGAGTAAGAACCCATTTCACATGATGTATCATGATAATATACTTTACCCAATGCATTGGAGCGCTATAAGGGCATACCCTTCTTAAACATTTTATTTCATGCATAAGTGTGCCACATGGATCAAATAACACGGATTCATAAAACATCATCATTTATTACAAGATAAAGGAATGTGGAATTGATACATGAAACTTTATAATCAATAAGTAAATGTACATAAAGGTGAATACCCTTGATAGAGAAATGGGCATGGTATTCACTACACAATGAAATTGGCTTGGAAAATCGGTGCAATTTCGGCAGCGTAAGAGCATGATGTAAGAATTCATAAAAATGGTTGATTAGAGAGAGAAGGGAGTCTCATAATATGTACATGAAATGTACAGTAAGGGGGTCATATAGATACATGTACCAACAATTTTAATGTAATTTAGATTCATGATACAAAAGAATTTCATGAATGTAAATGAAGAGAGAGAAATTCCTTTCGGAATTTCAGAATAGTAACGGGTGTACATGGGAGGAATTTAATGAGAGAGAAAGGGGTATCCCATCACTAAAAAATAAAGAGAGTAGTATGGGGGAGGTGAAAAACCATACCCCAACATTTATAATTGAAATTAAAAGTGCATAACAACATTAAGAAAATTGGACAGAAATAAGAAAGGGAGAAAAACCTTTACGTGGATGTGTGATTCCAAAGGCTTGAGAGAGACTTCTTGGGAGATTGGGGAACCTTGGGAGGATTATAGAGAGAGGAGGGCAGATGTTGGACGAACTAAAAAGTCTTTGAGTGAGGAGAAGTGGGATATTGGGTGGGTTTATATAGGAAAGGTGAGGGAATTCTTTATTATTTAGGTTTGGGACACCTCACATTAAACTTATCCAAACCACCAACCAGCCCATGGTTTTTGCCCTTGGTTTTTGGAAAAGGGAATTGGAAGCCAATATTTTATAATTCCAAAGTCCTAAAATCTTAAAATAATAGGGTTTCTTATGTGGAGGTGAGTCACACGCCCAAGGAAAAGAATTTAAAAAGACAAAATGTTTAATAAGTCTTGAAGGGTACACTAAAGCTTTGTAAAATAATTCAAACAAAACAAAAATCACATTAGTTTAATGTTAAAACATATATTTGAAGAACATTAAGTTTATAGTATCTTATTACATCACTATTGGGTCATTATGATGTCATAAAACATAATATATATTTAAACGATATTTAATTTTTACCCAAAAAATTGACTGTCTCAGAAAATTATGAAAAATTAACAAGTGGATAATTTTGACATCCTGATTCCAGAAATAATATTCATTTTATCGAAATAATTTTCTAAATATGTTAATTTTCACTATTAAAATAAAAATTGACATTTATCGAAAATTCATGTGTTTTGACAAAAATGGATTTCAAACCTTAATAAAAATTATAATTGCATTCATAAAATTATATGATCATTTATATTTAATTAAAATTAATTTAATGATAATAATAATAATATTTTATTAAAATATTATTTAATTCAAAAAATCATTAATTAATAAAAATAGATTTCTTAGTTGAACATTAACTAAAAATACTATTTTTCCTTTAAAAACTATTTATAAGGTAACAATAATAAAATGAAAGTATATTCATTATTATATACAAAAATATAATTTACATAACCATAGTTCTAAGGTCTTGTTACATAACCACTTATAGCACCCGCATAAGACCGATGAGTAAGGTGTGTGATGGTGACAGACTCTTGGGGTTGCTCGGATAACATTACCCGGGTGGTAATCTCTATCAACTTCCACTTCTCTCATAGGTGGTCCCACTTGAGCTTAACATATTCAAGCTCAGGTTGGTCTTGGTCAAGAATGAATCCCAAAGACGCAACCTTCTTTCCGAGCTCTGACAAACGGGCTTCGTATGGGGCACGTCTAATGGATGAGTCCATCGCTTCCTTTGTGTGAGTAAATTGGATTTATTAAAGCCCTATATTTCTAATAATCATGTGATCACTATTCAACAACTATATTAGCAATGGTCACAATTCTTAACAGTATTTTAAAATAAAAAAACCTAAAACCAAATAATTTAAAATTTTATATAAACATTTTACATAAAGATACATTTAATTAGATCAATAGGGATTTCCATTAATGAAAGTTTGGGTCATTACAAAAAAACTATATTTCTTATTAATTTTTTCAAATTAGAGTATCCTAATTTATTGGTAGATAAATTACATAGACTACTTAGTGGGATCAAAATGGGAATTGTTTTTTTACAACCAACATATACCACTCAATGTATATAGCCTTCATGATTTCCATTGAAGGTACTCAAGTTCTCCACATATTCCTTTGTTGGTCAATGAAAGGGTGTCTGAGGGAAGTTTCCTTGGGACATGGTGGGATATTGGTTTTTTTATTTTTTATGTCCCTGAGTTTATTATATATTTTATGCTGGTCATTCGTGGATGAATTTTTTGTGATAATTTGTTATATGTTTTTTCTACATTATTTGATTTATGTCATATTTTTGTTGGGTGAAATCATTCGCTATAGTTGATTCTTGGTGCTCAGGAAATTTTAAGTAGCATGTGGGGATTTAGAATACCCTTTAGGCTAGTGGTGTTATGTTTTGATGCCAGTTCAGATGGTAATGCTATATAGTTCATTAAAATTATTAAAAAATGAGGGGTTTTTCATAAAATATTCATTATTTTGAAGACCTCATGATATTTATTTGGGTTGGTTAATGGTAAAAATGAGATTAAGAATATTTCTGAACTCATGCGGTAGTTCATGAATGTGTTCAGGATCATTTTCATTCATGGAATGACTTGAGTTACTAGGGAAAGTGGGGACTTGATTCATTATTTATAGTTATTAATTTCTTTATTTTGATGATATTTAGATGCATGATGAGAATTAAATTTATTTTTGGAATCTCTTATGAGATTTGGGATTGATCTAAGAGATGACCAGACCTTCATAGTGTCTTCATAGTCTGGTAAACTATGATGAATCTATGTGGTTGATTTAAAATTCAATCTAGGAACTATTTTAAGGTTGTTGTGTGGTTAACTAGACCATTTGATAATTCCATGGTTACTTATAATTTAAATATAAACTTATATTATTGTATATTTTCATTCAAATTGTATTAGTTACAAGATGTTAGTTTATAAGGATATTGTTATCGAATTAATGGTAATTTTTTTTGGTTTGTTTTATGATCCTATGTGGTCAAATAATTTTAATCCCATTTGAGGTGATTTTAAATCCTATGAAAAAAAAATTTATTTTTAAAACATGTTCTATTTAGGTTCATTGAAAAATGTTTTAATTTTCCAAAAACTTTGTTTTAAGAGGGTTTTTTAATTATTTAAAACTGTAATGTTTTTAGAATTGTAATTTTTGTATAATATATTGAAACCAGGGGATGTATTCCATGGGATAGTTAGAAGTTTAAATTTTCAAGGATTCATATTGAGGATTTATGTTTTTAATTTAAAGGTCAATTTTTTATAATTATGAAGGAACATTTATGTTTAAAGAAGTGATGTTTTAAGAAATGTGGATTGGTATTTTGATTAAAAATTTGTTTTTTATGTGTTCTATCTTGGTGTTTTTCTTATGAATGATTTCTTGAGTATATGTTTT
This sequence comes from Viscum album, assembly GCA_963277665.1. Classification (NCBI taxonomy): domain Eukaryota; kingdom Viridiplantae; phylum Streptophyta; class Magnoliopsida; order Santalales; family Viscaceae; genus Viscum; species Viscum album. The sequence goes on from OY728125.1 coordinate 600,752,926, forward strand.
GTGATACATAGAAATTTCACCCAAATGTTTTCTAAGAACTATTTGAAGTCTATTAAATGGTCTATTCATTGAATTAAATCTTAATTTTTTTATATGTTTCATCTAATGTTAAAGAATCCACCAAAACACTGAATTGAGTAGTGGACCCATGGTTTTTTCAGATTTTCGATCCAAATTAACACCTATTGAATAATTTTACAACTTTTTATGGAGGTGAGTTAGTTTCTCCTGAGAGAATGAGGTGAATAGAATAATTTTAATGAATCTTTAATTATCTGAAGGATCATGATGCACTAAAGGGCATTTATATCTCACCCTTATTTAAAGGGAATATACTTAAATTATGGGAAGTTATGATTCCTACCCATCAACATGAAACAATGTCTTGTGAATCCTTCATGTAACTCTTCATCAAGTGGAAATATCATGACGAGGAGAATGAAGAGAAGTTTTTTGATCTTATCAATCTCAGTCAAGGTGAGAATTTAGCTGAGTTTTATTCAATGTACTTATGATGTTTTGTATTTTTCACTCATAATATTATTAGTGATGTCTCCATTAAGGCTCTTTATTATAATGAAGGTATTCATCCAGACCTTGGAATTATAATTTCACCTTTTTTATAACCTCTTATCTGAAGGTTCTTTAAAGAGCCTTATATATTGAAGTAGAGATAGAAATGAAATAAGAAGTAGTGAATGTATCTTTTCTAGTTATCATATGTGAATATATCCTATTTGGTGGATCTTATAAGTTGGATTAACAAGGAAAATATTCTTAGGGAATTAATATGCATCAAATGTTGTTCTAGTACATGTAAAATTTTCATTATAAGAGGTACTATATCAAATAAGAAAGATTTTGTGAACAGTGTGGCCTTTTAGGCCACCTTAAGTGTATTTTTACATTGTGTTAATAAAGGGGTATGGTTTATCTGTAACCCATTATTGGATGAACTTCTTACTCTATAAGTTATTCCTAGTTCTATCTTAAAATTACTATAGTTAGGGATCATTAGGTACCAAGGTCACTATCTCAAATTAGAAGCTTCATGACAACATGTCTCTAACCATAAAACTTGGAGTGATAAATTTTTACATTGAATAGGATCTTTATATGGAGTTTGATATTAGTATTTGTTTTAAATTGTTTTAATGCTTATGGTTTTTTTGTACCCTGGTGGATAGAATGAAAACTTATAATTGTAACCATTTATTGGGTTGAGATCTTTCAAAATCACAATTGTTTTATTCAATGTGCATCTCCCAACATTCAGTGTTGGATATCTTTTCATTTTATTGATTTTCTTTTGGTATAATTCTTTACCCCATTTTGGACATATATGAATTTTAGGGTGTTTGGAGGTCACTATTTTTTAGGTCGTTTTATTCTTTGTTTTTTGTGTTGACCTTATTGTTTTGTGATCCTTCTGGTTATACATTGATAAACCATGAGGATAAACATAGGTAACTAAGACAATGTAGTCTCTGGATGGTCCAGGAACCCGAAGGTGTAAGTGTATATTTCAATGATCTCATTGATGGTAAAGAATTTTTGTTGGAAATACTTGGTTTTTGTTGATTATATGCATGAGTTAGAAATATTTTTCACATTTATACTATTCTTGTTTCTAATTGAATAGTTGTTGGATATTAAGAGAGTTGTCACTTTTATAATGTATGGAATGTTTTGGGTGCTCCTATTAATTGAGGTTTTTGATTTTAATCTTGTCGATTATCCATTTTGATTGATTAAGGCCTATTCTTTGTATGAATGGATGTGTTCCTAATAGTTTTCATTTTCATGTTATACTATTCTAATGAATCATTAAACAGTGTGGAGGTCTATGCCAGGTCTCCAATATTTCTATGGTTTTCTGTCCTATCGGTGGTGTTGGTGTATTGTTTGGAGATGTTTAATAGTCCTAGAGGGTCTTCTTCATGGAATCTTTGGAATGTAGTTTTTCCATTCATTTGGAGTTTTCCCTAATGTTTATATTTTAGGTTGAGTGTTACTATTTTTTAATATTCTACCTCAAATATTATGTGTGCAATTTATTTGTTTCTTATAGTTTCTATTTTATGGACTACATACTTTTATAGGACATCTAATGATATGGTGGGTTTAATTGAAACATCCCAATGTTTCTTTTATTAATGGAATTATATTTGAGTTTATTTTCAGGTGGATCAAAGGGCTATATGACCTCTCAAACTGTTGTAGTGTGTGTGGACCAAAACTGCAACTTATAAAGCTAAAGGTGGTCCACCTATTAGCTAGTTAGGGCCATTATCAGGACATTGAAGGCCACCAGACAACTATTGGTCTAGGAAATTCCTACAAAAATTTAACGACCCAAAATTTTATAAATGAAATTAAATTTTTGAATAAATAGATATCTTATTAAGTAATGAAGGTATAGAAAACAAATGTATTACATTGGTTATTTTGGTATGTTATATACTATCAGATTTAAAATACCATTAAGAGTCATGAACATTGATAATATAGAAATGGAATAGTGATATTTAGTATATATTTATAGTTATGATAATTTCCAATTAATAAATATAAACAAGTGATGGCCTATACCATTAGTATCTATAAAAACACAAACATTTGAAAAATATTTTGTTTCCTGAAAATGTATGTCTTACTATGTCACAATCAATAAAAAAAAATAAGTAAAAAATGAATTGTTTCATTTAGGTTTTGACCATTATATTAACATTTTTTAATATGGATGTTTGAAAAAAATATTTTTTCAATTTTATAAAGGATAATTAATGTATAAAGAAGAGTCGATGGCCTCATCCAGTAGACTTGAGCCATACGAAGCCCATCCCTCCGAGTTTAAGAAGGAGGTAGCATCACATGTATTTGCTATGGACCAAGCCCAAGACAAGATTCAAAATGTTAATCTTGAACATAATAACCTTCTGAATAAGTTCAAGCTGATAGAAATCACTAATCGAGCAATGTTGTTTGAGCTACCCAAAAATTCTATCACCATTTCACACCTTACTCTTAGGTCCTATGCAGTCGTTATAAGGGGTTATGTAATGATGACTTAGTTACTTTGTGTAATCCCTTTATATAAATAAAATATATTATTAGGTGTCAAAAGTGGCCAATACCATAGGAAAATACCATGGTCAAGCCCATGGTTTTGTAAATACCACTAATGAGGTGTCCCTTGGAAATTAATAAAATATTCCCTCACCTTTTCTATAAATTCCAACCCATTCCTTCATTCCATTCATTCCAAATTACTCCTAAACTAATATATGGTGTTTTAACTCACATTTAGTCCTCCCAAGGTTCCCTCATACCCACCAAGATCACAAAATTATAGTTTTTGATGTTACTCTTCAAGGTAAGGGAACCTTTCACCCTCCTCTTTTAGTCAAAGAATTATTTTATGTTATTCCATTTAATTTCCATTTTAAAATGTTGGGGTATGTTATTCTATATACTTATTGCTATAAATTTTATTTATAAATTATGGGAGACCATTTTTTTATCATCAACTCATTTTTTGAATTTTTATGTGATGTTGTTAGGCTACCAAATGTTCATAATGGAATTCTCCACTTCTGTTTTCCTTTCAAGTTCTCTTTTATGTGGTATGTATTTCAGGTTTCTGTACCATGTTATTATTTCCATTTTATTATATCCCTATATTTTAATATGAGTCATTTATGGATAGTATACCCCTATCACCTCCCTTTTTATTGTTTTCAAAAACCATGTTGCATAGTCGTTATGCTGTACAATTTTTCTCTCAAAATCTATCATTTTTTCTCAAGAAATTATTTTGTTTTATTTATATGAATACCGAAACCTATTTCATTTCTAGGGTTATTAAACAAGACATAAAATTTATATATTTTATACCCGAATTTACATACATAAAACCCTCATCCCCTTTACATGGGTTATAAATGAAATAATTATCTTGTTTTTAAGAACTTTTTAAAACGTCACGATTTTGATATGAAACCAATTTATTTTATTCTCTTTTTTTATTTATGAAATGTTTGATTATGATCTATGTGAATCATATTAAAATAAATACATATTAAGGTTGCACCCTGATAGCGCTCTAATGAATTGGGTAAAAAAATTAATCTCTTGAGATTACATGTTTTACGGTATCTTGGTGAATAACCTTGGTAATTTTTATGACACCTTGGGGATAGAACATGGTGATATGTTCATGAATATATAAAATAAATGTTGTAGCCACATATTCAAGTTATGATTCATGTTATTTTTATTATGATATGATTCTTCTTTTCTGTTTCTCATATTTGTATGTATTTCATCAAGTTCTTATTGATGTCATAAGTAAACTATTTCCCTTATTTTCCCTTACTGAACCTTTTGATGAATATCTTCATTGATGTATGTCTCCAGGTTATGAGATGCAGTAATTGAACATAGGATGAACCTATGATGAATCATTACAATAGGTATTAGAATTTTGGTTTATGTTTTCATGTTTTATTTTCCTAATTTCCAAGACACTAAAATTTAATGATCCTCTATTTTTAAAATGTAATGAAAAGTTAAGTAATAAAATTAGGGATTCTATAGTTGATATCAAAGAATAGTTTAGTTATTTTTGTAAATTAGTCTATGAAAAACTCAGGAAGAACCCTATATAAAAGATTAAATATAGTAAAAATTTCCTTGCATTTTGGTGAAATATTAAGTAAGTGGGTTTTGGATAAATAAATCTCTGTCTAGATATGAAAAAATGGATGTGTCTATGGCACATATGTATCTAGGGGTAAAACCTGAAAACACCTCTTTGAGAAATAATCGAATGGGAACTGGTGCATGACAACAGGCCTTTTTTCACTCTTGTTTTGACACTCTTGTGGGATATGTTTGGATAATCACAAGATTTTTATAAATCATTATTAATGATTTATAGAGAAATTTAGTATTTTTTTAAGAATAATATGTTTAAGCATGATGTTTTAAGAAATAAAATCCTTTATAGTTAAAAGATTCATAATTTAAATAATCTTCCCACTTAGGTTTTATTCTTTTATAAAATGGTGGGAAATAGGAGGAACTATGCTAATAGTGACCATAATAGACAATGTGATGATGTCCCTCCAATGGAAGCTGGAATGGAAACTTTCATGAGAATGATGAACCAACTGACTCAAGTTATGAGAAATAACTTGAATCAAACCGTGAGACCAATATCCCCATAAAGGGGAAAACTTTATATTAGTCCTTTATGCGTCAACAACATCTAACATTCAGTGGATCTACTAAGACACTAATTGATGAACAGTGGATCAACTCTATCCATAAGATCTTTTCTGTGCTCCGCTGTTCAGAACAAGACATGGTCACCCTGGATGTTTACCCCTTAGAGGGAGAAGCTGATCAGTGGTGGGAACAAATTGAAACATGAGGCCAAGAGTGGAGGTTGAATATATGGAGTGGGAAGAGTTCATAGGGATATTTTTCAATAAGTTATTCCCATGTTTGATGAGAAAAAAATGGAGATATAGTTTCTTGAGTTGAAGCTAAAGGAGAATGAATATATTGGAAGGTACAAGATGAACTTTAGAAGACATTCCCATTACACCTCAATATTTTTAATGGATCATTATTGAAATGTTGATAGATTATTTGGTGGACTAAGACCTCATCTATGGAAGAATATATCCAAACGAGTCTATGATAACTAAGAGGAGATCGTGTAGAGTGCTATGAAAATCGAACTAGAGTTTGAGGAGATGTAATAGTCTCATAAATCCAATGAAAAGAAGAGATAAATAGAGGTAAGACTAGGGAGTATCTTTTATCAGGGAAGAGAAGGAAATCCAATGAAACATCCCACATGTAATAAATGTGGAAATAATATTTCGAGGAACTGTCTACTCCGAAGCGGGAAGTGCTATAAGTGTGGAAGAGATGGCTATGTCACGAGATATTTTCGTAGTGAGGTGAAGCCTCAAATTCCCAACACAAACAACAGAGGGAGGATGGTAAGGGCCCTACCTGAAGTCCAATGATTCATTTATAGAAATCTTGGGAAATTTTCCAATAACTATCCAAATATGAGGGTAGTGGAGGGGAATCACAATCCATGTCAATAAAGGCTAAGGGAGAAAGGTCATGATTTTTCTATCACAACAACCAATGCTGAATATCCAAATGATGGGGTGTCAGGTACTATTTTTTTCTCTAAAAACTTGACAGTACTTATTTTTATTCTAGTTCTATGAATTCTTTTATTTCGTCCATTTTGGCAAAGAATTTAGAATCAAAACATATGTTTCGAAAAGTAGAGTTATCCGTCAAGATTCCCGGTGGGATTATCCAAGCATCATCAGTGTTTATAAACTCTAGTATTAACATTAATGAGAAAAATATTATCACAAATCAATTCTTCATTAACATATTGGAATTTGACATTATACTAGGTATGGAATTTATCTCAATGTATAATGCTAACATCAAATGAAAAATCAATGAAATCTCAGTAGTCTTGAAGTGGAAACCAATATTTATCTTCCAAGGATATATTTCTCAACCTAATCATTGTATAGAATCACCTCTTATAGACTACTATATGGAGTTGATCGGTGAAGGAGAAGAAGGAAATGGGTGTATAAGGATAGAAAATGTCCCCATCATCTAGGAATACATTGGTGTATTTCCTAAAATGTTACTGGGACCTCCCCTAGAAAGGGAGGCAGATTTCTTCATTGAACTTGCACCTATATTTCATTCGATATCAAATACCCCATATAGGATGGAAAATTTGGAACTATAGGAATTAATGAAACAACTCCAAGATCTTCAGGTGAAGGGGTTTATTCAACCGAGTGTGTCTCCTTGGGGAGCATATATTCACTTTGTGAAGTAGAATGATGGATCAATGTAGCTATGCATTGGTTTTAGAGAACTGAATGGGATCACAGTGAAGAACAAATACCCTATTCCAAGAATTTATTACTTATTTGAACAACTTCGTGGGGGTCATTTATTCCCTGAGATTGATATTTGATCTAGTTATAATTAATTGAGGGTGAATAAGGATGATGTTCCAAAAACTGCCTTCTAATAAAGATATTGGAATTATGGGTTTATTGTTATTTCCATCGGACTGACTAATGCAGCTTCTATTTTTATGGATTTTATTAATTGAGACTTTAAGGAAAACCTTGATAACTTTGTGATAGTTTTTATTGATGAAATTATGATATATTCCAAAATTTGGGAGGTGCATAAAGATCCTCAATCGTTTAGATTACAAAAGATAAGGAAGGAGAGGTTATTTTGAAATTTTACAAAGTGTGAGTTCTGGTTACAAAATTTTCTTTCTTGGGGAATATTGTAACCAGTGAAGGAATTTCAGTTGACCTGTAAAGAAAAAGGTTGTAGAAGAATTGGATCATCCTACAACAGTAAATAATATTTTTAGTTTCCCTGGATTAGTGGGATATTATAGGAGGGTTGTGAAAAACTTTTCACAAATTTATAATCTATTAATCAATTTAACTCAGAAAGGAGTCAAGTTTATCTGGACAAAGGAGTGTGAGGAATGTTTCTAAAATATAAAGAAGATATTTGTTAATTATGTTAGATATTCCATCAAGATGGTAAGGATTAATTTTTTTATCATTTCATATCAAAAATGTATTGGGTGCATTCTCATGAAAAATAAAAAATCCATTGCTTATGCATCTTGATAGTTGAAGACTCATGAGAAGAACTATCCTACTCATGATCTTGAGCCGGATGTAGTTGTTTTTTCTCTGAAGATATAAAGGCACTATATTTATGAGGATAAATGTGATATATACATAGACCATATAATTTTGATGTAAAGTTTTACACAAAAGTAATTGAACATGAGATAGAGGATAGGGTTGGAACTTCTTAATGACTTTGACTACTCAATTCGTTATCATCTCAAAAGAGAAAACAAAGTCTCTAATGCATTAAGTAGAAAAGACACTATTGTTTTGGAAATGGTGAGGATTCAAAGAGATCCTTTGATCAATGAACTAGTAAAGATGGAAATGGGAATTGTATGGGAAGGGAAATCGTCAACCCTAACTAAAACTGGTTTCTCATCCTGTCATTACTAGAAAAGATAAAGAAAGATCAGAAAGAAGATCCTTTATTACAGAAGAAGTTTGAGGCTGTAAAGGATGGAGAGTTTCCTGAGTTCAATATTTATCAATAAGGTGTTATGATATTTCTTACAATACTATGTGTTCCATATGTTCTAGAAATAAATAAGGAGGTGATGGATGAAGATCATAGCTCTACTTTCTCTATATATCCTGGAATCATGAAAATGTATAAGGACCTTCATGATCATTATTGGTGAGATAATATGAAAAGAGATATTACTAACTACACTACAAGGTGATTGGAATGTCACCAAGTGATGGTAGAGTGGAAACTTCTTAAAGTGGTATTACAACCGCTACCCATACTAGTATGGAAGTGGGACAATATCACTATGGACTTTATCACTGGTATCCCAATAAATTTCAAAGGAAACAATGTGATTTGGGTTATAGTGGACCATCTCACCAATACTGCCCATTTTATATCTATTCAAGAAGATTGATCTCTTAATCAAATTTCAACGATTTACATGAAGGAACTAGTAAGTCTTCTTGGATTTCCACTTTCAATCATATCTAATCATGATTTAATGTTCACATCAAAATTATGGAGAAGTCTTTAACATTCTCTATGTATTGAATTGAATTTCATTACAACCTATCACCCCAAATTGATTACCAATCTAAAAGGACTATTCAAAAACTCGAGGAGATGATGAGAATATGCTCAATGGAATTTAATAGTGGATGGGATCAACATCTCCCATTAGTTGAATTCTCTTACAATAATATTTTCAACTGAAGCATTCAAATGGAACCATATGAAGCTCTACATAGGATCAATTGTAGAACTCCTACTTGTTGGGATAAACCTATAGAGAGAAAGATTATTGGTCCTAATCTTGATCAAGATATTATAGAAATGGTTCATTCCATCAAACAAAACATTAAGGATACTTAGAGTCAACAAAAGAGCTTTATCGACATCCATTGAAGGCACTTGGAGTTTGATGCTGGTGACAAAGTATTTATTTCAAATTTCACCTTTTAATAGAGTCATGAGGTTTGGGATGAAATGGAAACTCATCCCTAGGTAAATTGGCCCCTATGAAATCCTTGATCGTGTAGGAGTAGTGTTATATTGGCTTGCATTTCCTCCAAATCTAGAATAAGTTCATGATGGCTTCCACGTATCCCTCTTTAGGAATTAAATATCTTCCCTTCACATGTACTAAATCTATAGGTGGTACAATTGGAACATGACCTCTTCTATGTGGAGTAGCCAGTGGAGATCTCAGATCTTAGAGATAAGGTTCTATACAACAAGAATACCCACCTTGTTAAAGTTTTGTGGAGGAACCACAAATACGAAGATGACATGTGGGAACCAGTGGAGTCTATGAGGAAGAAGTACCCACACCTTTTCTCTTTTTAGGGTATGAGTTAATATTTTAGTGATGAAATTTTCTAAGGTGGGAAGAATGTAATGACTCCAACTTTTGAATAATATTTTGTTTCCTGAAAATGTATGTCTTAATATGTCATAATAAATAAAAAATATATAAGTATAAATGAAATTTTACCTTTAGGTTTTTACCATTATATAACCATTGGCCAATATGACTGTTGAAAAGAATAATATTTTTTTAACTTTATAATGGATAATTAATGCAGAAAGAAGAGTTGATGGCCTCATCCATTAGACATGGGCCGTATGAATCCCATATATTGGAGCTTGGGAAAGAGGTAGAATTTAACACCCCAAGATTTCATAGTACTTTATTTCTTCAAAGTAATTCAATAACTTTCACTACACGCAACACCGAGTTCAAGCGCACCACAAGATTACCAAACAAGCCATTCAAAAGCGGTTATGAATAGTATTAACTGAATATTGAACTATATATAATCCTAATAATTTTAGAATCCATATTATGAGTTTCTTAGACATAATTTAAGAACAAATTCAATTTTTTCAGATAAAAGAAGAATTTATTTCAAAAAATGCACTTTTACCGCCTTTTAATGGTGAACCCTTTTTAAATCCAATATTTGAAACTTTTATATATTATATTTGACAAAATAAAATTATTATTTAGAATCCGGACATAAGAAATTAGTTTCAATAATTTTTTTGTGCTTTTCTGATAACTTTCATATTTGGGTGAATAGCGAAAAATAATATATTTTAACTAAAAAAAACTTTTTTAATCAAAATAATTTATAGTGCTAAATTTTAAATTTTAAGGTTTTGGAAGTATAAATAGATTATATATTTACTATTTAATCTAATTATGGTTATTTTAAGTAATTTATCTTTGATATTGGAGATAAACAAAGTGTCAATCTTTTGATAGATATTGTTTCTTAAAAATACTCCTTTTGGTTTTGACAACGGGAATTAATTTTAAATTAATAAATGAAACATATATGTTTTGTATTTCGTAAAATGAACTTAATTCTTGGATTAAGAATATCGAAATTAGCTTAGGGTGAATTTTGGGTATTTTTTTGAAAACATTCAATTTTTAATGAATAGTGAAAAACACTAAGTTATAGTTTAAAACCGATTTTTTATTTAAATAATTATTTATTTTATTTAAATTTATTTTAGGTAAAAATAGATACATAATCCTTATATAAGTTCAATGTAATTCATTGGAGTTAATTTATAATAATTTTAGATATATAACAATTTTATTGAACTTTTCACCGTCTTTTACCCATCTCCTTGGAGAATTTTCAAATTCACATAAAACTTAATTTTACCGCTTTTGTGAATTGAATTTCAAAAATATGAGAGACACAGTTAATATCAAAGAGTAAAATGTGGTTCAATAAGATAAAAATAATTTTTTTTGAATAGTAACTTTTTTACTTTTATTTACCACAGTTAAAAGTAAATAGGGTAATTAAGGGTAAAAAGGATATTATTATTACCCTAACACATTTCATAATTCTATTGGATAAGTATAATTCGACCAAAAAAACATTAGGAATAAAATATGAACCTCTATGGTCCACTTGGATTAGATTAGGACATTTATTATTATTTAATTCAAAGAAGAGTTAGAAGAGTTAAAATAAAAGTTTAATAACTAAAACATTTTAATATAGGGTTACATATAAGATAAATTAGATTATAAATATTAATTATGAAGATGAAAATATTTCCTACATAATGGTATTTTATTTATAATTTTTAGACCTTAATTAATTTAATTTATTTATGACACAATGGTGATGCAATAATTACCTTATTAATGAAATATTAAAATAATTGATATTTTAAATACCCAAATAAATGTAATTTGAGACTTTTTATGAATTACACTATTTTTTTAGGTTAATATGACATATTAGGGTTATTTATATGAATTTTTTTCGAAGTAATAATGTAGTTATGAATTTAGAAAAAAAAATACCAAATAGTGTCAAAATTGACATAAAATAGTTTTTAAAACCAATATTATATTATTAATTGATATTCTATTCCTAAAAATATAAGGATAAGAAAAAGGACATATATAATTATATTTGTATCATTAATTAACCTTTTGGGGTTTGCTTGGAAGTATATTGTAAGTATATTAACCATCTAATATAAAAATAAACAGAGACATGGTAAATGTCAAACTGTTCAACTAAGAGTTAAATCTAAAGGTTAAGGTTAATATGGTGACCCAAACCTGTCTAAAACCTATTGGTTGTTTGTTTTTCGACCCATACCCACCTTAGAAGTTAAATAATCCATTTTGGAGCCATTAAAAACCGAAAATGTTTTTTATTATAAAATAATATTTCTAGATTTTCCTAGGGTCCCTCTCACCCATCTTATAAAAGGGCACTCCCCCTTATCTATATTTCACACCTTCAAAGCCTTTTGGCTTAGCCAAAACCTGACCAAATATCCTCTAAACTTACCTAACTTAATCATATAGGCCCAAATTTGGTCATAAAGCCAACTTTAGGAGCCCTTTTGATCAAATCAAAAGGAAGAACCTGAAGAAGAGGTAATAATTTCACCACCCTCTTTCAAGTTCTTTTCTTCTTCCACTTCTTCTTTCTTCGTTGTTTCCATTAAAAAATAATAACTCCAGTATCTTCAATATAAATTGATGTTATTATAAATATGGTACATCCATATTAATTATTCTATCCATCCTTTGAATTACATGTCACCATTCATGCGTACGTACGGATTACTGTCTCCAGGTTGTGGTGTAATTGTTATTGAATACATTATTATTTGGATGGGTATAATAATGATGTGTAATTAATTTAAATAATAAATATAACAGGATAATTATTCTGTATATATGATATACCATCCAATTATATATTATTTTAATATCAAAAGAATGATATTGTTAATCGTACGTACGTACGGATTACCGTCTCCACAAACGCGATGAGATTCATTCCCCATCATATCAATTCAAGAATAATTTTAATTAGATGATTAAAAATAATGTTTAAATACTTAAAATAATTTTGGATATGAATAAGATACATCCCATATATAACAAATATGATTCACATAACAAATAATATAAAGGAAAACGAATCCGTTAACACCCGAAATGACGATAATACTAAGATATTATTATCAAAGCAATGTTAAGAGATAATATATGATATCATATTAATGTATATGATTATTGTATAATTTAATAACAATTATTTTACCATTATACAATAGGTTAACCTACCCTAGACCAAGGAAAAGTACAAGGTAAGGGTTTATTTCACAATCTCTTCATTATCCGAGATTGTTTATACGCAATTATCTACTAGGACCTCTTTATCATCCACATCCATGTTTGTTAAAAATGTATTTCAAAACATTCTTAATATTTTATAGATTATGGGTTAAATTCATTTATAACATTTTTTTAATTTTATAAGATGTTTAATAGGAATCTTTATGTCACTTTCCAAACAAGATCCTTTTTAATCGTTTCGAAAAAATTAAGGCAGGAATGTCTTTTTTAACTTATACAGCAGGTGCGACTATTTTCCACCATTATAATATCGTCGAATCTTCCCTTACAAGATTATAATAATATATTCAAAGTAAATGTTTCCTTTTATAATTATGTGACTTTTAAATGATTTCCAAAAAGTGATATTTATCTCAAATAGTTTTGATTTCATATATGTCAACATCCTTTGGTGGATTTTAAGATTATTTGAAATTGATTTATTATGATACAAAACTTCCATATTTTATTGAAGGTTTTGTGATATTTTTGACTATGGATGTGTTATTTTCATACCATTCATGTTTTATAGAGAATTTATTGACATTTTGTATGCTAGTTTTAATACGAATGTTTATGTTATGTTTAAACCTGTTCATATGAGGAATGCATTGGACTTAGTAAGTGACGGGTGGAGCCCGCTATAGCTCCTTGATGCATCCGTAGGTCTCATGAGACAAACTAGTGTCTTGGAACAAGTCCTTGAAAAAAATACTATTTTTAGTCTTATCATGAGGCCTTGACTATGTGGTTATGATAGTCTAGAATTATGCATTCCATCATTATGAAAGTGGTTATTGATATTGCATGTGATTATTTGACTAGTAGAATATCGATGTGAATAAGTAAATTGAATTATTTAATTTTTTTGCCATATTATGCTGAATCTCAAGTTTAAAAGGATTTTTTTAGTTATACATTGCCTTAAATGTTTATGCTTATTTATGAAAGTTTCTGGTATATTGTTATCCTTTCTGAGCATCTGAGCTCACCCTTTTCTATGTTTTATTTTTTCCAGGATGTGAAGAAGTATTTTATGACTGACCTCCATGGATAGTTTGAGGGGATATGAGTGTGGAATATGGAGAATATGTTGTTTTAGTTTTTCAATTTATGATTTAATGTAAGAATTATGAATGTATCTAGTGATTCTAAGGCTACTAAACTAATCGGTCATTTGAGACTTGATCTTTTGTGATCATGGAAATGTTATGTAATAATGCACCAAAGCTAGGTAACTGGGGTCGAGGAATTACATAGCATCACTAGGCTTTTATCTGGACTAATCCCATGTAAATATTCAACATGATAAGATTGATCATAATAAATTTTGGGAGAAGTTCAAGCTGATATAAATCACCACTCAGGAAATGTTGTCCGAGCCACCCGAAGATTCTATCACAATTTCCCACCTTACTCTTAGGTCATATGATGGTTTTATAAGGGGTAATGGAATGTGGAATTAGTTAATTTGTGTAATCCATTGGTATAAATAAAATATGTTATTAGGTTTCCCAAATGTCCAATAACAAGGGAAAACACCAAGGGGGAGCCCATGGTTTTTTAAATACCACTAATGAGATGTCCTTTATTAAATTCATTCAAAATTCCTTCTCAATGAAGATCTGGTCTTCTAACCTCCCAAGGAGTCCTCATGAGGTTCCCTAAATCCCCCAAAGGTCCTAGATATTGAGTTCTTGAAGTTACTTCTCATGGTAAGGGAACCTTTCACCCTCCTCTCTTAGTCAAAGACTTCCTTTATGTTATGTCATTTAATTTACATTTTCACAATTTTGTGGTATATTCTTATATATCATTAAATTTGTCCATTTTATTTCAAAATGATGAGAGACCCATTTCTCTCTCATCAACTCATTTTTAGAAATTTTAAGTGACGTCGTTACACTACTGAATTTTTTTACGAGAGTTCTCCACTTCTCTTTTCGTTTCATGTTATCTTTTATGCGGAATGTCTTTCAAGTTTCCATAACATGTTATTATTTTCATTTTATTCTATACATATACTTTAATTGGAGTAATTTATGGTTGGTATACCCCTGTAACGTATCTTTTTAATGTTTTCTAAAAGGATGTTTCATAGCCATTATCCTGTAGATTTATCATCTCAAAATCTCTCCCTTTTTCTAATGAAATTCTATTATTTTATTTATGTGAATATTCAAACGTATTTAATTTCTAACAGTATTCACCAAGAAATAAAAATGATATATTTTATTCTGGAATTGACATACATAAAACCCTCATCCCCTTTTCATGTGTTATAAATGTCATAATGATCTTGTTTTAAGCACTTTTTAAAATGTCACGATTTTGATATGAAACTCATTTATTTTGTCATCATTGGGTTATTTAGGAAATATTTGATTATGTTTAAGGTAAATCACATGAAAATAAATACATATTATGGGTTCAACCTGATATTTATCTAATGCATTGGGTAATTTTTATGACACCTTGTGGATGGACCTTGGTGATATGTTCATAAATCTCTAAAATAAATGTTTTATCCACATATTAATTTTATGATTCATGTTATTTTTATTATTATATTACTTTTTTTTCATTTATCACTTATTTATGTATTTCATCATGTTCTTATTGATGTTACATGTAAAATATTTCCCTTATTGGGCCTTATTCTTACCCTTTCCTTGGATGTATGTCTTGAGGTTATGAGATGTATTAATTCAACTTAGGATGAACTTATTATGAATCCATATAAGGTGTATTAGAATAATGTTTTATGTTTTCATGTTTTATGTTCTTGATTTCCAAGATACTAAACTTTAAAGATCCTCTGTTTGTAAAATGTAATGAAAAGTTATGTAATAAATGGCAGGATGTTATAGGATTGAACCTTATAAATAAAATTTATCAGAGAATTTGATGGAAAAAACTTCACATGGATTTGAATTTAATAAATAAAAACCATAGATTCAATGACTAAATCAGGAATAAAACCATTTATTGGAGAATTACAAGTGAATCCAGGTCACAGATCAAACCATATGTTCCAAACCATCCTAAGAAAATCTTACCATTATGCACCATAACCTTTGAGTGTTTTCTAGTGTAATACATGTTTATGTATCTAGCCCTTAATAGTATGAATTTTTAGGTTTTATATTTTTTCTAATAAAACAATTATTAAATTTATCTTTTTATTATTACTTTAAAATGATTAAATTATAAGTTTGATAAAAAATGATTTCACTGTGATAAAATGAAAATTGTGTTTATGGGAAATATATTCTTTCAATCAAGGAAATATTTTAAACGAATTTATTTATTTTAAATATTTTTCTTATAAAATATTGTTATTAAATAATATTTACTATTTAAAAATGATAATATAATTTTATAAAGTGAAAAATAATTTTTACAAGGCTGAGAAAATTATTATTGTAAAAAAACCCAATATTTTTCCATAAATGTGGATTTTTGATTTAAAAGTGTAAATTCCAATATGTAGTGAATTATTTTGATAAAATAAATATTATTTTTGAAATCATCATTTTGAAATTATCCAACTGTTATTTTTCATAATTTCAGAGATATACAAACTTTTGGGTCTAAATTAAATAGAGTATAAATATATGTTATGTCTTATGACATCATAATGACCCAAAATACATTTAATATATTAAATAAAAGGTATCCGCAACCAAATATATATTTTAACATTAAAATAATATATGTTTGGTTATTTTATTAATTTCAAAAATCCATAATGAATCCTCTAAAATCTATTTTATATTTAAATGTTTTAAAATTAATTTGTTATAAACATAACCCACATCTACATCAAGAACGGTATTATTTTAGTTATATAGATTCATAAAACATTAAAATAATTATATAACTCTTTGTTGGTAGAATCAATTGGAAAAATCTTGGGAAGGTATGTTTTTTATTACATTATTATACAGAGTCCAAAACCAATGCTTGAAAATTAATAAATAACTCTCCACTCTTTTTCTATATATACCCACATAACATACCATTTTTATTCAATAAAAAATATTGTAGAAGAAAATTACTCCTATCTTGACAATATATATCCCAAACAATGTTTCTCCATTATCTTAAGGATCCCCTCTCAAGATTTTCAAACATCCTCTAAAGGTAAGGGATCCTCACCTTTTCCCCTTTATTCTAGAAAATTATTTGGATTATTCCATTTAATTCCCCATTTTTCTTGTTGGATTATGTTCTTATATATCAATCTTAACTCCTTTATTATCTCCAAGTGTTTAGAGACCCATTTTACTATCGTTAACACGTATCATGAATCATTGAGTACCCCGTTAGGATTCCAAAATTATCGTATGATTTTCTATGCAAAACATTGGTTCTATGAATACTCATCTACATTTCCATTCAATGGTATTGAAATATATGTACCTAAAATTAATTTATAAGAAAAATATTTTAATGTAACCCATACTTCTTAATTTTTGGATTAAATGTGATGAAATATGAAAAATGTTGAATGATCTATATGGAATGTATATTCATGTTTACCTTATAAAGGGTGTGCCAAGAAATTTCTCCAATACACGGGGTAATGTTTTAGTCTCCTGATATGTCGTGTATGATATTAGGGAGTGAAGATATTCCATTATTGGCATTTTTTTACCATATTATTATTTCTTGGAATTTATACTTAAACTATGTTTACAATTTCATGTTAAATGTTGTCTCTATATTCTCATATTTCATTTATATTATCATGTTTAATCATTTATTATTTTTCGATATTATGATTCTCACCCATATTTTGATACCATGATATTCCTCTCGGATCACATATACCTTTACATAAAAATCATGAAATAAATTATATTAATATATGGGTTTTCATAGTTGGTATCAGAGAAAATTCTAATTATTTTTCAGAATAGGGTTAGAAAAATATAATAAACCCCATAAGGATTATGATAAGCAAAAGAAAAAATCAGTAAATTTTGGTAATGTATGGGGTTAGGGGTCCCAAAAAAATACATCCCTTTCTGGATAATACAAGTGGATATAGCTCCAGAACAGATTAACATAAGGTTAATAACAAAAAAATGGTGAATTGAGTGGGAGTCAATCATTACCTGGTGCACAACAACAGGCCTTACTGCACACCTAGTTTGACCCACCAGGGGGATTTTTTATGGTATATTCACAAGATTTTTATGATCCATTATTAAGGGAATAAAAATTACCATAATATATAATTTTAGGAAATAGTTCACTGAAAACATATATTAAAACATGTATATTCATATGTTAAAGAATTAATAAAATTTATGAGTTATCCCTTTAATGATAATGGTTTATTGTATATGTGTTTAATAGTTTTAAAATATTTATTCCTAATTCTGTATTTTTTCTATTCAAATGGTAGGAAATAGGATAAACCGTGTCAATAACCAATTTTATGAGAAATGATATGGATTCCAAGCCCAATGAGAGTAGGAGGAATGAAATTCATGGAAATACATTCTCAATTTACTCAAGTTTTGAACCAAAAACTAAATCAAGAAGAATGCCAAATTCCACATAAGAAAGAGTATGTTAAAATTGAAAACCTTATTTGAAAAGGTATCTGAATTTCAATGGATATTATGATCCCTTAATATTGGAACAATGGATCCACTCTATTGAGAAGATCTTCTCCATCCTTTTATGCTATGAGAAATATATAGTCATTTTGGATATTCATTACATGAAATTAGAAGCAGATCAATGGTTTACAATGGTTTAAAATACAAATATGTAGGATGTGATCAAAGTGATGTAGTGGAAGTAATTATTGAAAATGTTTTTGACAAAAATTTACCTTTCACTCTTTGACTAAAGATGGAGAGGGACTTCCTTAATCTCAAAAACAATGATGACGAATACATTAGTGCTTACAAGGAAGGATTCAAATGACTTTCATGATACACCTAAACCTTTTATATTACCAAAAAACATAATGTTTTCCTCATAATTTCTTGGATAATGGTATGTCTATGACAATCCTTATCCATCAGGACTTTGATAGTAATGAAAATATTATATTATGTAACCCTAAAGTTGAAATAGATGGTAGAAAATCTCTTGGTTTTCATGGGGATAATATGATGAAATTAGAGTTTCATTATGTTGGTATGATGGATAAATCAATTGGTGTAAGGAAAGACAAAAATCCAACTTTTCAAAAGTGTGGGAAGAAGTATCTCATAAATAATCTAGGGGTGAGGAAATTATTTAGGTATGGGAAAAACTAACCAATGTGATGGAAGAAATGAATTCACCAGTCAAACATTATCCAAATTTATAGTGTTTTCATTGAAATTAATATGGATATTATTTAAGCTAATTCCCAAATACATTGGTTGTCAGAGAAAATCAACGCTAACAATATCCAAGTCATCATGGGTGAGCTTATGCCATCAAAATTTCTAGGGTGGATCCTAAAAATGAAGTAGCGACAGATGTAGTAGTAATTTATTCAATAATAGAAAATTTACGTTTTTTCTTGTTCTACACATTATATCATATCTTTAATGTTTAGTAGAAATACTATAAAACCAACTCAAAATATGAAAGTGGAGTTATCTGTGAAGATGAAAATTGGTCAATTTTTTGCATCTAATGTATATAACTACTCCCATATCATATTGTTGTGATTAATTACCCATTTTTTTGACATTACCCTTTATGTAATTTGACACTATTATAGGTAAGTATTATATTTTCTTATATAAATCCAAAATAAATTGATGAGAGAAGGAAATAACCCTCCATAACAAAAATCAAATTACGATTTTATAAAAATTCAAGGAGGAGGATAAATATCCATCTCTATAATCATCTCATGCTTGGATATTATTGACCCATAAGAAAGAATATATAGATAAAATGGTTGATTATAAAGAAAAAATAAATCTTTATGAACTTCCCATTGTATGGGAATTCACTGATGTGTTTCCTGAATAATTTTTTGGTCTTCCTCTTGGCTTAGAGGTTGAATTTTCAATAAAGATTATACCCTATGCGGTTCCAAAATCCAAGACTATGTATCGATTTTATATGGATGAAATTGAGGATCTAAATAAGATAATATAAGAGAATCTAGAAAAAGGGTTCATATACCAAAGTGCTTCACCGTGGGGTGAACCAGTCCTATTCATCAAAAAGAAGGATGGGTCAATGCACCTATTCATTGATTGTTGTTTTCTCAATATGATCATGATAAAGAACAAGTGTCCTCAACCACAGATTCATGAATTGTTTAATTAGATACGTGTAGTATATTATTTCTTTATGGTGGATCTTCAGTCAGCAAACTATCAAGTAAAGAAGAAAGAGGATATCCCTAAAACTACTTTTTATACATGGTACAACAACTATGAGTTCATATTGATTCCATTTAAAATCTGTAAATCTCTATCCATCATTATGGACACAATGAATAGAGTTTTTATGGGTTACCTAAAAAAATTTATGGTTGTATTTATATAATATATTATGATTTAATAAAAAATAATGGAGAAACA